>OY856186.1:412528508-413248825 GCA_963693315.1 Diogma glabrata
AAAGTAGCATACCTTTTACGATACTAAAGTAACACTTGTCGAAACCAAGGGACAATTTAACAGTTATGAGGTTGTAGAAATTGACATTTAGTGAGTAGAAATCTATACCTTTTTTATAACATTTATGTAAATTATATATTAAACCATGTCTATGTTATTTTGGTTCATTCTACCCATTATTTGTAAATGAAACTCGAGACACGTGAACTTTAAATCGTGTAAATAAAAGTAAAGTGAATTTTAATTGTAAATATACGTTCAAAGTTGTATTGAATTGTAATATTTTTTTGTATTATACTGGCTTCGATCAACAGTTGTAGTTTTTGTAAAAGTTGGAGTAATTTTCTAGAAAAGAAAATGTTTTTCTGTTGTTGTGAAATAATAAAGATATTGAATACATAATAAAACCTGGTGTTGTAATACGTGGTCGAAGCCAGAAGGCGATTTGAGAATAACGTTTATCGGATTGAGAGTTAGACTAATTCGAGCAAAAGTGATAAAAGCGTCAATAGATTAACTATGACAACAAACAAACTTGATTTAAATATCAGGTTTTTTTTTCTAGTACAAAATTGAATATTTTTTATGTATGTGAAAAAATTATTTTATATTATGATATTTTTTCAACAATTTAAAAATTATATAACACAGATAACATAATGTAACATCACATAAATACTCTTAAACCTTAACTGCAGCTCAATTCTGTAATTTTGAAGGGGTGAAGTGATAAATATTTCTTCATTTCTTAAGGTTAAATAACTTATCACTTCAACGCTTCCCCGTTACAAAATTTAGCAGTAGCACTAGTTTAATTATTATTAAATTAAGTTATTTATTTGAAATTTTAAAGCTCATTAAAAATATAAACTCAAGATAAAATAATAAAAAGTGTTTTCAAACCCACAGGAATGAATATACATATCCAAAAAAGATGCTGAAAAAATTAATAGATGCTACAAGCACAAAAAACAATCGAATTAAAATGTGTTTGTAGTTATTTACATTTCTTACTTCGTCGCCAAAAAATTTTGATAATGGACCGACATATTTGTTTTCAAAATTTTATAGTGGTAAACTTTATTTTTCATGCAAGTGTAATGAAAAAGAGGAAAATGTTTATATCTTGCCCTCTATCTTTTTTTAATTCGTTTTTTCTTATTTAATTGCATGAAACCTTTTGAAAGGACTTGAAAGGATCTCACTGTTATATTTTTCGATTATTTTTGACAACGTAGGAACCAATTTAAATTAAATTCAATTCGATACAAAATGAAACAATATATAACGAAATGAATCTCGTTAATTGATATGTAAATGCTGTTTATAACAACATGTTAAAGTGAATGTTTGTAAGTGGTCCAATGCAAATGTTAAACAAACTCCTTGAATCAATTTCGATTTAATCAAATTATTTTTAATTTTTATAAGTGACTCTCGTTATATTCTTTTTACACATTATTGCAGTTTATATTGTAATAAACTTCGTCCAGAATGGGTTAATTTTATTTACTCATTCATTAATTAAAAGTTAACTCCTTTTTCAATCTTTTACTTGTATTGCAAATTGTATTGCATAAATTGATGTAAATTAAATTTGTTATACAAATGTTTACATTAATGAATTAAAAGGAGTTACCTAATACATTTTGCATAAATTAAATTTGAGTTCGCTAATACAAATGCAAGTATAAATGAAAACAGGTGTGGCCTATTTCAGATGTACGAACTACGTAGTATTGATTTCTAGTGGATTATAGAAGTTTCGATTTATTTATTTTTCGATATAAATAGGCAAACAAAAATATCAGATAGTCAGTTTTACTTTTGCAATTGAAAGTGTTTATAAATATTCGCAAGTTTAAGGAATAATCGGTTGTATCTGAGCCTGGGTACTAATAGAGAAAGAATCTGAACTTAGTGGAATAGTAAATACAGATTTTACCATTCCGAATATTATTGATTCAAATTGTGGAAAAGCGGTGAAGTTTAGTGTACATAAATTGGAGACCCTGGAATTTATTGTAAGGAAAAACGGAAGCTGCTGTAATTTGATGACAAATAAAGTTTGAGATTCTGTTAACTAAAGATCTGTCTTTTACTGTCGTGTTTGCTCAATAATCTAAAAGAACCAACGAAGAGTCGTTACAGTGGTGTCAGAAGTGGGATTATTGAAACAATGGTCAAGACAGTAAATATTAGTGATCTCAGCCAGACCCAGCTGAAGGATGAGTTGAAGAAAAAGAATGCTCCAATCCATGGAACGAAGGCAGAACTTGCAGTCCGGCTGCGTAAAGTTTTAGAAGAAGCAGGTGAAAACACAGACGTCATAGAAATAGAGCAGGAAGAAGTTCCGGCTCAGAATGCCCCAGCAATTGATCCGATGATGGCGTTGATGAAAGAAATGATGGCACAGCAGCAACAACAACTTGCTGATATGATCGCCAAACAAGGAAACAATCTGATGGCTCGACAAGAGAAACAGGCAGCAGAACAAAAAGTTCTGGCTGCAGAACAAAAAGTAGAGCAACAACAACAACTTGCTGATATGATGGCCCGACAAGAAAAACTGGCCGCAGAACAAAAATTAGATCAACAAAAACTACGTGAAGTAATCGAGTCACGTATATCCAGTGCGGAGGTTAAAATCAACAACATGGAAAGGGAGCTGCGGAAAGTTACCGAAGAACATGAAGAGAAATTACGCAATCTTTCAAGTGAATTCCGCCAAGAAATAGCACAAGTAAAGTCAGGTAACATGATCAATCCATCAACTACTTCAGCTCCAGCTAGAGTGAAAACACCCGCATTTGATGGATCTACATCGTACCAGATATTTAAGATGCAATTTGAGATAGCAACAACCGGGGTTGATCACCAGCAAAAAGCAAACGCGCTTATATTAGCATTGAAGGGACCTGCTGCTGAAATTTTGCAGACACTATCAGCGACTGAGCGTGAGTACAGCAAGATAATGGAGGCCTTAGAGGTAAGATATGGGGAAAGTCATATGCAAGCTCTCCATCGCATGCAGCTCAAGACACGAAAACAAGGAGTCAGCGAAACTTTGCAAGAACTAGAGGCTGACATTGTGAGATTAGTAAATCTGTCATATCCAAACTATAACGCGGAACACCGAGACGAACTGGCAGCTGATACATTTATCAATGCTCTTCGAGATGTACAAATGAGAAATCAGCTTTATCTAAGTGGAAAGAAATTACCTGCGGAAGTCTTAGCATTGGCCCTGCAAATGGAAGCCGGAAAAAGAGCGTATGGCTCAGATAGAGTACGTCAGATGGAAGTTGCTGAGGAACCACTAAAAGCAGCGCTTGATGAAGTGATCATGCGTGTCAAAAGTTTGGAAGATAAGCCTGAACGAAATCAACGAAGAAGATCTAACAGAGTAAGATGCTGGAATTGTGGGCAGTTAGGGCACATCAGACAAGAATGCAAAACACGAATAGCAGCAAAAGAAGGAATAGTTTCAGGCCGGTTGATGAACCTTTCAAACAAGCAAGTGGATGTCAAAAAGGAAGGAGATTGCCGCGTCAAACACCGGAAGAGAAGGATACATTGTAACGCTGAAGATCTTTCAAGAAGACCCTGTGTTGAGGAGCGCAAGTCATGTAGCAGGACTGAAAGAAAAGAGGCAATGACAGTGAAGCAAATTAAGTTCCAAACTCCTGAAGATTGGTGTACCGAGGCAATTAAAAGAGAGCAGCTAGAAGATCTAGCTATGGCTCCAATTTTGAAATGGAAAACTGAGGGGAGGCGACCAGAGTGGAAAGAGGTAGCACCTTTAAGTACGGAGGTGAAATGCTACTGGGCGCAATGGGACTCGCTATTGATGGATAACGGGATACTAAAAAGAAAATGGGAGTCCGCTGATGGAAAGAAAGTGTTAGAGCAACTGGTGTTGCCATCCAGTCGAGTAGAAGAGGTACTGGGAAAGCTGCATGGAAGTATTTCTGGAGGACACCTGGGAGTCAATAAAACCCTGGCTAAAGTAAGGGAGAGGTTTTATTGGGTAAGGTATCGAACCGACGTAGAGCAATGGTGTCGGCGATGTGATACTTGTGCGGCGAGCAAAGGACCGAAGACTAGAACTCGAGGAGAGATGCAGCAATACAATGTGGGAGCCCCAATGGAGAGAATTGCTATAGACATCGCGGGGCCATTTCCGGAAACTACAAAAGGTAACAAATACATCATGGTGGTCATTGATTACTTTACAAAATGGCCGGAGGCTTATGCAATACCGAACCAGGAAGCAGTTACGGTCGCGGAAACATTAGTCAATGAATGGGTTTGCAGATATGGAACACCGCTCGAGTTGCATACCGACCAGGGAAGGAATTTCGAATCTCAACTGATGGAAGAGCTGTGCAGAACACTCGGCATTAGAAAAACACGAACTACACCTATGAACCCGCAGTCAGATGGCATGGTAGAACGATTCAACCGAACCATGGAAGAACATTTGTCAAAGGTAGTAGAAGCCAACCAAAGAAATTGGGACAAGGATCTTCCGTTATTCTTGATGGCCTATCGTAGCGCAGTGCACGATACGACAAGTGAAACGCCAGCGAATATCATGTTCGGAAGAGAACTACATCTTCCTAGTGACATCGAGTTCGGCATCCCTGGAGGTCTGGTATCCACGAAAACAGATTATGTGGGACAACTAAGGGAGAAGATGAATAAAATCCATCAGCAGGTTCGAGACCACATTAAGATTGCCAGTGACAAAATGAAAACCAGGTACGACATAAATGCAAATAGTGGCGGTTTTCAAGAAGGAGAATTGGTATGGCTATACAACCCCAGAAGAACTAAGGGAAGATCACCCAAGCTGCAGCCAGATTGGGAAGGCCCATATAAAATAATCAAACGAATTAATGATGTCATCTACCGCATACAAAAGGGACCCCGTACCAAGATGAAAGTGATACATCTGCAAAGGTTGGCACCGTACCAAGGTAACAGCACCAATGCGATCTCTGATATTGTTCGGGACGAACAAAGCTAAATGGAGGGCAATGTAATAAACTTCGTCCATAATGGGTTAATTTTATTTACTCATTCATTAATTAAAAGTTAACTCCTTTTTCAATCTTTTACTTGTATTGCAAATTGTATTGCATAAATTGATGTAAATTAAATTTGTTATACAAATGTTTACATTAATGAATTAAAAGGAGTTACCTAATACATTTTGCATAAATTAAATTTGAGTTCGCTAATACAAATGCAAGTATAAATGAAAACAGGTGTGGCCTATTTCAGATGTACGAACTACGTAGTATTGATTTCTAGTGGATTATAGAAGTTTCGATTTATTTATTTTTCGATATAAATAGGCAAACAAAAATATCAGATAGTCAGTTTTACTTTTGCAATTGAAAGTGTTTATAAATATTCGCAAGTTTAAGGAATAATCGGTTGTATCTGAGCCTGGGTACTAATAGAGAAAGAATCTGAACTTAGTGGAATAGTAAATACAGATTTTACCATTCCGAATATTATTGATTCAAATTGTGGAAAAGCGGTGAAGTTTAGTGTACATAAATTGGAGACCCTGGAATTTATTGTAAGGAAAAACGGAAGCTGCTGTAATTTGATGACAAATAAAGTTTGAGATTCTGTTAACTAAAGATCTGTCTTTTACTGTCGTGTTTGCTCAATAATCTAAAAGAACCAACGAAGAGTCGTTACAATATGAATAAATCACAATATGTTCTTTTGTTAATATGCTAAACATAAATCTTTAACTACTCCACTACCCGACCGTAAATCTCAATTTCTACTACATCTATCCATCAAAAAATTATTCATCATTTTAAGACCCAAGTCAAATCCATAAAATAAATACTCACCATTCTTGACAAGATATTGTGTAGAAGTGTAATCTGCATACATAAGTATATAAAATGTCAAGATCATATATCACATAAAAAATGTTTTTTTTATTATCATATATTTTTTTGTCAAATTTTTTATCGTCAACATCATAAAACATAATTTTTATGTTTATTTTCAATTTCATATATTTATATCTTGTTTTATTTGTTTAAGAAAATATAAGTAAATAAACAGAAAAAAATCTTTAAAAAATTATGTATCAAAGACGAGGAAATAATATTAAACATTATATATGATAAAAACACGACATCAAACTACAAAATTATTTTCAGTAATTGGAGCCAGGAGGGTTTTTTTCAAAGCTGCTGTAGAAAATTGTTTTCTTTACTTTTGTTTGTACAAAGAATTAATTATTTTTTATTAGTTTTGGCAACAATAAAATATCGTTGTCGTTCTAATCAATTTTCGTCAAAGTAACATAACTTAATATTTGTTAATTTTTTACTATTATATATTTATTTCTATATTTACTGTTAATGATTTGGTCATTTATCTAGTAACAATTGAAACAAGAATACTGGTAAATGTCACCAAATTTAGCCACTCAAAAAAATAATTTCTGAACCCAGATATCACTAAAAACATATTAGAAAGATGCAATGTTAGAATGTTTGCTACAATGTTAGACTGTTCGAATATTACAATATTAGACTGCTAGAATGTTACAATGTTAGACTGTAATGAATGCTAAATAATATACATAATGTTAGAATATTAAAATGTTTGAATGTTTGAATGTTAGAAGATAAGAATTCTAGAATGTAAGATGTTAGAATGTTAGAATGTGAGAATGTTAGAATGTTAGAATGTTAGAATGTTAGAATGTTAGAATGTTAGAATGTTAGAATGTTAGAATGTTAGAATGTTAGAATGTTAGAATGTTAGAATGTTAGAATGTTAGAATGTTAGAATGTTAGAATGTTAGAATGTTAGAATGTTAGAATGTTAGAATGTTAGAATGTTAGAATGTTAGAATGTTAGAATGTTAGAATGTTAGAATGTTAGAATGTTATAATGCTAGAATGTTAGAATGTTAGAATATTAGAATGTTAGAATGTTAGAATGTTAGAATGTTAGAATGTTAGAATGTTAGAATGTTGGAATGTTAGAATGTTAGAATGCTAGAATGTTAGAATGTTAGAATGTTAGAATGTTAGAATGTTCGAATGTTAGAATGTTAGAATGCTAGAATGTTAGAATAAAAAATGTTGAAATGTTAGAGTGTTGTAATGTGCGAATGCTAGAATGTAAGAATGTTAGAAACTAAAAATAATATAAAATGTTACAATGTTAGAATGCTGATTGCTAGAATGTTAGATGTTAAATTGGTAGAATCTCAAAATGTTAGAAAGCAAGAATATTGAAATGTTAGAATGTAAGATTGTGAAAATGTTAAATTGTTTAATTGTTAAAATTTTTGAAGAAGTTGAAGAAGTTCCAATTATTTTAATTTCTACTACAAAAAATTACAATTCGAATATTATCGCTATTTAATTTAATTATATACATATATTATTATTTACGTCAATGGTTTTTATAACAAAACTTCGACGTAGATTCATGTTTTAGATTTGTATTGAAAGATTAATTTGAGTCGTCAATTTAATTTTTATTATGGTTATTTTAAATTGAAATGGAGAAAATGTAGATCACTTTTGTCAACATAAGAGAAATGTACGTCAATATTTGCTTGGTAGATCAGCATCTTCAACGTTGCAATCTTTATGTACTTCTTCTAACATAAAACCACAACATTCAATTGCTTTATGTATTTAACTAGTTCAACCGTTTGAATTAGAATCTAACAATTAAATTACATTAAAATCTTAAAAAATCATATTGTAAAATTCACATAAGTTTCAAATAAAATATATACATAAATAATGTACTTTGATTGAACTATAAACATAAAATACTAGAATTAATGAATTTCCAACAAACAATTTCCAATATTAAGTAATTTCAACATCCATTCAAATATTTATAAGCCACAATACGTCATATTTAGTATTTCTCAAAGCAATAAAAAAAGCCTCTCGTCATACAAAAAATCTAATATCCTTTTGAGAAATTTTAGCATAGAACATAAATTTTCTAACATCCTCATTTTCATATGAACATATATTCGTTTATTTATATTCGTACATAAAATGATTCAAATGAAGTTTTTCATACTACACACGTAATACATAAATATAAAAGAATATCGACACATGGATATGCTGTAACAAAGATTTTCAAATAATCTTTTCCTTTTAAGATAAATCGGTTTGCTAAAACGATAATCTATTCATCGAATATTCGTCAAAATGTTATTATTCCAATAATAGCAGACAGCTTTTGTGTTTTGAGAATTCAAACATATCAAATAATAGCATACAGTTTAAATTACATGAAACCGATATACTGGTATACATAGGAGTTTTCCAAAACCGATACTGATTACCAGTAACGGTACACAGAAAAAAAGTCGAATTTTTATCTAACTTTAAATTATATGAGTTGAAAATTTTACCAAAATATTTTAATATTTCAAACACTCAGTTTTGTTAAAACTTATAGTTAAAATTAGATGATATAATATCATCTTATTTTTGATAAAGAAATATCTCTTTCATAAAATTATATTCTTTAATCCATTCAATATCATTTCATGATAATTAGAACTTTAATTCAATCAATGATCCAACAAACCCGACAAACATTTTCATACATGAAAAAAGCGGTTGTATGTTTAAGTTGTAAATTGAAAATGGCAAACAAAAAATTATAACATTTTTTTAAATCACTAAAATTATTCAAAGTGCCCGTATGTTTTTTGTGTTTATTTTCATTACCTTGACTAAATGATTTCTTTTGCACATAATTTTAAATGCAAATAAATTAAAATTTATCAGTTTAATAATTTTAAGAGCTTTAAGAATTTTTACAAAAAAGTTAAATGAAACAAGCAGTCAAATTCTGTAACTGTAAAGCAGTGTTAAAAATTTCTGCATTTCTTTTCATTTCGATTTTATCACTCAATTTGTATCATTTTAACATGTTTGCGCTTCTATATGCAAATTTAATGCGATGTGAGTTTTAAAAATTATAATGGCAAGTGGCGTCATTTTTTTAATTTATTCAGTAGTTTTAACACAGGATGGATCGAAATTTCTTAAAAAATTTAGTGACAGTCAAAGATTAAAATTAAATTGTGCTCGGATGGGTTATGCAATTTGAAAATATTTTTTTTTGTTTGAAAGGTATGAAAACACAATTTCGACATAGGGTGAAAAACTTATTAATTTTGTTGTGTGAAATGAAACAAATTTTGACATGAATCAAAATAAATATTTTAAAAATTATAATTAATTTATAATGAAAACATAATTAAAAACTATTTGCCGATATGTTTAATTCAGCACAGTAAATATAAATGTAAACAAAAATCTGCACCAATCCAATGGATTTGTCATATTATAAAGATAAATATAAAGTAAGGTTTGATTAAATTACTAATACTAAGTTTATACCACCGATAGTTTAATAGAATAATAGTTTTTTGCTATTAAACTATCGATACATTAAGCGTTTATACCACAAAATAGTATTAATCTATCTGTGGTATAAAAGCTCAGAATAATATTGACAGATTGAATACGGCTACCGTATTTCAAATTTGAATATAAAATCTTATCAATCTAAAAGTATTTCAACAAAAAATTATAATACTATTATTAATTTAAAATAAAAACTAAATTTTAAGTGATTTGGGTGTTGCACATTTTTTACAATCGCCTGAAATTGTCTATTACATTTAACGTTTTGACCGTTACAATTTTTTTGAATATATGTACTATTATACTATCAATCAAAAGCAAAATATCAAATAACTATCTGTCAAAGTAAAAAGGTATTATTCTATCCGTTTATACCGTAATAGTTTAATAGCTATTTGCTATTATTCTATTATACTACCATGGTGTAAACTTAGTGTAAGTTTTCTTCGTCTGTCATGAATAATTTCCTTCTGTCATAATTTGATGATGCTAAATAGCTATTCCAAATACTGACGTTTCGTTATGGTGGATATGAATTTCAAATAACAAAATAGTGACAGTTAATAATTGGCACCTGTCATTATTTCGTCGCTCCGCACTGATGTCTCATGCATAAAATTTATTATGTATTTCGTCTAATAAAACATAATAACGTTTAAATAAAACATAAAAACTTTTCGCAACGTCAATAAAAAATTAAATTATTTGAATTCTAAGACACTAGAAATGAATGTATTCAATTGAATAGAATGAAAAATGGAATGGAAATTAAATTATTTGTTTGATAAGATTAAACAGAAAAAAAGTTCAAGCGGCACGTATATCCGCTAGAAATAGGTAGATTTCGAGATCAGACAGTTTTGTGTGCCAGTAGAATCTGATGTATCAGATTAGTTTAAACTAAACAAACTAATTTCAAACAGATATCGAACAAATTTTAAAAAGAAAATTAGCTACCTATAAGCAAAATTATATCTATCCTATTTTGCAACAAACAAATATCAAATCTACCACAGAACATGTGTGTGACAATTTATGACACAAACCTACTCTATATCATATGTCGTGCAATTACTGCAAAATATCAAAATAGTTTATTTCTAAGAAAAAAAATTAATTTCTTCTATTCAAATCTTTTATTTTTTTGACTGTTATAAGGTTGACATTGACTGTTATAAGGTTTTTGGAAATTGTAGTTGGGGATTGTTGCAAACTTTTTTGTTGAAGCCAACAAGTCAAAAACCTCTAACTGCAGAGGTTTATATATAAGAAACGGATTAAAATGTTTCTACAGATTCTAAATTTATGAAGATTTTAAAAATATTAGTATCCAAACGGCCGTTATAACGGATTGAAAAAACCACTTTTTTTTCTAGTATAAAGCCTCTAGTTCCTTAACCGTGTGTCAGATTTTTCTGATTTACGAAAATGTCCAAGATATTAATAAAACACACATTTTTAAGAAAGGGTTTTTTGATCTGGCTCCACAAATGCAACCGTGAGAGCACCGGTTGATTCAAACGCATTTTGTGTTTTACAAGCTTTTTTGTTGGAGCCGCTCACTCAGAAACCTCCAACTGCAGCGGCCTTTTTTGAAAGAAACTAATTGAAAAAGTTTAAAAGATTCTAAATTTATGAAGTTTTTATAAATATTAGAATTCAAACGGCCGTTATAACGGATCTAAAAAACAAGTTTTTTTTCTAGCATAAAGCCTCTAGTTTCTTAACCATGTGTTGGATTGGGCTGATCTACGAATGTGTTCAAGATAAAACGCAATAAAACGCACATTTTTAAAAATTATTTTTTGATCTGGCCTTACAAATGCGACCGTGAGAGTGTCGGTTGTTTCAAAAAAAAATTTATGTGAATAAGTTCTCCTATTTGATTTGTTAATTGGAGGTAAAACAATTGATGATTGTATAGAAAATGTTATTAATGTTTTAAGGTTGGATGGCATGAGACCCAATTCAAAGAAGATTGAGAGCATACGTTCTGCATCTGCCCGTAAGAACGTAATAGAACTCGAATAATTTTTTTTTCAATCTGAGAGATAAATTGAAATTCTTGAAAAAAGACTAAAAAATATGGTACTGACGATTGAAAATTTCTTTTCCAAATTACAATTTCTCAATATTTTAAAAAATTATTTTTAGTTGCGTAGAACAAAATCATAGGTGTTATTTAAAAAAGCTGTATCAGTTTGTATGTTCATACAATTATTATGTTGTTTAATACGTATCATTTCCAAAATCCGACGTTTGTTAAGGTTTTTTTCTCTATCCAAAATTTTAAAATTTTGGAGAGGTAAATTTACGCTACAGCTTCTTTTGTGGCTAGATAATGCGCTCATATTATCGATATTTTGTTTTTTTGCGTCATTAAGATGTTGTTTGGCTCGTTTTCCTAGATACTGTTTTGTTTGCCCTATATATGATTTACCACATCCACAATCAGCTTGATAAACCAAATTCGATTGAAGATTAATAGGAATTTTATCTTTTAATTTTGTAAAAATAGTGTTATGTAACGTCTTGTTGGCTGTTCCCACGACCTCAAAATTAAATTTTTTCAACAAATGTTTAACTTGCTCAAAAAGACATTTTACATATGGTAAAGTCATATAAATTTTGTTATTGTTTTTAATAGATGTTTCTTCCAATATGCTTCTTTCTTTGCCATAAATTTGTTGATTAACTAATTTTCGCATAAAATTTTTTGGATAATTGTTTTTTTCAAGTGTTTCAAAAAGTAATTTAAAATTTTTGCTATGGAATTTTGGATCAGATAATTTTAAAATTTTTTGGACCATTAAGGTAACCGTGTTTCTTTTATAAGATTGTGGTAGCCACGAATCAAAATTTAAATATCTACCTGACCATGTTTTTCTGTGGAACCAATCAGTAGCTAGCTGTCCATTACTTAATCGGTGTATGACCAAATCCAAAAACGTTAAACAACGATCAACTTCTGTTTCAAGAGTAAACTGAATCTTGTTGTTAAAACAATTAAATTTAGTAAGAAAATCTTGAACCTTATCTTTTGGTAAAGCAGTTAAAATGTCGTCAACGTATCTGAAGAAAAATGGTGGTTTTATTTCCATATTTTTTAAAACGGTTTCTTCAACATACTCCATAATCAAATTCGCACAAGAGAGACTCACAGGAGAACCCATTGGACTACCAAAAATTTGTCTGTAAGCTTGCTGATTATATGTGAATTCACAATTATTTAATACTAGCTCCAATGCTTCCACAAATTGCATTTTCGTTAATTTAAGCTTATCAAGTTTTTTAATTTCAGTCCAATTTTGTTTAACAAGCTGAACAACAAGATTACTATCAATATTAGTAAACAAAGATACGACATCTAACGATATTAAAATGTAGTCTTTTGGTAAATGGTATTTTGATAGTTTCTCTTTCAAATCTTCCGCATTCTTTATAAAAGTGTTAGTTCTTCCCACAAATTTATTTAAAATTTCAGATAAAAATGATGATAAGTTGTAAAGAGCGGTTCCAATAGAACTTACAATTGGACGAAGAGGTATACCGATCTTATGAACTTTCGGTAAACCATACAAAGTAGCAGGAATACCATTATACGATCTCAAGCATTTTCCTTGTTGTTCAGGTATTCGCAATTCTGTTTCCCATGACATTACAATTTTATTAAAAATGGTTTGTACACTAGAGATTGGTACTTTTAAAATTTTCTGATAAGTAGACTCATCTTGTAATAAAGCTTGTATTTTAAACTCATAATCATTTTTTTCCATAACAACAGTGATATTTCCTTTATCGGCTTTTACAACAATTATGTTTTGGTTATTATTCACAAAATTTTTTGTTTCTTTTAAATCATACAGTAGCTTCAGTTCTTCATTAGAAAGTAATTTCTTGTGGGTAGTTTTAGTTTTAAAATTTGTCAAAATATTAACAAAACGATTACGTAGATCAGACTCCGTCAAATCATCAAAACGATCTTCACAATTAAGCAGAACACTTTCAACACTGCATACTATTTTGTCAAAAGGAATTGCTTTAGAAATAATAGGTGGAGCAAATTTCTTGCCGAGTTTCAAAATATTTTCTATATTTTCAGGTATTGGTTGTTGTGAAAGGTTAACTAACCACTTACCGTCTGATAAATTTGTAGCTTGATTGTCCTCTACAGTCGAATTTTCAAGGTCCATTTCATGAGTGATGTTTTAAAAACTCTTACATTAACTCTTACATTAAAACTCTTAACTTTTTAAAACTCTTACATTAACTAAATTTTAATTTCTTCAAAAACATCTTTGAATTGTTTTTCTGCTCGTTCAAAAATTATGGATGACAGGTCAGGAGATAAATTAATTATAATAAAACTTCTCAAATCTTCAATATGTTTCTCAGTTTTCTTATTAATACCAAAAGTTTCGGTAATTTCTTGACTTAGTACTGTGAACAGTAAACGTTGTTCAGCATTTTCAAAAATCTTGTCATCTATTTTGGAAGTGTTTTTGAGACGTCTGTTTGAGGGTAAAACTCTTTGTTTTCTAAAACGCAGAAGAAGATACTTCTTATTTTGAATTTTTGCTAGTTTTATTTTTTCAATAAAAAATTGAGCGACTATTTTCATTATATCAATGTTTGTTTTTCTTTTTAGAAATTTAAAAAAGTTTTTGTTTAAATTTTTTCTTTTTAAACCCATGTTTTCACCAAATGGGAGTATTATGTATGATATGATGATTGGCTTGCAAATTATTTAATTAAAAAAGGTTTTTGGTTAAAGCCAATTTTTGAATTATTTATTATTTATGTATCGACAATTGTTTCGGTTTATTATAAAACCATCTTCAAGGATATGTTATAAACAAAAAATTCTTTTACAAAAAATAAACCACTAATAATATTTAGACAAAAAATTGACATAAATATCAAAAAAAATTAAATATTGTTTTGAAAAACTGACAATATAAAAAAAAAACGCTAGCTATAATTAAAAATATAAAAAAAGAAAAACAAACAAATATATAAATTAAATATAATTTTATATATATTTAAATTTTTTTTTTATTTTTTCGTCTCCGCTTATCATATATAGTCGTTTGGCACAAAAATTTTTCCGAAATTCCGAGATGAAGCCCATTGCAATAGGTAGATTTTTATATGAAATCTACCTAAAATTATTCATATACTTTACATTATATCAATGAAAGCTTAGATGAATTTGCAAATGTTTTTTTCTGTGTAGTTTGGCTCGCAAACTTGCACAATTTAAAAAAGCTGGCTAAGATAATAACGAATGTTTGATACAAATTCTCACTCTTTAGAACAATAAAAATCTGTGATTTTAACCTTTTTCAAACCTGTTCGGTTTTTAAATGAAAACTGAATTAATTATGCGTGTAAAAGTTTCCACCTTGGATGCTGTTGCTTTAAAAACATGAAAACATTAACTTGCTACATATTCACATTTTATACGTTTTATTTAATTTTAATTTAAAAAGAAAACTTGTTTAAAAAGTACTTTTTAGGGTTTCGTACTTTAAAAAAGTAAAAACGGTACCCTATTTGCTCGAATTCTAAATAATCAATTAACTCACAAACTATAAGTGCTATCAGCTTGAAATTTTCTACAGTTGTTAAATATGTTTCCCACGCCTACTGATAACAAAAAAAAATCAAATATTTGTTTTCATCTATATTTTATGAATATAGATAAGGAGATAGTAAACCAAAAAATTTTTGTAAGGAATCGAGTATGGTTTAGAAAAATCGAAAAAGATCAAAATATTTCAAAAAAAAAATTTCATTGATTCTTTGACTGCTTAGATTTTTTGATATTGCCATAAGACGAGAGTTGTTTTCCCTGTCTCTGTCCCTGTTGCTTCGACCCCCCCAAAATATTGGGGACCTTTTTGAGTGTGATGTCATATGAAAGGTTAATTTTTTCCTATTCCAAAAAAAATTTTTTTGTAATTTTCAAAAGCGCAGTTCTTGAGTTATGTTAAAAAGTGCGAAACAATTTTCTGTCCCTCCTCCCCTTAATTACAAACATTTCAAAAGAAAAAATTTGGGAAAATTCATGATTATGGGCAATGTTGTAAAGATGGAATGAAAACTGTAGTGGTCGGCTCATCATTTCAAATGTTACTTTGAAAAAAAAAAATTATTTTTGACCTTATCGAGTGGTGTGGGGTGTCATATGAAAGGTTAATTTTTTTCTAGTCCAAAACAACGTATTTCTCTAGTTATATTCAAAAATGTGAAAAAATTTTCCTGTAAAAATTTTATGCTTGCTCTAGCTAAAAATCTAGATTCAAACAAAAGTTTTTAGGGCAAAAAAAATCACTTTTTTTGGTTAAATAGAACACGTAATGTCAAAAAAAATTGATCTCAGATCAAAAAGGGGCGTGTTAGAGCAATTTTTTTGGCAAAAAGAATTCGACATAATTATTCTGTGGTGAAAATGCGTGGCGCTGCTGCAAGTAAAAGTTTCTTTTGTAATATGTATCTACACATTAGTTTTTAGTTTTAGAATCTCTCTTCGTCGTTGTCATTTGTGCAAATGACATTACATTTGTTCTGTTGTTCTCGTTTGATCTTTTTTTAATGAAAAAATGTTGTAAATGTGTTGAGGCTTGAAACCACATACAACGGAAACAGAAACCGAAACCGAATTTCATACAAATTTTACAGAAACCGAATTTTTATCTGTCAAATTTGTATGAAATTCGGTTTCTGTTTCTGTTTCCGTTGTATGTGAATGCCCGGCTTTAGACATAATTTTAATAATTATTGTAAATTTAAATCGGTAAAATAAATTGTTGTACTAATCCAGTGGTGAAGTGTTTTTTGTGCAGTGTTGTGTCCATGTTCCTGCCATGATGATGAAAGGGAGTGAGTTGTCTGTATGGCCGCCATGTTGGGCAACACAACATTATTTACCGATTACTCGTGTTATTTGTTAGGCGTGATAATTTTGGACACGTATTATCTTCGATTACTCCTACTATTTATTGGGCGTGATAGCTTTGGACACGTTTATCATTACTATATGTGTGATAATTACGGACACGCATTCTTCATCCATTATTTGCACTATTATTAGGCGTGATAATTTGGACACGCATTGTCATCGATTACTCGTATTATTTGCTAGGCGTGATAATTTGGACACGCATTCTCATGTATTAGGCATGATAATTTGGACACTGATTGTCATCGATTATTCATATTATTTGCTAGGTGTGATAATTGGGACACGCATTCACATGCATTAGGCGTGATAATTTGAACACGCATTATTGTCGATTATATTTGTTATTTGCTAGGCGTGATAATTTGGACACGCAGTCTCATCGATCATCGTTACTAGTTATTAGGCGCGATAATTTGGACACGCATTATTATCGATTATACTTAATATTTGTTAGGCGTGATAATTTAGACACGCAGTCTCAGCGATCATAGTTACCATGTATTAGGCGTGATAATTTGGACACGCATTATTGTCGAATATATTTGTTATTTGCTGGGCGTGATAATTTGGACACGCAGTCTCATCGATCATCATTACTAGTTATTAGGCGTGATAATTTGGACACGCCTTATTATCGATTATACTTAATATTTGCTAGGCGTGATAATTTGAACACGCAGTCTCAGCGATCATCGTTACTAGTTATTAGGCGTGATAATTTAAAAACGCATTATTATCGAATATATTTATTATTTACTAGGCGTGATAACTTGGACACGCATTCTCATCGATCACAGTTACTATTTATTAGGCGTGATAAGTTGGATACGTATACTCTATCATCCCAAGTTTGTAATTATCCGACAAATTCGTTGATAATCCTCTGGCTCTTCATTTTGATGTCGTCAATTAAATTTATACAGTCCTCTATTCAAGTCAGAGGCGTCAACACACTTAATATATGTTTTTCTAATGTATATAATGTATTTTAATGTGAATTTTTTTCTAATGTATCAACCATACCGGTTGACAATCAGTTAATAAATATCGGTTAAATCAGTGTGTTGGTGGTGGTTAATGTTTTTATTTAAAAAGAATTTGACTTTAATTGGAGTCTAACCCAGCTCCTCCGAGCACACAAGTACAACGTGCTTACCACTAGGCCACTCAACACTTAAAAAAAATATCTACTATGCAATTAGCACTGAACCTACTGTGTGTTACTAACAGGAAGCAAACTGTGGACTACTTCCCCAGCAAGGTTTTTGTTACAGCTAGCTTCAGTCATGTGTGTCCGAGAAGCAATTTCCTCCAGTTCAGTATAAATAATCAGATATGTACGCAAACGAGACTATGAAGACCTTAACTTTTAGACTGTAACTAAACGGAATGAAATAATCAAAGACAAAGAACGGTGATTCTGACGACCCCGAAGTCCAAAGAAACCGAAATCATCACACACACAACACTAAAATTACAATTATTACATTTAACAAATGTTGGATAAAGGTTTCACTCCTTCATGATTTATTCCAGATCCAACTCTTCATGTCCACGTAATTTATTCTAGTAACTTATCCTGTGAAAATAAATTAAATAAATCAATAATAAATCAATCAATAAATTAATAAATCAATGTTCCAATAAATTGCTGACATGGTTGACCAATAAATTGTTGACAATGTTGAACAATAAATTGTTATGATAAATTATTGACGATGTTGACCAATAAATTGTTGATGATGTTGACCAATAAATTGTTGACGATGTTGACTAATAAGTTTTCCAATAAATTGCTGACAATATTGACCAATAAATTTTCCAATTAATTGTTGACAAGGCTAACTAATAAATTTTCAAATAAATTACTGAGAATATGGACCAATAAATTTTTCTAATAATATGTATTGTGTAATTGAATCTATGAATATTACTCACAAAATTAAACTAATTTTTTATCTAATTAGAATGCCGCTCTTAAAAAGTTTTTAATGTTTCTTGATCTTGAATATAGAGTTAATTGGATGACGACGCTAATTTAATTTATCATTTTTCTACTATATACTAATTAATTCAAACTAAATAGACAATAATATATATTTGATTCGGTAAGTGTTTTAAAATAAATAAACCTAACACACACGGTTATAACAAGAATAAGAATTTAGTAGTATAAATTTGTTATTAACATTATACATTATTATTTACTGTAACAAAAGGGAACAAGTTAGTTAAAGATTTAAAAATAACAGTGTTGGTGTTCGAATTTAATAAATCATAAGCAAAAAGGTTATAACAACTCGTTGGCAATAATTTGACGACACTTTTTCCTCCAACAATTGTGATAGGTGACTTTAATATTGGTTTTAATAATAATCCTTAAAACTGGCTCTCAAACTATTTTCTACAAAAAAATTTACAAAGAAAAATTCATGAACCAACAACAGTTGAAACTACAACAATTGAAAATATATTTTCCAATATAAATAATTTATAAGCTGGCGTTATTGAAGCATTCTTTAGCCACCATAAACAGCTTTGGGTAAAATGCAACCCAACGTGAAACTATGTTAAGAAAAACTGATGTTTTCTCATATTATTATATATACCGAACCCTCAGCGATCGAATTATATTCGCACTTGCGAATCATCATTCTGTTCTTTTAATTTTAAGTTGAAATAAATAAAATTTGTTTACGATGCTTTGAATGAGCCTTCATCAAAAACCATCATCACAAATCTTGTATTAACTAAACCAGTTTTATCGTAAATGTTTTATACTTCGAGACAGCAATTTTTATATTTTCAACATTTTGGATTCTATCACATAGCATATAAATTCATTCTCATACCTCGTAATTCTTTCAAACATGAAATCATTCACATTGAGTATGGTTGGCATTAACATAAAATATATGAGTTATAAAAATCAATATGCTTTTATGTATATATGTTACATGAAATCGTGATCATTTCATTTCAAGAAAGATGGAAAATTTTGTGTTGTGTTATTCTCATTCAAAATAAAATATTTATCAATAAATAAAAAATTGATTTTCTGTCGATATTAAATTAAAATTTATTGAATTTCAAAAATTGCTTTTCTTCTATTTCTAAGTTTATTATTTTGAACTTTCTCATCCAAGAAACAAAACCATAACCTTAACTTAAATAATAAATAATTTAATAAATTTACTTGAGTTATTTTTATATACAAAAATTTAAATAATAAATAAAATAAATTTAAAAATGAGTATTTTAAAATAATTAAGTTAACTTTAAATCTGCCCAGTATAATACATAATTGTTTTTAATTTTCGTTTTATCAAAGGCTTACAAAAGGCTTATCCTTTTTTACAACCAAATTTCATTACATAATCCTTTGGATTATTCAATTAAAATCACCCGGAAAACATATTTCTGTTTCCAGTTTTCACTACTTTATCACAATAATTATATCCTTAACACCAGAATTACATTATAAAAACAAATCTAATTTTGAAAATGTTTATGTTGTTTTTGGTATGATAACACATAAACATGTAATTTTAAAAATAATAATATTTTGGGTCAGTTTCGAACCAAATTTACGAACGAATAAAATAAATAAATTTAAATATTAAAGCATTCGCGTTATAGACTAAAAACACTTTAAAAATGTTGAAATAAATGAAAATAAAAAGGGTTTATAATTTATTTTAATAAAATAAAATAGTGGCAAGTGCACTTTGAAATAAAACAAAATCATAAAAAAATGTAAAATTTAATGAACAGCAGATTTGTTGTGGCAAATGAAATAATTTTAATAGGTTTGCTGGAAACGGTTTTACTGATAGTGATTGTATTACTTTTATTCATACTTTTAACATACGTTAAAAGTTGTTGAACAATAGATTTTAAAGTAAGGATTTGTTTGGAGGAACCAATGTTGGGAGAACAATGGATATGATTTTATATAATCAAACGTGCTTGTCAAGAAAATGGAATCAACTTTTGTTTTTTAGTTACAAATGGGACCGAAAATACTGGATAGAGGATAACCCTTTACGATTTGTTCGTTATCCGGGCAACCTCTAAATAACAAATATGGAATTCCGAACCAAACAATTCTTTTCTCTTCCACTCCTGATAACCATTTCAATCCCATTCCTCTCCCTTAACCCAAACTAAGACAAGAAATTTTCGCTATGGGATGCGTGGTCAAGTCACAAAACTTTGGATACCATGCTTACTTTAGTTTTAATTAATTAATCCAAGGATCTGTTATGGTGGACTAGTGAACTTCTCTATTTCAATTAGCTAATATATTGATAGTATTAGAATTTTAGATGAAAGCGATGCTTTGCCATCCTTTTTATGTGTTGTTGTGACACATATTGTAATTCCTACTACCCAACATATTTTATTAAAAATAAAATTGTTATTCCACCACAAATCACAACTGTTGATTGTTTGCATCGAATACCGAGTTCACCAACCATGTTTTAGAATGTATGTTTTGCGAACAAATAGTCGAATAATTATTTAAGCCAAATAACAATTTGATGCTTAAATTTACATGGCACAGTTTTGAAATATTATTAAAAATGTCCGCCTTTGTTTGAGTAACAAATATTATAATTCACTAGACTAAAATATGAAAAGATATGAATTATTAGTGACTTTTGTGAGCAATTATACTCAAGTTACTAAAGAAATCTTTTAAGAAATCTTTCAATTCGAAAATATAATTACTCGAAAGTATCCATTTGCTCTCAGAGAACATTTAAGGAACACTTACACAAACAAAATTAAAATACGGGTATATAATGAAAATATAGTAAAACTCGATTTTTAATTATATTTCAAATAAAAACTGAACATCGATAAAACTTATTATACTGATTCTCTACTTTAAAGAAAAACTTAGACTCATCAATATGTATAACATTTTTAGTCCATCAAGCCGGATATTCACCAAAGAGCTAAATAAAAAATGATCCACTTCTACCTTCAAATATTTTATAGATTTAAAATGGAAGCATATTGTAACATATGTATGACTAATCTAATCAACATACAATACATATGTTATTCTTCCCATAAAATTAACGTAAATAATTAAGCAAGTCATCAACCAAAACAAATAAGAAATTATGTAGAACAAACTAAGTATATTCAACTTAGCTCAGATATCTAAATTCTCATAATGTATTTTTAAATGATGTAATTCAACTTATATAAAATTATATTAAATTTGATGACTACAACCTAAAATATTACAAAATGAAAAGTATATTAAATTTATGGAAATAAATATAATTTCCGCTGAATAAGGTAAATATATTTATTTCATATATAATTGACCGATATTACCTTCATTTTTTTTACCTTTACCGATTGTCAATTGGATAATCGATTAATTTATTAAAATAAATATAAACCTGGGAGGAGATTTTTATAGAATATAGCGGAGAAATCATATACCAATTAAAGGAAAATTGTAATTGAAAATCAATTAATAAACTTATCTTAAAGATTAAAGTTTAGTTTTATTTAAACCTTTTACAAGAAGAAAGTCAGCCCAATAGGCCTTAGTCTACGGGTTAGCATGGGGTTCCCCAGCATAAAGACTCTCTTCCCATCATATATTAAAGAGAAATCCAGTGGACATCACATCAAGGCAGCTCAACCAGATACGTCCACCATAATATGCAAGATGAGATACAAACAAACGTTATTTTAAAACTTTTGAAATTTTTTTTTTAAATTAACTTCAATACACAAAATGAATATGTTAAACATAAGATGGCAAAATATAGGCAACTAAAAACATTCTTTACAAAAATTCAAGACAAAAACCGTCACTTGTCCTTCAAACATTTGTTAAGCGCCGTATTCGTATTTCTAGAATATAATTCCTAGGTAACCTTCTGTTCAGTGTAGTATAAAAAATCATCGCAATATCTTGTTTGACATGCTGTATCTTTAAATTCAGAAGAGTGGCATTCTTTATAAATGCAATTGAAATAGTAACACAATGTATTGAAACAAAAACCGTTTTTCTTTTCACTTACAATTCACTTAAAACATTAAAAACGAAATCCTTTTAAACTTAAATTAAATCAATTCAACAATAATTTTCTAAATAAATACAACTTACTTTCTTTTTCTACGATAGTATATGAAAAATTAATTTCCATGCAGAAAATTTTTTCTAGTGGAAAAACTTTTCACTAAATAAAAAATTGGATTTGCTATGATATTTTCTTGCAATTTTACAGTCTTTTAATCAAAGCACCTTAATGTTGTCTTTTTCTAATTTAATTATTTATAAATCATAAAATTTATATATACTATCGTAAGAAAACGTTTGTTTTTCGATCGTGAGCTTGTTCAACGATAGCGCGTCCAATGAACAAACTGTCACTCACGAAAAAAAGGTTGTTTTCATCTCTTGTAGCAAAATATACTTTTTTCCCTTCGATACTGTACCAATCTAGAAAAAAAACTGTGATTTAATTTCCAATAACATCAGCTCTACAAATAACAGTAGAAAAACAACAAGAAAAAAATAGAGTTAAAATAAACGATTATAGCAAAAATAGGATACAACCAAGGATAAAAAAATGATTATTTTAATGGAACGAAGACGAAAAGAAAACGGATCATCTTAATTCAAAAGAAATTTCTTGCTTCCCGTTGTTTTTTTTTTCATTTCTTTTTCTAATGTTTACGTGCAAATAAAATTTACTAACCTTTGTAGTAAAACGAAAATTGTAATCATTATTAATTTAAAAAACAAAAAAAAAATTACTTTTGTTTCGTTCAGATGAAAAACAGCAACAATAGCGAAGAAAATTATAAAAATAATGAGAAAAGGTTGTTGAGGCGATAACAGAATTAAATTTTTTTTTAATTTTCGTTTTTATTTTGTTGTTGCTATTTTCTATCAGCTAGTGTTGTTTTTGTAATAACTGGAAAGTCAACGAAGAGTTTTGTTAAAGTTTCTTTTTGTTAAAAAAGACAAAGATTTATTATAATAATTAAGATGAAAAAGAAACAGTTGAGAAAATGGGTGAGAAAATTAAATTTCAAATTTCAAGAAAAACATATTTAGATTATATTTTATGATTTATATTTTTTTGACTAATTTTATTTAATTAAAATAAAAATCTTCTTAACAAAAAAAAAGAGAATTGTGGCGAATTTAATAATGAAATTTGGAATGTTTGATGTGGATTCTATTGTTTTTCCTTATTTTCAAAACAAAATGTGATAACCAAAACACAAAATGAGTGTAATTAGTGGTTATGCGAAGTAACAAATTTAATTTAGATTTAATTTAAAATTTAGGTCATTATCTTGTATTCAACCAAACGGATATTGCTATGTTGAGTGAGGGTGATAAAGTAGTTGGATGTAGTTTAAATCCAGGAGACCCGGGATCAATTCCTATTCATGTGAAAGTGTTTTTTATTAATTTTTTTTTGTAGAGAATTAAATTTTCTACAAAAATGTTTATATAATTTTTTTTAAAATCTGCATATTTCAGGAGATATTTAAAAAAAAAATACGATTTTATCAAAAAATCAGCTTCGATAATTATGCGGCACATGTTTTTTTATTTAAAAGAAAAGGATTTTATTAGGGGGCCCCTATAGTGAAATTCACCAAGCAAAAGAAAGGTAGGAAGACCAGCAATGAGTTGAAAGAAAACGGTGCTAGTAGAAGCGAAACAAATGGTCAAGACATGACGAGAGTAAAAAGCAATAGCCCCAAATAGACTTAGATGGTCCAGCTTAGTAGAAGCTTAATGCTCCTAAAGTGGAGATAGCGGAAAAAAATAACATTAAAATATTTATTTATTTGGTCAATAAACAAGCAGATTTACTTTTACATTAGATTTATGAATATTTGCATTAAACATGTAACGACGAGAAACTAAGCGAACACCGTAACTATTGGGCATAAAAATTGTGCAAAACGGTTTCGGTATTATTTCATCTAAATATATATTTTCACATTTTTGTCATTGAATTTGGTTTATGAGATTCATTTTTTAAACAATTTTCACCAACATTCAATACATTAAAATGATTGAAATGTGGAGGGGCTGAAATCTCAAGCTCTGAGATATCAAGTAGGGCATGGTTAGATTAATCGATTGTTCGATTAATTGATCATTTCGCTAATTGTTCGATTAATCGAACAAACAAATTATTAATCGATTAATCTAAATTTACGAAAATTTTTAAAATTTACAAATTTATATAACGAATTTTGTACCAAATTGTGAAAAGGTTTATTGTCTAAAGATGTTTTCTCTCGTCTTTCTCTTACGAATTACTTTTTTAGTTGTTATAGGTATAACACAAAGTACATTAATAACAAAATTTGATCCCAATACAAAAATCTTTACTATGCCTTAAGTAATATTTTTATTATTAATCCAACCAGTAAACTATGGTTTGAAGTATACTGAACTCCATTACTTTCCATTCTGAAGGAAACAGCTTGTTTTTTATCATTTTCAATATTTTCAAACACATAATTTTGTAATGTCTGAAAACTTCAATGACAGAGAGGTAGATACACATCCTAGGCTAACGCCTAGAGCAACAATTTCACTCTTATGCAAAAAAGACCTACTTTACGCCCTTATACATAGATAGCTATTAAATTTTTGTTTATTCTTATGTCATTGTAAAGGTTGAACTTTTAAATATGATATAACGTGCGTATTTGTTTAAAAAAATTAATAAAAATATTAGAATTAGCAAAAAATTAATTCGATTAATCGATTAATCGATTAATCGATGTTAAAATTTTCATATTAATCGTTAATCGATATTTAGTCCCAATCGATTAATCGACCATGCCCTAATATCAAGACTTCGGTTTTGGTTAAGGATTTTGATATAGATTTCGGCATAAAAATTTTATGAGGACATTGTTTTTAGTTTTGGGCAGCGATGTATATCAAACATAGCTCTTTGTTAAAGTACAAGTATTTTTTATCTCTGTTTAGAAATTTATTACAAAACTAACACGAAACATCAATACGTTGCCGGAAAATTATAACAGATCTTAAATTAACATAATTTAGTGAAAAGATGATAAAATCAGCAAACTCCTCAAAAACCTCTCCATTTAGCGTTTCGAGAAAATATTTCAAAATCACAAATTCACATTTCTTTCAAAATTTCAAAAATATTGTAAAAATTAAATAAAATCAAACTTTTTTCAAAATTCTCAAAATATTCTAAAAATTATTACAAAATCAAAGATTAAACTTTTTTCAAAAATTCTAAAAATATTTTAAAAATTATTACAAAATCAAAGATTAAACATTTTTCAAAAATTCTGAAAATATTGCACTAAAAATATTCCCAAAATTCTTAAAATTTAAACTTTTCCCAAAATTCTAACAATATTGCAAAAATTATAACAATATCAAAAATTGAAACTGTATCCAAAATTCCAAAAATTATGAAATTTTTAATTTTTCAAAATTCTAAAAATATTCCAAAAATTATAACAAAACCAAAAATGCAAACTTTTTTCAAAATTCCAAAAAAATTTCAAAAACTATAACACATTCAAAAATTTCTATGTCACATTTACATAATACAAACAGCTAATTTTTTTTTTCCAAAAAATTGGCTAAAAAATAAATGAAATCAGTTTTGTTGACATACTTGATAATATTTTTTGACAAACTTATAATGCAATAAAATTCTCAATAATAATAATATCATGATCATTGCATTTCATTTCATCCAAATAAATAATTTTATTATTTTCTAAAAAAAGAAATGAAAATCATTCTTTTGACACAATTGACATTATTTTTTTGATAAACTTATAATGCCATAACTCTCTATAATAATAATAAAATTTCAATTTCATATCGTACAAATAATTAATTTTATTTTTTTCAAAAAATTGGGGTAAAAATATAAATCAAAATTTTTCTTTTGACACACTTGACAACATTTTTTTTGACAAATTTATAATGCAATAATCTAGATTTTGGTCTCACATTACAATCCCGACCATCAAAATTTCTTCAAGTTCAATGTTTCTATTTGTAATCACTTAAAATGAACGTTTTTAAAGCAAAAATTATGCAAATTTCATTGTTTTGACACACTTGACGATTTTTTAACAAGCTTCTGGGACAACTATCGACCACATCGTCCATTCGGCTCTTACCATTGAGCATACTTATTTTTAGAAACAAAAATTTTTGAAATCCCTCCTGCGGTTTTCTAGATTTCGTCGGTTGTGACGACCGGCGGGCCGGCTGGCAGACAGACATACAATATTTTTGTTGCTTTTTGTAGAATCAGTAGGTCATAAAACGTCAAGAAATGCCAAAAAGTGGGGGTAAGAATTTCACTTTTGGCTCACGAATGCAATATTTAGGTTCATATTTAGGTATTCAAAACCGAAGTAATAATATATATTTATTTATATATATTAAGCAACAAATAATGTAATTTTAAAAAATTAAAATTTGTAAAATTGATCAATTCTAATTTATAATTAAATTGATACTGCCCAATCAAACCGATCGATCGATGTTTTATTAGCGAGAATTTTCTATATCTGTTTTTTTTTATAACTAGGTCACAGTTACCTTCAATAATTATTCAACATTTCCATTACATGATTTCAAAATGCAGCTGGATTTAGTTGAACGAGAAGAAGAACGAAAACATGAAAAATAGTTATTTTATTTTTCCTGTTTTCATTCTTCTTCTCGTTACCACCAAAACAAAATCTTGCCTCATGCTATTTATATCATATCAACTAAAATCAACTTACATAATAATACGAAACTCAAAATGTTAAAATTTGCATTCAATAAATCTTGAACAACCGTATACTCATTTACATTGGATACTTTGACGACGGTTTCATGACATTTGTATATGAGAAATAAAGTAATAAATAGATTTGCCGATAGTCCCTGGGGCCACGCCGATTTCATTTGATGATTACCACATGTATTTTACTTTGTGAGGCGCCTGTCCTTGGTGAGTCCGAAAACTTTTGTCATTTTCCTCGGCTTGCTGCTTTTTCGTTGGGCAAGCTCCAGAAAATGCCTATGGCCTGGGATCTTGGAAATTTTTTTTTCAACTAAGGTGGTTGGAATTTTTTTTTTCAGAACACGAGGGTAACCTTGTCGTACAAAAATTTGTCTGCTATTGTATAGTCCGACAGCCCAAACATACCAAAACGTTAGTTGTCGGACTCAACAATAGCAGACACATATTTGTCGGAAAAGCTTACCCTTGTGTTCTAAACAAATTTCCACCACCCATAGTTAAAAACAAAATTGTGCAAGCAAATTTACAAGATCGAGGGTAATCGGAATTTTTAGAAGCTTGCCGAACAAAAAGGCAGAACAAAAGTTTTGTGGTCGTCAAGGAAAATAACTAACACTAATGAGACTAATGCACTAATTTACTAACGAGACCAAAAACAAAATTAAAGTTTTCCACATTGGCAATTCAATTCAAATGAAATAATAGTATTTGGTTTTTTATTCGAGAGAAGAACATGTGCATTAGTTTGAAATTATATTTGTTTAAATTTATTTTTTTACATAGTTTTAAATGAGAGTGAAAATGTGTTTATTGATTTTTTATAAAACACAAACGAATTGATTAAAACACACAATCCAAACAACAATTATTTCAAAATTCAATACAATTCAATTCAATACAAAATTGTGATTTATTTACAGTTTTTAATACTGTTATAAAAGGTGTTTCATTCTTATTTATTTATTATGAATCACCTAAGCTGCAGTAACGAAATAAATGTTTTACGCACTAATAAACAAACCAAGCAATATTGTCCTGACATAGATTCGAACAAAGAATAGTAGGTTCTTGTATGAGTGATGAATGATGGCAATTCTTCACGAGGATGAAGATTCGCGAAACGAGCGTGGCGAGTGGAGGGAATCATCCGAGTTAAGAATTACCATCATCCTATACGAATACAAGATGTTATTTTATCCACGACTGCAAAATATTTCGATAAATTTCCAGTTTGCCTGCTAAAGTTTGTATCACCATATTGAAATACATGCATCAAAGATAGAATAAAAAACAAAACCAGTTTTTTTATTTTATATTTTATATATATTTTGTTCTTGTTTTAACCTATTTATATTACTGTACCAACAAATGATGTTTTTAATTTCTTAGGGGGATATTTAATAAACTATAGAACTGTTGAAGAAGTTAATTACAATCACTAGTTGTGGAATGAATATAATTACAATGGAAGACATACGCATGGAAAGCATATCGTCGCTTTAATAATGAAATGGCGTATACGCAAAAGTATAGTTTCGAGATATTTGAGTTTAAAGTTTGATGTGCGCATGCATTTGCATGGACGTTAATTTATAATTTATTAATTTTTACCCCCAGTCATAAAATAATTCGAAAATGTAAAAACGCCAATTCAAAGATACCCTTATGGGGAATGCAGCGCACCTATTATATAAAAACAACGTATAAATAGCATACGTTGTTTCATTATTAAAGCGACGATATATTCTTTAGTAGTCGTGGATATAAACAATTCCATTTCAAAAAATACTATATAAACAAAAATTGTTTGTTTATTGTTTGCTTAAAGTGTTTTAATTTAATTATTTTATTAATCAATCGATTTTTGTAAACTCATTATTTCAATCCGCAATTATTATGCCCATTTCATACGAAGAATACTTAAAGGTTCATGATTGAAAAGCTCATTTTGCATGAACCATTATTCATTAACAATTTGAAATTAAATTTATCAACAATAAAATATTGTTTATTAGCAATAACAACAAACTCATTTCAAAAAACATTATATAAAAACCAAACAAAGCCAAGAAAAATCTATTGTTATTTTATTAAAGCAGAAAATCAAATCACTCCCCATCAAATTTATTTTTGTTTCTGTTGATTTCATAACAGTTAATAATCGTAAATTGCACACAAAAAAAAATACACTGTAAACTGTTTATTTTATTTTTTGTTTTATTTCCAATTTTTTTAATGTTACATTCATTTTTCATGTACAATATAAATCCATTGGAATATAAATGGGTAGTTTTATTTTAAAATTTTCTGATATCCACATAACAACTGTAAAAATACAGTTTTATTGTAAACTGATCTGAAAAAATACTAACCATAAGCTAAATGAATTCCTTGCAATTTACAATAAGAGTTTTAATCGCATATACATATATGTTATAACCGACATACTGGGGTTCTCGCGCTACACTTTTGGCAAGAATAAATACAATAAAATTATACAAATAAAATTAAATTAATAAAAAACTATTAAACAATAATTCACACAAATTAATTTTTTTTACAAATGAAATTAAATTAGATTTATGATATGAAAATACGGTTCGTTGAATTAATTCTATGGAAAATTGTTTAAATATTTTTTTTGTGTTTTTTATGACAAAATTAATTTTGCAATTTCATCTTTTAATTGATTGAAAATTTTGTTATAGCTTAGTCACAGTATTAAATCTATTAAATGATGATGGATTAGAAAAGATTTTTGTCTTATTGTTTGTGGTTGTAATATGATGGATTAGTCTTTAAATGTTATTTTTAAATGATTTCATGTAGGAGGGATTGAAATTTTTTATTTTGATCCGAACAGTTTAAGCACATTGTGCTAGTTCTTGTAATATTATCTATGGATAAATTATAAATTGCACTGACGAAGAATAGTGTGGAGTTGACATGACACAATAAAGAAAGGTAACAGACCTCAAAATTCTCATAGTTTTGATTTATAAATACTAGAGAGCTCATATTTTTTACCTAAAGTATGACCCAAAAATTTTGTTTAAAGCTTTCTTCTGGAATGGGCCTCTCTCTTATTTGGAAAAATTTGAACGAACAAAACTAAAATGGGGTTGCCAACAATCCAGCTAATGGCATATTCCCCGATCATGTAACATATTATCTTGCTCAATGATTAAAGCTCACAAATACAGTAATTTGGAGGCGTGTTTCGTCGAGCAAGCACAAACGTATCTACATCAAGAAGGATTTCATGGATTAGATTGAGGGTGCTACAGTTGATTGAAAAGAGTTCAGCCGCTATGATAACTAAGATATTACCTTAGCTGTATTTCACTCCTATTGCCAGTGGTATGTGATATCTCACGTTTATTCATATGTTGATTCCAGGGACGGGAGTACACACACCAAAAAATTAAAAAAAACAATTTACAAATCAACAAAAAATGATCCATCATCCGCGACAATTTTTCTTTAGGGTAGGGTCAACAATCAGCTGGTTCGAGATTATATCGACCTAGAAAAATTGTACCTTCGCAAAAACGAAGCCATTTCAACAAGTAGCGCGTCAACTAAAAAAATTAAAGTGACCGTTGAAGATTAAGTTACGGAGGATCTTGAAAAACATTATAGGAAAACTGATTTTTTAATAGTCTTTTCAACAATTGCTACGCTAGTGAAGTGTGTGAGATGTGATGGAAAAGCAAATTTTCATTCGACTAAGAAAAAAGGCCGTGGATTAAACATCAAAGTGTTGTGCGAAAGCTGTAAACAGATTACAAATGTTCCGTCTAGTGCAAGAATAAACTCTGGTATTTTCGAAGTTAGTTATCGGTTTGTTTTCGTGATGAGGATATTAAGCCTTGGATTAGTTGGCTGTGAAAAGTTCTGCGGCGTGATGGATTTGTCTAGGAGGTTTTTATCAACAGCGACGTACAATGATTACGTGAAAAAAATGTGGTCGACTGTAAGGGAAGTAGCGAATCGATTTTATCTGCTACAAAAGAAGAAAAAACAGCAACAGCCGAAGAGAAAAAGACTGAAGATGCCAACGAACTCACTGTATCAGGCGACGGAACATTGAAAAAAAGAGGCTTCTCATCTTTATTCGGCGTCACCTCGTTAATTGGTTACTTTACAGGTAAAGTTCTTGACATTTTCGTCAAAAGTTTATATTGCCATGAATGTAAAACTGGGGAACATAAATTAAACTCTGCCGAATACGAAGAGTTGCATGAAGCTCATGTAAGTGCTGGAAAGTGTCGGGCAAATCATACTGGTGCAGCTGAAAATATGGAGGTCGAAGCGATAAAAACCATGTTTCAACGCTCGGTAAAGAATGGTGTACGATATCGCAACTATAACGCCGACGGTGACTCTAAAGCCTGTAAGGAGTTGAAGTGACGATAAGTTTTTAAAAAATTGTGTGGAATCAATAAGGCCGTTTGCCAACATTAATTAACAAATAAAAATTGTTTTTATTTATTTTTTTACAATGAATTTCCACAAAGTTGATTCAACGGACAACATTAATTAGATTTTTTAGTGTTCAAAACTTTAAGCGTTTTCCACACAACGCAACTGAAGTTTTCAAAGTCGGTGCCCCTCATAACTTCAAAACTACTGCACCGATCCTTTTGGAATTTTGAACGCTATTTCTATACATAATTTACGAGGTAACGCTGGAGAGTTTTTTGCAAATTTGTTAATAATTTTTATTTTAAAATAACAAATTATCCAATTTTTTTCGTTAAAAATCGCGTTTTTCCCTTCAAAGTGTTCCAAAAAAGTGAAAAATTAAAATTTCGAAAAACTCTCCCAGCGTTACATGAGAAAAACTATTATCTAACTTGGATTTTTTGATTTCGGATGATCCAGCACCAAGTTATGAGGGGCACCGCAATTCTACTTTTTTCCAAGACACGTCTGAATAATTGCTGCCATTGCCGTGTTCTTTAATATTTCTTCCTGAAAATTTTATACAATATTCTTCAAATATCATACTTTAATGCACTATTGATTCTAATAAAGACATTATAACTGTGTCGTCACAAAAAATTCACAAAAACATGCCATTTTTCGTACGAATTAACCTTACCCTCCTACTTAAGTTGTGGCTTAACTATTTAGAATTTAGATTAGAATAAAATCAAATATTTAAACTTTTTCTAAATTCTATTAATATTCTAAAAATTCTTAAAATTCAAAAATTCAAACTGTTTCCAAAATTCTAAAGAACTTTTTCTAAATTCTAATAATATTCCAAAAATTCTTAAAAATTCAAAAATTCAAACTTTGTCCAAAATTCTAAAAAACTTTTTCTAAATTCTAATAATATTCAAAAATTCTTATAAACTCAAAAATTCAAACTTTTTCCAAAATTCTAACAGTATTGCAAAAATTATAACAATATCAAAAATTGAAACTTTTTCCAAAATTATAAAAGTTATAATAAAATCAAAAATTTAAAATTTTTCAAAATTCTAAAAATATTCCAAAAATTCCTACAAAATCAAAAATTGAAATTTTTTTCAAAATTCTAAAGATTTATATAAAATTCAAAAATTTTTTTTTCAAAATTCTAAAAATATTCCAAAAATTAGGATAAAATGTATATTTAAAGTTTTTCTAAATTTTTAAGAATTTTTAGAATATTATTAGATATTCTAAAAATTCTTAAAAATTCAAATTTTTTTCAAAATTCTAAAAATATTACAAAAATTATAACAGTATCAGAAATTGAAATTTTTTCCATAATTATAAAAATTATAATAAAATCAAAAATTTAAAATCTTTCAAAGTTCTAAAAATATTCCAAAAATTTTACAAAATCAAAGATAGAAAATTTTTTCAAAATTCTAAAAATATATATAAAATTCAAAAATTCAATTTTTTTTTCAAAATTCTAAAAATATTCCATAAATTAGAATGAAAACAAATATTGAAACTTTTTCAAAATTCTAAAAATATTCTTAAAATTCTTACAAAATCAAAAATTGAAACTTTTTCAAAATTCCAAAATATTTAAAAAACTATAACAAATTCAAAAATTTCCATGTTCAATTATATTTACGTAAACAAAAAGCTAAATTTTTTTTTCCAAAAAATTATCTAAAAAGTTGTGCGAGGGACTCCGGCGCGGAAGAGGTGAAACTTCGTAATGTGGAAATCAAAACATATTGCATTCTTTTAAAAGTCATTAATTATTAGTGAACTCATACTCTTCATATTCTTTAAGACAAACTTTATTAACATTGCTTACAATTCACAATTGATCGCATCTTTTCATTATCATTTTCGAGTGGAGAAATATCCAAATATATAACATTTACAATGGGATTATGATAACTAAAGTAAGATACAAAATGTTTGAGTTCTATTTTTTCAATATTTCTTGCAAAAACTGCATTTTTTTCTCGTTTAAAATATTTCAACTTAAAATGATAAGAAAATGAGTCTTCTATCAGGACTCTTCTATCAAAGTAAGTTGAAAATGGGTTTTTTTATAGAAGACTCCTGATAGAAGACTCCTGATATCGTCAGATGTCAGGTTATTGTTTAAATATCATAAAGTTATATGAAAAAAAGAAGCGTTAAATAATTTTAACGCAACCATTTTTTGGAAGTCGCATTAGAAGTGTTATTTCAAAAAATAAATAAAAATCTTTCTTTTGACACTCTTGAAAACATTTTTTGAAAAACTTGTAATGCAATAATCTAGATTTTGGTCTCACATGCCAATCCCGACCATAATCACTCGTAATCACTTAAAATGAAAGTTTTTTAAGCAACAAATATGCAAATTTCCTTGTTTTTACACACTTGACAATTTTTTGACACACTTCCGGTAAAGTTAACGAACACATCATCCTTTCGGCTCTTTCCATTGAGTAAACCTATTTCAAGAAAAATAATTTTTTTGGAATTCGTCCAGCGCTTTTCTAGATTTCGTAGGTTGTGACGGCCAGCCGGCAGACAGACATACATTTTTTTTGCTTTTTTAGAATCAGTGGGTCCTTAAACGTCCAGAAATTCCAAAAAAAGGGGGTAAGAATTTCACTTTTAGCACATGAATGAATACTTAGGTCTTTCAGACCGAAGTTGAATCATTCAAATCCATTCATTGTAACTGAGTTCCATCGTTTTTCATTTTTAATTGCCAATTGCAGTAGACTATTGCTAAATGTTATGTGAATCGTGAAACATAAAGTGATTATGGATTAAATAAATAAATATTATGCAGAGGAAATTGTAATAAATAAATATTATGCACAGGAAATTGTAATAAATTAATAAAGTATATAAGTATAAGACATATGCACATTTTTCTGGTCAAACGAATCGGTCAAACTTTTACTTGTTAATTAAATGGAGAATTTTTTGTCGTAGAAGTGCTTCTATAAATATTGAAATCAACCAATAATGTTATACCAATCATAAAGATTGGATTATATCAAATGCAATAATAATCAAAATGTGTGGAATTTAATTTATCTAATAATCTTTTCTGTAAAATTGTTGGAACGTCTCTTGCTTTATCTACATCAATAAATTTTCCTGTAACACCTTGACTTGATCCTATTGCTAAAGCACTTACAGTTAGTACTAATGTTTCGATTGAAGTCACATATTTCCATAACATCATTTTCTTCCATATCGTAGTTATAACTTACTTGTACAGTTAAGCTGGATGAATTATAAGCGTTTCAAAGTAAAGCTGTGCTGTACTTCTATTTAAAATTTTTGTAAGGTTGCGCGTTGCGGGAATGGTTGATAATTTGATAGGTAATTAGTTCATCGCTGGAAAAAAAATTAATTAATTGTTTTTGTAATTAATTTTAAAATTAAAATGTTACAAAAACTTTTTTAAAGATGGCGCTAGGGTCAAAGATCAATTGGAATTTAATTTATTTTTTTTTTGTAAAATAGTTCTATCCTTGCGATAAAATATTCCAAAATAACAAAGAAGCGTTAATTTGTGTTCTTGAGATATTTCATTTTAAAGATCTTAGTCAGACTAAAATTTCTAATTTTTCATAATTTTTTCAAACAACTTCCATTAAAAAAAAATTTTAATTTCAATAAAGTTTAACTTTTTTTAAATAGCTCTTTAGATAGTGCGAAAATGAATTAAAAATAAAAGCGACTTTAGTACCGACTTTCCGCAAGCGTCAGATGTATTTCGAAATGTTTTAAATAATTATTTTTTTGGAAAACAGGTGGGTTGAGAAGTTTTTGAAAATACACATATACATTTTCAAAATACGCTTTAGTATATTATTATATGTAGAGGGGATAGGGAATTGAAGTACGGTTGACACAGAATATTCTGTCCATTACAAAGTTGTTAGTTATATATACGTTTTACTGACGTTTCATTTTAGTTTTGTGATACATTTCTAAACAGAATTAAAGTACTTTTGCAAAGAGTTTTATGTTCAATATTTAACTCTCACCCAAAACCAACAACAATCTTCCGCCGAAACCTTCTGCCGAAAACTTTTTGAAAAACACTAAACACAGACTGACGTTTTGATATTTAAGCGTCTTGATATTTCCTCCCCTATTTAAGATAAAAACAAGCAAACACATCATTTTGGTTCAGTTCATGACTATCAAAGTAAACAATTATAAAATTAGGGAATAGTCCACAGAATCACAGAAAAAACAACAGAGCTTTTTAATAACTATTTATTTAGGTCGACCAAAGCAATTTTAAATTCACTGATTATATGGAAAACAAATATACGACAAAGTAAACTGAAAATCTTATGCAAAGAAATCCTACCACATATTCCTTCATCTTTCAAGACAAAAAAAATTCAATTTATACAAAATAAACAAAATTCTTTTCTATCTTATACATAGGCGTTAGCTGTGTTTTATTCCTGTGATACGACTTTGTCACAAGCTTTCATAATACCTATAGAAAATATTCTTTTCAAAATATTATTTATGTATATATTTTTTTGTTACTCTCCTATTTTTCTATTACACCAAACGGAAGCAAAGATAATAAACAAAATTTACGTCAACGACCGTCATTTTAAAAAAAAGGGATGAAGTTTAAAGCAGATATCCCTTTTTTTTTAAATCTGTTTATATTATACTATGTTAAAGAAAATTGAAACCCGAACGAAAAGATGATATAAATTCTTCAATTTTCGTGGGAAAATGGTAGAAACGAAGAATTTATTAACTTAAAAATTTTATTTTCAAAGCACAAATATAATTCTGTTGTTTTGTTGTTGTTATTTTTATTGCTATACTGGATTTACTAAGTGAATTAAAGCTTTCACTTTATTTGCTTTGAAAGGATTTTGATGTTTTAATTTTTTTTATTTTTGCTTCTTGTTAATGAGAACTTTGTAATTATGTCAGTATAAGGATTATAGTACACAAAATGGTCATTTAGTATGATTTATCGTCGATCTAAGATGATGGTTAAATTATAAAGATCAATAACACTATCATTCAGAAATCTGCTGCTGAATCGTTCAAACATCTGCAATAACATTTTTTGCTCAGTTTTTTTTATATCCATGATGGGTTGTCTTTCAAGAAAAAATTTATATAAAAAATTAAAAAGTTGAAAAAAAAATGATAAAATATTGTAAACATGGAATTTTGTTTACAGCACTAACAAAGACCTTGAGAGCAAACTTTTTTATGGTTCTCAAAGTCTTTTGTTTGATAAACACGTGCTCACGAAGCGTGATGACAAAAGAGTTAATTTGTAATGGAAACTTTACGAGTTTTTTATAAACATAAAATTTATATATATGTATCAGACGAAACTTGACGTTGGAAAACAGATTGTTAGTAAATATGTATAACATATAAATAATATGCATTAACAGCATGAAACATAACTTATAATGTTTATGATGTGATGCTTGCGGATCTTTTATAATTTTTTTTTTGGTGACGAATGTCAGATAAAAATATGTTGAATTTTAATGTAAAATTAACGAAAAAATTTTTTATATGGTGTAGCATCTCGTATTTATACATATAATATGATGGAAATTAAGGTAACAAGATTTGAAATAGAAACTTGGAATAATAAAACTAGGACAGTTGGGAGTTAACGGTACATTTTTATTAGTAAGATTTTACGAATATAGAATATTTTAATTGACTCTGTTCATTGTAAATATTTAAACTAAAATACAGTTTTTTCACACGGACCGCCATTTATGATGGGCATAGGGTTTGGAATAGCACAGTCTATATTCTACAGCACACATCATTTCAAGGAACCACTCTTCCTTTAATTTTGTTGATTTTAACTGTTGTTATTCAATTTCACTTGCTTGAGCGCTGCTATTTTATTCATTCTTTTCAATTCTTCGAATTGGCAATATTGATAGAACGAATTGTTAACGGCTGCAACAAAATATTTTCTCACCTGATTCATCACCCAGAATTCTTTACAACTGATATCGATGCGTCGATAAACCTAGGGAACAGTGGCAGTCGTTCAATGATATCGTGCTAGTAAAATATTTAATTATTCTTCAAACTTCTTAATGACGAAACTATAAAACATAATCTAATATAATACGGTTCTTTTATTTGTTCCAAAAATGTCTCATTGGATAAATGAATAGATGATAACGAGTATCGGATCTGTTTCCGAAGAGTTTCAAGCCCCAAAAACTTTCATCTGTAAGTTTATGTAGAATTATAAGGAACAATACCTGTCAGCTTATAAGCCATATTGTATTTCCATCTTAGTTAAAATTAAAATTTAAATAGAAAGTTACATCTACTCAAAAACACAGTATCAATGTGTTATATCCGGCTCGATGGACCAAATATATATATATCACTTTTTGATATCAAATGCTCAATTATTTTTGGAGATGTTTCTTAAATGACCACGTATTTATTATTAATAAAAATCAGTTATCGTTTTATGCAACTTTAAGTAATTTATGCTGATTCAAATTTAAAACCAACTTGTTTCTTGTCTTCTAAATTTAAAACCAACTTAGAAATTTTGCTGTTGCAAGGGTTTGTTTTTGTTCGATTAAATTAAATATTTAAAATAACACATTTTCGTATTTGAATTAAACCGTAATTGCATAATAATATACATACATTTTTCACAAAACATAAAAGTTCCAAAACGGTAAATAAAAAATCTAAGCAAACGGAAAACAAGAATAAATTATGAATAATTTGACCAAAACCACATATACACACCTATTTACCAATGCTAAATGCGAACAAAAAACAAAATCGTGAAAAATCTGCAGTCTGCATATTTTCAAATCATAAAAACGATGTAAAGAATTATATTTCCCATAAACTAAAACAAACAAAAAATTGGAAAATCATTTTTTCACAAGTTGTAAATAAAAACTAAATAATGAAAACTGAAAACAACATAAAATTCTACAATACAGCAACGAGTACGAAGCCGGCTTCGACTATTCTGTATATGCATATGTACCTGCAATTTTCATAGTTTTATTTGTAAATATTTTATGCTCCTCTTTAAGCTTATGTTCTGTTTTCATTTATAGTTTTTCCTTTTCCATACGGAAGTAATTAAAAATTTATAATATTTCCTCATTTCATTCAAATGTTTTTGTTCAATACAAAGGATTTTATTTGTTTTTTACATACATTAATTACTTTTTGTTAATTATTGCATCAATCATTACGGAATGAAAATCTAAATGTTTATAATTAACTATTATTATAGGAGTTAAGCCATACAACTGAAAATAGCTGGTGAAGCTTGTAAATTTTTGGAGTTTTAGTGTTGATTCTTACATATGTGTAGCCTAGAAGCAAACCAGTATCTTTTCAATTTTTATAAAAAAAAGTTAATGATGAAGTAATGTTGCTTTTATTTAATATTACCTCCTTATCCAATTAAGTTTTTCCAAATCAGTGTTTTTCTCTTTAAAAACGATAACACAAATGTTAAATTGCTTGCATAGCATCTTTATTCCTTCTTTATGTAAAAATCAAAACCTTAAATTTTGAATTTATTTCTAGAAGTCAAATAAAAATGGATTTTTTTAATATTTATTTTAATTTATTGTTTTATTTCGGGGCTTACTCCTATTAGTTACAACTTACAAATCATGCTTATTCCATGGCATTGGCAACAAAACGAGCTTATTCCAACCCTTAATTGGAAATAACTTTAAATGGTGCTTAAATAAAATAAATAAAATAAATAAAATAAATAAAATAAATAAAATAAATAAAATAAATAAAATAAATTAAATAAATTAAATAAATTAAATAAAATAAATAAATAAAATAAATAAAATAAATAAAATAAATAAAATAAATAAAAATAAAATAAATAAAATAAATAAAATAAATAAAATAAATAAAATAAATAAAATAAATAAAATAAATAAAATAAATAAAATAAATAAAATAAATAAAATAAATAAAATAAATAAAATAAATAAAATAAATAAAATAAATAAAATAAATAAAATAAATAAAATAAATAAAATAAATTAAATAAATTAAATAAATTAAATAAATAAAATAAATAAAATAAATAAAATAAATAAAATAAATAAAATAAATAAAATAAATAAAATAAATAAAATAAATAAAATAAATAAAATAAATAAAATAAATAAAATAAATAAAATAAATAAAATAAATAAAATAAATAAAATAAATAAAATAAATAAAATAAATAAAATAAATAAAATAAATAAAATAAATAAAATAAATAAAATAAATAAAATAAATAAAATAAATAAAATAAATAAAATAAATAAAATAAATAAAATAAATAAAATAAATAAAATAAATAAAATAAATAAAATAAATAAAATAAATAAAATAAATAAAATAAATAAAATAAATAAAATAAATAAAATAAATAAAATAAATAAAATAAATAAAATAAATAAAATAAATAAAATAAATAAAATAAATAAAATAAATAAAATAAATAAAATAAATAAAATAAATAAAATAAATAAAATAAATAAAATAAATAAAATAAATAAAATAAATAAAATAAATAAAATAAATAAAATAAATAAAATAAATAAAATAAATAAAATAAATAAAATAAATAAAATAAATAAAATAAATAAAATAAATAAAATAAATAAAATAAATAAAATAAATAAAATAAATAAAATAAATAAAATAAATAAAATAAATAAAATAAATAAAATAAATAAAATAAATAAAATAAATAAAATAAATAAAATAAATAAAATAAATAAAATAAATAAAATAAATAAAATAAATAAAATAAATAAAATAAATAAAATAAATAAAATAAATAAAATAAATAAAATAAATAAAATAAATAAAATAAATAAAATAAATAAAATAAATAAAATAAATAAAATAAATAAAATAAATAAAATAAATAAAATAAATAAAATAAATAAAATAAATAAAATAAATAAAATAAATAAAATAAATAAAATAAATAAAATAAATAAAATAAATAAAATAAATAAAATAAATAAAATAAATTAAATAAATTAAATAAATTAAATAAATAAAATAAATAAAATAAATAAAATAAATTACATAAAATAAATAAATTAAATAAATCAAATAAATTAAATAAATAAAATAATAATAAAATAAATAAAATAAATAAAATAAATAAAATAAATAAAATAAATAAAATAAATAAAATAAATAAAATAAATAAAATAAATAAAATAAATAAAATAAATAAAATAAATAAAATAAATAAAATAAATAAAATAAATAAAATAAATAAAATAAATAAAATAAATAAAATAAAAAAAATAAATAAAATAAATAAAATAAATAAAATAAATAAAATAAATAAAATAAATAAAATAAGTAAAATAAATAAAATAAATAAAATAAATAAAATAAATAAAATAAATTACATAAAATAAATAGATTAAATAAATCAAATAAATTAAATAAATTAAATAATAATAAAATAAAAATAAATAAAACTAAACAAAAACAAATCGCTGTTCGACCAACAAAGTAGACTAGGCTTTCTTATTTAATTTCCAATTTATTGTTTGAAAATCCATTTATTAAATTTTACAACAACAAAGCACGACAAGTAAATCTGTTTTGTCTGATAACAAGGAAATTATTATCATTTTGACCATACGGAATTTATTTAACATTTTCCTCTTAAAAAAACTTTAACCATTTTTCATTTTTCTATTATGATTATATTTTTTTTTTTTTACTTTTATATTTAATTTAATGTATAGTGAGGAAAATTGAGATAAAAATTCATAATTTATGAACATATTGCATTTCTCATCGCTTCAGTTTTTCCACTAAATTCTACAGTAGTTATTTCACTTAAGAAAAGTAAGTTTAAGATTTTTTTATTTTCTGTTCGTTGCTGTTTCTTCTTTAAAACTGTTTGCAGGTTAATGATAACTAATTTTTCGTTGCATTTTGTAATTTTTATTTTCTGCTTAAAACCTTAACTTTCTTCTAATGTGAAAGTTAAGAGTTTTTATTTTAATGGATATTGTAAAACTTAAAAGTAATGGCAGCTGTGTTTTAATTACATTTGTTTGAGAAGAATAAATGGTCGAAAAGATTTAAATTATTTTTTTAATTACAACTTTTTTGTAGAACTAAAACGAAAAAGAAATAAATTATTTTAATTAAATTAATATTTATATGGAAGTTTTGGCCCAGTTTTTGTTTTTAACGTGAGTTCTGACTGTTAAATTCTTACTATATCACATCGTTTTGTTTGTACAAAATCATTCGACTGAATGATTTACCCTATAAAATAACCAAACAAAAAATATATAAAACATAACACAACCTTATTCTTTTTATTTTACAAACTTGAAGAAAACCATGAAAAACAGTCTGAAAATCGAGATGGGGTTTTTCTACTGGTTTGTAAATACATGAAAACAAAAGAACTTTTTATTTATGTTCTCGCTTCCCGTTTTATGTTTTTTTTTGTTTAAGCTCTCATTTTTATTTGTTGAACCTTGATTGGTTTTGTTTTAACTATAAACAAAAGTTTTCTTTACTAAGAGGCGCAAAAGTTGATTTAATATAAACAAATAGCTACTTTAAATCATTAACTGCTATGGTAAATGGATACTAGTTTTTATTAAAATTTAAATCATAAGAGACAAATAATATATATATGAAATTTAGTGTAATTAGTCAGATTTGAGTAGTCTTTTTAAGACTGTTGAAATTTTACTTATGTTTTTATTATCTATAAATTTGAGTTTAAATTAAATAAAGATTATGCCACTCTTTTCTGCCTCTTTTAGGTTAGAAAACTCTAATTTTCGTAGTCTACTAAATATCGTACTTTCTAAATAATAATTCGAAAAAAAATTATCAAACTCCAATTTTTCAGATTTCTCTGTTTGATATTGTTCTGATAATTTTTCTGATTTTCTTTGATATCAAGCTCGATACCTAGGCGGAGAATATACTAAAAATGGCACTTTTTGTCATAATTTAAAAACAGTACACTGCAAAATTGTAAAAAAAATGCAAATAATTCTTACCTTAGGTGTTCTTTCAAATTAGATGTCGTTCGCTCTGGTCAAAAAAGCATCAAAATTCAAAACTTTAGACTCAAAAAGTTTTAGTTTACCAGATAATTCATTTAAATAAAAGTTAAAAAAAATTAACGGAGAGCGATAATTTCCATTTAAAAACAGCAATTTTTTGCACTTTTAAGAAAAGTAAACATTTTATAGATTTTATGGTAAACATTTTTTTGTCTACTAATAAAACTCTTGAAAATGAATAAGAAATTTATTCGAAACGTTGGGTAAATAATAGTTATTTATTTATCTAGAACGAAAAGTGAAAGTTTAAAGTACGAGCTAGTTGTTTCGAAATTTCTAGTTAGTACCTTTAAAAACACTTTTCGTTTGAGGTAAATACAAAATTTTATTTCATACTACAAATTTATTAAAATAAAAAGAAATGAGTTTTAAATTTGGCTCAAAAAGTTGAACTTTAACGTCCTAGGACTTTATTTTAAATTTTATAAATTCCTAGGACATTAAAGTTCAACTTTTTGTACCATAAATAATCCGAAAATGTCGTTTTAGATATCAGTATGAAATAAAAATAATAATTGGCTATAAACAATAAATTTCTTTTTTAATTTTATAATAAGTTTCCTGACTGAATTCTAATTCAAGATCTTCCGGCCAATAGGAGCAGTTGCAAAACATCAACTTATAAGTGGAATAAGTGTTATTTGTAAGAACAAGTGCATTTGCAAACAGAACTTTTAATTCTTCAAAAGAACTTTTACGCTAAAGCTTTAAAGCCTGGGCTTTTTAATTTAATTAAAAAGATGCTTTATCTATTTATCCAAGGGATTTTAGAAATTTTAGAATGATAAACGGAACGTACGCAGACTCCACCAAGGAAAAAATCTCTAAATAAACTTACTAGCTTATAAGTCCATGATGGTTTTATAATATAATCAATAAAAGTTCAAGAATTTAATAACAATAAAATAGCAAAATAATAGTTTAATAATAATAAAATCTAACCATAACCTTATAGTTGACTATTGACTTCAATGTTGCAAGCAACTATCGTCCTTGTATGTCGCTTGTTTTCCTTCTAATTTTTATTTTATGTTTCCCCAAAATTGTTTAGATCTTTAGATTCGTCGAAATTGTTTTCATCAGTTCCATAATTGTATGCAACTTTTGAATTACGTTTGTGACGACAACTCTTTTGCATATATGCACTACTGGATTTGTTGATAACCTTGCTATTAATATATCACTACGTTACCACCAACGTATCCAAACGTACAATGTGCCATGCACGCATATTTAATTGCATGTCCAAAAATTCTTCCTGCTATCATAAAAGAATTTGACATTTTCACTTTTCATTTAATTTCTTCAGGTCCACAATATTTTCTTCACTTCACAAAAAACCAAGATGACGTAGTTTAGTCCAATTTTTTTTATTTCAATTTAAAATCGTTCAAATGTGGATTAAGCTTGATAAAAATAAAAACACTTGCAAATTAAATTAAGGTTTTAAACAACTTTATTCCTTAAAAAAATTATTTATTATTATTATTAATTAATTTCATTATTTAACTTTTATTCATTTTTCTTCGATTTTAAAATCAAACACTAATGGCTTAATAAATTATTAAACATCAACTGAATTTAATTTTAATTTTTTGATTTAATATCAAAATTCAACTGAACGAAAATTAAGCAATATGCTAGTATTAATAATGTTCTAGTCTTAGCAGTAAACACGGCAAAAAGATGATTCATTGCCATCCGTCGCTTTCTTTCGTTATACTATCAAAATGAAAAACTAGTTTCTGTTGAGGTTTTGAAGCATTTTTATAGAAAAACAATTGCAAGAGAAAAGATCTAATATTCCTGTCTTATTTTTTTCTCATTTAAATATGTAACAGAAAAAAAAGATTTACAAATGAAAGGTCATGTGAATACGTTTAATGTGATATTTTTCTATTGCAATGTTGTGCGTCGTCGTTTTGTTATTTCTTTATTTACGTTGGATAATAAACTTTTCTATTGCAGTGTGCAACGCCCGATTTTAATTTATGTACATCGTGATCTGTCGAATTGAAATTATGATAAGACACAACATACAGGCTGGTAGCTCAAGGATGGAATGTGCAGGATGGATTAACTTGGACCCAATCTTTGCGGATAATGCACCCGGTCTAGGTGTCTGTTCTTGTCAAGCCTTAGGTTCCAGTTAGTCCACCCTACACAGAACCAAATTGCGACCATAACAAATCAGCAGTTTTATAAGTGCAAACAATTCACCTTTTTAAATGTACAAACTTCTATAGAACTGATTAGTTTTTCTTTATTCGTCTGCCTGCCAAGGATCTATTTCTATTAAACTTCAAAACGCTGTATAAGTCTCTTTGCACAGAATTTTACTTTTGCTACATCCCTACCCAAAACGTAAAACTTGTTGTTATCATTTTTTTCCCAAAAAAAAGCTGTAATGTCATTCCACAGACCAAAACCGAGAGTCTAAAGCTCACTCTCTGTATATTTTATTTGTATTTTGTATAATAAAAGTCTTTTTTTAACTTTCAGGTAAGTGTCGTTTTTGTCAAAATACGGATAAAAGTGAGTACATAAATACACGAAGTCTAAATTTTTCTCGGCGGAAGCATCGACACAGTTTTTTCTTTGGTGTATTTCAGGCAAAGGTAGTGTCAGTTTTTATGGCGTTGCAAAAGCAATCAGCTTAGAATATTCACCATGGTAACCAATTATTTAAAGGACGGCTATTACGTCCATACTATTACGGCTATTACGTCCGTTGTCTACCTCGCGGTCATTCGCTGCCTAGTATTCTAACGTTTTATAATCATATATATTTTTTTAATCATTCCAGACTGCGACAAGCAATTCTGTTTGATTCAATACAACATATTATATTAGGACCCTTAATAAAACCATGATTTCATAGTTATATCGAGTCCTATACACTCCAACGTCTGTCTTAAGTGAAAAAAAAATGTAGAGTAAGAAATGTAGCGTAAGATTCAACGCTCAAATACAGATAAAATGCGATTCGTTATTTTGTGTAAGAGTCTACTTTTGTGACTAAACGATTACTATCGGTCTATTTAAAGTATCGTATAACTTAAGCTAGGTTTTAATTGATACATACGGTGATCCAAGGAGAATATAATTTGAGTAAAACGATTACCTGCAGCGATTCTAGGTTTTAGATCAGTAATTAAGCTGTTGTTTGAGTCAAAATATGATCTGCAAGTTGAATAACAACTCGAATGAATAAACAACAAATCCAAAATACGCAAAAAAGTCTTTGCGTAAAGAACTAATAAGAATCTTGTCTTTCGCCGACAGAACTGGACAAAACAAATAAAGCCAAAAATGTCTAATGTCCAAAAAAGTAAAAGATTTACAAGAAATGTTGCCATCCCCCAGCAGAACAAAACAAAACAAACAAACAAATCTAAAACCAAAATGAAAATTTCAAAATCAATATACAAACATTTTCAAAACTTTAAAAAATAAGCTCCACAAAAAGCAATATCTTTCAAATTGAATTTGAGGAAGAAGAAGGAGTAAAAATACCACAGCTTTAAAATAAATCAAAATTCAAAAGATGTCAAAATTTTAAAATAATTCAAAAATCAAAAGTTTCAAATATACACAAACAAAATTTGATTAAGAGATGATTCCAAAGAAAGATTAGGGAAGATTTGTGAGTGACAGCTCAGCTACTTCCACAAACGCAAGTGTTTAAAGAAACACTAACTAAAAGGCATTTAAGAGATTGTTGTGATAACAACATCTGACGGGTCAACCAATGTGGTCTAGTCATGACTCCGAGTGCCAAGTGCCAGAATTATTCAGCTATGTGTTCTCCTGCCAGCCCAGCCCAAAGTTAACACTCAAACAACCTGTATGAATAAATAATATGTTAGTCTTGGTGTTGGCTTGGATGCAACGACCGTGGCATAAAGAACACACAATATCATTTCTGTTATAGTCCACTTCCATTACGCCCGAAAACAGTTTAACAGGTAGGGGGCGTAGACGATAACAGAGATAAGATCTTTTGTTTTTCGTGCCACAGTCGTTGTATGCAAGGCAACACCAAGACTAACATCGTATACTTCTCCATATGGGTTGTTTACAATGCACTCACTCCGTCAAGAGCCCAGGACCTGACGAAACATCACACGATGATGTGGTACTGGCGGAAATAACTAATGACCAACAAAGTCCATAATCTGATTTTTCGTCACCCCCGACTTCAACGAAACACACACCTTACTCTACTGGGAATCCACCGGATAGTAAGTTAAGTCCCGATAAACATTAGCCTAAAGGACTAATGCTCCCTCTTGCGGTACCTATATTACAAAAACGTTTAAAATATTTACGAAAAAATAAACAAACCAAACAAAAAAATGAGTTGTCTTCAGAACAACTCTGTTCGGATTGAAAAGAGTCAGTCATGGGCTCTAGAGAACCACGTTGGGCGCCATCTTGTGATAGGAGGTCTGGTGATCCTGTCCGCAAATTCTGTATTGACCCGGCACTAGCTCAAGCTGGTGATATTTTACTGATATTGCCCCTAGTATGTGACATCTCACGTTAACTCGTATGATAATATCAGAAACTGGAGTACGCAGGTTTGCAACACCCAAAAAAAAAATAATTAAAATTCTTTCTTTTTAATTATAGTTAAATTTCTTTGGTTTACCTGATTTAAATCAATCTCGTTTCGATTTTTTGTGCAACGCGAATGTGATTTATGTTTAAGTTTTAATTTTGCTTTCAGTTGATAAAGATATATGGGATTATATTTCAGGATCATTTAAGTAAAATGTTAATATTTTCCAAAACCGAAAATTTTTAACAATTGCATCCTAAAAACCATTCATTAATTTATAACATCATAATTGTATAGCAAAACAAATATTCCATCATTAATTATACTAATCTCGATTTTAAATTAAATGAAAAAAAATTAATTTTCTATTTCATTTATCCTAAATCAACAAACTTAACCCTCATCATAAGTTCATAACATAAATTTTCCACATTAATAATTATCCAATCGTAATGATGAACAGCAAAAAAATTATATAAAAAAACTATTTCCTTAACTCCATTCTAACATGTTAATTATTTTAAACTTGAAAGGATAAAATTAATTACAATCTGATTTATAAATTAAAAAGTACAAACAAAAAATCGGAAAAGTTGAAAACTTTATTTTAAAAAAAACTTTTCCTGTTTTTTATTTATTTGGTTATATTTGTTTTTGTTGCGATTTAAACAAATGAAATAAATGAACAGAGAAAAATTGTGTAATTTTTTGTCATAGTTTTAACAAAAAAAACAAATTCTTTACTTTTTATCTTTTTAATTAAATTTGTTTTGTTTTCTTGGTGACAATATAATTAAATGTTATTTTTTTACGATGGGTTAGTTTTTCTTTTGTTTTTTATTTCCTTTTTGTTGTTTTATTATAGTCAAGTTGTCAAATGATAGAAGTTAGTTGAATAAAATTAAAAATAAGAAATAAAATTTTTATATTGCGGAACGTAAAGTGCTAAGTACAAGATATTCATTGTCTTAATTCTTTTTTAACAAAATTGTGTGATGGTTACATAATGTGACATTAAAGTCAAACAAAATTAACAGGGAAAGAATGTTGCAAAAATTTGTTATAAAATCATAAAAATGGGGTAATGATAAAACGTTGTGAAATGTAATGATAAATAAATCTACACAGGTGAAGTGAATCCCTCTTTTTGTGGGTAAAGTAATGCTCTGTCGTTTCTGAAATAATTAAAAAAAAAATCAAACTCTACAAAGTTGTAATTTTTATTATTATTTTATTGGGTCTCATGAACTTTCAGGAAATGCTTCATTAGATAGTTTATAGTTTTATGTTACGTTAGTATGTTTTTATACAGTACTAGAAGTTACAATTTTAGCATGCAAACAGTATGACCTCCGATATGGTTGTCAAGCTGTTGTATTAAATAAATTATTCTTCCAGATTCATAAAAATAAAATTCACGAAGAATCGGCTTGGCAATATACCTCAATCCTAGTAATGAAATTTTACTTGAGAATCGTATGCTTGCTCGAAGGAACGAGCTTTATATAGCTCTATATTCGAACATTAATTATTGAGAAAGACATTGCGTCACATGATAAAGGAATATATGCCACTGCCATGATTATTGGTAACCCAATTTTTGTTTTGTTCTTGCAAATTTTTCTAAAATTTTAGCTTTTTACTTTCTTAATTTTATTTATATCTCCTTTATTTTATCATGAAATATTGGCTTATGTCATATTATAATAATATGTGATAAAATTTACGGTTTAGTTATCTATTCTTAAGAAAAACGAGTTTATCTCAAAAGCCATGTGTTAACCTCTTCAGAATGATTATTTCGTTTTGTTTTTGTGGTTTAAGCAGTTCACTCTAAATCTGATACCACACAAATTGATTATAATATCTTCAGATCATGCTTGAATTTTGTTTAGAATTATGTGTTCATTATATTAAGGGACGTTTTAGTACCCCTTTTATTGCACCTGATGATAGTTAAGTTTCTAAACAATTTTAATTAAACAAATATAGTTACCGATGATGTTGGTATTTTGTTGCATGTTAACATTATGGTATTTGTCTAAAAATCCACTGCACGTTCAAAGTAGTTGTTAGACATTTTGTCAGCTATTAATCCAAACAGCATTTTTGAAAGATTTTGCTCATAATAGAGAAGATAAATTAGATTATTGGTATAGGTTTCATGGCATTAAAAATCGCTTCAAGATTACTACAATACAGCAGTTTGTTAGTTTTTCAGTTGTTATTAGGGCAGGTTTCTTTTTTAGTATTATTTTATTATAGTTGAGTTGCTGACCGTGTAATGAAGCGCTGCTTCGTTGGATACCAACGAAGTTGCATAGTAGGTCGCTTAACTAGCGAGGTTTATTTATAGCCTCTTGACTAGCTTCAATCATTGGGATCGAGTAAGAAATCCTGCTACTTCAGCACAAATAATCGTAATGTACGCAAAATACATGATATACATGGAAATGACACAAAAGCAAGTGAAAGAATGAGACTCTGGCGACCCCCTAGGGTAAAGAACCGCGATCAGCCCCTCCAACCCCACATTCACTCGAACATTCACACGCTCTCACACGCTCACACATCCTCAACCACAAACACACACGCACACTCCCATGCACACCATCACCCATACCTGCATCCATACCCATATGATGAACATTTCAAAACGTTCATCCTTTAATTCCACTTTAACATCTCACCCTCTAGAGATTTCATTGTTATACGTTTTATGCTTTATAGAAATAATGGCTGTACTAGAGAGTGAAACTTTAAATTAACATAATGGCTAAATGATTTTAAATTGATTTGTAATGTAAGGCGAAACAGTTCCAGTTAGCGAATGAATTATTTATTCGATTATTGTTTTAATAAGTTAAATTTCATATATATATTCCTGAAAATAAAATGGTACTTAATATCGGAAGCTTTAAAAAAAATAATAATTAGTAAAAAAAATCATTTGTTTGTTTTATTGTAAATTCTTGTTACTTTTCGTTTTCTCAGGAGGAAGTAATAAATTTGGATAACAGGTCCAGTTACTGGCTGGTAAAATAGCAATAATACCGAATTCCATGGTATCCCCCTTTATCACACCACTCCCGTGATATGTTATTAATTAAAGTATGTTACTGTCCTGCATCGGTTTGAGGTCATTGCGTGAATCAACAATATCATATACAAAATCGACTGTTTAACTTAAATTACCTTGTTATACCAGAATCCACAAATAACGGTAGACCCTGGTTTGATGTGATGGAAATAATCGAAATAAAACAGGTTTGACTTCTAAAATAAAGTAGTATGATAACCGTAAACATCATTGTTGCGTGGAAAGAAACTCATTCAATCTAGCACATTCTCCTCCGACTCATACGCGCATGCACCACATGTTCTCACACAGGCACTTCCCCATCCACACATATACACATTCGCATCCATACTCAGGTATATGTAAATATATTCAATAAAAAAAAATACTGAAAACTGACTCACCACATGTCTGATAACCGGTCCCCCTCTTCCAGCCTCCACTCCTAGTCCTGCATAATATAGTGCACTGATACCAATTCAATTTTCATAACACATCAGTACAGAAGATGGGGTATGATTGGTTGTCTTTCCCCTTTTCCCGTTGGCTTTCCAAATTTGCCGGATGGCCCTTCTTTATTTTTGGTTCGATTTCGACCAAATCAACAAGCCCCTAGTTTCTCTTCTCGGTTTGCCCATCACTACATAACATACATAACAATTTTCCACTCACCATCAAGCGCCGCTACTTTAGTTTTGATATGTTGTAAGAAATTGCACACTAATTTGAATTTATTGAATTTTATTTTATTTTTGAGTTTATTAAAACTTCACACATAACAGGTAACTTATTTAAAAATAAAAAACTCAAGCAAATAATCCCTTTGAGTTACACTATCAGTTTATAATAATTTTACTATCAATTAAAATTGCTTCCTTGTTTGTTAAGGGAGCTAATTACATCTGTCCAACTTTCACAAAGGTTATATTTTATTAATTATTATTTTTTTATTTAATTACCCACAATTTTGAAGGTATTCAATTAATTTATATTAGCATTTATTAATAATTAACGCTAAACAGGTAACAAAAAAAATCTCAAGCCAATAACTAATTGAGTTATAATACAAAAAAAACAGTTTATATTGAATTTTACTACCAATTGAATTTGCTTCTTTGTGTTAAATGGCGCTAATTAACCTTGACCAAATTTCACCAAGGTGTTCTCCGTAATCAACGTTAGCATTAAATTTATGATCCGAGATTTCTAGTAGATTCGATTTTAAGCATGCAAATTTATCTAGTTATCACTCAATATAGACCGAGAAAAGTTTTTCGGTGGATTCTAATTGAAATTTCCTTAACAATTTACTCAACAACCGAAATCGCGTCATGGAAGACTTATAGTAATAAAACAATTGATTTATATCACTTTGGCTTGGCTTGGCTTTATATCACATTCATAACAGATTAAATTAACACTATTCACAAAATAAATTAACATTAATCTCAAAAAACAAATTAATTAAACTAAACAAATAAGTTTTCGGCTTTTTTAATTTTTAATTTATATTCCACGATGGAGACGTCAGAAAACAACCAAAATAGCTGTTATTTAAAATGACACAACATAGTTGACTCCCCGTCACAATAGAATAATTAAAAATAAGAAAGTTTACATGTGTAGCATATTATATTTTGTTTTGTTTTCAAATTAACACACAAACATATAGAAATATTTTTTTTTGTTTAACAATTTTTAAATTGATTTTTTGTAAAATTTAGACTAATGATACAGCACAAACATATAAAAATTATTTAAATTGCACTATTGAATTGTACTAATTAAAAAAAAATTGATCTAATTAAACTATTTAATTCTAAATTGGCTTTAAGTAAAATTTCACTACTTAAATTAAAATGGAAAAACGGGAATTCAAAAAATAAATTGCACAATTTTTTCCTGATATTCACGAGAGAAATTTTCAAAATGCACAAGAGACCGTAGCTAGCTATCGCGTTCTATTTATAATCAGTTAACGCCGTTTCTTTGTTTATTCCCCAATAACGAATCGATAAAGTAGTTTTTTGGGAAATTATATTTTCATTATCGTTAGTTAGGATACCCAGTAAGAAATACGGATTGCTAGTTTGTAATAGAAATGGGAAAAGATTTAAAAGAAACATTGTTTGGGAAACAATTGTACGAATTATACATGTAAATAGCGCGGCCATGGATTAATGATATTACCCAACCGTTTTTCTGACAATTGTATAGCAATTAACGGGTACAGACTAAACATAGGAAATTACATTGACAAATATTGTTAATTGATAGACGATTATAGGAAATCTGTATAGAAATAGCGGAACTATGATTACAATTTGAATAAGGGAAATTACATTGGAGAACTATTACACAACTATTCTTTGAATGATAAATTTTTGTTGCGAAACCATAGTAAATGATGACTATGGATTGAGTACAAGAAACTATTATTTAAAAAAAAATTGAAGACAACTATAAAAAACATATATGAGGATTTATGTTAAGGCAAACTTCGCGTGAGCGGGACAAAGGTTCGAATTATAATAATGCCGTTTGAATTATCCGTCATAACAACCGGTACAAAAATGTTTGTGCTTTTTGGTACAATTAGGGATTTTAGACGTCATTGATTGCTTAGAATCGATGACCCTTGATTTGCACGCGAATTTTGTTAAAACCTAGGATCACAGTTAGGCACCCTTTTTGCTGATGGAGTAATTTGATGAGCTAAGTTCAATTTTTGGGATATAAGGGCCACCGAATGCTCGATACCTTCGTGATCCAGTTGTAACCCACTCCGTCATTACTCGCGACCCATTGAAGTATAAACGAACAGAACAATTTGAATTTATTAGAACTGGAGTCGAAGTCAATGCCAATGCCAATGTCAAATTAAAGGCTTTATCAGCTAAGATTAATTTACTAGAAGTCTTTTTCAATAAATCTGATATTGGAGCTGTCATTGAGATTGGGTGATGGTGGTCTCTTCGTCAGTTTTAATACGCCTTGACCTACTACGTACCCAAGGTATTTCACTTCCGGAATTAAAAATTTATTTTTTCCGAAATTAATCGTTAAGTTCGACCATCTAAGACTCTCACCACATCCGAAGTAAATGTGTCAGTAATTATTAAAAGATCGCTCAAATAGACGAAGACGCACGACCTCAAATGAGGTGAGACTCCCTGATCCATAAGTTGTGTCTTTGTTTGCGGTGCATCTCACAATCCAAAAGGTCTTCTTGTGAATTAGTACAATGGCCAACTTGGAACCATGAAAGCAGTTTTTCCTAGTGAAGATTTTTCCAAAAGTATGAGCCAGATAGGGTCTTTCAAATCCAAACACGATATGAAATTAGATTAAGGCAAACGACTTAGGATATCATCAATTTGAGGAAGTGGATACGCATACTATTTGGTAATGTTGTTAACTTTTTGAGAATCCATTCGAGATTTCGTTTCCATTCGAGAAGTGCTTTCTTTACGTTAGGTGTTGTTAATATTGCTACGCTTTGTTCATGTGTGTTGGCTTTACCAGAGAACATCATGGTATTTCTTCTACTTTTTGTTAAATCCCCGCTATTTTGCCATCTTACTTCACCGAGTCCTTGTATATCGATGTTATATTCTTCCATTACTTTATAAACTTGTGCCAACTTCGATGGTTCTGTCAGAGTTCTGACATTCCAGCTTTCTACTCGTGTCCGGGTACAAAAGCCAATATTTGTTTTTTCCGGTTTTTATTTGCTTTGTTTTTGTTTCCAGTATACGTTTCTTTACTCCTTTGAATTTCGGATTAACGGGTGATTGCGTCATCGAGTCCTAGCCAGTTTACAGGATTGCTGAATAGAGTATACTGGTATACCGTGGGCGGGATATTCTTGTTTCAACGTCATTCAATCATATTCCATATTTTTCTGATGCAGTTCCCAAGCGGTCACCCGTTTAAGTTGTAACATTCTTCAGTGTAGCATAACTTCATTGTAAGTGATGTTGTCGTCTAAACAACTTCTCCATCTCCCTTACTTTTGTCCGATCTGCGGTCTTTAAACTCAATACGAAGCGAACGACAAAAAACTGGTCAACATAATTGCTGTGTCTGGAGATGATGTTGCCACCACAATTCTAAAGGTTCTAAACATTTACCATTTACCAATTGTTTACCTATACATTTAACATTAATGAACGATTTAAAATAGTTGCTTAATCTATTGTTTGATCATTTTGATTCCATTCAAATAATTTTGTTTTTCAAACCAACACACATATAAACAATAAAATTATTCAAAATCGTTCATTTTATATCTAATCTTCCATAATATATCATATATGGAGTTAAATCCCTTAAATTTAATATTAAATTTTATTTTTCTGTTATATTCCCAAAACTAAAAGAATAAATGCAGAATTGCTCATTAATTTTTCAGTTACAATAAACAAGCAATGCAGATAATAAAGAAATTTTGTATTTAATTTTTAATTTACCAGCAAGAGCACAAAAAATAATCAACCTCATACTTAAAACTGACCATTATCCGTAGCTAACTTTTATAACTCAATAAAATTTTAATTCAATTTTTATCCAACCTGACTTTAAATGTTGAAACAAAAATTGTGTTCACCAAATGTACTGTTATACCTTTACTTCTTATCCATCACACAATTAATGTGTCAACAAAAATATAATATAAGCTGTCTAATAACAACGCAGACAAAAAATTTTTATTATAATAAATACCTGAAATAATAATAAAAAAAAATTAACATAACAATAACTTAATCATATAATAATATATTTTCATAAAAACATAAAAGAATTTTTATTGAATATAATTTTCATGTATGTCAAAAAAAGATATAAAAATATTTAAGAGTAACAAAAAAGGAAAACTTTTTATGGTAAAAGCACAAAATAATGAAGTTGCAGTAAAATTACAAAACGAAAAAAGCACAACTAAGTTTTCTTCACTTGTCTGTTAAGTTGGATTTATTTTTGTTAGTTTTTTCTCAACTACAGTTTCCATTGTTCTTTGTTTTTGATAAGAAAATGAAAAGAAAATGAGAGGATAAAAAATATTTGATTATGCAATTAGTGCTCAGTTGTGCTGGATCAAGAGATATTTTAATAAGATTTAATTTTTAATTAAATTTTAAATTAGAAACTTTTGAAATTTCAGAAGTATTAAGCTAGTCTTCAGTAAAACTGGTTAACTCAGCTAAAACGGCTGATGAAACTTTAGTCAAAATAAAGTTTTACGCAATGAACATTCAGGATTGAACTCCGTACAACTGTTTTTATTCTTACAACATACCAAACAGTATCAATCTAAATTACGTTTAATAAAATACATAACAAAATTGTGATTAAAATCAATTCAACTACACCTTGATAATCATCATAAAAAAACAAAAACCATTTTAATTGTCATCATAAAATTTTTGTTTCAATTTTAAGAAAAGTGAACAAATTTTTAACCCTCAACACAAATTTTGTTTTGAATTCTGTCAATTACTTATAAACCAAGCTCCATCAAAATCGCGTATATCACCGCTTGGAGTTTTTAAGTTTCTCTCCCGTTGTCCGTTATCGTCAAACCTTTTTATAAATGACAAATCAAAAGACTCACAGTTTTAAAAAATTTGGTAAAAATGAAGTTTTGCTTGAATGACCCCCGATACAGATCACCCAAAATATACTTAATTATTACCATGCGAAAATATTTAATATATATTAATTCATAAATGTTGTTGACAAGGATATAAAAATCTTACAAATACAATATATCCCTATTTACATCAAAATCATCACACAAAATAAAATGGCCGGGATCAGTCGGGTGTCCATAAAATATTTTGGGAAATGCAATCCAAAATTTTATTAAACTAATATTGTAAAATTAAAATAAATATAAAATTTACCATAATAGCTCGGATAGAAAATCGAAATAACAAATCGAATAGTAAATTGATGCTGAAATATTTGATGGTTAAAAAAAATGAATGAAAATAATTTTGATCAAGAAACTTTCATTGAAAATGTACTATAAACTTAAATAAATTTGCTTATAATGAGTGGTTGTTGCTGTTAATAATAACCAAACGTTATTTAGTTTAATTTGTATTATTCTGATTATACTCCACCCACTTTTGTTAACTATTAAAAATGACGTATGAGGATTTTAATTTGGCAAGAAAGTTTTTCACCTTAAGAATTAAATTTTTTAGGCTTTAGCACCTTGTGTAGTTTCAAAAAATGTAGTTTCATTTTTTTCATGGTCTTCTTACGGGTGAGTGTTTCTGATCCGAAGATTTAACGGTTGCGTAAAAGATACAACTCATACTTTTGAAAGCGTTATTTTTATCCTTTACTAAATCAAAAATATTAATATCAAACCATAATAAAACTGAGTAGGACAAATATTTTGTCAACTGAATACAAGATTAAAAGTTTTTAAGTTCAACACTCAAAAAAAGTTTCAAATGAATAAAGCGTAGATTAAACTTTTACCGAATTTTTAAACAAAAAAAGAACTCAACGAAATAATTGATAACAAAAACTTTTGAGGTTATGTGATGTGAAATTGAGAATTGAATGTAAAAATGTTATAACATTGATAATATGGAAATTTAAAATTAATTCCAAGCACGATTACGGGATTTTTTTTTGTAAATTATTTGATTTTTTTTTTTGGATTTTGTTCAAATTTTTTCTTGGAAAAATTAATGTTTTAGGTTATTTTACAGAAGTTATTGCTATTATACATTCATGATTTTACTTTTATTGTTTTTTACATAAGTCGATGCGGATGTCATTAAAAGCATTAAATGACTGAACAATGTTATAAATGAATGGTTATTTCAAGAATACAAATATAAGAATTAGAAGCTTATGAAGTAATTCATTTAATTCTTTGCAACAACGGCGTTTGATATACATATGTACAAAAATTGATAGCAAAGGAATGATAGTGTTACTCTGTCAAGCTTAATCTGAAAAGAAATAATGACTAAATGTAAATAAAAATTCTTGTTGTAGTATTTCGCAATTGAGTTTTTATTATTTATAAATTAACTAATTTTTACTATATTTAATTTATTTATCCTCAGGAGCTTACAAAAAACTGGATGATGTAATAATCGAAATCGGATCGAGCACATAAATTAAATATAGTAAAAATTTGTTAATTTATAAATAATAAAAACTCAATTGCGAAATACTACAACAAGAATTTTTATTTACATTTATTCATCATGTTTCGCCAAGTACCAGCGCTAAAATCCATCGAATTTAGATATAATGACATAAATATACTAACATTAAAAATCGTAAAACTGTTACTCCCAAAGGGCAATCATTTTTTCCATTAAGTCCAATTTTTATTGTCAAAGTTCCTTGATAGGTTCTTCTGTCCAGAAACGAACATTGAATATCACATATTATGGTTGGAAATTGAAGGTTTCACTAAAATACAGTCAATAAACCAATTATTTTTTTAATTATTGTAAAGAAGAATTTACAATGCATTCATGTTACTTCGGTCTGAAAGACCTAAATATTACATTCGTGAGCTAAAAGTGAAATTCTTACCCCCACTTTTTGTGGCATTTCTCGACGTTTGAGGACCTACTGATTTTAAAAGAGGCAAAAAAAAAATGTAGGTCTGTCTGCCGGCCGTCACAACCGACGAAATCTAGAAAACGGCTGAAGGGATTTGAAAAATTTTGAATTCTAAAAAAAAGGTACAAAATGGTAAGAGCCAAAAAGACAATGTGTTCGATAACTGTACCGGAAGTTTGTCAAAAAAATCGTCAAGTGTGTCAAAACAAGGAAATATGCATATTTTTTGCTTAAAATACGCTCATTTTAAGTGATAATGAATAGGAACATTATGGCATTATAAGTTTGTCAAAAAAATAATGTCAAGTGTGTCAAAAAATGATTTCATTTAATTTTTAGCCAATTTTTTGTAAAAAAAAATATAGCTGCTCTTATGACGTAAATGTAATTGCAAATGAAATTGGACATGGAAATATTTGAATTTGTTATAGTTTTTTAAATATTTTTGGAATTTTCTAAAAAGTTTGTATTTTTGATTTTGTAATAATTTTTGCAATATTTTTAGAATTTTGGAAACAGTTTGAATTTTTAAGAATTTTGGGAATATTATTGTAATTTAGAAAAAGTTTGAATATTTGATTTTATTCTAAATTTTTAGAATTTTGAAAAAATAGAATTTTTGAATTTTATAAATGTTTTTAGAATTTTTAAAAAAGTTTCAATTTTTGATTTTGTAAGAATTTTTGAAATATTTTTAGAATTTTGAAAAATTTTAATATTTGATTAGAATAAGTTAGAATTTTTAAGAATTTTTGGAATATTATTGGAATTTAGAAAAAGTTTAATTTTTGATTGTATTCTAATTTTTGGAACATTTTTAGAATTTTGAAAAAAGTGTCAATTTTTGATTTTGTTATAAATTTTTAGAGTTTTGAACAAAATAGAATTTTTGAAATCTATATATATTTTTAGAATTTTGTAAAAAATTTCAACTTTTGATTTTGTAAGAATTTTTGAAATATTTTTAGAATTTTGAAAAATTTTAAATTTTTGATTTTATTATAATTTTTGGAATTTTGAAAAAAGTTTCAATTTTTAATTTTGTAATAATTTTGCAATATTTTTAGAATTTTGGAAAAGTTTGAATTTTTAAGAATTTTTGGAATATTATTGTAATTTAGAAAAAGTTTAAATATTTGACTTTATTCTAATTTTTGGAATATTTTTGAAATTTTGAAAAAAGTTTGATTTTTTTTAAATTTTACAATGTTTTTGGAATTTTGAAAGAAATATGAATTTTTGATTTTGTAAAATTTTCTCGAAACGCTAAATGGAGAGGTTTTTGAGTAGTTTGCTGAGTATATCATCTTTTCACTAAATTTTGATAATTTATAATCTGTTATAATTTTCCGGTAACGTATTGATGTTTCGTGTTAGTTTTGTAATAAAAACCATGTCCTCATAAAAGTTTTTTGCTGAAAATTATATCGAAATCCTTAACCCAGACCGAAGTCCGAGTTCTTATATCTCAGAGCTGTGAGATTTCAGCCTTTCCATATTTTCGCGTTAGTTTTATATTAAATATCCAAATATGTTTAGGCTTCGTAGTTTCGTTTGGTAAGAAAGTTGATTTTAGTAATAAAGAAATTTGAATTTGTTCTAAACCTTAACCACTTTTGGGTATTATATCATTCTTCTTCTAAAAATTATATATTAAACCCATCCCACATCCAAAGTTTTCAATTCGCTGGCACTTACTGGGCAGTTCATAAAGGTTTTTGGTGGTAGACATGCACAAGCTATAAAACTGGATCTTTTGAATTATAATTACAATCAAATACATTAATATAATATCAGATTGGTTTTTGAGAACAATTAATACCAAATTAATGGAGAACAAAAAAGTACCAAATTAATATAATATGTTTTTAAATCTTAGACCATAACCAATTTTGTATAATTAATTTTCTTCAACTTGCTTCAATTCTCGTAATAAAAACAAAAGCTAATACCACAACCCAATTACGAATTCAGTTCAAAACATATAATCAATACAATTTCAATTAAAATAATTTTATTTTAATTGATTCTCTCCTTCTACTCCTCTAAAAGCCAAAAATTTATTCTCTTTGTCAATTATGTTCATTTCAAATTTTGACCAAAAACAAGTTTACCAATTTAATATCGCAAATAACTCATATATGAAAAAAATATTCCCAAATAGTTCATCTATATGAATATATTTGATCATCATTGATATTGACAAATAAATAAAATTTTCTTTTTTTTTTCATATTTATTATTTAATATTATTAAATTGTTAATTAGTTTTTATTTTTCATGAAAATTATATATATAAATATTTAAATATCAAAAGAAAAATACTTCTTTACATAAAAATGAACAATAAATAATTATTATAATTATTTACATTTTTAAAAAAATTTAATTAAAACTTCAAGCTTTTAAACAAAATAAAAATTATGTTTCAAAGTTATTGAAATAAAAATGTTAATTCATGTTAATCAAAACAAAAAAGAGTTGTTTGAGGTGATGTTGGTTGTATTCTAGACATATTAGAAAAATAAAACTTTTGTGCTTTGATAATATGATATATGTTTAAACAAGTTTTTTGTTGAGTGTGAGGAAGCGGTTTGAATGAAAAAAAGTAAAGTAAACAGGTTTTTTAGAAGTATGCTTACGAATAATTGGTAATGCGTATTAGAAATTCTGATCACTATTTAATTTCATTAGTTATCAAACTGATTTACTAAAAATTAGAGTTTTTCCTAATTTTACTTCTAAAAACAGAGATAATTGAATGTTTCTGATAAAAGCTTTGCTGAAAGCTTTGTTCGGTATTAATAATATATTCGTTTTTTTAACAATAGTTAAGCCACAACTTAAGGTAAGGTTAATTCGTACGAAAAAATGCATGTTTTTGTGAATTTTTTGTGACGACACAGTTACAATTTCTTTATTAAAACCAATATTACATTAAAGTATGACGTTTGAAGAATATTGTATAAAATGTTCAGGAAGAAATATTAAAAAACACGGCAATGGCAGCAATTATTCGGACGTGTCTCGGAAAAAAGTAGAATTGCGGTGCCCCTCATAACTTAGTGCTGGATTATCCGAATCAAAAAATCAAAGTTCATTCGTTAGATAATAGTTTTCCCCAAGTAACACTGGGAGGGTTTTTTGAAATTTTAATTTTTCACTTTTTTGGAACACTTTTTAACGAAAAAAATCGGCTAATTTGTTATTGTAAAATAAAAATTATTAACAAAATTTGCAAAAACTCTCCAACGTTACCTCGTAGATTATGTACAGAAATAGTGTTCAAATTTTCAAAAGGATCGGTGCAGTAGTTTTGAAGTTATGAGGGGCACCGACTTTGAGAACGTGAGTTGAAAACGCTTTAAAGTTTTGAACAATAAAAAAATCTGATATAAAACGTTCATAAGCAAATTTTAAAAAAATCGTTACTTCGTCAATTTTGCTCCAATTGACTTAAAATTGTGACACAATATTCTTAAAATATTATGCATTCAATAAAAAAAATTAAAAAAATGCAAAAAAAAAATTTTTAAAGGTCTTGATTATTGAAATTGTTGGTCTAGATAAAATTTAGCACAAGCTCTTTCAATGAAGACTTTTGGTGTTTCATTTCTGATGATCATGTTAAGGTCTGTACCGATTTTCATTTCTATGAGAATTGATCCTTGGCCAAATATTTATTTTTTTGTTTTGACTGAGCTATATAGACAAATTGAAATTTATATATTTATGGTATGAAATCGGGACAAATCACTGTAAATTGATGCAAACATTTTCAAACCGTATAATAAGTACAGAAGAAAGAAAACAGAAAAAAAAAAAAAGTTTTTTGAGGAGAGACTACGATCCCGTTTCTAACGAGAAATATGACCGTTTTCTAGACCAGACTCAATGCAACTAGACTCAACGATGTAGACATGAGATTTTGATTCACTAAATGCATCAATATTTGTTAAGCTATTCAGTAAAATATTAAATTTAGTTTTGAGAATGTTTACGACGAGATCCGTCGATCCGATATTTATTCATCTAGGATAAATCTTTTCAAATAATTTTTAAGCATCTCGAACTACAGATGAGAGTATAACCTATTTTGTGAATCTAGCCCACCACTGCATCGCTCACGATCATTGCCTTGGCGAACTTAAAATTTTGAATGAAGAATAGCATTGGCGTATAATGATTTTTGAATCAAAAATATCTGTAGGTTCTATGAGTAAATGAAAATTTGTCTAAATTTAAAAGACAACAAAAATAAATGTGCATCCTTAGAACGGATGTTATTCTAGGACCTTGATCTTGAAAGGTTTTTTATGTGTTGCTGTGACACAGATTGTAATTCTTACTGCACCATTCTTATTGGCTGTTGTTTGAAGAAATAAATCGGCTATAAAATGATGATTCAGTTTTTCTTGGTTTTGAAATTATGTTTTTTTGCATTTTTTTTTAATTTTTTTTCTGAATTGTCGAGAATATTGTGTACAAATTTTAAGTCAATCCGAGTAAAACTAACGGAGTTACAGCCGGCGTTACAGAGGCGTAGCTGGGGGGGGAGGGGGGGGGGGGGGGGGTAAGGGGGGCGGTCCGCCAGGGTGTCACCCGTTTTGGAGTGGCAACCCGACCGTAAAAAAAACTTAAACAACCCATCACAATGTTTTTAACGATAAATCACTAAGAAACCATTTTAGATAGGTTATCCTTATAATTTTAATTTATAAATTGTGATAACTTATAAATGTGTCCTATTGGTTCAAAAATAATCTATTCTACTTTCGAAAATTTTTGAGTTATTACGTAAAATAAAATTTTAAACAATATGTATGTATTTCTTTTTTTTTAATCGAATCAACATGTTGAGCATTGAATACCATCACCACAATTACTCAATAGCTTTTCTTTTACGGTACATTATTTAGTATGCAAGAATGATTCTTTAAACGACCAGGTCTGAAAACACATATGCTGAATAATGTATAGGAAAAGTGGTCTCCGTCGATAATGTGGCCCCCCTTTGTCGACAGGGGTAGCACCCTTGAGTTCTGTTCTATCCCAAAATTATGTTTTTATTCCAAAATAATTTCTAAAAATATCAGCTTAACTTTACTACCTAATATGTTTTACACTTCAAACAAATTAATTTGCAAACACCTAAGGAAACCAATAAACAATCTAATCACCGTGTTTGTAAATAATTTCAAATAAAGTTTTTTTTTTCCCTTATCTTGAAAACTCGTATATTGGAATGGGTCGTTTTCGAATGGACACATAAATTATTACTGTGGAATAAAATGGTAGTTATGCAATTACTATAGTTTTGCAAATTTTTTATAGGTAGATACATACTCATCCTGTATGTTTTCAGTTTTATAATATTAATGGTAAAATTTAATATGACAAATATATTTAATAACATTGCAATATTGCAATAATAGTACAGTAACTTTGTCGCCTTAGGGTATGGGGTAGTATGCGTCAAATCCGGTAGTTCTGATTTTTTGCAGACTTCAATATGATGTTGGCCTAATGAATAATCCAAGTTTGTGACCTCGAGCGCCGAACGCAAACTTCGTCAAAAATCGAAAAAAACCGCGAAAAAAATCGTTATTTTTTTCAAATTTTGGCGATTTTAACCCCAAAGGACTATTTTTTTTTCTTTAACTTTTTTGCAAATCGTTTTTAAAAATAAACTAAATTTGCTACAATATGATACTAAAACTGTCTCTGTAGACCCAATGGTTTCCGAGATTAAGCCTTTCAAAGTTTATCACGTTTTTTCGAACTTCGCAATTGTTTGCAATATACCTTTGTAGAGTTTTTTACACGCCTGTCCTAATAATTGTATTAATAAATATATGTGTGTGGTGGCTGATGAGAAAAAGAAGATTATGTAACTGTACCTGATCATTTTTGAGGTTGCAGTAGCAGATATCCCAGAAGGTGACGACTGACGATCTCTCTGATGTCGAAATGGAGGATGACTTGTGGGCACAAGATGTCGACGATTCATCACCATCCATTGATGGGGATATGCTATCTCAATACGTCGATGTAGATACGGACGAACCTCAAGCGGGACCTTTCAAGAGGGCTAAATTAATTAAATTTTTTGATGTTGAATATTACTCAGTTTCCTAACAAATAAACTTTCTAACTTTTGTTGTACATATCTTTTTTACTTCATTATTCGTAGTTTAGCTTAAACATCATCGTTCAGACTTCTCATTTTCTTTTTTAACATCCCATCATAAAAGTACAGGGCTTCGAAAGTAATTTCAGGGTCAAAGAATTTCAAAAAGTTGCGAAGTTCGAAAAAATGATAAACTTTGAAAGGCTTAATCTCGGAAACTATTGGGTCTACAGAGACCGTTCTCCTATCATGTTGTAGAAAATTTAGTCTACTTTAACTTCCTAGGTTAAAAAAGGTTAAATAAGGTTAAAGGTTAAAGAAAAAACTTGTCCTTTAGGGTTATAATCGCCAAAATTAAAAACAAAATTATTTTTTCGCGGTTTTTTCGATTTTTAACGAAGTTGCGTTCGGCGCTCGAGGTCACAAACTTGGATTATTCATTAGACCAACATCATAAACAAGTCTGCAAAAAATCAGAACTAACTAACTAAAAAATCAGACTATAAAGCAAACATTTGTCAAATACATAAGTGTATTGCTTTGACAAAATAAAAAAAAATTGAATTTATGTTAATCAAATCCATTTTTTAATTGTGATACATAAGAACCCGAGCAGAAATTAGTTAGGGAAAGCCTGAATACAGTCAGGGCGTGATCAGGGTCAGATAGGGCAAGCCCTATTAGGGCAATCTGATGTGGGCCTTTACCGGACCTGAATTAGAATACCCTTTTAGGGCTAATCTTATTCGGATATATCCGGCCTTGATTCGATTTTTCGTATCTGACCTCTAGTTGGGCAATCTGATCAGGGCCTGATACAAAATGCCTTACTAGGGTTTGCCCTATTTAATATTATATGGAAAACTTGATCAGTGCCTGATCAGATTCCCCCAATCAGGTCCTGGTTGGGCAATAGCGTTACACTCATGATGCGGACCCTATAAAACTAGGGTTAACTTGATCAGGGCCGTATTTGAGCCCTAAAAAATATCTGCTCGGGAAGATATGGGACTAATTGAACAAAATCTGGGATTAATTTTCATTTTGTCAATTACATGATGATTATGATTTCGGATCTTGGACATCTGTCCAATATAACGAACTTAAGGATGAATTTTACACATTGTACAAAACCGGGAGATCATTGGATTTTTGTCTGTTGTCTGGATTTATATAAAACGTACGTCCAATAATTTCGAATTGTAATTGGATTTTATCTGGGATATTCGTCTTACTGATTATACATGGTAACATTTTGAACATTTTACATAGAAGATTTTATAAGATATATTTCGTTTACGTTCTTGACTATTTTATTAGAACAGTATATTAGAAAACGAAATTTCTAAACGAATTTTAAGTGTTTGGGCATATTATCATTATTGAGGATGAAGACTGACTAGTTTTTTCAATTCGTTTTAATTTTAAGTTAAAATTACATAATGCCAATTTTCACGAACTTTACATTTATGTATTTTAATTTTATTGAAAAACGATTTCGCAATTTTTAGAATAACCCAATTTTAAAGAGGGGAAAACTCGGAAACGAGGTTAAAATTTCATAAAACGATAGGAGATGCAGTCAAAAAGGCAGTAATATTTTCGGAGGGAAATATTTAGACGTTGTTGTAAAATTTAAATTTAAAAAAAAAAAAAACTTTTAACTGCGATTCCTCTTAAAACTACGCCTCCTACAGAGTTCTGTTTTGGCTCATTTACTCGTTGTCAGGTCTGCTTTTGATAAGTGGTACAAAAAAGGTATACCGCTAAGGAAAAAATGGCGGGAAAATTAAAAAAACCGAAAAAATCGCCTTTTTCGTGGTAATTTGCATATTTATCGTTGAATAATCGTTATTAATTAATAAAATCATTTATATGTTTTATGATTACGTAAACCACGATCATTTGGAAAAATATTTATGAATAATTATATACTTTCGTTACTTTTAGTTTATTTAATCAACAAAAACGTAAATTTTAAAAAAAGTACCTTTTTGTTTTCTTTCATGTTTTTTATATTTTACTTATTTGTTATTTACTCAAAACATATTAAACCCAATCGTTATTTTTTTAGAAAAAGACATTTGAATATATGTAATGGAACAGTTAATTTTTTATTAATTTGTAACTTAATTATTTGTAACTTAATTATTTGTAATAATTTAATTACATGTAACTTATTTAATTATTTGTAACTTATTAATAATAATGCTCATTTGTATTAATTAAATAAAATTATAAATTACGTTTATTGACTTTTTATTAATATTGACAGTTTTCTTGGGGTGACACCACAATATCCGCCCCAGATGCCCCCCCCCCCCCAGCTACGCCACTGGTTACAGCGTTTCAACGTTTGACCTCATTTTCCCGAAAACGTCATTTTTGAAGTTCGTGGACATTAGAACTCAAAATCTACTGAACCGATCCTTTTGAAAATTTGAACATTACTCCTTCACATAAATCAACAGGTAATCAGAAAGAGTTTTTTTTTCTTTTTTGATTTTTTTCTATTTTTTTATAGCAAATTAAACGCGATTTTTGAGCTAAAATCGCGATTTTCACTTCCAAGTGCTGCAAAAAATAGAAAAAAAACTCTGCTTGATTACCTCGAGAAATACATCACCTTTAAAATGCATATCAATTTTGTTGATTCAGATGATCCGGTAACGAGTTATGATAATCACCGCAAAATAGTTTTTTTTCAAGTCGCCTTTGGAGATTCAACGTCACCGGCTTATTTATCAATATTTTTCATTGAAAATTTTTTCTGACATACTTCAAACGTTGTACAACAATATGTAATTAAATTTAATAAAGTTATATTACTCATGTCACCCCAAAAAAATCACAAAAATATGCTTTTTTTTCGTCTTTAAAACCATACAGACCCCCCACCCCCCTTCAATGTAAAACCTACAGTAATATGAGAAATGAAATCAGCAAAACTAAATAAATTAAAATAATAAATTGAAAAGTAATACATCCTTTGAATTTATTATTTTATTTATTATGTACTGTAAACCTTTATACAGTCACCCGATAAAAAATTTAAACTACAACTTCACCAGTTTTACGTTGTGAGATTTCAAATAAACTTACCAATTCCAAATTTTCTTTCAATTGATGTTACGCTTCACTCTACAGCCTATACAGCTATTGATCGATAATGTAATAAAGAAAATCTGTTGAAAAATATTAAACTATATTAAACCTTTTTTTCAACAGTAATTTATAAAATTAATTTCAACAAAGTTTTAATCACAAAAATACAATGAATAGTTATTACAGCTAAAAAACGATATTTTCATAGACTCATTAAATGAAAATCCAACAATAAATATTATTAGGCGAAACAAAGTTTATGTAAAATATTTAACAAATTACTAAATCTCATTTAATGTTCAAAACCATTTAAAAACTAAGCACCATGAAAAAAAAATAACAAAATGAAATAAAAACCAATTAATTTCCATTAAATTTTACCGCAAATAAAAGCAACAATAACAGCAACAGCAATAACCTAAAAACGCTAAACACTTTGAAATTTACTTTTTGTTTTTGCAGAAATATCCATAAAAATAGTTTTAATTTTAGGAGGGTTATGTGATTTTCTTTTTTTTTTTTATTTTAGCGGTTATATTCAACGTTCGCTACAAATATATGTAACAACCTGACCACTTAAACCAAAATAATTAATAATTATTAATATTACAACGAAACATACAAAAAAATTCCAAATCATAAAAACAACCAAAACAGCAGCAGCAGGATATCCATATAGTTTTGTACATACATATGTGAAATAAAACTATAAAATTTTAATGTAATTAGTGTTAATTATGACATTATACGGATTAGAATTGTCTAGACAAATTACAAAATTGTAACCGTATTTAAATTTGGTTTTTAATAAAATTAAATAATAAATCAGACTTTAGTATAGTATTTATACCAACTATAAACACGACACATACTCATAGTCATATTCACAAAACACCAAAAGCAAAAAATTAATGATTGCAAATAGAAAAAGTTCTGTTCTCATTTTTAAGTGAAGTGGGTTTTTGTTCGCGACAAGTTATTGCAACGGTGTAGTTAGGTTTATTCGTCGTTGATGTTTTTAATGGCAATGCAACAAAATTGAAATGAAAATTTAAATTTTGCGGAAATTTAGAATAGTCAAACGGCTGCAACTTTATGCACAAATTGGCGATGATTCTAATTTTATTTTGATTATTTAAGTGTTCTCATAAAATGCGAACAGACAACACTTGTCTCCTTGCTGCTGCAGCTTCATCTTGTTTTAATAACTCTGTCAGCAATCTTTAAAAAGGTTTATCAGTTTAATTTATTTTATGGAAAGACTTTGAGAATTTGTTGAAGAAACATTTAAATGTTTTCCAAAGTTTTTAGATAAACTTTTATAAATAATTTGATTATTCAAACAAATTCCCAATCCAACACCTACAACATTACTTTTTTCTATTTAATGATTACAATAAGTACAAAGTTGTAACAATTCACTTTGTATGATTTTAATGATTCTATATACAATGTAAATCTTTACATTGTAAAGAGATAGAAGAAAATTTGAGACGTTGTTTGCATAAAACTTGTGTAGATTTAGAAAAAAAATACATCTAAAACTAATATTTTGTGCAAATTTTTTATATTTTTTTATGCTTTATAAGTGATTTTATGCTTTTTAAGTGATACATTAAAAAAAACTATAAAGCGTTTAAAATCTGAAAAATTGATGCTGTTACTAGTTTTGTTTTAGATATATTTGGTTTGCTCTATCCGATCGGTATAGATAGAAGTTCAATAAAACTGTATATATAAACGATTAGTTAAAAGTTTCTGCAGGACTCAGAGTACTATTCTCTTCTAAAACTACCTGTTAACGACCACCTATAAGAACATCATAATGATAAGGTCAATATCCCACCATATACTTTCACCGCTTTTCAGACAGTATATTTATTACAACTACCCAGAGTTTACGTTTCTAAAAATAGTATATTTGAAAAAAAAACTTTACAAAATTCAATCTACATTTTTACTGTCAACAACAAAAACTTTAAGTAATAACCAATCTACAAAACTGTAAAAAATAACTGGAAACGAAATATAAAGATCAAAAACAAAAGGAAAAATTATCGAAAAAAAATTCAATAACATTTTCAACTTATAACCCAAAGAAAAAGCACAAAAAACGAAATTGTAAAATACTCGAAAAACTTAAATTTTATTTGTTATTTATTACATTGAATTTTTCTGAAAAGAAAATTTATTTTCAAGTTTTTTCATTTATTTTTGTGGCTTTTTCATAATTTTGTTTAAGTTGAAAAACGGCGGACATAAAGTTGAACGAATTCAATTTTTTTTTTTGGTTTCAATTAATAAGTTTTCCTTTTGAAGATTTTTTCCTTCGTATTTTTCGTTTTTTGTTTGTTATTATTTCCAATTTTTTATACAATTGTCATTATTTTAGTTGGTTTAAAATTTGTTTTAAATACTTGATGATAAGATGATATCTAGAAAGTCATTCGACAAAAAAATCGGTTGTATTATGACATAATATACAGTTGAAGTATTTGATTTTTATTTTATGTCAGGCTATGGTTATTAGATTTAGACTGTACATTTTACTTTTTCCGTTTTACCAACAACAAGGTGATTCTCACTAACGTCCCAACATAAATGGAATTTTATAATTTAGAAAAAACACGTTGATCAAAACATGCAACTTAAACCAAATTTTAGGTTTAATTACAGCAACAACTTCTGTTTTATTGACTTAACTTTTCCATAAAATTTCTTTATTCAAGACTATTTGGCAGTTGACCAGCATTTGTTTGATACCATTAACCTGCACATTTTGTGTTTTATTTCCGCAAGTTATAGACATGGTTCAGAAACGTTTGACAATTTATTGTTTTGCGATTTTTCTGTGTAAAGAAGTACAAGTGTGCCACTGAGAATTGGTGTATGCATTTCTATTGTAGGCAGTTATAATTTATAGAAAATATAAAAATCTTTACGCCTGCATATTAAAGTGTTACCAGCAGCCTGCACCCTTGCAATCAGCAGCACTCCAATTCAAAATTTCATAATCCAATCAAAATATTTGTTATTTTTTGTTGTCATAGTTATACAATTTCTTTGAAAAAGTAGGAAATATTTCGGTCAAAGTTTGCTTGTTCAACATATTTTTAATTCAATATTTATGTTCATTTTAAATTTTGTTTTCGAGTTTTTATTTATTTATTTATAGAAAATATTAAAAATTAAACAATTTTTTTAAAATATTGTGCTTGCGGCGAATAAAAAATAGTAGGTATTTGAAGCACGGATGCAAGCTACTTTGAACTTAATGTGAGTGCAAATCTTGGCTGGCGCCTTGAAAAACCTTAGCTTTACCTTACAGGATTTAATCTGCATCATAATCTATTGTTGACACAAGTGAAAAGCAAATGTACTCTTAATATATTTTTATTCGCCTACATATTAAAGTGTTACTTGATTACTGTGATTTGCGGCCTGAAAGTGTCACATTTTAACCATATATTTTGTAGTCATAGTTACGTCCGAAAAAGTAAAAAACATTTGTATTCTATAAAAAATAGAAGTTTTTATCAAAGCAACCCTTAGATTCAAAATTTCATTATCCAATTAAAATTATTGTTATTATTCGTTGTCATAGTTATACAATTATTTTGAAAATATAACAAATATTTTGTCAAAGGTTACTTGTTCAACATATTTTTATTTCAAAATTAATGCAAATTTATAACTATGATTTACAATAATAGTACATTATTTAATTAGGAGCTAAAGTGATACTTTTTGTGTTGAGACTATAGTTTGACAATTATAGACGATACACAAAAAGTCACTCCGAATTAAATACACCATTTTTTCGGCAAACGTTTAAATTTTTTATAAATATGAAATTAATACATCAAAATTTTTATAAATATGAATTTTTATCATAATTACTTCCGAAAAATAGAAAAAAAACATTCAAATTTGTATGAATAAAATTCTTTTTCAAAGCAGCCTTTTCAAAATTTCATAATCCAATTGAAATAGTTGTTATTTTGTTGTTGTAGTTATACAAAAATTCAAAATTTCACTGTCAATGAAACTGTTTGTTATGTTTTATTGTCATAGTAATACATACAATAATTCAAAATATCATAATCCAATGAGTATCAACTTATTTTTTGTTGTCATAGTTATACAATTTGTTTGAAAAAATAACAAAATCACGAATGCTACTTTACAGTCGCTGTAGTATAAAATAAAAATGGCGTTACTTTTGCAACCGCAGTCAAAAAAGTAAGATTTTAACTAACTCTCTAGGATCAGTAAAGTTAAACTTTACAGCCGTTTGCCGAAAATAGTATATTATTGAATTAGGAGCTAAAGTCGTACTTTTTGTGTTGAGTCTATAGTTTGGACAATTATAGACGAAACACAAAAAGTCACTTTAGCTCCGAATTCAATACACTATTTTTTCGGCAAACGTTTAAATTTGTTTAAAAATATGAAATTAATGCATCAAATTTTTTAAAAATATGTTTTAGGTAATAAATTTTCTGAAATTAATTTTTTTTTATTTTTATTCATTAAAATGAACTGAAATGCATTCTGTTTTGAACAAATTAATAATATCATTTTATTTTACTTTACTGCCGCCGTAAAAATATGAAAATTACTTTACATCCGCCGTAAAAATATGAAAATTACTTTACAGCCGCCGTAAAAATATGGAAGTTACTTTACAGTCGCCGGCAGAAAAAGTAAAAATGGCGTCACTTTTGCAGCCGCACTCCCCAGCGGCAGTAAAGTTAAACTTTACAGCCGTTAGCCGAAAAACAATTTTTTTTAAATATTTTGCGACGAATAAAAAATAGTATATGACGGACGTAAGCTATTTTAGACTTAATGTGGGTGCAAACTCCACATACGTCCAAAATCTTTAGTTTTACGTCCTTCCATTATAATGTACTATTATTCATTTTTTACAACACTTTTTACAAATACTAAACTATAATTACAATTTTGATTTTTATTTAATTTTAATCATAAAAAAACTTTATTAAAAGATAGACGTGCTATACGCAATTGTTCTTGAAAACCTTTTTGTTATTTAGTCACGTAGACACAATCGATCACCACAACTAATATTTAGCGTGACTCCTTTTTCTCAAAGATAAACAGTTATGTCTTCCCATAGACGTGCAAAACTTTTTCATTTTTGGTTTTATTATAACCAAACATATAATTTTTGATACATTATTAAAACCGAAAAATAAATATGTTCATAATGAAAAAAGTTTGACTACAAGTTTTCATAATATATTCTCAAAATATTTACAAAACATAAATAATTGTTTGTTTTGTGAGAAAATTTTTCTTGTCCTTTTTAAAATATTTGAGTTAAACAATCACTGGAAATAACGTAATAAATTTAAATTAATCCCGTAATTATTTTCATTCGTTTTATAAAAATTTTCACAACTATGAAGAAAACATTTAACCTTTTTTTCGTTTTAAATTATTTTATTGTTTTTAATTTATAATTAATAAAAGAGATGGTGGTTGTAAATAAAAACAAATCAAAATGGAGAAAAGAGGAATCGAATATGACATATCAGCGATCACTATTTTTTATATATCTCTTCATACAATTACTTCGGTCTGAAAGACCTAAGTATTATATTCTCGAGCCAAAAGTGAAATTCTTAGCCCCACTTTTTTGGCATTTCTCGACGTTTCAGGACCTACTGATTTTAAAAAAGCAAAAAAGAAATGTATATCTGTCTGTCTGCCGTCACAATTGACGAAATCTAGAAAACGGCAGGAGTGATTTCATAATTTGTATACTAAAATTTGTTTCCGAAAATAGGTATACTCAATGGTAAGAGCCGAAAGGACGATGTGTTCGATAGCTGTCCCGGAAGTGTGTCAAAAAAATCGTCAAGTGTTTCAAAACAAGGAAATTTGCATATTTTTTGCTTAAAAAACGTTCATTTTAAGTGATTACGAATAGGAACATTGAATTTGGTCGGAGAAGACTTGGTGTTCGGAATTGGCATGTGAGACCAAAAGTTAAATTATTGCATTATAAGTTTGTCAAAAAATGAAGTGTGTCAAAAGAATGATTTTCATTTTTTTTACTCACATGTTTGAAAAAAAATGAAATTAATAATTTGTTTGAAATGTTATCGAACATGAAATTGGACATGGAAATTTTTGATTTTGTTGTAATTTTTGAAATATTTTTGGAATTTTGAAAAAAGTTTAATTATTTATTTGACCGAAGGTTTTCTCGAAATTCAAACTCAGTTTGCTTTTAAATCAAATTTCAAGGCACTAGCTCACGTGATATAAACTGTGTTTTGAACATTATGGAAAGGTAATTGACTGGCCTATATTACACTTACAATCAAATTAGCTTATACCCTCACACTTAAAAATAATTTTAAAAAAAAGTTTTTAAAAATGGCGCTGATGATGAAGATGGGACCTTCAAGTCCGTATGCGACATCAGTTAGCCGTCTTAAAGACTCACATAAAACCTAAATGATGAACTAATATACAAGTCTTAACGATGTCTGTGGCAGACTTATAATCATAAACCATTGATGTCAAATTTAGCCCTTTTTAGTTTCGTTAGAGTTATTTGTCAATATTTACTCTTCGAAACAAAAGATATTAATTTTGCTTAAACTAATAATAAAAACGAAATAATTATAATAATATTAAACAAAAGACTGAAATGATAAACGAGTATATTTACATTTTATAGAATAGATGTTTTAATTGAAGTTTTTGTGGATTTTTATTACTTTAGTAATATTAAAATGATGACTTTTATCTAAAATTATTAGAGCGAACGAAAACTTTTAGTCAAATTCATTAATTGCACACAAACAAACGGACATTTTAAATAATTAATTTTAGTGATTTAAGAAATTTATTGTATTTTTCTTAATAGTTTTTTTACTGATATTAAAATTAATATTTTCATAATATTAGAAAAATTATAAAAAATCAATACTATTTTCTTTATATATGAAAAATGCTTAAATTTTCAATGTTTAAATATTACGACAATTACTGTCTTTGACATAATGACGTAACCAAAAACTATAGGGTAGGAAAGATTTATAACGTATCAGATTATCATATATTGCCAACCCAAAAATTTAATGTTGGATTAAGAATTAACTGAGTATTTTTTCTGGAAAAAATGTGGTAAAATTGCGGGTACAACTACCAGTGCCATCTTTGAAGATATTTTTTAAGTTTAACACAATTTTAGAAAAGGTTCCAAAATTTTAAATAGTTTTTTATGAGTCCTATCAATTACCTATATAATGAGCTATTAATGGTTAAAATCAGTTCAGGTAATCGTTAGCAATCGGTAGCCAAAGATACTTATGTTTCGTCAACCCATAAAACTTTGCCGTCACCCTGTGTCATCCCCAGAGCGAAATTAAATTTTTCGAAAGAAATGCTATTTTATTTTTTCATTTGCTATTTGTGTATGAAATTGTATCGAAATAAGAGGGGCCCAGTCCAGATGATAGAACAAATGCTGTTACGGTGACGTGGAATTGCTCTAATATTAAAGCTTCTTTGAAATAAATAAATGACTCTTAATCTTAAAAAGTCTAAAAGGGATCCGAATTTCGATTTTCTGACCAATATTTTTGTATAATTTACACTGCTTGCCGTTGGCACTTGGCGTAAGTATTCAGATAACATTATGTTTATAGCACTTGTTACTATAAACTGCGTAAATTCTGCGTAAAGTACCAAGTTCTATAAACATAATGTTATATAAATTTTGTGTTTATTCCTAAGATTGGAATTAATGCGACTAAAAAGGACCAATTTAACAAAAAAACAAAGAACGCAGGATAACGGGCTATAATAAGTAGGTTATTGAGGTTAGAATGAGTAGGAGGAGATAAGTAAGAGAGGAATCAGAAATATAAGAAGAGTTTTAAAAAAGAATAAACTAAAAAATTATGAGAACACAATGTTTGGATTTTTTTTTCGTTTCAGCAGTCAGTGTATTAGCGTGGTGGAAATTTTCAAATGTCAGCTTGCCAATTTTCGTCTATAAAAGTTACAGCACAGATTACAGATCTTCACAGATTACAGATTTTTAGTAACCTTTCAACATTTTTTTAATTAATTTATTAATTTATTACAAAGGGCTCCATTTAAAAACCTGTTGAAAAATCTCACTTTAGACATCTATGGTTAATATGAATCAGTTTCCGCTACAATATAGTACAATATTCAGTTACACCAACCAAAGAATGTCGTCTTCAGACGACAGCTCAATTAACTTCTTCAGCTACCTACACGTTTTTCCCTTTCGCCGCAACTCCTCGAGCCGGTTGAATTACTAGAACTTGATGTCTCAATAGCCTAGTCTGCCAAATTTCTAACCCTTTCCTTATTTCTTTTACATCGTTCCATTTTCAATGGCACTAGGGTACAGTGGCAAACAAACTCATTAAGATAAAAACTTTATATCATTGCTGCGAACAAACGTATTAAGATAAAAACTTCATATCGTTGCTACGAACACCCGCATCACTATAGAATTTTTACATTGATAAAAAACACAAGAACTAAAAATGTGAATTGAATTGAACAGCGTGGTTGGTTAAAATGATCAACGAGGCCAGGCAACTATCTGAGAGAATCAAGAATGATGGTAAAAAAAAACAGCTATTACATAATGTTTTAACGAAAATCAATGTAAAGACAAAAATAATCAATGAGGTGAAAGTTTATGATGAAAAGGAAAATAGTGAACAAGAAGAGGATGAGTTACATCATCTTGGAAAATAATACCCAAAATCCAGCTCCAGCTACTACTTTATATCCGTAAAACAATTCTTAAAAATTTGCGTGAAATGTGCATAGATTGTGCATGTTACAAATTCCCTGTGCACAAAATTGTGCATAGTACATGTCATGCACAAGATGTGCACCATACCGTGCACATGTCGTAAAACGCCTAAGCACATATGTGCACACAAACGTTAGCCGCATGCATGTTTCACGAATAAAACGAAACTAAACGAAATTTATTTAATGATAAGAATAATAAACAAACAATAAAAAATGAAGGGTGAAAAAGTAGTTTAACATTTTCTAAAATGGCTGGTTGCATTTAACTTTTTATGAGCTAATATGACTTTCGTAATAATAAATTGATGAATTTAATTTTGTTTTCATCTAAAATTAGGTGCGAAAGAAAATTTTTGGTGATGATTAATGAGAAAATTTACAAGAAACAAACAGGTCATTTGAATAATTAATTTTAGTGATTCAAAAAATCATTATATTTATTTAAAAATATTTTTTATATCGGCTTACTAATATTTAAATTTATTATTTTATAATATTAAGAAAATTGTGAAAAATTAGCATTATTTTTTATACATAAGCCAAATATTTAAATTTGTTGATTTCTGATTTTTGTATTGTATCGTTCAAAAATGGCAAAAAAATGGACGCTTCATTTATAAATGCAATCACATACATTCATTTTCATTCTTCAACTTGAAGATACGACCGCAATCTTCATTTGCAATATGCAATGACGTTACAAAAAATATTGGTCTAGAAGAGATTCATAACGTATTAGAATATCGTAGTCATAAAAGTCGTGCATCAAATATTTTTGTATATATGCTTGAAAATTCTATACAAATTTTGTGTTTTCTTAGACGATATCTGAACTTATAGAAACTATATAGAAACTATTAGCACCGACATATCGCTGAGTCTGATATAGGAGATTCTTGAGGTTTCTAACTTTTATATTTCAGTAATTTAGTTTCGGTATGATACCATAAGTAGAGAATGGAAAACAAAACTAAGATTAAAAAAAATTAGAGAAATTGCCCCAACTTGAAAATAAGTTTCGTACAAAAGACAATGTCTACTAGAACAAATTTCCTTAAATGCTATTTATTTCGAGAATGTTCTTTGAAATCTTCAACAGTGTCTCTCAACGAACTCTTCTTAATATTCTAATATTCTAAGCAAAGTGTAGTAACTATAATAAATAATCAATAATTGTAGGAACGTTTGTATGCTGGATACAATGACATTTGTATGGTGGATAAAATCAAATATTCCTTGACAAAAATGTTGCACCTTTGTATGACGGAAAATAATCAGAGATCAAAAACAAATAATCAATAGTCATGCCCCTTTGTATGAAAAATAATAACCAATATTTCATAATTCATCAAACACCTTAGGAAAATAATAATGTGGTTTCTTCAAAAAACACTAAGGCTAACGACTTGTTTTGATTCCACAAATATTTCCATATATCTTCAAATAAATATTACTTCCATACAAGAAAGCCACACCTAACGTAAAATAAGAGCAACTTTAGCTGTCGAATATTTGATAATTGAAAGAATTTATTTTAATATTTTCGACTCTTTAGGACTCCATCCGGAACTACTTCGTGGAAAATGACAAAGAAAATGAGTAATATTTCGTAAATTTTTGTATTCTAGAAAGTGTAAGCTTAAATTTAAAAATAATATTTTCAACACAAAAATTTACATTATTTTAAAATTAGCCTTTACGTCACACTTTAAGCAATTTAACACATTTACATAGGAAGTAAAATATTTGAACAGCTTTACCATCGTATTCTTTTTTATTTACTTAACATTCTATATATGAACAGCACTAAGTTTACCTTACAACGTTAATTAATTTTTAGCATTCCAAAAGTTTCACCTTCTTTGTGAACTTATATTTTTTAGATAGCATATCCTACAACGTTTTCTCTATTCATTGGACTCCGTCCAAAATAATTGAAATTTTTTACATCATTTGACCAACAACAAGGAAGAAAAATTCCGTCTGAAAATCTTTTTATTTCCTTATTTCATTTAATTTGTTCATTTTTATGGTATGTTCTCCGACCATTTTCACTAGGTAGGTGAAAATTGTATTGTGTTCATTTTATATTTTTCATTTTTTCACCTTATATTTTTAGTTTTTCTGTTATAGATACGTTAAACTTTTCCGGTTTTCACTCTAGTATTAAATTTTATTCAACCATTAAAATGTACAAAATAATAAAGCAAAAAAACAACAGTAAAATTGAGAAGAAAATTCAATAATATGAAAAATTATATCGTTGTTGGAATTTTCTTTGAAGTTTGAAAATCATAAATTTTCAAATTTTTTTTTGTTTTTTGAATAAATTTTACATTTTAATTTTATTTTATTGTTAAGAAAAATTTTAGAAATATTTTTTACTGTATTTTCAAATTTTTCGATAATTTCTTTTTATTTTTCGTTTCTGAATTCATTTTTGTTGTTTCGTTTGCACTATATACAATATAAAGAAAACTGAAAATTGTAATGTGCAGAAATTCTTTTTGGAACATATATAGAATATAGACAAATTGAAATATTGAAGTAGGAAAATTAGTATGGAAATTGAATGAATAATCTGTTTATTTTCAAAAATTTGTAGTACTTTAATTAATACTACTTCTTCATAATAGATTGAAAGTTTTTAATTAAATCGGAATAAAATTTAAGCTGGGATTCCTAAAATTTGTTGAAATTGTGAAATGACTGAATATTTGAGGTTAGAATTTAATATTAGTTTTAAGTGTAGTTTTTGCATAATTTCAAGATCTTAATAGTAAATGTCTGATAGATAGTAACAAATATTATTTGTTTTATCTAGCAAAACTGGTAATTGAATAACGATTAGTTTCCACTGCTGTTAAACTGGTATTTAGTTTCCGGTGAAAATTTGTGAGTTTGATTCAAAATCTGGAATTTCAAATACATCAATCATATTTAACTACATCTGATAGATAGCACTACTGTCAAAAAATAGCAACATATTGTAACGACTCCGCGTCGGTTCTTTTCGATTACTGAGCAAATATGACAGTAAAAAGACGGATCTTTAGTTAACAAAATCTCCATCTTTATTTATCAATAAATTTCACAGCTTTTCCACAATTTGAATCAATAATATTCGGAATCGTAAAATCTGTATTTACTATTCCATAGACTTGCGAATATTTATAAACACTTTTAATTGCAAAAATAAACTACCTATCTGATATTTTGTTCACTTATTTATATCCAAAAATAAATAAGTAGAAACTTCTGCTAATCAGTTTTTGTTTCCCACTGTACTTTTCTAGAAAACAATATTCGAAGTACATACATCATGAATGATTGGCCACTCCTCCTTTAATTCATACTTGCATTAATTTGGATATGTAAACATTTGTATTAGTGAACTAATTTCATTCTTTAATCCATTTTTTTGCAACAGTTTGAATATGGAAAACATTTATGCATTAGTTATGTATGAGTTATGTATGAGTAAATTATATTAACCCATTCTGGTCGAAATTTAATACATTATTTGTAATAATGGAACTACAGATCTGACCGGAGTTTATTACAATATTGTTTATAGTTTTGAATGTTAAAGGGGTTCGAGCGAGCTCAAGCATAAGTCTGTAAATTCTTGGTTCTTGGAACCAACCTCAATACACGAAATGTGGAAACTAATGAAAAAGATTAACCAAACCGCGTGCAATAAGTATCACCCAGGTTTGAGTAAAACCATACCACTATGTCGTAACTCTTTCTATTCTCCGTTTGATTTTGTTAATCTCAATAATTATATCGGTATTTGTCATTTTCTTTAAGTGCTCTTTATTGTTGGCCTTGATTTACGCGAATAATCTCAAAGCATGTTGGGAAAATAAGTTTATCCTCCTAAATACTAAAACAATGGGCTTATTTTTGTTTTTTTTTCAACCATAATTGTGTGCGTTATTAGTCTTAACAGAACAAAATAAACAAATGTTAATTTTATTCTGTTATGCGAATCGGCGATTGTATTGAAAAATCAACAAAAACATTTTTTCTCTCATTTAAAATTAAATACATAAGAAACAATGAATTCAAACGAATGCGCATGCTCCTCTCTTTAATAATAAAAAAGAGAAATGTTACTATGATTACATTTGAGCTAAATTTCCAATGTGAAAAAAAATAGATTTTAATGATTGTTATCTGGTTTCTCATTAGTATAAACTTAATGTCTTTTAATTTCGATGTTCTTTACTTGTCTTTAATTGTAAGTTATTTCATTTTTCAAAATACCAAACAATCAAATAGGTGGAAATTAAATTAATTTTATTTATTTGTTTGGAAATAATAACAAAAATAAATTAAAATAAAATTCATTGTTTTTTCTTTCATTCGTTTTATTTTTTTTAAATAAATTAATTTGAATTAATACATTAAAAAAATGATTTTTCTTGTTTTTTTATATTTTTCAATATTTCTTGAATTTTTTTTAACACTAATTCTTATTTAACAAAATCAAAAGTGATCCAGCTAATGTTAAAATACAATATTATTATTATAGCCATTATTATTAAAACTACTGTAATAATAAACTTTTAAACTTATAACCACAGTTTTATAATGTTATGTTAACCAAAATCCAACTGCCCAGATCTATTTTTCATCAACTCTGAACAAAAAAACTAATTTCCACAATAAAAAACGTTTGTCAGTATTGTTATGCATAGCTATGGCATATAGAAAAATACTATAAAATGGAGTACCGTACATAGAGGCTTTGAATAAGATTTATACTTTAAAATCAAAATTAAAATTAAGGAGGGGGATCATAAAATTTCTATAAACCTTTTTTCTAATAATGCTGATAGATATACATATTACTATCATGCCATAATATTTTTTGATTATTACAGGACAGGACGAAAAAAGGAAACCTTTTTGACTACATTTGTCCTATGAAGCATAAATCAGAAAATAAATGGAAGCAAGACTTTGAACGCGAACTTAGGGTAGGGATAAGAACTCTCATGTTATACTGACTGGGTTGCCAAACTTAACAAAAAAACTACTAAGGCAAAGGAGCAAAAAGTGAAAAATGAGAATTAAAAGTAGCCAACCAGAATTAAAAGTATTAAATAAAGCAGATTAAAAGCATGTAAACTTGGTGGAATGTCCTGACAATAATAGAATGGAACATGCACCAGAAGGTAGCATTTATCTACTGATGCATTACTTATGTTCCATAATTTCTTACTTTCTTAATTATCGTGATAGTGACGAAATTATAGAATCGACATGCAGTGTAAAAAGTAATGATTGCCTCGAACTATTAAGCAAATACATTCCTATTTGGAACAACATATTCCATATAAAAATAAAAACATTTTTTTCCCGACTGCGGCGAAGTTTTGGTCTGGGCGAAGGGCGAAGCCACCTTGGGTTTTGTGGTTGATTGGCATGTATGTTTGTATTAGACTGGTTATTAAAATCTAAATTTTTCGAGACCTCCCTTAAACAAACTCATTGTGGTTTTTTTAATCAATAGAACACGTGCCGCAAAATCATCGAAGTTAATTTTTTTGATAAAATCTTAGATTTGTTTAAATATCTCATAAACTATGCAGATATAAAAAAAGGTCGTGTAGTCATTTTGGTAAGAAATTTAATTGTCTACAAAAAATATCCAAGTCATTTTCTTCCTAAAACGTACAGTTTTCAAGATATTTTGAAAAAGAACTAGTAAATTTTCGTAATTTATAACAAACATAATTAATAAAGATGACCAAAAAGTTCTAATTTTTTTCTTATGCTATAGAATAAAAAAATAAACCGGAGAAGAAAAATCAAACTTTTTCGTCAAAATTTTCATCATATTTTTACGAGTTTCGAACTTTTATTTTAAAATATCATCAGAAATATACGCTTTAGGAAAAAATGATATGAACCTTTTTGTAGAGAATTAAATTTCCTTCAAAAATGATTGTGTGATTTTTTTTCTGCAGTTTTAAGAGATATTAACGATTTTATCAGAAAATCAACTTCAATGATTTTACGGCACGTGTTCTTTTGATTTAAAAAAAAAACTACCCTGGTGGTTTTTTGACCACAAAAAATTTTTTTAGGGTGCATCTCGGAAAATTTTATTTTGAACGACAAGTCTTGTATGTATATGTTCATCTGTTCTCCCATAACTCCTAAGCTAGTTAACATAATTTCATAAGTGAAGTATCGTTTGCAGCGCAATGATCAACGGTTAGTTAACGGCTTGGTGATGACACATTAAATTGAATATGGCGCCTTCTAGAGGACATAAACTGATGAACTACATAAAACTTAATTTAATGATGTCGTGTTGGATATCAAATCCATTATATCTTGTTAGCTATTGCTCGCGGTTTTTCTTACACGCACACGATAATTGTAAATAATTTCTGAAATCACGCCTCGTATGTGATTCTAACATATTTTTATTTAGCATAACATATGAATCCACCTCTCATTTTCTCCAACTTCCGCTAAAAGTTGTTAAAACCACGTGCAATCATACCAAAAACCTATGTACCGAGTTTCAGCAAATGACAAAATTTAGGGTTTTTGAAGTAAACAGTTGTTTAGCAAATCTCCTCCTTCCATTATCCAATTAAACCCAACAAAAATTCGAAATCAGCCTAGTATAAATAGGAACGTATTGATTTCACGACTGTAATCAGAACAAAATCTGTTTTATAATTTTCATTTCCAAACTTGGAAACATCGTGTCATTTACATTTTTTATTTGTTGTTTTATTGTGCTTTTTGGTTAGAGTCATGTTGAATTAAAACTGTAATTTGTTTGTTGTTTTTCAAGTTTTGACAAAAAACAAGGTGATATGGTTTTCATACTTTTAAAAATAATCTCGTTCGGGGTGTCATATTATGACTGAAGGTATATTTTCATTTTTGTTTCATTATTTTTTTATAACTCGAGCCTTTGATGATACATTTATGGGAAAAGTTTGTTTTATTTTTTATGAGTTGAGCTTTTGTCGCGATTGTGTTATGTTAAAAAAAATTGTGATGTTAATTATTTTATAATATGTTTTCATTTTATTTTTGTGTTCAGATATGTGTAGCAATAGATATGTGTTCTATTGAAATGTGAACTAACGTGAGATATCATATTTCACTGGTAATAGCAATGAGATATCAATAGCCAAGATTATACCTTTGGTTTGGCGTACTAGCGGAAGAACTCTATTCAGTCAACTCTTAATCTTAGTTAGTACTCTTTATCTTAGTTATGGAATTTTCCTTAATTACGCAATGATTGTGTTTTTTTTTTCTTTGATGTTGTTTGGTTAAGAAAAATTATTAGCTGAATTATTTTAACGTTAAACTTGAATTTGAATTTTTAATCTACAGAATCTTCTTAAAATGATTTTAAATATATGAAAACGTTGTTATTACGACATATGGACCGTCGTTACAGCATACTATACTTACACATAGAAACAAACCTTCATGTAACTCTATATCTGTGCTTTAATTGTTGAGAAATACAGTTAATCAGATAACCAAGCGGGATTATTGCACTAGCAGAATTATATTGACAACCAAATTTTAGTTTTGAAACGGTTAATGTTTGATAAATTTTAATTTGTTTTCTTTTATTCTTTCATAAAATATTGGTCTGTGTCACATTTGATTGTGTAATAGGATTTATTGTTATTTTTATTTATTATTTAAAAATTGACGTAAAACACTTCAAAAAATACTAGCGTTTATCAAAACCCCAAACACCGCATGTTGTTTTGGGTCTTAGCTTATGTCCTAATATTTAAATAACTTCGGTCTGAAAGACCTAAGTTCATGCATTCATGAACCAAAGGTGAAATTCTTACCCCCACTTTTAGGCATTTCTCGACGTTTTAGGACCTACTGATTCTAAAAAAGCAAAAAAAATGTGTGTCTGTCTGCCGACCGGCCTCATTACCTACGAAATCTAGAAAGCTGATGGAGGGATTTCATAATTTTTTTTTTTTTCGAAAAATAGGTAAACTCAAGGAACAGGTTCAAAAGGACGATGTGTTCGATAACTGTACCGGAAGTGTGTCAAAAAAATCGTCAAGTGTGTCAAAACAAGGAAATTTGCATATTTTTTGCTTAAAAAACGTTCATTTTAAGTGATTACGAGTAGGAACATTGAATTTGGAGAAATCTTGATGGTGGGGATTGGTATGTGAGATCAAAAACTAGATTATTGCATTAGAAGTTTGTCAAAAAAATGTTGTCAAGTGTGTCAAAAGAAAGATTTTTATTTATATTTTTATCCAATTTTTTGGAAAAAATATAATTAATTATTTGTATGACATGAAATTTTATTATTATTATAGAGAACTATGGTATTATAAGCTTGTCAAAAAAGAATGTGAAGTGTGTCAAAAAATGATTTCATTTATTTTAGCCAATTTTTTGGAAAAAAAAATTTAGTTGTTTTTATGACGTAAATGTAATTGAACATGAAATTGGACATGAAAATTTTTGAATTTGTTATAGTTTTTGAAACATTTTTGGAATTTTGAAAAAAGTTTGTATTTTTGATTTTGCAATAATTTAACAATAATTTTAGAATTTCGGAAAAAGTTTTAATGTTTGATTTTGTTATAATTTTTGCAATATTTTTAGAATTTTGAAAAAAATAGAATTTTTAGATTTTTTGGAATATTTTTAGAATTTTTAAATTTTTGATTAATATTATTATTTTCGGAAATTTGAAAAAAGTTTGAATTTTTGATTTTGCAATAATTTTTGCAATATTTTTAGAATTTTGGAAAAAGTTTGAATTATTAAGAGTTTTTGGAATATTATTGGAATTCATAAAAAGTTTAAATAATCGATTTTATTCTAATTTTTGGAATATTTTTGGAATTTCGAAAAAGTTTTCATATTTGATTTTGTTATAATTTATGCAATATTTTTAGAATTTTAGAAAAAAATTGTAATCTTTGATTTTGTAATAATTTTTGGAATATTTTTAGAATTTTGAAGGAAGTTTGATTTTATTTAATTTTTACAATATTTTTGGAATTTTGAAAGAAATATGAATTTTTGACTTTGTAATATTTTCTCGATACGCTAAATGGTTTTTGACTAGTTTGCTGAGTGTATCATCTTTTCACTAAATAATGTTAATCTATGATCTGTTATAATTTTCCAGCAACATATTGATATTTCGTGTTAGTTTTGCAATAAATTTCTAAACAGAGATAAAAAATACCTGTACTTTAACAAAGCTGTACTTATTGCTGCCCAAAACTAAAAACCATGTCCTCATAAAAGTGTTTTGCCAAAAACTATATCAAAATCCTTGACCCAGACTCAAGTCTGAAGTCTTGATCAGAGCTTGAGATTTCAGCCCCTCCATATTTTACATATTGAAGACGAAAAGAAGATTACTTCCGCAGGTTATATTGAAACTTGCGCGGAGCGAGGTTTTTATTAAAACCAGTTTTGATCTTTAATTTTGTACAATCAAACTAAAAATAAAATAGAAATAAATGAGTAGTAATAAATTAGAAATAATTGTATTAGGATAATTTGTTTAATCATAGCAATTGAGTCATTTAAAATTTTTGAATGAATTTGTAAGAATTTTTTTGTTGACGACTTCCTTGTAAATTATTACCATGGTATTATTTTTGGCTGTTATTTATTGTTTCATGATAAAAGACACTGTAGATACATTTAGAAAAAAAGTTGTGCGTGGAGTCCCTCCGCGCGAATTAGATTCTACTCTAATAAAACTTTTAAAAAAAACAATTATTTATTTTAATTTTAATTAAAAAAATTTATTTAATTTTAAAAGAAAGAAGTTAACACTTCAAAAGCCACAATAAATCTAAAATCTTATTTCTAAATTATATTATATATAAAATATATATTTCTGGAATTCATAATAAAAGCTGTTACTAAAAAATTACAATTTATAATTTGGTCGTAGAAAAACGGTTTTTACACACTTTTATTTCATTAATGTTCTGATTATCAATTACACTAATAATAAAGCAATTATAACGAATAATGCAATTATAACGAATAATGCAATTATCACGAGCCTAAAGGGCTATTACTAAAAATATTTTATTTGTTTCACAGAAATATATGAATTAATAGAATTATAAATTAATAAATGTCTTAAAATATTATTTCTTGACGAATCCAAGTTTTTTCAAAATACGAAAATTAAGTAGTAAAGATTAGTAAAGATATTGTATCTGCCATTTATAATATTTTTCTGGTTGTTTAGAATAAATAAAATGTTCAGAATAAATAAAAACAACCGCATGCCATAAAATAAAAAAAACTTAAAGAAATTAAAAATTAGATTGGTTATTATTAGTTGACAAACAATTTTCTAAACGAATTCTCCTCGACCGATGGTAAAATCTCATAGCTTTTTTCAAAAAATTATGAAATTCTACGCAAATTTTTTGAAAAATGTCCTCTTATCTTACATCTTTAGCGTCATTGCGGCAAGCGCCGGAACTGAAAAATCACTCTATAGAGCGATATACTCAATATAGATAAAGTCAAAGTAGAAAACGAAGAAATGTATGCAAAATGTGTAAATATCAATCTTACAAGATAATGGGGTGTGTGAAATAGATAAGCTCCTCGTGCTGCACCCTGGATTACGCAAATAGTCTATTTCAACTTGGTAGCCAAACATTTCATTTCGAACTCTTGGCTGTGATACAAAAAAAAAAACAAAAAAAAAAAAAAAAAAAAAAAAAATAAATATGAACCAAAATCAAAATCACAATAACAACGGTACTTTTCAGCACCATAAGACAAAAAATATTGGACCTTCAGTCCGTATTTTGCAATTGAACATTGAAGGCATAAGCAAGTCAAAAACTGAACATTTACAAAGATTATTAAAAGATTACGACATCGACGTTATAATTCTGCAAGAAACGCATGCAGCAGATGAAGCGCAACTTACCTCTAGAGGAAACATTGTTGGTTACAAATTAATTAGTGCTATTTACCATCAATCATATGGATCTGCCACGTATGTTAAGTCAGAAATCCTGAACTGCACGCACGTACTTACACAGACGGACAACGATATACATCTTATTGTTGTTGATATATCGGACACGAAAATTGTAAACGTATACAAGCCTCCAAATACAGGATGGCCAGCTGCTACTCTACCATTATTTTATCATCCAGCAATATATGCTGGTGACTTCAATAGCCATCACACTCAGTGGTCCTACTCAAATAATAATACCAATGGCGTGCAACTGACCGACTGGGCGGATGATAACAACATGTTCCTGGTATATGATGCGAAAGACTTGAAAACCTTTAGATCTGCAAGATGGCGACGTGATTACAATCCCGACCTCTGTTTTTCCACAAAAAACGAACAACGTAACCCTATTCCAATATCTAGGGCTATCTTACAAGGTTTTCCACGCTCTCAGCATCGTCCAGTAATTCTTGAGGTAGGAATCCAAATTCCACTCGTTAACTCTACTCCTCAACCTAGATGGAATTTTAACAAAGCTGATTGGGATAAATATAGGATGAAGTTGGATGCAGTGATTCGCTGGATCCAACCCATTCCTAAAAATTACGATAGATTTGTTGGAGCCATCATCTCAACTGCAAAGAAATGCATCCCAAGAGGCTTTCGTGAAGAATATATTCCTGGCTGGAGTAAAGAGAGCGATATATTATATGAGGAGTACCTTAGTAGTGGTGAGGCAGACGTGGCTGATGACTTAATATACTCACTGGACGCCGCGAGAAAACAAAAGTGGATTAAGGCTGTTGAAAACATTGATTTTTCCCATTCAAGCAGGGAAGCATGGAGTCTCCTTCGGAAACTGGGTGGGTCAAACTCAATTACTCGTGCTAACAACGAAATAAATCCAGAGGACATCGCAAATCACATAGTAAATATGTCTCGTGCTTCTATTAATCGCCTTCATAAGAGAACAATTAAACGCAAATTAAGAGAAATGAAGCGCAATTGCTCGTCTCCATCGAAGTATGCGAACTCTTTTAGTAGCGAAGAACTAGAATCAGCTCTGTCCCAAACAAAAAACGGAAAAGCAGCTGGCTACGATGGCATTTTTCCAGAATTTCTTAAGAATGCTGGAAAAAATGTAAAACAGTGGCTAACTAAATTTTTCTCGAATGTCCTAGAAACCGGTAACCTACCAAAACATTTTAAGACTACGAAAGTGATAGCGATACTTAAGCCAGGTAAACCATCCAATGAACCAGGAAGCTATCGCCCGATTGCCCTTTTGAGCACCTGCTATAAATTGCTAGAACGGCTCATATACAATCGTATCGCACCGATATTGAATGACCAGATCCCAGTCGAACAAGCTGGTTTTCGTCCCAATCGCAGTTGCACTGACCAACTGCTCGCTCTAACATCCTATATCGAAGCTGGGTATCAAAAACAACTAAAAACAGGCGCAGTATTCATCGATCTTACTGCAGCATATGACACGGTCTGGCGAATTGGGATTATATATAAGCTGTTCAATGCAATACCTTGTAGCACCATCTCGCGTTTAATTAACAACATGCTGAGTAATCGTGTATTCACAGTTCATCTAAATAATTCCTGCAGTAGGTCTAAAATGCTTAACAATGGTTTACCACAGGGTTCCGTCCTGGCGCCATTACTTTTTAATCTGTACATTCATGACATTCCTGACACAACATCAAAGAAATTTGGGTACGCGGATGATTGGACCCTGGCCACTCAAAACAAAGACATGGGTGTTTTGGAGGATTTGCTCTCAACTGACCTAGCTATAATGAATGACTATTTTCGAACGTGGAGTTTATTTCCCAATCTAAGTAAAACCGAGAGCTCCTGTTTCCACTTAAACAACAAACTGGCAAAACACGAACTATCAGTGTTATTTAACGGCACTGTCATTAAATACAATCAACAGCCAAAGTACCTGGGCATTACTCTCGATAGAACTCTTTCTTTTAAACTCCACCTAGAAAATACGTCACAAAAACTTAAAACGAGAAACAATATATTGCACAAACTGGCAGGCTCTACATGGGGTGCTACTCCAGCTACCCTCCGAACAACTGCTCTAAGTCTGGTTTACTCAGTGGCTGAGTATGGCGCACCAGTCTGGTTGAATAGCACACATACTCAAAAAGTTGACTGTCAGCTGCATGCTACGATGCGTACTATAAGTGGTACTATCAGATCCACCCCTTTGCCTTGGCTCCCTGTGTTAACCAATATCGCTCCACCTGCACTCAGACGCTCGCATGCTCTCATGCGTGAACATAAAAAGGTAACCAACAACACCACGTTACCCTTGCACGAATATTACGGTGACCACACTCGTTGTCGATTGAAGTCAAGAAAGCCTCCACATAAAACTGCCAGCAACCTGCTGGCAACTGATTTTAATATCTTGGATGCCTGGGACACCTCCTGGCAACATTACAACACAACTGGCCTTTCTATTACTAACCCGACTTCTACCCAACCTGGTTTCGATTTGCCACGTCATACCTGGACTACATTAAACCGAATAAGAACGAACCATGGACGTTGTGCTAATTCTTTCTACAAGTGGGGCATTTCAGAGTCCCCTGAGTGTGACTGCGGCGCTCCACAACAAACTATAAAACACATTGCAACTGTGTGTCCAATTCGACGTTACAATGGCAACATCTCAGACATCCATTTGGCAACTCCCGATGTAGTAGCATGGATAGACTCGCTCGATGTAAACATCTAATGTTCAAATGTACTGCCCAATGTTCAAATATTTTACTTTTTAATTTACTTAAAAGACACGCAATCAAATCGATTGTAAGTTCATTTAATGTGTATCCATGTATTGTTTTAGGTAGATTTCATAGAGGAGTCTACCTATTTTTAAGTTTAATTTTTTAATGTGTCACAAAAAAAACCATACGCTAAAAAAACAAGATAATAGTTATATTTTTATATTGATTGCGCCACCCAATTCTATATTTTTTTAAAGAATAGGTATGGGAAATTGTATATCTATCAAAAGTACAAATCTGGTCGGTACATCTAATGTTTGCATTCGTTTTAAAATGTATCAAATACTATTTTAAAATTTTTTCCTTATTAAAATTTGAAAGCGAATATAATTATAAAAAATAACGTTTGTTTCTTAACAACACATAAAATGGAAAATTAATATTTTAATTTTTAGCTCGTTTCCACATAGCGTGTTTTTTCAAATCGTTTTTAATTTATTTTTTATGTGTTGTTGTGACACATATTATAATTCACACTAGACAACACATTTTCTAAAAAAAAATGTGGTATGAGGGTGGAATATCCTTGCCATTTTATCTAAAACTCAATTATCTACAGCTTTGAAATCAATCAAATTTGTTTTATCCAAATTTTTAGTCATGTTTTCGATACAAAAAACTCCACTCAAAATATTTTGAATACAAAATACCACAAAAAACATCCGATTTCGCTTAAATTTCTAAGCTTTGTTTGATTTTTCATCTTTTTTTCTATTTACAGAATTAAAAGCTCATATTTTTGGACCATCAGATTTGTATGTTAAATCAGGAAGTGATATCAATTTAAGTTGTAAAATAACACAAGGACCACATGAAATGGGAAATATATTTTGGTATAAAGGTATGAAATATTTCAATATTTATAATCAAATAAAATAAACTAACTATATTCATTGATTTTTGTTTGGTTTGAATCAGGAAGTGATATTATGGATGGAACACTACATGAAAATGAAATGTATACAGATAACTCACAAAGAATTACAGTTGACAGTGATTGGGCTGATGGATTGACATCAAGGTGGGTGGGAGTTTATTTATATAAAAAAAACATTTATCTTTTATTGTATAGAGTTGGAACAAACATTTGTAAAATCAATTTTTATAAAATTGACGGACTATGACGAAAATAAATTACAAATTTTATTCTTTTCACATTTTATTCGATGTTTTGCCAGAGTGAATTCTTGATAATAAAAGAACGGATATTGTTTGATATTAATGGTAGTTGAATTGAAATTTTATTTGTGGTAATAAATTTGATTTTAGAAATGAGTTATTGGTTTTTTACGAAAAGTGATACAAAGAACTAAAACGTGTTTTATTACTTCGGTCTGAAAGATCTAAGTATTACATTCATGAGCTCAAAGTGAAATTCTTACCTACCGATAACTGTACCGGAAGTGTGTCAAAAAAATCGTCAAGTGTGTCAAAACAAGGAAATTTGCATATTTTTTGCTTAAAAAACTTTCATTTTAAGTGATTACGAGTAGGAACATTGAATTTTGAGAAATCTTGATTGGCGGGATTGGTATGTGAGACAAAAACAAGATTATTGCATTGTAAGTTTCTCAAAAAAACGTTGTCAAGTGTGTCAAAAGAAAGATTTTTATTTATTTTTTTACCCAATTTTTTGGAAAAAAATAAAATTAATTGTTTGTATGACATGAAAATTTATTATTATTATTATTGAGAATATGACATTATACGTTTGTCAAAAAAATTAAGGTCAAGTGTGTCAAAAAATGATTTCATTTATTTTTTTAGCCAATTTTTTGGAAAAAAAATGTAGCTGTTTTTATGATGTAAATGAAATTGAACATGGAAATTTTTGAATTTGTTATAGTTTTTGCAATATTTTTGGAATTTTGAAAAAAGTTTGTATTTTTGATTTTGTAATAATTGTTGCAATAATTTTAGAATTTTGGAAAAAGTTTTAATTTTTGATTCTGTAAGGTTTTTTGGAATATTTTTGGAATTTTGAAAAATTTTAAATTTTTGATTTTATGATAATTTGAAAAAAAATTCAATTTTTGATTTTGATTGATTGATTGATTGGACTGTAGGACCAAGCACTAGGCGAGACTCCCGGATTACGGCCGGGCCACTTCCTACAGTCGTTTTACATATAACAATAGGTAAGGATAGGTAGGTAATTGTAAGTTAGGAGTGAACGACCCGGTTACAGACACCTGGCAAATCGTATCTAGCTACTACTGTTAGGAGACAATCACAAGGACAATCACTTATACATATAATCTGCAATCGCCAATCAGCAATCCCGTATCTAAAATTTCTCCGCTGCAATCTCCAGTCGGAAACCTGTTATTCATGTAATTTATTAGTATAATAGGATGATGACTAAATTGTAGTCCTCTGCACTCTCCAATCTGAATTCATGTTATTATATTTATGGTTAAAATTATTTATGGTTATTTATGGTTAAAAACATTTACATTATGTACATATATATAAAAAACAAAAAACCCCTTTGAAAATTGAGTGAATTTCATATAAAAAAGTGTTGGGATTGAATTGGATAAAAATATTATCTTTCACTTGATGTTTTTATTTGAAATGTATTTATTTAAATTTTATAAAACATTATTTTATATGATATAATTAACGCAAGAATGTTTTGTATTTTTCTTGAAACACAAGAATTAATTTAACAAAAACAATTAACCCTGCTCGTTGATATCGTTCAAAAATCTTATTGGATTTTATGGATAATGTTTGGATAAATAGAAAGAGATAAATCTATCACATAAAATTATGTCAACAAATGAAATTTCAAACTGAATTTGAAATAATAACTAAATTTCGCTAGTTAAAGCTCTAAGTAGGTTTAAATTTTACACAAAATCGAATAGCCCAATAACACCTTTATTTAGTTTTCTAGTAAAAATCAGAGTTAATACATTTTACATTTAGGGAAGATTACATCTTGGTCGCCCACATCTTTCCATTTTTGAAAGCAATCTTACCTTAGACTTTAATTATTAAAACCAACACTTTAAAACTATTATATTAGATATAAAACTGATTATTACAATTAATGTTTTCACTACATTTAGTTATACTTATATATTTATCATTTAAGAGATTAATTTAGTTTAAAATTCACACTGTCACTTATAACAAGTGTTGATAAGACGACCATTCACCATTGTCATGTATATATATACACATATATACACATGCACATACATACACATACACACCTATATACACGTACATACACACATATATACACGTGTACACACATATATATACATATATACATACATATACACATACATGTACACATACATACATACATATATACACTCATACACACATATACGCAAACATACATATACATATACATACATACATACATACATACATATACACACATACATACATATATATACACACATATATATATATATATATATATATATATATATATATATATATATATATATATATATATATATATATATATATATATATATATATATATATATATATATATATATATATATATATATACATATCTATACACATACATATATACATATATACATACATACACACATATACACACATACACACATACACACATGTATACATACATATACATATACATATATACATACACATACACATACACATACACATACACATACACATGCATACACATACATACTCATACATACACATACATGCACATACATACACATGCATACACATACATACATATACACACATACATACACATATATACGCACATACATATATACCCATATATATTACATATATTTATTAACAGCAAACATACATATTAAGAAGTTTTCACATACATACATACATACATGCATACATACACACATACATACACATATATACATATATTGATAATTCATATAAATATGTTATATATATTTTGATAATTCAAATATGGAATATATGTATAAAATTTATTTGAACGATATCTTTAATACTTTAGACGTATTTTTAGACTTCCTTTCATTTATTCCAAATTACATAAAATTGATAGAAATATGAAAGATGTTTTAAGAAAGTCATATATAAACATTAAAAACTAGTTTCAATGTTTATATATACCTTTTGTATTATATTCTGTAACTGTAAATCAAAGAAAGTTAATTAATTCGAAGTTCTATTTTCATTAAATTTATTAAAACTAAATTAAATTAATGCCAAATCTCAGCTAATCTCATATATATATATATATATATATATATATATATATATATATATATATATATATATATATATATATATATATATATATATATATATATATATATATATATATATATATATATATATATATATATATATATATATATATATATATATATATATATATATATGAAAATTCAATTATTTCGAATAGCGAACCTAAGATATCAAACCATCAGTTTTTTTTAAGAAACAAAAATGTTATCAATGTTTTTTAGGAATAATATTTCACACGCCATGACACCTTTTCAAGTTGACGAAATTTGTATCTTTATTTCTAATAAATCTGCATTTTCATTAATTATATTATGAAATTTAAACTAAAATACTCCATTTTATTTACATTCATTTATTCCTGGTAATGGCATTTTGATAAATTTTTTATTTTCTCTAAATCAACAAACAAAATTTTTTTTTAATCAAAACAAGAAACACGAAATTCCAATCTCGAAATACTACAACAAAAATTGACATTTGTTTTTTTTTAATGTAAGAGTGTCCTCTTACATAATTATACCCAACTATAGGTGCGTTCGATTTGACTGAAACAACCGAAAAAACAACAACAACTGCACTCAACTTTTCAGCTGCTTCAGTTGTTTCAGTCAAACCGAACACGGCTTATATACCACGACTTGTTGATTAGATCGTTTCTTGATTTAACACTACAAAAATCAGATAAATTCTATAACCTTTTTTAAAAATGTTAATAATTTTCATCGACTAAAATCACTACGGTTTAATTTCATTTTAATTTTAAATGAAAAAAAAAGTAATAAAATAAACAACGACACAACAATGTTGTATCGAATTGAAAACCATAAATTACGAGAATTTCAAGAGAAAAAAATTATTTTCCTGATTTTTTCAATCTTTTAATTAGAAAAATTAAATTATTTTTAAAATATTATTATATATTATTATATATTATTGAAGCACTTGGTTTGAAACACATTTTAGATAACTTTTATTGAGTAATAAGACCCTTTAAATATGGTAAATTATTAAAGTAAAAAATATATATATATTTATCACGACGGAGAGTTTTATCCACGTCTATCTTCTTTAAATGCGCTCGGCAAACTCCGAAAAAAAATTCAATTTTTGATTTTGTAATAATTTTAGGAATATTTTTAAAATTTTGAAAAAAGTATGATTTTATTCTAAGTTTTACAATATTTTTGGAATTTTGAAAGAAATATGAATTTGTGATTTTGTAATATTTTCTCGAATCGCTAAATTGAAGGTTTTGGAATAGTTTGCAGGAAATGTAATTGAAAATGAAATTTGACATGGACATTTTTGAATTTGTTATAGTTTTTAAACAATTTTGAAATTTTGAAAGAGTTTCAATTTTTGATTTTGTAAGAATTTTTGGAATATTTTAAGAATTTTGAAAAATGTTTAATATTTGATTTTATTATAATTTTTATAATTTTGGAAAAAGTTTCAATTTTTGATATTGTTATAATTTTTGCAATATTTTTAGAGTTTTGGAAAAAGTTTGAATTTTTGAATTTTTAAGAATTCTTGGAATATTATTAGAATTTAGGAAAAGTTTAAATATTTGATTTATTCTAATTTTTGGATTATTTTTAGAATTTTGAAAAAAAAATAGAATTTTTGAATTTTATATATATACATATTTTCTATCACTAGTCTATCACTCTATATAGAATATATACTAACATCAGTATCATATCCCCTTATTCAAGCAGATCTTCACTACGGTACGCAAAAACCCATGACCCAGCACGGTGGGACGAAAAGCCTGCATATGAAAAAAAAAATTATCAGGAAAAGAGGAGATGTCTCTCAACACTCATGGACAAATGACGCGGATATAGAATTGCTTAAATTGGAACTAAACTAAATTAAAATTTCGGTCCAGTGCGAACAACATTCGATTCATCATACTGGACGAATACAAAAGTTTTGATCAGCTAAAGTCCATTAATTTCTTTTTTACATATTTCAAACATTTTCCATTTATGTTTGTTTTGTTTTTTCAATTTACTACAGCTACGAAAAAAAACAAATTAAAATGTTACTTTTCTTAAGTGATCATTCAAATGATACAATACCCGCTTCAACTATGTTTACTCTAGCCCCTCAATTCTCAAAATATATAGAATCACTATCGATAGAGCCAAATACTGTTGTACCGGTAACGAACTAAAACCGACAACGAATTATCAACACCGGCACTAGATTTTCTTCACTTCAATAAGATATATTAGATTGATCAAGCTTGTAGAAATTTTCAAATCATGGATGGATTCCGAACGATGAACCGATTCTCTGGTTTTGGATATTTTCTTTACTTGAAAGTGCAAATATCTGTTGAAGAATTGTGAAATTTGCCGCACTGAAAAAAAAAATGAACGTAAAATTAACATAAATTGCCGTTGATTCAACATACATTTCTGTTATTCTTGATCCTACAAATTGTCGTTAAATTCAACAACTGATGTCTGTTGACCTAATTTTACTGATAACTTTTAACATGCAGTTAGTAAATTTAAAAGACATGTCTGTTGATAATTACGAACACGAGAAACAACCTGACTGTTAAAATAACGAACATGTTTGTTGAAATATTGTCTACAGATGTTTGTGTAGGAACAACCACTGTTTACATAGGCCTACTTTAAATCTGAAAAATAAAATCTACAAAATAATAACATGAATTTACATTGAAATTTGTTAAGACTTTTATCATAAATTTCGGTAGAAATTTGCGAGTTTTTTAATATACCAAAAAATTACTCAAAAAAAACAGCTCAAAATAAAATTTTGCCGAGCACTTATCTTATACAGCTAACCATGAGAAAATCAAATTTTGAAAAACATTATTTGATTATTGTATCAATATTTTAGCAATTCTATGACTCAAACTACATAAATATTCCTTACATTTTAAATTTTAACATGTTTTAAAACAAAAAAGATGAAAAAGGAACGAGAAACAGACAATATAATATAAAATATATTTTCTTAAATATAAAAATCTAATTTTATCTCAAAAATTTTGGAAGTTATACAGGAAGTTTTCAGTTTGTAGAAAATACATTTTGCAATAAATTCAACCCTGACTCATCCTAATGTTATTAAAACACTAATGTCAAAATTGAAAATAGTCAAAACATTAAACAAATTTATCAGCAGCCAAATTCTGTAACTGTGAAGTGGTGAAGTGTTAAAAATTTCTTCATTTCGATTTTATCATCAATTTTTTATCATTTTACCATTTTTGCGATTCTATATGCGATTTGAATGTTAAAAAATTTAATGCAAGCGTCCCACTGTCAAACGTCAACGTCAAACGTCAAGGTTTATTTTAACTTTTAACACAATTTAAACGTAAAACGTTTACAAATTTTAATATATATAAATATTTAAAATAATAAATTTGAAAAATAAATCTGTATTTAATTTAGAAATGCAATTTTAAAAAATCAAATCACATTGACGTTATTGTGTTTTTTGACACAATGTCAATCACAACAAAAGAAACGGTTTCATTTTATTGCCAAACAAAAAGTCAGTGTTAACTTTATAATTTTAAAACTTCACTCACTTAGATATTTTTGCGGTGAAGTGATAAAAAACTTATCACTTCACAGTTACAGAATTTGGCTGCTGCTTGAACCAAAAATGTCTTTGAAAACGAAAATTGGACCCTCAATTTTAAACGCAGATTTATCAGAATTGTATATAGAAGCAGAAAAACTCCTCAAGAATTGTGCAAATTATTTCCATTTAGATGTTGCGGCTGTTCATTTTGTTCCTAACCTAACTTTTGGACATCCGATAGCTAAATGTTTACGATATAAAATAAAGGATGCTTTCTTTGAAACTCGTATGATGGCATCGAACTCAGATCAACGGATAGAAACAATGACCGATACTGGTGTTGATCAATATACTTTTCATGTTGAACTGGTTCAAGCAATTGTTGCAGAAGTATCAAGGAAAGTTAAAGAAACTGGAATGAAGTTTGGTTTAGCTTTAAACCAGGCATTCCGGTTGAGCTTGTGAAAGAGTACTTTCCCTTAGTTGATATGATTTTGATTATGACCGTTGAAACCGGTTTTGATGGTCAAAAATTTATGAGTGATATTATGCCAAAAGTGGGATGGCCACGTAAAAATCACCCCAACATTAGATATAGAGGTTGATGGAGGAGTTGGACCAGGAACAATTAATGAGTGTGCTAAAGCTGGAGCAAATATGATTGTTGATGGTTCAACAATTTTACGGGCTACTAATCAAAAAGACGTAATATCACTTTTAAAAATTCCACAGTAGTTTACACTAGTATCATAAATATGTTATTGTTCCTAATTTTAAGATGATTTTTGTTAACTTGGGCTGGATATAGATTTAAGTTTGGATATGGATATGGAGGTGGATATGAATATGGATGTGGATATGGATATGTATATGGATGTGGAGATGGATATGGATGTGAATATGGATAAAGATATGGATATGGATGAGGATATGACATGGACATGAATTGGATATGGATTGGATATGTATTAAATATTGATTTGCTATTTTTTTTTTTAAATAAATGTGTTGTGTAATAGGGTTTAGAATACGTGTCACAACAACACATAAATACCTTTTAAGACCTAGGTCTAGACCTGGATCCCATAACAACTGGTGTTCTTAGGTGTAGATTAACGCTTTTTTTTAACATCTGCGGGTTGAAACCACCTGAGACTAAGTGTTCCGGCAAACTATTCCATTTGTACGCAGTTCGGACAAAAAAGTCTCTCTGCGATCTGCCAGTATGACAGCGCGGGATCTTTACCGTTTCACCGGTTGCGGCAGCCGATTGCCGAGTGGAACGGGTTAAGAATAAGTTTGAGGCATGATGCCGCTGATTTCATCTGAGCACTGCTGATGACGATATTTGTAAAAAACAACGAGGTCAGCAACAGTGCGACGATGTTGTAGGGAATCAAGTTTTGATGTCAAAGTTCGATCACCCACAATTCGTATAGCCCGCTTTTGAACAGAGTCCAAGAGGGCCAAGATGGAAGCAGAGGCAGCACCCCAAACTTGACAGCAGTACTCCATACAGGGACGAATATAGGACTTATAAACATGGAGCAATTGGTATGGAGTGAAAAATTTTTTGCATCTATTTAGGAGGCCGAGTTTTTTAGACGCGCTTTTTACCATCGCCATTACATGATCGTTCCAGAGTAGGTCATTTGAAACTGTGACACCCAATAAACGAATGTTTTTACATTCACCTATTGGTTCATCACACATACTGAATAAAATATCTTTGGGGAACTCGGTCTTTAATCTGGAAACAATCAACAGCTGTGTTTTGGTAGAGTTGAAATTGACAAGGTTTTGGTTACCCCAGTCGGCGACTTTATTCAAGTCTTTGTTCACGTTTATGGCAGCGTCTCTCGGGGCAGTATTTATCCGTTCGTGCATTTTACCTTTTGAAGGAAGGGGCTTAAACGACTTGTGCAGAGTACTATCATCTGCAAAACTATTTATTGGGTTGCTGGTAATTTTCAACAATTCGTTGATATAAATCAAAAATAGGGTTGGGGACAATACTGAGCCTTGGGGTACACCAGCGTTAATTAGTTTAGACTCAGAAGAAAATCCGTTTAAGGAGACCGAAATGTATCGGTTGGATAGAAAATCTTGAATCAGCTTCACAACATTGGGATGAAAATCGTACGCAACGAGCTTGTTGATTAAGTTGGCATGCCAGACTCGATCGAATGCCTTGGAGATGTCCAAAGCGATAACGTACGTTTCACCATCTTTATCAAGTATGCTGTTCCAACAATGCGCTACATAGTTTAATAGATCGGTAGTTGATCTTTTGTTTCGAAAGCCGTATTGGCTGTCGGCTATTAAATGATTTTCTTCCAGAAATTTTGAAATATGTGTATTAATATAATGCTCGTAGACTTTGGATAGGACCGATAGTAAAGCTATTGGCCTATAATTTGAGATATCGGATTTTGGTCCCTTTTTGGGACGGGCTGGACATTTGCCAACTTCCAGCACGAGGGAAATATACCAAATTTGTAGGATTGGTAAAATATTTTAGTTAAAGTTGGTGCAAGTTCTTTGGAAAAGGTTTTTAAAATAATGGGTGGAATAATGTCCATTCCTGAGGCTTTGTTGATGTTTAACCCCTTTAAAAGTTTAGCGACTATTTTGGGTTTGAAGTGAAGTTCATTCATATTAACTCCTGAAGACTGGATTTGGGGTATTTCTTTAGGAGTTTCCAAAACAGTGGAGTTCAGAGCAAAGCGTTCAGCGAACAAGTTAGCTTTTCTTGCGGGATCATTGACGATTAAATCACCATCAATAATAGAGGGAATAGAAAATTTTGTACCAGAATTTAAAGAACTAAAGAAACTCTTGTCAGAAACAGACATAGACGTAAGTTTTGAGGCTTTCGCTCTGTCAATTTCAGACTTTTCGTTTGAGATAATCTGGTTAGATATTTTGTTGGCCTTTAGATATTGGGATCGATTAGTGGGAGTTTTGTTATGAATCCAAATATTAAATGATCTACGTTTGTTTCTAAGTGCCGTTTTGGCAGCTTTCGGATACAAGTATTTTTGTTTGGGTTTTACTATGGAGAAAGGGACAAATTTATTGATAGCAAATTGGATGGTTTCTGTAAAGTTTTGAGCAGAAACATTTACATTGTCAGTGTAAAAACAATGACGGTCGAAAGGGAAACCATGGAAAAAAATTTGAAAACTGCTCTTATCCATTTTTGAGTAGTGAAATATTTTACGGGGTTTGGGAGTTGTAGTTTTAAGTAAATCAGTTTTGATAACTGATGAGATTAAATAATGATCAGAATTTCCAATACTACCTTTCGCGGCATCGACACTCGTAATATCTGGCATTGTGGTAAGATAGAGATCTAAAAGAAAACTATTATCACCGCCATTACGGGGAGTGAAAGTCGGGCTTTTAACAATTTGGAATAGACCCTGAGACGCGGCAAAAATTTCTGCCAGTTTTGCACTATTGTCAACATCGTCGGTCGATTTGGAGAATTTTAACCATGATTTGTTGTGGACGTTGAAGTCACCGGTAACGATAACTTCACAATTAGGGGACTTTGCTCTATGGGTTGAATATGGGTTTTTATATGAATTGGATATGGATTGGATATGGATTAGATATGGATTGGATATGGATTGGATATGGATTGGATATGGATTAGATATGGATTGAATATGGATTGGATATGGATTGGATTGGGTATGGGTTAGATATGGATTGGATATGGATGGATGTGGATTGGATGTGGATTGGATATGGATTGGATATGGATTGGATATGGATCGGATATGGATTGGATATGGATTGGATATGGATTGGATATGGATTAGATATGGATTGGATATGGATTGGATATGGATTGGATATGGATTGGATATGGATTGGATATGGATTGGATATGGATTGGATATGGATTGGATATGGATTGGATATGGATTGGATATGGATTGGATATGGATTGGATATGGATTGGATATGGATTGGATATGGATTGGATATGGATTGGATATGGATTGGATATGGATTGGATATGGATTGGATATGGATTGGATATGGATTGGATATGGATTGGATATGGATTGGATATGGATTGGATATGGATTGGATATGGATTGGATATGGATTGGATATGGATTAGGATATGGATTGGATATGGATTGGATATGGATTGGATATGGATTGGATATGGATTGGATATGGATTGGATATGGATTGGATATGGATTGGATATGGATTGGATATGGATTGGATATGGATTGGATATGGATTGGATATGGATTGGATATGGATTGGATATGGATTGGATATGGATTGGATATGGATTGGATATGGATTGGATATGGATTGGATATGGATTGGATATGGATTGGATATGGATTGGATATGGATTGGATATGGATTGGATATGGATTGGACATGAATGGAGTTTGGATTGGATATGGATTAGATATGGATTAATTATGAAATGGATTGGATATGGCTTAGATATGGATTGAATATGGATTGGATATGGATTGGATATGAATTGGATATGGATTGGATCTGGATTGGATATGAATTGAATATGGGTTGGATATGGATTTGATATGGATTGGATATGGATTGGATATGGAATGGATATGGATTGGATAATAATTGAATATGGATTAATTAAGGATTAAAAATCGGATATTGATGTTATATTTTTTTATATAGACCTACAAAAAGAAATTATATCACCAGTAAAAAACATCAAAAATGTAAATTCAGCAGTTTTTAAAGATGTTTAATACATAATGTACAAAAACAAAACAAACAAAAGAAATGATATCTTAGCGGCAAAAAACATCAGAAATGTAAATACAGCAGTTTTTTAGAGAGGTTAGGTACGCAACGTAAAAAACAAATAAAAAGAAATGATATCTTATCACACGCACATTTCAGTGGTAAGAACGTCAAAGGAACCAAATCAGCAGTTTGTTTTTAGGGTTCAATACACAATGTAAACGTACCAAGCCAAAAAAATGATACATTTTGATAAGCAAATTGGATACTGCAAGAATAAAAACATTTCATATAACTATTTAAGCTAAAATTTTAAATAAACATACCAAGCTACAAAAATGTATGTACATTTATGAACTAAACCTTAAAAATAAAAAATATATAAATAAATAGTCCCGATGGTCGACACAATTAAGTTTACAAAGTATAAATTTATTTTTCATCGAATTCCAAACGTTCAATGCATTATTTGAAAGTTAATCTGAAACGAGAGAAGCACAAAACAAACGCGAAAACTCTTTGAAGGCAGACAGTACCTTATTTTTAAAAGCCCTAATTTTGGGCGTTTAATGACAAGAAATCCCTTACACTTCAAAGAGTTTTCGCGTCTGTTTTGTACTTCTCTCGTTTCAGATTAACTTGCAAATAATGCATTGTACATTTGGAATTCAATGAAAAATAAATTTATACTTTGTAAACATAATTATGTCGACCATCGGGACTATTTATTTATATATTTTTTATTTTTTAGTTTTAGTTCATAAATGTACGTACATTTTTGTAGCTTGGTATGTTTATTTAAAATGTTAGCTTAAATAGTTAAATGAAATTTTTTTTTATTTTAAATTTTTGAGATCAATTAAACTCAAGTAAGTAAAGAAGTAATTGGAATTTTTTCAATTCAAAGGTATGGTTTGAAGTTTTTCAGAAAAAAACTCCAATTCACATTTTTCGTGTTTTGGATGGGATTCGAACCTACCCTCGTCAGTGCCCGGCTCGGATCCGTGGGCAGACACGCTATCGATTACGCCGTTGAGGCGATGACAATTTCAAAGTTGAAACTTCTTCATCACTTATTTATTTTACTTTATTTTACTTTATATGAAATGTTTTTACTCTCGCCGTATCCAATTTGCTAACCAAAATGTATCATTTCTTTGGCTTGGTACATTGTGTATTAAACCCTAAAAACAAACTCCTGATTTGGCTCCTTTGACGTTCTTACCACTGAAATGTGCGTGTGATAAGATATCATTTCTTTTTATTTGTTTTTTTACGTTGCGTACCTAACCTCTCTAGAAAACTGCTGTATTTACATTTTTTATGTTTTTGCCGCCTGTTACAATCAAAAAAACCACTTCTTCCAACTGTTTAAAAATGATGCACATACTGCTTTAGATATCGACTTCTAAACACTCCTATTTTTCTTCGTAATTGGTTGCTGGTATAAAAATATATAATTAGCATTATATATAAAATATTAAAAAATTTTAATAAAATATAGCTTTATGTACTTCCTTTTTATCTTACTTAATTTGGTAGATCTAAATATTTTTTAACTCAATTTTTTTATTACTTTTAAAGTTTTAAACTTTTTAAATATTAAATTACAATTCACGTGATTCACTTAATAAATAAATTGACACATTGTATTTGAGAATCTCAAAGTTTGTTTTACACAACTCACTTTTTCTTAAAATAATTTTTCGAATAACATCTGAGGCCCTATTACCGAACACATATTTGTCAATCGACAATATTGTCAATTTCACTAAAATGCTTAACAACTTTCTATAAAAATGGTATTCTGTAACCTAAAGTTGTTTATTCTTAGACACAAACCTTAGTTACAAAATTATAACAAAATTATAACAGATTGTTGGTACTAAATTCGAGATAAAACAATCAGATGTCACTGTTAGCAACTTTTTTGACAACTAATTTTTTTAATCTTAAAACACGCAAAATAAAATAAAATAAATTTAATAAATAAATATGTTTTAAAGATATTTATATAAAAATATGATTATTTAATATTATTAAAAACTTATTTTTGCATTATAAAGCAATTTTTACGCCAATCGATGAAATTTGTATAAAAAAGTCAACACACAAAACATAAAACAAAATTTTGATTTGACAGTAACTATATTTTTCTTGTCAGGTTCACAATATTGTGTTGAATTTTCACCAAATTGGTGCTACAATACGAAATTCACAATATTGTGTGAATTTACAATATTGTGATGACATTTATGTGTTCGGGAATAGGGCCATAGCTAAGTTCGACTTACAGATATGAATAGAGAACAAAATTGAATGTTATCTTATTTTGCTTTCTTTTATTTCATTCAACAATGAAAATCAACCAACAGTTTGTAAGTGTGTTTAAAATATTTAACAAACATGTTTGTTGAAAATTAGAAATTAACAGATATGTCTGTTGAAACACTCAAATTCAAACAACATTTCATTTAAATAAATTTAACAAACCAATGTTTGTTGAATTTTACCTACATTTTTTTTTTTTTGAGTGACCGTTGTCCAATTTTAATACCGAGGTACCGTATTGAAAGTTTGCTCCTTTTGAAATTTACCAATAATTCTACCATTGTGAATTTTTAAAAAAGTTTGGTCCAGTTCAGAGCCAGGAGAGGAAGGGTGAAAAGAGATTTATTTAATATTTCAAAAAGCGTGTAAAATTATATTAAAAATTTCAGTATTTCTAAATGTTTTACATTTTTTTACGTTTCATAGATCTGAACAAAAGCAGTGCTTATAAAGTATTTTGTTACAAATGCACAAAATGTTTCACAACAATAATTAAAAACTTTTAAGAACTAGGTCTGAAGTGTTTATAGAAGCGATTCCATTGGCTAGTGATATTTTGTTTCTATTTTCAGGGGTATGTGGTAATGTTCTTGTTTTAATGTTAAAACATTTCAAATGAAATGGTTTAAGGAGTTTATCACCTACACCATAAAATAACATATCACTCAAAACTCAAATAAAACGTCCAGCTATTGTGAACATTTAGGTTTTATAACAAAATTTTTCAAATTTTAAAATCCAATTAATTAGCTCAAATTTCAGATGAAATTGTTTTATTCTAAAATTTTCCATTTTTGGTTAACTTTTATATACTAAGATTTGGGTAACGATATGAAATTGTGTTTTCTGTTGATCTTCTTTAAAAAAAAGAAGGAAACTTGATAAGGAAATGATTTATAATCTGATTTACTATCTCGAGGGTATTTCATGAAAGAAGTTTGATTATTATTTTATAAGTAGATGGAAATTAGTAAGGTTTTATTTTTGTGTTCTAATAATAAAGTTGACGGGAAGGAGTTTCGTAAATAACACAATTATTTTTGATATTTTTTTAATTACCTTTTTTTTCAACAGCAATGTGTTAATTGAAATCAGATACGTTTTATGTTTTCAAAAGATATCATTTGATTATGTTTGACAAAAACATAAAATGTCATTAGATACTTTCTATTATTTAAAAACTCGCTTTAGGGATATAAAACAATTGTCTTCTTCGATTTTCATTAATCAAATTATTTACTTTGCATGATTTGTTGGTTGATAAACGAGAATTCAGGACAACGTAATACTGCTTTGAGTTTTCATTCGTGATTTATATGGTGGATTCTTTTTCAAAATAACAAAAATAGAGAACGATTTAGCTTCAAGGGATAAAGAGTTAGATTCACAATTCTGAAACACATAGAAGTAGTAAAGAAAATCGAATTTGCACATAAAAAATATTTGTTCAAGAAAATACAAGAATATTAAACAGTTTCGAAAGCAATAACTGAATTTTCAATTCAGGAAACATGAGACGGAGATCTAATTTCATGCATAATTTGCTTAACTGTAGTTTATTGATTATAAATTAGATATTTGTTTTTTACAATACAACGATATCTCAGGCTTTCTTTTAAATTTCACACCTTATGATTATTGTCCAAACCGATTCGACATAAGTTCTACATCCATCAAAATGCTATGAATATTTGAAATGTTCTGATGAGGCCGTGGGCGTATAATAAACTGACCAGAGTCAAATCGCTAAAATGTGGGACAAAATGCAAAAATTCAAACCATTAGAATTTCTATTGAAAAACGTGGGACGGTCAAAACGTGCTAGCTAGATTGTGCATAAATTTCCTATTTAATTACTATTTAATGCTTTCCATTACTATTTGTTTACTATTTAATCCTTCAAAAAATTTTCTTTTATTTTAACATGGACATTTTTCAACCGTTAGGAAATGTGCTTTCAGTGCAGGTTCGTAGATTTTCAAAATTCTTTCTAGTCCTGGCATTTATGCCAGCCAGCGAGTTGCACTGTATCCAAGAAGTTTGTTATATTCAACATAACTTTTGTCGCAGAACTCCTTCAACGTCTTCATACGTAGAATAAAATATTCATAAATTTTTTTAACCCTGCCATCGGCATTAAATCAGCAGCAGTTTTTACTGCTTTTATTGCATTATTTAGAATATGGGATGCGAATCCAATACCCAATACATTTTGGTTCAAATTCGAGTTTAGCTTGCTTAAAACATTTTTCACGCCTTGACGTGACACACCACTAAAATTGATATTCTTGTTATCAGCGCAAACTGAAACTAACTTTTTGTAAATGTTAAATTTTTCGAATTTTTCAAGAATACACTCTTCAAGAATGTACTCTGATATTTGTTCCGATGCTCAGGTAAAGAAGAAAATTCCAACAATCTAACCTTTACTCCGTCATGTTATACTGAATTTTTTAAAAAACTAAAGGGTCCCTTCGTTTCGGACGCCAGGTGAACTGATTTAGACTTTATATAAAATAAAATAATAATATTATTATTACACCGGAAAGCTCAAAAAACTATAATAAAATTTAATCTAAGACAACAGAATCTCTTATATTATGAATCACAGAAAAATTGTAAAAAAACTTATTAATTTCTAACAATTAATAATTTAGTAAAAAATAAAACGAATATAATTATATAAATTAAAATATAATAAAAAGCTTACATTAATTTATTTCTTCAATGTTGTCTTCTTTATGTTTTATTTCACATCTTTGTTTATCTTGATGGTTAATTAAAAGTTTGGTTATATCAAGCCGAAACTGATCCGCTCCTCCACAAAAAGCAATTCACAATAATATCACTGCGAAACTTCATAAACGGACTTGATGATCAATTCTACAACTAGAATTAGACAATTTGTGTTTAGCATCTCGTACGGTAACAACAGCATGAACTTCTTCAATAAATTTTTGTTTTTCGTCATCATCAAAATTCATGTACCGTTTGGCGAGATGTGTTTTTCTTCGCAAAGATATAAATTATTTTCAAAACTGATAACATTACACTTGCTTGATAAATTACTTTTTTTTCTCGAATATAAAACATATTTCGTTTACATATTTTAATAGATGTTATTGGGGTTTTGACATTTTATTAAATTCACAACTATAAAAAAACCTTTACAATATTAACACAATAATTGACATGAAAAGCAAATTTATTTTCTTTTTAGTTTTAAAACAAAATTTTTGAAATAATTAACAACAACAACAAACAATTTGATCGTTTTTATATCATATTATCATCGATCTTCTGTTTCACTTTCCATCATTTTTGAAAAATTTGTATTTTTATTTTAAACTTATTTAAATCATTAAAAAAATGCACAGTGGTAAGAATAAACGTTTAAATGAACAGTGGTACAGATAAACGTCTATGTTTACCACAATTGAATCAAATTATTATTGAATTTGAAAACTATTATTTTTAGAGTAAAAATTGAAAATAGTCCGTCGTTACAATGCTCTCTAAAATATCGAAATAGAATCGAAAATATTTTTATTAACTTATGATCTGATACATCAAAACGGCTTCTGCAACTAAGAGCAATATTTTTTTCAGTTTTTCCCATTTCTAATGGTTTAAAAAATTTGTTTAGGCTACAGGAGCTGGAGGCTTATAGCAACGCTTTTTTATGTTTATTTGTATCTATATGTCTTTTAATATTATAACGTCTACTGTTAATTTGCAAATTCACTCCTGCTGGTAGTATAATAAACATTTTCGTTTATATATTTGGATTTTTTAATAAAATGATAGTTCAATTCAATACCGTATGAGAATTTGCATAAATGTTTTCTTTCCAACATGATTTGCACGAGAACTTTTTAGATTTAATTTTAAAAATTAGTATAAATTTACCTTTTGTACAAAACTTTTGGTATACAAGTAAAGACTGCAAAACAACTGAAACAATTTATTTTAATTTTACTAAGTAGTTATTATCGTTTCTGTATGTATACCTCTCGTTCTATCTTTTACAAATCTATACTATTTATCAAATTTTATTCTATTTGCTTTGTTCGTTATTGAGAAAAAAATAATAAATTAAAAAATTATAATTTTACTTTTGAGCCACCTAGTTGAAGTGTGTTTTAAACAGAGTTTGAAACGCTCCTCATATCACTCCTTTACTTTATTCTTACAGAGCGCGTAACTTAAAAAAATATAACACTTCCAAATACATAGGAGTTCAAATAATAAAATATCATTCTTACTCCTAAATTGAAATAAATATTTTCTTTCAGATACTCAAACCTTTATTTTTGCTTCATTTGCTTTCCCACGTAAAAAATAAATAATTTTTATGAATGCTTCATTCAATTATGCATGTATTGTTGGAAAAAAAAATATAAAGGATAACGAAAAGGTACTAATTTTCTTCTTTTGCAAATCGAATGAAAGAAAAGGAGTGAAACAAAAATTTTACTCTAACGAGTAAGAACGATATTCAAATTATAAATATTTTAATTTATGAATATTATTTTAAAGGATTGCGAATGAGTGGTCAAATAAAATAAAATTGTAAACTCGACTAGTTTGAAAATTTAAATATTTATTAAGAATTTATAAAGAAAACTAAGTCTTTAAGTCAAATATTTTGTATTTTATTTTTCCTAATATACTTTCGATCTCTCGTTTATACTCCGGGGAGATGTTTCTTTAAACAAAGAAATTTTTTCACTGAGGAAGATTTCTTAGAGATCAAAAGATATTTGGTTTTAAAATGCAAATTATTGAAGTGCAAAAGACTGAGTTTAGTATGTCTAAGAAAATTATAGTTAAAACATTATCTCAGTAACAAAAATTGCACTGGTTTGTTCTCTCAGTAGTTAAATCAACATATACATAACATTATACAAACTGCAAGAAAAAACTGTGAAGTCATTGCTTTGACTGAGATATTGCGCCGACTTTACGTAGATACAAGGTTTTTTGATTATTTCGATAATGCCGGCAAATGTGGTGGAAATATTTATTTCGTGCGACGCTTCGTGGGACAGATTTCTCCATGGGATAACGAAATGAAATGTGCGACATTCCCATGCAGCGCGATACGTATGGCCTGTTTAGCATATAGTGAAAAAAAATAACATTTTGTGATAGAGAAAGGAGAAATCGGTATTACGTTCCCGATGAAACAGATAATGCATTTGGCGTTACAAGAAAAAGAAGTTTGCTGTGCATCATCTTTTTAAGACTTGTATTGATTAAGAAAACTCATTCTCGTGTCGTATTAATCAGAAATACAACAAACAACTTCTATATCCAAATTGATGTTCGCTTCTGGATTTCGTTGTGCACATATGAAAAAATACTTTTGACAAAAAAAACTAATACCACATTCATAATTTGCAATGAGTTTTGATAAATATCCGTATTTCGGTCTTCAGTATAACAGTCTTGAATACATTATATACACATATTGCAACGGAAGCTCCTATTTTGTCCTCATGATTTTTGTATTATCAGTGATAACCAACTCCGTGTGTTCTTTTCAGTTTTTGGGTTATTTAGGTTTTTTAAAAGCCTCAAAAAGATTATGTAATCTGAAAAGAGACTTTTCGGTTTTTATGAACTTTCCTTAGTCAACGTTTCTATCTCTGGGTTCAACACCTGTTTGGTTGACCTAGTGACAAAAAATAGTGTCAAAAACACACCTTCATTTTCTTTTATTAGGGATAGTAAAAAAACCTGGTTCATGTGAAAACTAACTTATGTTCAGTTGCGCTTGTATCTCACCCGATGATAAAAGTTAACTTCTTTGTTACTCCATCAAACAACCTCTGCTCCCCCGTGGACGGTATTTGCGTGCATCATATCCAAGTAGGCTGATGCCACCATCACCTTGCAGCAAATCCCTACGAATATGGCAAAAAGTTCACTAGGCCCCAAGTATGTAAGTCAAAAATAATTAATTTTTTTTCTTATCATAATAAGTGCTGTATAGGTGAGATTGAATTATTGTACTTCACTATTTTGGCTTACAAATTCCTTTTCTTTGTACCAGTTGATTCAAAGTGTTTGAATCGTTAGGTAGGGAAAACATTTACTTGGTCTACGCAATGCTTTTCTGCCACCTCTGTCACAGGTTGTTTGGAAGAGATGGCTCTACTTATCTATCTAAAATAGACCGAGTGATAGTTTTGGGTATCCCAGTGTCGTAAAAAACTTATAAAGGCACTCTTACGGTCGCATTTGTTGATCTTACCAAAAAATAATGTCCAAGCAATTCCCGACTTTCTTCAGTACATGGATTCTGAATACTTTATCTTTGACCTTCAGCTAGATGCATGCGATAGTTATTAGGTGAACTGAAACAATTCACGAACTGTCCTAATCAAACTTTTTCACATCTTTATATTCGTAAAATTTAATGAAAGCAAAAGATAACGAAACAAAAAATTAAATCCATTGAACCTTATAGATAAATGGCAATCTTGGTTTAAATCGAAAGGTCAAGATTTCAGCAATTTTTAAACAAATTCACCTCTGCGCAGATACTGACAATTATTTAAAATCAACCGCTTTGTAACACAATAGAGATAACGTTGTGACGATTGTATAGTACGATGCAATAAAATACCATTGTTCAATAAAATACTATTTAGATAAAATAGTGCAAAAAAACAATATAAAACACCTGAATAAATATGAGAAGATAACAAAAACCAAATAACACGCAACAGAAAATTGTAATTTTTTAATAAGAAAATAAAATAAAATTATACAGTCTATGATAGCATAGGTAAATAAACAAATTAAAAAGAATATATTTCACACATTTCTGTGAACCTTTTAAGATTATTGTAATAAACTCCGGTCGGGTCTGTAGTTCCATTATTACAAATAATGAATTAAACTTCGACCTGAATGGGTTAATATAATTTACTCACACATAACTAATACATTTTGCATAAATGTTTTACATATTCAAATAAATGCAAAGTACATTTGTTATAGAATGAGTTCAATAATACAAATGTTTTACATATCCAAATTAATGCAAGTATAAATTAAAGGAGGAGTGGCCAATCATTCATGATGTTTCTAGAAAAGTACAGTGGAAAACAACAACTAATTACCCGAAGTTTCTACTTATTTATTTCGGGATATAAATAAGCGAACAAAATATCGGATAGCTAGTTTATTTTTGAAAGTAAAAGTGTTTATAAATATTCGAAAGTATGAGGAATAATCGGGTGGTACTTGAACCTGGGTACTAATAGTCGAATAGTAAATACAGATTTTACGATTCCGAAGATTATTGATTCAAATTGTGGAAAAGCGTTGTACCTAAAATTTGTCGTACAGAAATTGGAGAGGACCCTGAAGTTTATTGTAACTAAAATCGGAAGTGGCTGTAATTTGTTGATAGTAAAATTTGGAGATTTGGTTAACTAAAGATCCGTCTTATTATTGTCATATTTGCTCAATAAGCCAAAAGAACCGATGCAGAGTTGCCACATTATGTTATTATGTGTTTGTTGTTTAGAGTCAATTAGTTTTCTAGCATTTTTTGCTAGACGAAATACCGTGTAAAATTTCCGTAAATTGCTCAACTGTAGCAGTAAAAATTTTCTACTTCCAACTGAAGGATGCCTAGGCTTGAGGAGGTTTAGAACGATGATATTTCAACTATCTTCATTATTAACAAGCAATATATGGTGCAGCTATCTGAGAGTGAGGTTTAGAGGCTGGTCATAAATAATGTTATAAATAAACAAAAACTCTTGATGAAAATTTAAGGCACACCTACCGCAGGACTAAAATTTTTGCTAGTTTCGCACATGCTATTCCTTTTGAGGAAAATTGGGGAAGCTCTAGGCAGATGGTTGAAAATTAATGTGACCGTAGAAAGGACCGTAGGCTATTCTGTAAAAAATAAATTATCCATTTACTTGCTTGATTACTGCAAACTCTTTCAAGCTGAACTTACAACTATAGTAAAGAAGCCGTACACTGGTTGAACTACTATGTAAAATCTGGCAGAGATACATATTAACATTTTTAGTAATTAAAGCTCTACAGTCAAGACTCACTACGTCGAAATTTCGGTATAACAGGGAATCTTAAAATAAAATAACTCACTCGACAGGAAACTTCTTGTCTTGTGTTACCAAACATTGCAAGCTAGAAAATAAAGCTTGCTTCAGCAAACTGTGGCTTGGAAAAATAAATACTCGCACAAAATGAAATATCGAAGAGCAGAAACAAGTGCGATAGCCAAGCAGATCTGACCCGATCTAGACCGTTCCAGGTCTGACCAAACAATATTAATAAATCGCATGCACATCAGTGGGTAGCAATACTGGACAGTGTTTTATCGGAAAACAATAGCCTAACTTTGATTAAAATTACATTAGTAATGTTAAGAAATATGTAATCATGGCTCAAATTACTCAAACTACCAAATAATTTGTTTAAAACAATTTAATTTTTCTTTTCTTATTTTGCTTACAGGTTAAAAATCCGACGTGCAAATCAAAATGATACCGGAAACTATACATGTATTCCAACTCTCGCAAAATCATCGAGTGCATTTGTGCATGTTATCAATGGTATGTATATCAAACAAAAATCATAATATCTATGTATAATTTTATATGTTAAATTTTATTAACATATTTTGATTACATTAAACAGTTCAATACTTTAAGTTGTAACATATATTCGATCCAATTTCTGAGTTATCAATTTTTTTTGGAATATATGGAGGGAGGTGTAAACTTCGGTTAAAACAGATAACAAATTTTTGAATTTTTGTATGTTCCAAAACAGGCTTCTGCTTGCATTAGTCTCCTTGATATATGTTACAATCCAAAATTTTGTAGTTAGAGTAAATCTGTGTGCATGGAAAACCGGAAATTTAATTAGCATTTAATTTATTCTAATTAACATTTTCTAACAATTTTCATTTTTAAACTTCCACGTCTGTTATTATAATTTTTATTGTTATTATTATTAATATTATTTTTTACATATAAACCACTCGTATTATTTGTTCTAGTATGTGTATACGAATTTTGTTTTCATCTTTTTAACACGAGTTTTGTAAAAGTAATTTTGGAAAATGTTAAAAGAAAACCATAATTATCATGTATCAACATTAAATAAAATTGGAAGTTTTAAATAGAAAAGTTTGAAAGAAAACATTGTTGTTTTTTAGCAAAAGTTAAGAAAATAAGCTTTTTTTTGAGTTGTTATTGAATTTTGTGGTTTACAAAAATACTATGTAAAACATAAATTTTATTAAATATTTATTTTTGTTTTTTATACAAAGTATACAAAAAATAGATTTTAGACATTTACACTTTTCAAATTTTGTTTCAATAGAGTGTCAAGAAATATTTTCTATCCTATTTAAACTTTCGTAATTCTATCAATTTTCTTATCGAGTTTTATTTGAAAATCTAATTCAATGGATTATATTTTTTATGGGTGGTCATCCTTTGTAGGGCATTTCTAATTTATCATCTGTATTGGGTACCTAGAATTTTAAAATCAGAATGTTGATGGTTATTTAATTTCATTTGAAAACATTATGATCTAGTTAAATTTTTAGCTTACTAAACACCATAACGGACAATTTTTATGGCATTGTTGAGTAGATATCTATGCGTAAATTACATGTTTCGATATCTATGCCAGTCGGTGGCATCACTTATCATGCTTTCTATGTGTCAGCTGTAGGACTTTTAAGGCAGTTTATCTCGAATCTATTGGTTGATTGACCAGTTCTTTGCATTGTAATGAAGCGCTGCTTCGTTGTATGATCAACGAAGTGGCATAGCAGGCCGCACACCTAAATGAAATTTATTTAGCCCCAAGCTAGCTTCAACCAGTAGGAATGAGTAGACATTTACCTGCTGCTCCAGTTTAAATAACGGTATTGTACGGGTATCTCATAAAAGACGGATTAAACGAAAAAGCAAGTGAAGAAAAGTAGACTATGGTGACCTTCATTAGACGCATAGAAATGCGATCACCACGTCCCCTCCCATAGTTCTAACACACTCACACACACATACACTCTCGCATTTCGCTCACTTACTCACACACACACACACTCACACACATACACACATTCATACCCATAAGCTCCAGTTTGTACATCAGAATTTAGTAAGTGTTGTTCAACTGCTTCTACCAGTATAGACTGATCATACTTGTATAATTCAATCCGTGAATCAATAGATGATGTCACTATATCTTCCCGTTTTGGAAGTTGTTTTTTTTTATTTATAAAATCACATCCAAACCCCACATCTGTTTAATAACCGAGATGCATAACCCGAAATGCCGTTGTAACATTGATACTAGCTTTTTTTCCAAACTTAATAAAAGCAGATTAAAAGAAATTCTTCAAAAATAATATTGAATTCACTTTTACATTATAAGGTAGTATAAGAAGTATCGAGTTGACCCAAAATATCATCCGTTGAGATGCAATAACTGGTCCAAACATTGGTAGAATAACAATAGAATGACGATATTTTTCATCCGCAATACCTTCTTTTATTAGTCTATTCGTGACTGCTAATTCTCGAATTTTGTCCTTCATACCATCATCAAATTTACGATAAACTACAACAATTGGTTGAGTAAATAATAATAAGCCATTCATTTTTAATTTTATTTATTTATAAGTTTTTATCAACAAGTTTCGCAAAATACAGGTAAAATTCCCGCTTATATGGCTCCAACTTGATCCTGGCAGATACACACGCATGCAACCAAGCTGCTCTCTCATACGTACCCACACCCACACAACCATATATTCACACTCATACCCCCACATACACATCCATAATCATTCACACCCACACCTAGAATAAAGTTAAAATATGACTCACCCCATAGCTAGTCCAGATCTCGCCTCAAAGAGCCTCTTTGCTCACACATCCTCATCCAGTATAGGGTTTGGTAAAATTACGCCGGTAAGACTTGTAGATGTTTAGAAAATCTCCTATTCCACCTTAGAGGTGGTTGTTCTTCCGGAAATATCTTTTATGGATTACACCAAATTTCAAATATAAAATGGCCGGTACGGAAATGTACTGCCGTATTCAGCACACCAGGCGCAACTGTGGTACGTGATAAATAGTTAAATGCGGATTGTTTGTAATTTTTTTTGTGTTTTATAGGTTAGTTTTTGGATGATCGTCTACCTTTTAGACACTCTTTATCACCAAATCATTATTTTAACTTCGTACAATTATGATGTTCATTGACTAACAGTCTTTTACAAAAACATTATCACAGAATTTCTCCCAAAAAATATGGTTATGATTTTTTTATTGTTTTATTTAACAGATTTTTTATTCTAATTTTACAATGTTCACTAACATCGAATTATACTAAAACATTGGACATGCGAATAAATAGGAATTATTTAGTTTATTTACCCGATTTTTATAATTTTTGCTAACACACAACGTTACTAGATTTTTATAATTTTTGCCAACACACAACGTTAATAGATTTTTATAATTCTTACTAACACACAATGATAATAGATTTTTCTAATTTTTGCTAACACACAACGATAATAGATTTTTTTCTAATTTTTCAATAATCTATTTAACAGGCCACTGTCTAACTTTTTGATATTAGTTAACACCAATTTTTTTAATATTTTCTTTGGTTTTGTTTTTGGTTTTCATCATTAAATTAATCAATTCTTGCTATAAATTGAAAAAAAACCACACCCAAAAAAACTTGATGTCTCAAATGTCAAAAAACATCCACAGCTGTTTACGATTAGCACAGAAAAAGAGAGAGAGAGAAGCCCTATATCGCTTCTATTTATATCATTATTAATGGCCGTTTGTAAAATAACAAAACGATAAAACCGATGAGTTTATTTCTTGGGAAATTTTCTTTCGTTAAGTTTTGCACCCACTAAAGAGTTCGCACAACTAATTCATATTAAACTTGAAAACAAATTCTGTAAAAAAAGAAGATTACGAACCGAGTGCAATAAAGTGTGTTGGAAAAGGGAAAAATCAAATTAGAAAGTTCTTGTTAATGTCAATTTAATGCGCGCGAGAAAGCAGTGCGACTCCAAATAACGAAATTTGAATAACGGCTTCATTACAGCATTTACAATTTTTATAAAGTATCAATATCGTCCGCTCCACTAGAAATCCAAACACCAACTCCACGATTTACTACCACACTCATGTCACCTAACTTAGCCCCACCATTTTTAAGAAAATTAAAAACAAAGATTGTGCTGTATTGTGCTACAGTTGTGCTAGATGTGCTACTCAGAAAGAATGTCATATCATCAATGCAAAAAAAGTGGCACGCTTAAACAATTTTTCGAGCAGAAGTTAGCCCCGCCATTTTGAAAAATCTGAACAAAGATTGTCCTGTATTGTCCTCGAGTTGTGCTAGCTGTGCTATTTAGAAAAAAATTTCATATTCCTAGTGGAAAAATTTTATAACACTAAAATCATTTTTCGAGTAAAAGTTAGCCCCGCCATTTTGGAAAAAAAGAAAAACAAAAGGTCTGCTGTACGGTGTTAGAGTTGTGCTAGTTGTGCTATTCAAGAACAAATTTGTACCACCAGCAGAATAATTTAAACACGCGAAAACCATTTTTCGAGTTGAAGTTAGCCCCGCCATTTTGAAAAAAAATTAAAAGCAAAGGTTGTGCTGTATTGTACTAGGGTTGTGCTGGTTGTGCTACTCAGAAATAGTTCCATATTATCAATGAAAAAAAGTTGGCACGCTAAAACGACTTTTCGAGCAGAAGTTAGCCCCACCATTTTGAAAAAAATGAAAACCAAAGGTTGTGCTGTATTGTACTCGATTTGTGCTGGTTGTGCTACTTAGACAAAAAATTCGTAACCCTAACAGAATTTTTTTACAAAGTTAGCATCAATTTTTTCGAATAGAAGCTAGCCCTGCCATTTTGGAAAAAATCTAAAACAAAAGAAGTGCTGTATTGTATTATAGTTGTGCTGGTTGTGCTACTGAAAAAATATCGTTTCACCAACAGAATAACTTAAACCACGCTAAAACCATTTTTCGAATAAAAGTTAGCCCTGCCATTTTGCAAAGATCAAAGAAGAAAGGTTGTGTTGTATTGTGCTACAGTTGTGCTGGATGTACCACTCAAAACGAATCCCATATCAACAATGAATAAAAGTTGGCACGCTAAAATGATTTTTCGAGCAGAAGGATATTTTCGAGCAGAAGATTAAGCAGAAGTTAGCCCCACCATTTTGAAAAAAATGAAAAACAAAGGTGGTTATGTATTGTACTCTAGTTGTGCTGGTTGTGCTACTCAGAAAGCATTGCATATAAGCAATGAATAAAAGTTGGCAGACTAAACCAATTTTTCGAGCAGAAGTTAGCCCCGCCACTTATAAAAAAATATCCCTTATTTTATATTACAAAGCAGGCAAGATTCATTTATGCTATCGGACACCAGGTGTCACTTATATTATTAGTACTTATAAATTAATGATTACACTGATTCCTACAAGAATAAATGATGCTAACGTAAAAATATTATTCATTAGGTATATATAATCTATCTCTAAGACTGTGTTCCAATTGTTCCAAAAAATTCTAAATTGAAATAGTCAAAAATTTAGTTGACTATTTCCGCCATTTAATTCTAAATTTTCGAAAAGATATTTGTTTTTTGACTTTTTTAATATATGGTAAAACTGTTTGAATTGTCATTGTGTTGTCATTGTTTTTATTAGTTTTTAGGGTTCCGTACTTTAAAAAAGTAAAAACGGTACCCTATTGGTGAGACTTCGGTGTCCGTCCGAATTTCTACATAATCAATTTACTCACAAACTATAAGTGCTATCAACTTGAAATTTTCTACAGTTTTTAAACGTGTTTTTCCACGCCTACTGATAACAAAAAAATTCAAATATTTGTTTTAATCTATATTTTATGAACATAGATAAGGAGATAGTAAAACAAAAGTTTTTTGTAAGGAATCGAGTTTGGTCTAGAAAAATCGAGAAAGTTCAAAATATTTCAAAAAAAAATTTCAATGATTTTTCGACTGCTTAGTTTTTTTGATATTGCCATAAACGGGTATTGTCTTTCCTGTCCCCCCCTTTAACTTCGAACATTAGAAAAGAAAAAATTTGAAAAAATTCATGGTTATGGTCAATGTTGTAAAGATTGAATCAAAACTATAGCGGTCGGGTCATCATTTCAAATGTGATTCTGAGGGGGTTGAGAGTGGAAATTTTGAAAAAAAATTATTTTTGACCTCAGTGAGTGGGGTGTCATATGAGAGGTGATTTTTTTTCTAGTCCAAGCCAATTTTTTTTGCAATTTTTAAAGGCGCAGTTTTTGAGTTATGTTAAAAAATGTGACAAAAATTTCCTGTCCCCCCCTCTTAACTTCGAACATTACAAAAGAAAAAATTTGAAAAAATTCATGGTTATGGTCAATGTTGTAAAGATTGAAACAAAACTATAGCAGTCGGCTCATCATTTCAAATGTGATTCTGAGGGGGTTGAGAGTGGAAATATTGAAGAAAAATTATTTATGACCTTGTTGAGTGGTGTGTCATATGAAAAGTGATTTTTTTTCAAGTATAAATCAATTTTTTTTGCAATTTTCAAAAGCGAAGTTTTTGAGTTATGTTAAAAAATGTGACAAAAATTTCCTGTCCCCCCCTCTTAACTTCGAACTTTACAAAAGAAAAAATTTGAAAAAATTCATGGTTATGGAAAATGTTGTAAAGATTGAATGAAAACTATAGCGGTCAGCTCATCATTTCAAATGTTATCTTGAGGGGGTTGAGGGTGGAAATTTTGAAAAAATAATATTTTTGACCAAGTCGATTGGGGTGTCATATGAAATATTGATTTTTTTCTAGTCCAAAACAATTTTTTATGTAATTTTAAAAAGCGCAGCTTTTGAGTTATGTAAAAAAATGTGAAAAAAATTTCCTGTCCCCCCCCCCTTAACTTCGAACATTACAAAAGAAAAAATTTGGAAAAATTCATGGTTATGGGAAATGTTGTAAAGATTGAATGAAAACTATAGCGGTTGGCTCATCATTTCTAATGTTATTTTGATGGGGTTGAGGGTGGAAATTTTGAAAAAAAATTATTTTTGACCTTGTTGAGTGGGGTATCATATGAAAGGTTGATTTTGTTCTAGTCCAAAACAATTTTTTATGTAATTTTCAAAAGCGCAGTTTTTGAGTTATATTAAAATATGTGAAAAAAAATTCCTGTCCTCCCCCTTAACTTCGAACATTACAAAAGAAAAATATTTGAAAATATTCATGGTTATGGGCAATGTTGTAAAGATTGAATGAAAACTATAGCGGTCGGATCATCATTTCAAATGTTATTTTGAGGGGGTTGAGAGTGGAAATTTTGACAAAAAATAATTTTTGACCCCCACTCGGCATATGAAAGGTGAATTTTTTTCTAGTCCAAAACAATTTTTTTGTAGTTTTCGTTTTTTTCGGTTTTGATTCATTTGATTATAATTCTAAAATTGTGTTTTGTGAAGGACTATTCACGTAAAATAATCGTAGAAGAGGATAAATTTTACTACGTTGTAGGAAATGTATATTATAGTAAATATTGAGTGAAACGAAGTAAAGAAATGAACAAACAAGATCAGATTAGATCAACACAGTTTAACAAGTCAGATGAACTAAACTTCAGGCGAAAGGCGTTAGCTTGAAAAATTATGCAATAACATACCAGATACCTGTTTGCTATTCGATAGATTATCATTTAATATGGTTGCATTGCAAATGTTCTCTGTGAAGTTGATCACTAATTACAAACATTTTTGAAATTTTTGAACTATTGAACTACTGTTGAACTAGAAAATTGTTACAGTCAAGTTAATCGAGGTTGGGGATCTGTTCTTTTCGTTAAGTCTGATACAGTACCACCAGTGCAGAAAAATAGTAGCCACCATCACTTTGAGCTTAGCTCTGCTGGCAGTCATTGTGAATGTTCAACTAGCTGAAGTACAAATCCTGTTGGTATACTATACCGATCTCCCCAATGTTCAGTAGACAAATCACTCGACTGTGTTAACAATGCACTCGTTGGAAATAATTTGACGACACTTTTTCTCCGTTTTTTCCGTAGGTTTCAATAAAAATCCTCAAAACTGGCTCTCAAACTATTTCCTATAAAAAAATTTACAAAGAAAAATTCATGAACCAACAACAGTTGAGGCTACCACAATTGATAATGTATTTTCCAATATAAATAATTTAGAAGCTGGCGTTATTGAAGCTTTCTTTAGCCACCATAAACAGCTTTGGATAAGATTCAACCCAACTTGAAACTATACTTACAAAAACTGTTTTTTTCTCATATTATATACACGGAACCCTCAGCGAGCGAATTATATTCGCACTTGCCTGACTTTTTTTTGATATTTTCTACTAACTTGGAACATAGTTTCAATTTCATGTTTATTATGATAAACAACATAAACAGTCTTCGACGAAATTGTTCTATTTGTAATTTTTTGTGATTTTAGATGCCTTATTTTAAAATAGCGAAAACATAGCGTAATTTATAATATAGCAAATCAATGTTTTATATTGAGCTCTCCTCGCTGAACAGACCGTATATAATTCTAGTTTTAGCATTGAATGAAAAAAACAAACAAAACAATGTTTAACTGTCAATTTATAATATATTTGAATTAGAACGATGAAATAGCGAATTTGACAGTTTTAGTACAATTTAGAATTTTTGGTACTCAATAGCATGGATTGGAACACAGCCTAAGCAGCCAGCTCAAACAAAATTTCATACCACTACATATACAAAATTTTTGTTTTTCATTTTTTCGAAAACGACGGGGGCTAACTTCTAATCAAAAAATCGTTCTTGCGTGTACCAAATTTTTGCATTGGTAGTATGGTATTCTTTTTGAGTAGCACAACTAGCACAACAATAGAACAATACACCACAGCCTTTGTTTTTGTTTTTTTGCCAAATGGTGAGGCTAACTTCTGCTTAGCCTTCTGCTCGAATGCGTTCTGCTCGAATAATCGTTTTAGCCTGTCAAAATTTATTTATTGGTGATATTGAATTTTTCTTGAGTAGCACATTCAGCACAACTATGGTACAATACAGCACAACATCCAACAGCACATACATTTATTATGCTCTGTTAAATGACGGGGCTAACTTCTACTCGAAAAATCGTTTTAGCGTGTTTAAATTTTTCCGTCGGTGGGTACGAATTTGTTTTGAAGTAGCACAGCTCGCACAACTTTAACACAATACAGCACTCAATTTAGTTTATTTTTTTTTTTTTTTTCAAAAATGGCGGGGCTAACTTCTATTTGAAGAAATGATGTTAGCGTTATAAAATTTTTGCTAGGAATACGAAATTTTTGTCTGAGTAGCACAACCAGCACAACTCAAGCACAATACAGTACAACCTTTGATTTTTATTTTTTATAAGTGTCGGGGCTAACTTCTGCTCGAAAAATTGTTTAAGCGTGCCAACTTTTTCCCATTGGTCATATGGCATTCTTTCTGAGTAGCACATCAGGCACAACTGTAGTTGACATACCAAACTCTCACAAAGTAATCAAAAAACTTTCCCTTTTTTTTAATTTACATAGTTTCTTTCTCATTAAAAAAATAAAAATAAATAAGTGAAAGAAATGTTTTGCTGATACAATCAATCTACCGCTTTTCTTTACCATTAGAGGAACAGTGATAATCGGCCATCGATACAACGACGGTTAAGTTAGGGTAAAATTCATTATTGTAGGTAATCTTTTTTAGAGTTGATGAACTCCGTTAGATTTTATAATCTAAGTTTTTATTTATTCACTAACAAAGTTTTAATAAAATGAACCCAATCTATTTGTCCAAACTTATTCTCTAAACAAATTTTATTTTAAATTTCTAGAAATCAATATTGTACACTTAATTATAATTATTGATTTTTTTAATAAGTAAATCACATTAATCCAAAGCTCGATATTTTAATTATCGTAAAAGGTGAATCATGATCACTCATAAACGTATCGCGGAAAAGTCGTATTTTTTTTTATTTTTACTTTACTTGAAAATAATACGCAATTTTATGTAATGAACGTTCTATTGATGATTTTCGATTTTTTATAAATTAATAAATTAATTTATAGAATTGGCCGCGTGGCGTCAACTAGTGCAACGAGATTGAGTTTTAGCGAAGTTCTTAGAATGGTTCATGTCATGAGTACAAGTGTTCGTGTGATGGTTTATATTTGTAGAGATTAATTATTTACATTTAAATATATGTATTAACCTCTACAGAGTACAGATATTTTAGAGGTAAAAATATTGTGAATATGTGTTTATTGCAATTTACAATGGAAAACGTTTATGTTATTGAAGAAAGGTTGTGACATGGTTGTTGACTCTGGATGATAGTTTATGCAATTTATACCATTGATAAAATAATCCAAAGCAAGAGCTAGATAGTTTCAAATGTCAGGAAAAATAAAATTTCTGCAAAATCAAAACACTGTAATATTAATAAATTCTCGAAACATAGTTATTCAATTTTGTTGCCATAAAATTGTCATGATAACTATAATCATTTTAAATAATAGAACATTATGATGCTAGGACGTAAAGCTAAAGATTTTGGACGGATGTGGAGTTTGCAAATCGAGGCGCTAGCCAAGATTTGCACCCACATTAAGTCCAAAATAGCTTACATCCGTGCATCATATACTATTTTTAATTCGCCGCAAGCAAAATATTTTAAGAAAAGTTGTTTATTCTAAATTAAAATTATGAATTTTCATAAATTTTAAAATAAAAATATGTGCAACAAGTAACCTTTGACAGAATATTTATTATTTTTTCCAAATTATTGTGAAGCTATGACAACAAATGATAACAACTATTTTAATTGGATAATGAAATTTTGAATTTGAGGGTTGCTTTGATAAAAATTTTTATTTTTCATAGAATTTAAACAAATACAAATGCTTTTTACTTTTTTGGACGTAACTATGACAACAAAATAAATAGTTGAAAAGTGATACTTTAAAGCCGCAAATCACAGTAATAAAGCAACACTTTAATATGTAGGCGAATAAAAAATATATTTTAATTCTATATAATAACGGCAAACACTGAAAGAATTATCAATAAATATCTAACAAAAAACTACCGTAATCCTTTTTATTCGCATTAAAACTCTTTTGAATACCCACCACAAAATTTCCGTTATAAATAAATCATTTTTTTTATGAATTAAATACCAAAATAAATAAAAATCAGATCAACAAAATAATATTTAGAAGAAAAAAAATTATTACGGAAAAATTTTCCTTAATAAAATAACGGTATTTTTATGGAGAGAAAATATAACACAAAAACACCTTTTTTATTGTACATTTTAAAGTGAAAAAAAAAGATTTTTTTTATTCACCACACACAAGAGAGCTTACAATTTCCTTTTAAACTTTTTTAGTTTTTCTTTCTATTTTTATGATAAATGTATTTGTATGTATATTTTTATGTAAAATTTATGATCAGAAATACGATGGCTTATTTCCTTCATATTTTAAAGTTGTTGTTCTCGGCTATAGAATTTTTTTGTTATTTTCGTTTTTTGTTATTTTTTATGTTATATGTTTTATATGGTATAATATCGGTACTATGGAATCACATATGTGAATGAAAAGTGATAGATAATGCTTATGTAGAGTGATAAAATAAAAGAGAATCATCTCGTTACCCTGTCCTTAGGCTAATGAAGTCTATAATATATGTAAAGTATGAGTTTTTTTATGTAGCTTTGACAGAGATAATGTGAGTTGTGTTTCGTAGGTGAGAAAAAATAATTTTAGATTTGGGTTTACTAGACAGTTTATGTAAATTACAACCAACTCATATCAGCGTATCAACAAAATTACGTTGACAATCTTATGGGAATAAAGTTTTATATTTAAAAGTTTAATCAAAGAAGATACGAAAACAGATCTTTCAACAATTTGAAATAATCATCAATGGAAAAAAAAAATTCATATTCCTTTTGTGTGGCATTATCTATTTTTCAGTTAAAAGAATTAAAAATTTAGATTTGGATGGAGACTTCTGCGTCTTCCGCAGTACTTTTATTTATTACCTCAATAGCTTGGATTTTTTTGAAATTTTGTACATATTCGTTTTTAAATAGCTTTGCATTCCATCTTCCATTTTTTATCGTTGCTGGTGTTTTGATATTTCTCTATTCGCCTGTAGTCTAACCCTATGAATGAAAAAAAATTATAACAATCTAAACGATATTTGTTAAATAATGGACACAAACTCCAAGTCCTTACAAATTATAGTGAAGAACAAATAAACAATATTTTGTTTAAGGAACATTCCGGATAAAAGAATTTTAAAATACGATCGATTTTTCTAAAAGGGATTTTTCTAAGGATTACAAAACAGGTTTTTAGACAGAATTAAACGAATTGTAAACAAAACGCTGTATCGTAAACACAAAACCGCGTAAATAGAACTAAAGTAATTTTTTAATTACAATTTAATAAAGTAATTTTGTAGTTGACATTTCTGATGCTATTGGAAGAATATTCTAGAGAGGAATATTGTTTATCTGTTGTTGTGTAATAGTAGCAGTGCTGAACACTTGTTGGTTTTGTTTAGTAATCAGTGATTAAATCCGGAAAGAGATTTGGGAATAACGTTTATCGAATTGAGAGTAAGACTAATGCGAGGAAGGGACTAAAACGGGACAATTTTTTTGGGAATGTTGGAAAAACATAAATTTTATTAAATATTTATTTTTGTTTTTTATACGAGTTTTCACAAATTTTATGTTTGGTACATGACTGCTTTTCGAATTTCGTTTGAATCGGATGTCAACAAATGGCTTTAAACCTATTTAAGTTTTTATAAATCTATCAGTTTTCTTATGGAGTTGCACATGATTCTGGTACTCTATCCCCAAGATTAGTTTAGTTTTTTCAAGCTTTTCTAAGCGGAAAAACTGTATCTCAAAAGTACACCCAGTTATACTGATGCCATACATCCTTTTTTTAATTATTTGTATAACTCTACTTTGTGACAACTATAGAGAGATTGAACGCCATTTACAAAGCGTATTAGATCATTGATACATTCTCCTAACCTCTCCTGGTTTGGAATACCAACCAACCATCGTTGCATTTTTCTCGATAGAAATCTTAGCTCTTGGTAACATTAAATTATTTTTAGCTTTAGTCATTGGTTTTGATAATATAACAGACTTACGATTGACATAATCTTTAAAGTTTAAACTGCGTTGATTTCAGTATTCAGAATAAATAAACTCTTAAACCCTTATTCAAGTAGGCAACTTCAACCGAAAACAATCCATTGTTGGTAAAACCGAGTGTTCGTCCGTTGGACTCGTTCTCAAGACAGTAGACTGTGGCGCCACAATATTTCAGTATGACTTAATTGAGAACAGGGCAGGAGCATAATCTTTTCGCTTCTGCATATTTATAGCAATCACGGCAATAATGATACAACAAGACTGTATAATCTAATGTTTAACGAAGAGGTAGGGATAACTTCATATATTGTACTAATATTTTCAGCACGGGATAATCTTCGAACGGCTTTCGATTGTGATGTTACTCTCAAAGGAGGATACTCAGAGGGCAGTGTATGGGGGCAAATCCCTTTGGAGTGCCCTCATGCGTATATCAACTGATTTTTGTCTATGATTTTTTTCTTTTTGACTATTGATGAAAAACGTGTTCTAGACAGAGTTGTGAAAACTTGACCATTTTTGATTTTCCTGAAACTTGGCATAAAATGTTTTTAAAGTGCATAGTTAGAGCATAGGGGGCACCCCAACATGCATGAAAAATGAGAATTCTACCAATCTGATGTAACTTTGAAATTAAATTGCTCAAGAACGGCTATACCGATTTCATCAAACTTTTTTTTGTTTGATAGATAATTAGATAGTCCTTTGAAAAAAAATTAATTTATTGTTTTTATAATTAATTGTTAAATAAAAGTCCGATTAATATTCTAATTGTTCATTATTTTTTCGAACAATTTATATCATCAAAAAATTTTAACCACTGAAGTTCGAGAAAATAATGAACAATTAGAATTTTAATCGGACTAAAAATCTTTAAAATTAAATATCTCAAGAACACGAATTAATGCCATTGTATTTAGAGCTTACCACCATACTATAAGATAAAGTTAATGTAGCTATCGCAAATCTAAAACCAATGGTGAAGTGATATGTGACTCCACAGCTTGGTTTCAGTTCCTAATAAGCTTAATAAGGGACTTCATCAATCAATAGAGACAGCACCATGTTCGTAGGGCGCATCTAACTATCCAATATAAATTAACTTTTTCAAATATCCTGTTGTAATAAATCAAATCAGGTCACTGTCACCAAAATATTTTATCTTCACTATGTCTTAATTCAGCACAAAAAACCTTACTCATTTCCAATCGGCAATTTTAATAACAACAATCTTAACATATTATTTTTTCGAGTGAGGAATCCTTACAAATGCCAATAAGGAGTACAAATTATCTTAAAAGCATTATTTTCTTTTCAGATTCTCAAATACATCTTGATTCAGAAGAATCTTGAAAGTTTAAGTTGTAGTTGATCTACCAGTTAGATAAAATCTAGCTTTGCTTATTTTATTATCCTCATCAACAAGTTTAGAATCATTAGTTTCCATGTGAATGCCAAAATCACTTTTATGTGACATTATGGTTGATAGCATTCAATAAGATAAAATAATAAACAAAAGGTTTAAGTGTTTAGAGAAAGCAATAGACAAATCAAATTCTAATTGTGAGAAAAGAAAGAAATATTGAAATATTTGCTGGTAATAAACTTTTTGTAATAACTGCTACAACACACAAAATAAATCTTCTTCTAGGTTCTTATCCTGTAATGGATAAAAAAATTTCTGTATCAGAATTTTTTAAGCAAAATGTGATCAGGCACATTTCCTAAATTATTATTGAGAGTGGAGTTGCTCAGCCTAACATAAATGTTTTAAATATTCTTTACTAATTTTTTAACTCGCTAAATTTGCATATTGAACAATTTTGAAATATTAGGGACATTATTATTTTTTTTTTTTGTAAGCACTTAAATTCAAGCAATTAAGGAAGCCATTTCAATTTTTCTATTTGAATGTCTTTTTTGGAATTTTTCTCTTATACGTGTTTCGGATTAGGAGTCGAAGTGTCCTCATCAGTGCCAAGATTCAAATCTTTTTTGGTAAACACTATAATAAAATTCTTAACCAGTTTAATGTACATAAACATTGTTTTTCGTATATAAGAAATATAAATTCAAACAACTTCTAGAATTTATCCTTTACTAGTAGCTCCAAAAATATCAGTTTATAATGAAAACACTTGGAGATTAGTGATTGATTTTTCGAAAGTTGAACTTGATGACAATTTTTCCGTTTTAAAATAAAATTCGCAGTGTAATAAGAATTACAATATGAGAACATATCATCACATATAAGCCCTCTAACAGTAACATCTAGGTCGCACAACAACGTGCGTTTGAAGTCGTTGATGGTCTCATCTTTTTGTATGTTTCTGAATGGATAACAAAACAATAAGTCCACCACATAATAAAAAATATCTTAACCAAATACTTCATTATAAAATAAAGGAACTAAAAATAAAATAAGAGGCTTTTTTACCTCTATAGGTGAGTTGTTTCCTTACCGTTATTACAAACATTTTAACAATATTTGTATAAACATTTTAATATTTTTATTTTATACAATAATTTATTTGGAAACCATAGTGAATATATAACAACAATCACTTATTAGCATTGCAAAAAGTCTTACCCATATCCATATCCACTCAAAAATTTTAATTACAACAAACTTGAAACATTGATTCTTTTAGTGAAGAATCCTTACAAATGCCAATAAATTATCGTAATACAATTATTTTCTTCTTTAAATTCTCAGATACAACTTCTGGTTTAATCTGATTTTTATATGTGTGTGGCATTGAGAGAAGTAAAATCTAACATTGCTTATTTTATTATTTTAATCGAGAAGTTTAGTATCTTTAGTTTCCATGTGATTGAAAAAATCACATTCAGTTGACCTTCTAATTGGTAGCTTTCACTAAGATAAAACAGTAAACAAAAGATTAAAGTTTTTAGAGAAATAAATAGACAAATCACATTCTAATAATGGGGAAAGAAAAAAATTATTGAAATATTTCATGGTAATAAACTTACTGTAATTCCTGCAACAACACACAAAGTAAATCTTCTTCTAAATTATTGTCCTGTAAGGGATAAAAACAAATTTTTGTACCAATCACTTTTAATATTGAATTAGGAAATCTGATTGACCACTTTTTGCTTAAAAAATGCCGTGGAAGTTGTAATTTACTTTGATAGTAGTTCCAAAAATATCAGCTAATAATGAAAAAACTTGGAGGTTAGTGATTGATTTTCGAAATTTGAAGGTGATTGTTATTTTTTCCCTTTTTAATGAAAATGCGTTGTGTAAAAAGAATTACAATATAAGTCATAACACCACATATAAACCCTCTAAGACCTAGGTCGGACAACAACATGCGATCCAAGTCGTTGATGGACGCAATTTTTTTTGTTAAAGAATGAACCACTAAACAATAAATTCAGCGAATAATAAAATATGACTTAAGTCAATACTTTATGATAAGATGAAGGAAATGAATATAAAAAAGCTTTGGTGAGGTGCTTCCTTTACCGCTATTACATAAGTTTTGAAACAGCTGAGGAAATGTGTGTATTTTTGCACTTTTAATATGTTTAAGGGACTATAATCGATACTTCAAAACAGTATAAATAGAATTGATTTTTTTTAACAAATAATAGTTTATAACTTTTAATATATTCCTTTATTAACTTCCTCAATTGTTTTATTTTTTTTAAATAAAGTTTGAATTAAGATTCATAGCTAAAAGTTCTTGATATTTAAAAATCAGTTTTATTTAGCGTTTCCAATTAAGAAAAGTTTAAAATTCCTTTCTTGAATTCGGTCAAATTCAAATTTATATAAGCTTTAATCTTTGGGCAGGTGTTGTAATAAGTCAAATACCACCGCTGTCACCAAAATGTTTTGTTTTCTCTATAAAGTTTTACTTTAGCTGTTGTTATAATTTTAGCCCACTTTAAATAAAACTAAATCACTTTTGTAATTAGAAGAAATCATATTGTGATGTAATTATCTATGGAGCAGTAGTCCATTAAGCAAAAATATATGCATTGTTTTTTACATTGATATTTTGTTTAGTAAGTTATTTGGACGACTACACCGAGATAAAAACATCTGTGCTAACTGAGGTGTTGAATTTTCTTAATCAAGTAATATATACACAAAATAAACACGATATAAAAATTTTATCTTAAAAATCTTGACTTGAAATGCAACATAACTAAATGAATGGAACATTAACTTTGAAAAACGAAAATCTGTTGTATTATCTTATCTAAGGTCTGAACTAAAGAACAAGCTTTTGTAGTAATACAGCAGATGGCTTTGGTTAATTGGGTGAAATACCAATCAATAAGAAATAATTTAAAAATTACATTTAACATCGTATTTTTCATCAATGGAAAATTTTATTTCCGACAACAAGACGCACGAAATTGAATTGATATTCAACCTAAATCTTTGCAATAAATTTGTAAGTTATTTATTATTTAGTTATAAAATTCTAATTTCTTATAATTCCCTTTCTTTCTTTCATAACCAGTACCGACCACCAACACAATTTTAATAATTAAATTTTCTAAATGCAGTTTTTCAATTTTACGACCTTACATTCATAATAAATTATTTTATCTAAATTTGATAACTTTTATAAAATTTTAAATTATACACAAAAAAAATAGTTCGAGAAATAAATACATAAATTTTCCATTTTATTTTAAAAGTAGGTACAGGAAAAACTAATTCCAAAAATTGAATTTTTGGATACAAAAGAAAATGTAATTAAAAAAAATTACTAAAAATTTGTGGTGATAAAACTAAAACAAATTTTTTAATAATCTTTTAATAGAAATCAAAACTACTCTCCTATGAATCCTAAAACGGTAAAAAAAGTAAATTCAATAATAATAAAAAGGAAAAATATTTAATTTTAAGTTTTAAATGAAAATCAATTATTTGTTGTTTGAAAATTTATTGTTCGTTGATAAGTGAAATTATTAGTATTATCGTTTTTTTTTTGCAGATTTTTCTGCACAATTATATGATAATCTTTTGGAAATATTTTTTTTGTTTGTTTATTTAGATAATAGAATTACTGAGTTTGGGTTCTGAAAACGTGACCATGATGTTAATCAAATTATAATATGTAATATAAATATAAATTTCTATCCCAGAACTTCAGTTCTCATGTGGGTTTTACGTTTTAACATAAGTAAGTTTTGATTTGGGTTGTTGTAAATATAATCATAAATTTGATTGATTGCAGATTTATATTATTTCTTATATAGATAGAGTAGGTCTGGTTGTTTCCCAGATTATCTGTTAGGTTTTTTCAACTTTTGAAAAATTTTACAAAACGAACATATCATGCTTTTTTAATGTTTTAAATCTGTATTAAAAGAAAGCTCACTTTTTCTGAATGCCGTATCGCTCCAGGTTTTGAATGCACTTTACATTAATAATCAAGCAAATTAACCCATAACTGTGTAAAAAAAACTTTCAATCGCAAAAAATTTTTTTTAAACCAAAGTTTATGTTCATTTTTATTTGTACATTTGTGTACTTATTGTACACAGAAATGGTTTCAACTTGTTCTCGTTCCCTAAAATCTATAAGCTTTATTTGTGAATAGAAAGTTTGTTATCTGTGACTTACATAATTTTGACTACTAGAGATTACATAACTTTTATTTTTTCTATTCTAACCTAAAATTTTTCCTCTTTCAAACACGATTATTTATAAAATTTTAAAATATGAAATTTTTTTTCTATATTTAGTTTTTTGTGAAAAAATTTATGATGAAAGTAATAATTTTAAATAACTTAAAATGAAATATATAGTAGAGATGAAATTTTTTTTTCCAAGTGTTTTTGCTACGTGGTTCGTACAAATGATAAAGTTTGGTAAGAATAATACTAAACTCATAGAAAACGATGTTTCGGCTACGAAAACTAAATCTACTACTTTCAACTCGACTGTATCACCTATAACTTTTGTTGATGTTTGTTTATTTGAATATTCAAAGTTTTATAAAGTTCCATAACGAACAAAAATTATTTAAAATTTTGTGGTTTCAGTTGCAGTTATGTCAATTAAAAGAAAATTTAGATTAAATATTTGAAATATAAGTTAGATACATATTTGAATTTAAGTTTAGTCGATGTTGATTACGTTTATATATATTTAGAATCAAAGATAATTTTTGCTGATAGGTTTGTGATTTTCTTTGTCATTTATTTGCTTATATTGTTTTTGAAACTATTCTTGAAGGTATTGGGATTATTGTGCGTCTGCGTAAATAACTTGAATGACTGACGTCCAGTCTATGGCTTTCAAAATATGTTTGGTCTCTTACTATAACTAAATCGTTTTAGTTTAAATGACTAGGTAGCTTTTTACCAAGTTTTATCAAAATTGTTTCAAAATTAAGTTCAATTCGATTAATTTTACCACTAATACTTAGCGAAACATAATGAATAATGGTAAATAAAATTTCTTGTTGTAATATTTCGACTCGATCGGGTTTTGACTGTCACATCATCCTCAGAAGCATACAAAAAACTAAGTTTTTTGTAAGGTTCTGAAGATGATAATAAAAATGGGATCGAGGATATAGATTAAATATTTTTTATGTTTACTTTTAAATATATATTTGTCGCATTTACATTTTTTCTTACTTTTTCTTACAATATTTTAAACATTTTGTATGAGTTCACACATTTTGTATACAAAATTTTGTGTATGCTCATGCAATTGCAAGCTTATTGATTTGTTGCCTCATTCAAGTTGTATTACACATTTTTAAGTCTAAATGTACCTTTAATGGTTTTAAAATAATTTTTTTTGCCTTTTTTTTAATTTTTTTTCTGAATGAACAATATGTTGAGAATATTGTGTAAAAATTTTAAGTCAATCTGAGTAAAACTAACGGAGTTACAGCATGTCAACAGTGGCGGGTATGGTTTTAAAATTATTTTTTTTTGCATTTTTTTTACTTCTTTTTCTGAATGAACAATCGAGAAAATTGTGTACAAATTTTAAGTCAATCCAAGTTAAACTAACGGAGCTACAGCGTTTCAAAGGGGGGGGGGAGGGGGGTATGGTTTTAAAATTATTTTTTTTGCATTTTTTTTTAATTTTTTTTCTGAATGAACAATATGTCGAGAATATTGTGAACAAATTTTAAGTCAATCCGAGTAAAACTAACGAAGCTACAGCGTTTCAACGGGGTTGCCGCTTGACCCCATTTTCCCGAAAACGTCATTTTTGAAGTTCGTGAACAATAAAACTCAAAATCTACTGAACCGATCCTTTTGAAAATTTGAACATTACTTCTTCACATACATCAACAGGTAATCAGGAAGAGTTTTTTTTTATTTTTATTTTTTTCTATTTTTAATAACAAATTAAACGCGATTTTCTAAGCTAAAATCGCGATTTTCACTGCCAAGTGCTGCAAAAAACAGAAAAAAAAACTCTTCCCGATTACCTCGAGAAATACATCACCTTCAAAACGCATATCGATTTTTTTGTTTCACATGATCCTTTAACGAGTCATAATGTTCACCGCAAAACCACTTTTTTTAAGGCGCCTTTGGAGATTCAACGTCACCGGCTGATTTATCAATATTTTTAATTGAAATTTTTTTCTGACATACTTCAAAAATTGTACAATAATATGTAATTAAATTTAATAAAATTATATTACTCATGTCGCCGCAGAAATATCACAAAAATTTGCTTTTTTTCGTCTTTAAAACCATACCCCCCCCCCCCCCCCTTAAACTGTTAGTTCAATTCATATCACAAAATTCCAACACACACACCAACACGAAAATCAAGAACCATAATTTCATATATAATAAATTTAAATAACCGTATGACCCAATTATTATTATTAAAGTACGTCTTGGGGTGCTTGTGTTTTTATTTTCATGTTGATATATAAAATGCTGAAATTAAAATAACAAATCTTTTTGGGGAAATATTTTTCAGTTCGTTTTGATTCTTAATTTAGAGCCAGAATAGAAATAGGGCCAATCATTATAAAAATAATAACAAAAAAGTTCAAAAATAAATAAACAAAAAATGAATAATAAAAATATATAAATATGAAAAAAATTCATCCCCTAATCCTCGCCCATTTTGTTCATATTTGCTCTAAAGCCAGTTCTTGAGACTAATATATGGAAAACCAAACTAAAATATTTGTACCAATTTCTAGACCAATTGCTAAAGATATTGCAGTTTCAAATAAACATTTGTTTGAAAGGCTACCGCTCTCCCTTCTCTCACTTTGTCGCAATTTATTCAAAAGTTTTTAAACTTATGAAAAATCGTACAAAAAGCTTATAGGAGGAGCGCACCGTGTCGACCTTCCTGAGTTGGTGAATCTTGTCTCAAAAACATTTAAAAGTAGCAATTGGAAACTAGAACAAAAACTTATGCACCGAGATTCATCCAAATCAAATATATAACTTAAAGTTATTGTTGCCTTCAAAAGTGACGTCATTGTATTTCATGTTGTGTATGTGTTCATTACTGATTAAATCGTTTTCTTTGTAACTAGTGTTAATGTTGTCTTGTGGGTTTGAGCAAATCAAACAAATATTTTCAAACTGAATCCTGTATCAGTGTACCATCATTTGTGTTTGTGGTGTCCTCGAGATTGCTGAGCATGTGTACGCATTTTGCTTGTGCTATTTGTGTTTGGTCTCACTTTTACACCGTTATTTTTAACGGTGGTCAGTGCAGTTCAGTAGATCGTTTTCTGAAGTTGTGTAAATGTTGCGTTATGCTAAATGTGTTCAGCCATTATTATTGAATTAATTATTTCTACTATTTGTAAGAATTAGGAAGTTTTCGGAACAGGGTATTTTTTGGTTTCGACCATAGTGACAAATTCAGTAAGAGCTCTATTGAACTCAAGCATGGTGTGTTGTGAGTGTTTCAATTTCTAGTGCAAGTGATATATCCATATCGTATTTCCGAATATCTTTTGTGCTTCTATTGTCTCACACTCAATTTCGGGCAAAGTATTTAAAGTTATGATTGGAATAATGAGAATAATGAGTGCTTGAAGAGTTTCTGTATTATATTGTATGGTTACCTTACCTCGTGTTAGATTTGTTGTATTTATGTGGGTGTGGGTGGATTTTTCTTTGTCGCTGATCAGCTATACGCTGTTTTTACGTAGGAAGATAGAAAGCTTACCCAAAAATATTTAAAATCAAATGACACCTACTGGTCTGGTAACCATTTATTCCTTTGCTCATGATCCTGTTTTATTCCCACGCCACTACCACAAATTAAGACATTTCTTCGTAAGGCAGTGTTCGATGTTAGTACTCTTACGTTGTGTAAAGTGCTATGTTATTGTTGCGTTGTTACGCAGTATTAAGCATGACTGCGCTTCGTTCGTTTTGTCTCAATCGTTACTGGGATTGAGAATACTAACTAACCCGTCAAGCAATTTTGAGAAAAATGCATTAAATATGGATTAATTGTGCATGATACAAAATTCCCATGCACAAAATTGTGCATAACACATACCATGCACATACACATGTCATAAAACGTCTTAAACAAAGCGAAATGAAATTTATTTAATGATAATAATAATAAATAGAAAAACTGGAAAATGAAAAACTAGTTTTATATTTTATAAAATGATAATATTACTTTCGCCATAAAAAAACTGAAGAATTTTATCTATTTTTCATCTAAAATTATGTGCGAAAAAAATTTGTTTGTGACGGTAATGAAAACAGCCACAAAAAACCAACGGGCACTTTGAATAATTGAAATTGGTTAATTAAGTGATTTAAAAAAATTATTATTTTTATTCAATAGTTTTTGTTCGTCATTTTTCATATCGATTTACTGATACTTCAATTTATTTTTTTATACTATTAAGAAAATTATTGCAAATTAATATTTTTTTTATATGTAAGTCAAACATTTAAATTTTTGTAATTCTGATTTTTTTTTTTCATTTAAATTGCATCGTTAAAAAATGGTGACCGAATGGACGCGTCATTACAAATGCCATCACACACATACATTATCATTTTACAACTTCAAAATACGACCGCAGTCTTCACACTAGAATATTTAGGAAAAAATTAAAAATTAGTCAAATAAAAAGTGCACAAAATGTGCATCGACTTGTGCACCATGCACATTATGTTTTTAGGGGAGAGTGCCACTAAATTCTGTTATACCAAATTCTGTTTTCTGTCTCCACTTTTCATATATAGTCGTTTAATACAAAAGAATTTATCAAAATTTCGAAATGATGCACATTGAAATAGGTAGATTTTTCTATGAAATCTACCTAAAGTCAATTATATGAATAGTGTAAGAGACGTTAAGAAAAAACATTACATGCTAATTGACTACTAACGGACGGTTACCACGGCAATCATACTGCTGTTGCGAGGGAGCGTATTAATTTTTCGAACAAGGTTAGTTCGCAATCCTCTAATTTGAGCATAAACGTACCAAAATGATCCTCATCGGTCTGCATTCCTCTGCTGGTAAAATGCTTAAGCAAGCACATTACAACTGCTTTTTAAATACAAATTAGCTGCGTTTTCTTCATACGGTTCAAGATCAAGGTTTGAAAAAAACGATGTGGGTCACGAAAATAAGAAAAATATTATATTTTAAATTGTTGGCAACACTGAGCTGAGCAGAAAAAAATCGTGAACTTGTAGCGCCATTTTGAAATTAAAACTCAATATAAAAAAATTCAAAAAATATTTAACGTCTCTTGAAAAATAAAACTTCATATAAAAAAAATTGAAAAAAATTTAATCAGAAACACTAATCCATTTTTTACATATGATAATGTTCATTGATTATTGCAAATGACCTGAAATAAAATAAAAGAAAATAATTGATAACTATTAAAAAATTGTAAACATCTAATCTTGAAAAAATATGGATTTTATATCGTAGGTATTGCTTTAAAATTAATTTAAGCAAATTTATTGAAATCATGTTGAAAACACATCATATTAAAATTGATTTTAAACAAATTTAATACAGTATCTTTGACAGTTTTTTTATTTTCAATAAATTTTCTTTAACATTTATAAGTTTTAAAATGACCATACCAGCCTTATAAAATCAAAACCTACGTTTCGCCATCTCTTGCAATTTTATGTAACCAAAATATTTTAGATCATTGATCTAGACCCAGATAAATATCTGGGTTATGTTGTGTAATGAAGCGCTCTTCATTGATATAATCACCGAAGTGGCATAGCAGGCTGCGCACCTAGATGAGATTTATTCAGCCCCAAGCTAGCTTCAGCCTGTGGGGACGACTAGACATTACCTGCTGCTCCAGTTCAAATAACGGTATTGTACGCGTATCTCATAAAAAACGGATTAAACGAAAAAGCAAGTGAAAATAAGTAGACTCTGTCGACCCCATTAGACGAAAAGAATCGCGATCACCACGTCCACTCCCATAATTCTAACACGATCTCGGACTTCATCCACTCACTCACACGCACACACACACAACCATACCCACGCACACATGCACACAGCCAAGCCCATACGAACATTCACTCCACCCCACTCATCAACTACTACATTCATACGCTCATACCCCAAATGAAATTTAATGTATGCTTCATCCGTAAGGCTATATTATCGAAAGTGGGTTTTACATTCTCCACATCAAATTGCGTTGGCAGATTCGGTAGTTGATTTAGAAAAAATTATATCCTATCATCCATTCAATTTAGCTAATCTACTATATTCAATCCAGACAGATGAGCTTGATTTCCTTTTCCTAACTGATGATAAGGGGGAAATTGGGCATTATTTCTCTTTAAATTCTACTTTAAAAGAACCTAATTTCCAACCTAAACCTATTTCTAAAGTTTCTTATAAAATGAGGCGGATAATTTTTCGGAAAAACATTGTTCGAAAAATGCTTTTAAAAATCAATACTAAAAAGGCAACAGGCCCTGATTTTATCCCTCCGATTATACTTAAAACATTTGCTAGGGAGCTAGCACCAATCCTCACAAAAATCTTCTATTTGTCATATAAGAAAGGAATTTTTCCTGAAATTTGGAAAATGGCTAGTGTACAGCCAGTTTCAAAAAAGGACAGTAAGACTGATCCTACGAATTACAGACCCATTTCAATTTTATCGGTAGTTGCTAAAATTTTTGAGAAATATGCCAATTTTAATTTAATGAGCTTCTTAGAGTCTTCCAAATTAATTAATGAGAGACAATATGGATTTCGAAAAGGAAGAGCGACGGGAGATTTGCTGTCTTTTGTCACTCATATCTGGAATAAGTCGCTTGAAAACTTTGGAGAAACATTCGGTGTTGCTCTTGATATTTCCAAGGCATTTGACAAAGTTTGGCATAACAACCTTATATGCAAATTGAGATCCTATGGTTTAGACGAGCAGCTTATATCTTGGACACAGAGCTTTATATCTGATCGAAAATTTCGGGTCAATGTTGACGGTGTATCATCGAATACTTTTTCAACTAATGCAGGAGTTCCTCAGGGTTCCGCTTTGTCACCAACTCTTTTTCTTATCTATATTAATGATTTGTTGGACTCAACGGTTCATCCTATACATAGTTTTGCTGATGATAGCACGCTTCATGCGTCTCATGAAGCACCTAAACTATATACACCCTTAGCGCTTAGTGAGTGTAGGTCAAAATTGATAGATTCCCTTAACACTGATCTTAAAACAATTATGGATTGGGGTATTGCTAACAGTGTTGAATTCAATACAAGCAAAACACAGGTTTGTCATTTTTCTAGGTTAACGACACCCAATCCTTTTCCATTAACGTTTGGCCCCAAAAATCTTTTAGAGAATGAGTCTGTCAGACTTCTAGGAGTTGAGATTGAAAATAATATGAAGTGGAATTCTCATATTTTTAATCTGGCTAAGAATGCTGTTCAAAAGTTAGGATTTTTGGGGCGATGTCGTAAGTTTTTCGATAGCGAACAACTTCTTTTAGTTTATAAATCTTTTATACGTCCCTGCATGGAATACTGTTCTCACATATGGGGTGGAGCTTACTTGAGTAGTCTCAACTGCCTTGATTCTGTACAGCGTAGAGCTATTAAACTCATTGGTAACCCAAGTCTTACTAACGGTCTTGATTCCTTGCAGCACAGAAGAAATGTTGCTGATTTGACTATATTTTATAAATATATTATGGATGAACGAGCTTCTGAAGAGATCAAATCGATTTTACCTAAATCATCAAACCTTTCGCGTCACACCAGAGCAAACGTAGCAGCGCATCCCTTTACCGTTCAAATAATTAGGTGTAGAACTGTAGCCTTCCAACGTGACTTTTTCAACAGAGTATCTCATCTTTGGAATGCCTTACCTTCCTGGGTTTTCCCTGATGAATTTAATCCTCAAGGCTTTAAAGTTAACGTTCATAAATTTCTCAGAGAATCTTAATTTGCATTCCATTCTTATCCCTAGTTGGCATGGTATCTTCGGATATTCAGAGACGTTAATTTATAATTTATTATAATTAACACTAAACATGCCTAACTTTGAATAAAAAAAAGTACGATATCAGATATCCAACCCGAATACAAATTATTTGGTTTCCGTTTGAGAATAGTAGGCAATATTGCATTTTTTTTTCTTGAATGTTTCCTTGAACATTCAGAAATTTTTTCTACCAGCTCAATTACATGACAAAAAAAAATGCTTTGGAAAAGAATATCAAAAGACGGACGATCTGGCGCTTGTCCGCTTGAATTTAAGGACAAAAATTTATGTTTATCAAAACATCCGTAGAGACGCAATAAATGGATTAAATATTTATAGGATATTCTTTTTCATCCGCCATATCTTCTTTAATTACTCTCTTTGTTATTGCTAATTCACGAATCAAATTTACGCTACATTAAATCATTTGATTGATTACATAGTAATACGCCATCCATTTTTAATGTCTAGTTATTTTTAAGTTTTTATCCATAAAACTTTTTTACAATATTCATGCAAAACTCCTGTTTACATAGTTCCAGTTGAGTTCTGACAGACACACGCGCATGCAAGAAACATACTCGCTCATACATACCCACATCCACATATCCATATACACACACTCATACACCTACATAAATATCCATAATCATTCATACATAAAAATAAAACAAAATTATGACTCACCCCATGATGTGGTTGACCCCACTCTTTCGATCCTGTTCTGCCTTAGCCGGTCATCGTTTAAGTATTGTAGAACTTCAGAAAAATATATATCAACGATGAATCTGGATGATGAATCTTAAATATCCAAACTTTCAGCGAACTGTATATCATCGATGGATCACGATGAGGAAATTTAAATAACCAAACGCTTTCAGCAAAACATATATTATCGATGAATCGGGTTGACGTAGAAATAATTATACCCTTAATGAGTCTCGTTGCCGTGATTCAAACAAAAAAAATAAACCAACCAACTTCTCGCAGAATCCAGCTATCGTAATTTTCATTCAACTTTGGCTCGTTGAGTTTTCATTAAAAAAAATAGATTTACGTATCTCAGTTAAATGCTTGACCAACAAAAAAAATATTCAAACAGTCTTCCGTAAGTTTCACTTTCTCTTCTGCAATAATAACAGTACAAAAACGATGTTATGGCATCAATAATTTATTTACAAACATAATAAACGGTAACGCGATTTCCCGTTACAATTATTGTCGATGGTATCACACAGTACTACTAATTTAGAATCAATATTTTTTTTTTACTTATTATCGGAATCGTACCACTTTAAACTATATTATATTAACAAGTAAATAGATACACTTATATACATAGACGCACGTACAAAAGTTCACAAAAAAAATTGTTCTAATTAATTTATTTCTAATAACTTAATTTATGTGGCACGAATTAAAATAAAAAATGGTTAATTATTATAGTTATTTTGATACAACAAAAGGAATTCTACGTTGCACAATAGGCATTGAATAATTAATTCTCTTTACCAATAACCATGAGCTGATTCAATTAACTTTATTAATTTGGTTTTATTAATCACTTCATTCCTCGATACGTGAACTAAGAATCCAGTCGTTAACACGCTCACTGATAAATTTATATCGGACTCACTCACGAAGACAAAAACACACATATAAATTGATCTTTTTTTTGCTTTTCTAGCCTATTGCAAGTATTGTATTTTTCATATAGATAATTTGGATTTATTTTGTTTTTACGTGTTTAATCATGTATCAAAATGATGTAAGCCCCGAATTCCTTTTCACTCGCTCACCCAATTAATTGTTATCCGTCTCTTCATCCAAAGAAAAAATATTCGTCCATCCAAAAAAGAAACAATTTCTCAGCTCCACATGCAAACGTCAGAAACAATTAACAGCTGTGTGTTTTCTAGACAAAAAGTCGACAAAAAGCGCGAGGCCATCTAGCGCATAGCATTTATAGTAAGAAAAATGGTAGCATTATCTGGTAGCTTGTTGGAAAACCCACTAAAGAGTCTGCACAATTGTTTTAGAATAAATTCATAGTGATTGACGATTACAAATTGAACATAAGAAGTTATATAGGGAAATAGCGTGATTCCGACTTAATGAGATTGCACAACTGTTTTATGATAATTGTACACCTAAATTATTGCGATAGATGATTACGAATAAGAGATTACGTTTAACAAGGGCGAAAATAACTACGAAAGTTTTTGTCAATGTAAACTTAATGCGTGTAGGAAAATAGTGCGGCTCCAAATCACGAGGACTGAATAATAGCTTCATTACAGTTGTTGTTGTTTTTTCATTTAAAAAGTAAACTTGATCTAGTTCTTGACCCTGACCTAAATGAAAAAAACGCAGCTATTATAATAAACTTTCAAAACAACCAAACCAACGTACAAAATAACTCGTTGAAAATAATATATTAATATTTTGTTGCATTGTGTATATTAAACATTCATTGCACACTTATTCTCCAACAGGATTTAATTTATTTTTTTTTCACCTACAATTTTAAATAAATTATTCTATTATAATTTAAAACAATCCCCATACACAATTTCTATTATTCCATTAAATTCTTAATTTATTCAAGATTATTTTTATTTTTAATTTTAGGTGAACATCCAGCCGCAATGCAGCATAATTCAGCAACAAATTTTAATACTTTCAATAAAAATAATAACAATATAAAATTCATTACAGTAATAACGTTAATAAATTTAATAGTTTTAAAATTATTTAATTTCAAAATTAATCATTACTTTTATTATTATAATAAAAAACAATCAATAAGATTAAGTTAAGATAAATTTAATAAATGAGTAAAAAAAGAATAATTGTAAAATAAAAATTTCCTTTATTTTTAGGTTAAAATAAAAGTAAAAATAAATAATGTTTATGATGGTGGAAGAAGTAAATTTAAGATACACTAATTTTTCTATATTTTTCTTGTAAATTTTTAAAACATTATTAAAAACAGTTTTCTTACTTGGTGAATTAATTATATAATTGCGTGCAAAAAAGCTACTTAGTCGAGTTCATTTGTATTCATGCTATAGGAATGTCTTGAATCTAAATAATTTATTTTACAAAAAGACAGAAATATATACAACCATACTCTACTTTGTGCGCTATTTCAATAAATCGATCTACCTTTTACGATTCAATATTCTAGAAAAATGTCAAATTCTAAACAGCATTTTAAAATTTTTGACAAGTGCTGATAGTGATTCCGAGTGTTATACGGTGCGTGACAGCACTAATCAGGAGTTAGCTCTCAAAATTTTATGTTAGAAAATAATTTTACTACCGTCCAATCACTTTTATATAACTTGTTTGCGAAACGAAAAATTACCATCACCATTCAATAACAAAAATGTTTCATTTTTAAACCAACAACTCGTTGTACAATATACTATTTCCTCTAACCTAGCTAAAAATTGTTACATGTTATATAGTATTTGACAATGCAAAAAAAAATCAGTAACATTTCATATGATTAGGCTTTTGTTGTTTTCAATTTACCACATTATTTTTGAAATGATATTATTGAAATTATTAAGGAACAAGAAAGGTGCAAACATGAAAATTTTTTTGTATTTTATTTCTGAACTGGTTTATTTAAAATTGTGATGGATCACTGCTTCATTGGTAAACCAATGAAGTGGTAAAGCAGTCCGCGTACCTAGACAGATTTTTAACCTTGAGCCAGCTCTAGTCTGCGGGTTCGAGAGAAGGTACCTGCCGTCCAGTACAAATTTCGGAAGAGTACGCGTTTATTGTAGGAAATCAGATAGGTTATAAAAAAAACAAGATGAAAAAGGAAGACTCTGGCGACCCCCATTCGTGAAAAAACCGCAACCGTCACGTCACCCCATTATTAATTTCTCATAAACCCGCCTATGCACCACACATGCTCACGCCCATACACCTACATACTCGCACCCGTTCACCCATGCACATCCATATACCTCCATACACACACACACACACACACACACACACACAAACACACACAAACACACACACACACACACACACACACATCTGCACATACACACCCATGCCCGCACATCCAAACACCGACACGTATTCACACCACCTTATACCTTTATATAATTCGAAGGTACTGACCCCACAATAGAAGCGGATCCTATATCCTCAGGTGCTGTTCCTTATTCAAGCATCTACCACATAATGTTCTGCATTAACAGGTTCAATAACAAATGATAAAAATGGCAGTTGGCCCCAAATTCCGTGGGTTGTTATAGTAAACCGGTGATCGTTGACTATCAATAAGAATACGTAATAACTAGTAGTTTGCATCTTGTGAATGGACGTGAAATTCATTGGCTTGATGAATCAAATCCAATCCAGTCATGAACCGACAAACGTTGAATAACAATACTTATAAGTTGAAACAATCGTTGCGCAAAAGGAGTAGACGTTTGTGGACCACAAATTCCATGGATTAATACATTGATAAACGAACGAGCGTTGAATATCCAGAAGACAAAACGTAATGAATTGGAGCAATCGGTGCGTCAAATAAACCGACGATTGTTGACCATCGAATCCGTGAATTGATAAATTGCTACACAGACGGATGTTGAATATCAATGATAATAAATTGAAGTAATCGTTGCGTCTAATAACCAAACGATTGTTGACCACCAAGTCAGTGGATTGATAATAATAAACAGACGTACGTGGCATAAGAATACTAATAAATTGAAGTAACCGTTGCGTCTAATACACAGACGATTGTTGACCACCAAGTCAGTGGATAAATAAAATAATAATCAGACGTACGTTGAATGTCAATAATAATAAATTGAAGCAATCGTTGCGTCCCATAAATAGACGATTGTTGACCACCTGACACGTAATATCCCGTGTACCCACAACAAAAATTGCCACTAAGAAACACCACATTCGGCTAGATATCGGAGGATCAATCCTGATTAAGGTAACACCCCGTTGAATTTTTTTGTTTTAATTTGTTGGTTTCATCTGTCAAATCCGTACACGTCGACACTCGAGTTGTTCACCAAATCAGCACAGAAACTAAAAACCAAAAAAAAAACAGTCCTGATGGAATACGGAAATGGAAACACAAACACATGGTTCCTAATCGATAATTCTTAAATTTTTTATGTTCTTTAATTTATTTAATCAAAAAATTACTTTAGCTTTAAGTTCTAACTAAGCACAAACTTAAAATTACTAGTTACATTACTGCGACAAATAAAAATTATTTTTGGTTACACTAATAGTTTGCATTTAATTTCGCCCTATCACTAATTTTATCCTAAGCAATCACAGGAAACACAAAAAGAAATTTAACAATAATGATTGAAGTTTCCTAATTCAATTATCCATATCATTCTAGGATAACCTCACTAATAATTTAATTTTCTAAGACAATCACATTACACATAACAATATTTTGCCTTTAGCTTGTTTCTTTTTTTTTCTATTCTATATATTCCTTCGACACTTTGTTTTCTTTTATTTAGTATCTTTCTTTTTGATTCATTAAGTGATACCGACTATATCAATAGCCAAGCAAAAACAAAATTGTTAATTTTACTCACAAAAAATGAATCTATCCGTTCAATGGTTGTTCTCCTACAACTTTTATTTCTGTTAATTCCGTCAATCTTTCTTGATCATGCCGGGCAACAAAGTGTACTCATCCAATGGATAATCAAACAAAAAAACAAACAATAAACTATTTTTAAACATATGCACACAATTTTAAAAATCACCAGCCATCATGAAAAATAAGATTTCAATCGGTGCGATGACAGCTGACTTGCAAAAAAATCCAATCAGATAAGAAAGAAAGACTAAGAGACGCTTCTGCCAGCCTCTATCGGCTGGTATTTATAGCTCGAGAAAGGCCGTTTTTAAACGACAACAAAAAATGGCAGACATTATCTGGTAGATTTTTGTTTTTTTAACGAGAATGAAACCCACTAAGGAGACCGCACACCTACATCGTAACAAACTTGAAAAAAATAATATGTAAAAGATGATTACGAATTGAATGTAAGAAATTGTGCTCGAAAAAGGAAAAAAAACGATTTCTAAAGTTCTTGGCATTAAAGTAAACGAGCAGTAATATATTGAGCTCAATTTATAAATTAGTGCATGTGAGAAAATAGAGCGACTCCAAATTAAGGTGATTGTACAACCGCTTCGTAACAAAATATAGATCACTATTTTCTAGCTTTGGCGATAAATGTATGTTTTTAAAATAAACCAACCTTACATATTCGCAACACAATTCCTCGCTTAAACTCGCTGCAATACTATTCTCTTGTAAAACGATACTCAGTTTTATACCCACATTTTCCTTTTGTTTTATTTTTACTTTCCCTACTACTTTATCCTTTCCTTCATTACTTTTACTTTCCTTAGTTCTTTGTTTCTGATCATCACCGCAACTGAGCCATTCTCTTCTGCTTTTAAACTTTTGCTACTATATATCATTTATTCTTATTTTAAGACGACGTTTCAACGTTTCGACGTTTTTTTACCTTGTTTTCCGTTCAATATTGTGCTATTTGATCATCTTTATTATATACCCAGCATGGGTATATATTAATTATTAATCTTTTACTTCTGATGTTTTGACAGCCTCAAAATTGAAAATCCCATCACTGTCACCAATGCTACGTACAGCATCTCAATTTTTTAATATAGTATATTTCAATATTTCAATATTTCTATTTATTTTTTTTTATTTTTAATACATTACGTATTTTTATTTTAATAACTAATTCAAATGCAAGAGAACATTTTGTAATTGGAACAATTTTAATATATTTATTTTCATAAAATTTGTTGAGTAATAGGGATTATAGTGTGTCAAATCAGTACAGAATCAACCAACAACAAGCCATCTATGGTATTGATAAACATTGAGGTAAACCTGTTTGAAGTGCATCAAAACCACAGAGTAAAAAACGAATTTCTATTTATTATTAATTATTCTATACATCACTACTTTACTCAATTTCTTTCAGAAGGAGTATCTAAATAAATATAACTCCAAAAGCAGAAGTGAAATAAAAAATATAGGTTTCACTTCTAAATCGAAATCAATATTTCCTTTCATATATGTATTTCATTTTTGTTTTAAATTTCTTGATTTTATTATATTTCAAAAATACAATAAATTATTTGAAGGAATATTTTGTTCAATTATTGTTATAAAAATGCAAATATTGTTATAAAAATAAATAAAAAAGATTACGAAAAAGTGTGTCTTCTTCATATAGAAAGAAAAACAGTTAAAGCATAATCGTCTCCAAAGGAGTGAAATAAAAAAATAAAAATTTCACTTTTAAAAGTAAGAATGAAATAAAAAATAACTTTAACTTGTGAATAAAAATGTAAACTCTGATATCAAAAAATCTCATTAACAGCAAACAATTGCAACATAAACTTGTCGAAACAATACTCATAGCCAAAACCAACAATTTTGAAGTTACACATCAATACTAATTCCACCCTATTGTATAAAAAAAACATACTGTAAATAAGTTAATTACTAAAAATAATAGATCATTAAATAAAGAAATATTTCAAGTAAATCTTGTATAAAACTAAATTGAAAAATCAAAATTGTACATAGCCAATATATTAGTTTAATTTTAAAAATAAGACTGAACTTTTGTGATTATAAGAAAAAAAAATAAAATGAGAATCAATCGAACTAAAGTGAAAAAAAATATTAAAACTTCAATAGAAAATTTCATTAAAAAAAAGTAATTTTTTTATTATTTTAAATACCAGTTTCATCAAAAACAATTTGAAAAAAATTTCTATTCAAAACAATTTTATTTATTTATAATATTGTAAAAATTTATTCATAATTAAAAAATTTATTATAAAAGATTTAACGAAAAAATTTTTTAAAAAATAATACGATTCAATAGTTAAAAATAAAAGAATAATGTAATTATACTAAAATAATTAAATTTAGGCATACTCAATTCAAAATAATATAAAAAAAAAAATCTTTTATATTAATACTATAATTAACTTTTTGGTATAATTTAACAATAACAGTTAAAATATAGACAAATTCAAAAATAATTAAGATGAAAATTATAATAAAATTATATAAAGAAAATAAAAAAATATATTTCAGATATAAAATTGTAAAAAAATCCAAAATTTAAATTATTGAAAATGAAATAATAGATTAATTTAAATCAAATATAAAATAATGTAAATACACATAAATTGATTTTCATTTAAACAGTACAACAAAAAGTAATTGTTTGTTGATGAAAAAATGGATTACTATAATTCTGGAAGGCTTTCTATGGAGACCATAAAGTAAGATTGTAAATTTATTAAACTCTATTGAATGAACAGCGTCATTAAACCAAGCTGTTGTTCCTGGTCCTCACCAATTTAAAGCGCATCGAAAAGTATGGGATAAAATAAGAAAAAGAAATGGCGACTTGTCGTTGTTTATCAAAATGTAAATTCAGAAAGGATAAACGATTATAAATTACTACCCAGTATCACTGAGATTTGAGACAAACTAGCCAGTACATGTATTTTACTACCAAAGATCTAGCTTTTTGATATCATTAAATAAAAATAATGCTTCCTTTAAATTCCTAAAACAACATCCACAGACAACAACAACCGTCATAAATATGTACCCATGCCTTTTGATCTAAATTGTGCTCCATAAACCTTTTCCTATTCCAATATTTCATGATAGGATAGAGAAAAAAAAATAAAATAAAAGGTGAAAAGCAAATTTATTATAAAAATTTACAGGAATAACACTAAAATGGGGTAGCCAATAATCTAGTGGCATATTCCTTGATCATGTGACGCACTCTCTTCCTCAATGTTTAAAGCCTATACATAAAGTTATATGAAGGATCATTTCTTTGAGCAAGCAATAGTGTGCCATCGTTAAGGAATATTCCACAGCTAAGACTGACTGAGCGTCATGTGACACTCTGTCTTCCTCAATGAATAAAGCCCAGATATTGAGTTTTTTTTTTAAAACAAAGTGTTGTGTTATAGGAGTTACAATTTATGTGTCCCAACAACACATAGATACCTTTTAAGACCTAGGTCCCACAACAACATGCGTTCTGAGGTGTTGATGAACGCTTTTTTAAATATTTGTGGAGTGTACTCCCGAGACTATTGATTCGGCCAAAGCGTTCCATTTTTACGATGTACGGACAATTATTCTGCATTCTGTCACTATGTCAGTGAATGGTCTCCATAGTTATACTGTTTGCACATGCCGATTGACGTGTAAAATGGGGAAAAAATATGGTTGAGGGCTGAGGCATGATGGATTCGATTTCATCCGAGCACTGCCGGTGACGAAACAACGAGATCATCAACAGTGTGACAAGGTTGTTATAGGGAATCAGGATTTGATATTGAATTTCAATCACCCACAATTCGTATAGCACGTTTTTGGACAGAGTTCAAAACAGCTAGGATGGCAAGATATGCAGATCCAAACTTGACAACAATATACTCTATACAGGGACGAATATGGACTTATAAATGCGGAGTAATTGATACGGAATGAAATGTTTTTTACATTTATTGAGGAGATCGAATTTTTTTGACCCGCTTTTTGCCATCCTCATCATATGATCGTTCCAGGGTAGGTCATTGGAAATTAGGACGCCCAAAAAGCGAATGCTTTCACATTCGTCTAATGGTTCGTCACACTTAGTAATTGAAATATCATTGGGGAACTCGGATTTTGATCTGGAAACAATCAATAGCTTTGTTTTGGTGGAATTTAAATTAAAACTAGAGCGGCGGCTAAAACTAAGCCTCGGTGTTTATTAAGTGACACCGGCGTCAATTAATTAGACTCAGAATATTCAATCAAATGCTTTTAAGATGTCCAATGTGACAACGTACGTTTCACGGCATTCTAGAGATGAGAGGCTATATTGTTTGCAGTTCTGTGGTGAACGAACGTGCAATTATAGTTGTGAACTTTCCATTAAATAACTATAACGAAAAACATAAATACGTTCAAATACTGCCAACACTATAATTTCTGTCAATATTTCTGTTTGTGTGCAGACTTTCTTGTACAGATAGCTGTCATCTCTATTTCTTCGATAACTGTCATCTCTACTACGAAAAACTTCTTACGAAAAGCTCTCTTTTTCCTTCTTTCTGTTATATCGTTCCATCTTCGATGGCACTAGGGGGAGTGTTATGTCCTCTTACCCAATCTTATATTATGCCTTGTTTTGCTACAACCATTAATTTAATTAAAAGGCTGAAAATTTTTGTTTTTATGAAAAAAAAACTTTCATTTTATTTAAATTAATTAATTTTTTATAAATTTATTTTGTTTGTTTCGCTAGCAGATGCTATAAGCGAATGAAATTGTATAAAATAAAAATGATCTATTACATCAAACTTGTAAATTGTAATTGTTGATGTTATTTAAAAATTGTACACTGGCTAAAAAAAGGTTTTTGTTAACCACATACCATCCGGCTTGAATCACCCGATCCAATTTATTGGTAGCTTGCACGCCTTTTGAGTGTGTTTTTAGTGACCCCAATAAAATTTTTAAGACTCACAATTCGTGCGTTTCAATCACGTCCAGGGTAGACTTCAATAACTCTTCCAAGAGCCCACAGAGTTGCTGGTAGCTGTTCATCCCTGATTAAGACGATATCATTGAATTTTAAGTTAACTGACTTATCAGTTCACTTATTACGCACTTGTAGTGTTGTTAGGTAGTCCTCAGCAAAAATACTGTTCTATACGTTTAACAAATTCACAACGCCTTGAAAGAGAACAGCTATCAACTGTAGCGCGAGCTGGTAACGGACGTTAATGTGCGTCCAATAAGAAAATTTCCTGGTGTAATTGCCTCAATTTCCTAATAATTGTTTGCATAAAGTGGCTTTGAATTTAAAATAGCCTTTATACCAGTTATTGAGTGGTGAATTTTCTGTTTCTCCTAAACCTCGCCTTAAGTGTGTTTTTTGTTTGCGAATATCACGGCTTCCTCCTAGATTCCACCCATGCTTGGAGATCCTGGAGGTTTGAAATGCCAATTTATTTGCTTTCTTAAAAGAGAAGAAGAGATATCATTAGTATTTTTATTTAAAAAATTAAATTGCTCGCTTAATAAACGACTAACGCCCACAAAGCCTGGCCTGTAATGTCCTTGATAACTTGTTAGCTCAGGACCTGTTGTTGTTTGTTAAATAAAACTCTGATTAATATAATCTTACACGTTGTTGTTTTATTTTCAAAAGTAAAAGTTACCTTTCATTTCATAATGACAACTGACATATATTTATTTTAAGGTGTGTTCATATTTTTGTATCAAGTTAATTTAATGCTGAGCTCATGTATTACAGTGCCATTTTCACTAAAATGTCACTGATCCCACGTCGATCCGTAAATCGCGATAAGGCTCCTAAAAAGTTTTGAGAAGTAAGGTTGCTGTCACATTCTATATGCACAGCCTTTGTACTAAGACAGATGAAGATGCAAATATAAGTTTTAATAGGAAATAAGCATGAAAATTTGACTCTGAGTCTAAAAGCTTATGGGCTGAACCGTCAACACAGACAGATTTACCCATTTTAAATACGTTCTTCGAATTTTTTAGCAAACAGATCAACGTACTGGAGTCAATTAACAAGAATGATGGCAAAAGGTACTATCAACCTCAGTTTATCAAAGCATCATCATCTAAAGCGTTTGCAACTATGGGATTAAAATGCTGTCCAATCTGCAAATCAGTTGAACATAAATTGTTTGAATGTTGCCAATTCATAACCTTAGATATCAAGTAACGCTAAAAATCAATTTGCAACTACACTCAGAAAAAAATATTGTAATAATAACAGGAATTCATGTTTATCCAATAGTATTTTACTATAATTATTGGTCAATGTGATCCGTCCTGTTGTTAAAATTATTTCAAAACTGCTAAAATAATAGTGAATCCTTACTATTATAGCAACGCTGGTGGAATTTTAAATTAACAAAGAATCACATTAACTGCGAACAGTATAATGGATTAGTTCTACAAGAGAAATACTATTAAGAACTACAGGATTGTATACTGTAAAAATAGCTATGTAGTCACTTTGAATTAATAGTAATTAGTATTGATCAGAAAAAAGTTAGCGGATGTAGTATAATTTTAAAATAATAATATAGCACATTACTTCAAAATGAGAAATGTAATAAATAATTTAATAAGATTGATACTGTTAAATTAAATTGTTCTATGTTTTTAGATTTATGAGCAGCCAGATTTAAATAAATACGACTTCTCGTATTACTTTTTAATTTAACTTTGGAACAATAATTTAAAATAAAATTTTTTATTCCAGACCCAAAATATCGAACATATGCAAATAAAACAAAATTTATAATTCAAACTGCTTTTATAATTATTAATATAGACAAATAATATTATTATATACATATTTCGTTAAATAACTCATAACATATACAATTTTAATTATATGATTTTAATTATATTCAGATAAATTCATTATGTATTAGTAAAATAATAAATAAGATAAAATATAAAAGTGTATAAATACTTTTCAGTACTTTTTGAGACGGAAGGCTTTTATACCATTGTTTAGCAAATGTATATGAATTGGTGGCCCCTGAAACTCAAATATATTATGAAAAGAAAATTTTTCGATATTTCTCTCGATAATATAAGACTGATAGTGTTGACTGAAATAGGAAATCTGCCATTGTTTACATATAAAATATGGCAATGATCTATACAAAATTATTTCCTCAATTTCGTAAAGTATCACACCTTTTTGAACATCTGATTTTGTTAGAAAAAATTGTCTTTTAAAAATTTTGCCTTTAAACTTAATCTTTTTTGAACAAGAAACACTCTTAAAATTCATTATATGTTGATTAATGTCTTTGTATTTTTCGTAAATATCACAAATAAAAACATCCTTTTCTTCAACTATCAGATCTTTTTCGAAAAAACTTTTAGTAGACAGAATATGGGCGAATTTAAGACCTGCTTTAATTGCGAGGGTATATGAAATGTTAACTCTCGAATTAGTTACTTTAGCAGAGCTCTTATAAGTGCGATGTACAGATTCAAAACGCATGCACCATAAATGCTTTAGAGGCCCACATCGCCGGATTGCTGTTGGATAATGTAATAAAAAATGGTACTTTGGTTTTAACGGTTCGTTAAACAATTCTATAGAAAGAGAGTTGTGCTTTGAAATTAAATGTTCCAATGTACTTAGTTCTAGATCACTAAACTCAGACAGTAAGACTAAATCGATAATTTTTACTAAAACCAAATACAGTTCCCACATTTTATCATTTTCAGGTATTAGGTCTCCAATCATTAAGGGCAAATAATTGACAAAACACATTGTCTCACGTGCAGTCATTTTTAGAGTGTTTGACTTTAATGTAGTTAAAGATCAAATTGATAAAGTTGAAGAACTAAAAAAACGTTACATAGAGAAAGGATTAACCTTCCAACCAGTAATTATAGTAATTGGAGAAAATCTAACATCTTTAAAAAAAATTTATTCTTTTTATGATGGTATCAAATATAAATTCCCTACGTTTCTCAAAACCTTAGATATTACATTTAAACTAATGCATGTGATGCATTTCGAATATCCTATAGAAGGTAAAAACGTGTACCTTTTTCTTGAACATTTTTTTTATAATTTTAAGTCAAACTAAAATCCTAACTCAACAAAATTAGCTCAGTATTTATGCTTAGAAACCAATTAGCCGTTTCATATCTTGTTTATTTGTGCTAATTTATTTAAATATTCTTTTATTCAATATTTCAAGATGTTTACGTGTTTCTTGTGTCAAAAACAAATTATTTCTTCCGAAACTTTAATTAAACATCTTAAGTCATTTCATATTATAGAAAGTATTTCACAATTTCAATGCCTTCAGCAAAATTGTTTTCAAAATTTTCGAAATATATATTCTTTTAAGCGGCATTTAGATAGAGTTCATATAAATAATCCTCATAAACTCAAATCTGAAATTCCAACCATAAATCATGAACAAATCAATGAGCAAATTGCTATCCAAGTGCTTACTAGTGAGCCGCCTTACGATGAGTCGACTTGTACTCAAGATACATTAAATCGAGAAACTAATGACAATTCTTCTATCTCACAAAATTTTGAAACAACAACTACCGATTCTGAGGTCAAATCTGAAATATCTCCAGGCCTATCCATTTACCTTAGCTCTACATAACAATAATAATTTTAATAGAAAAAATGTTACATGTCTCATTAACGATATACAAATTAATATAACTGATCCAATAGCAAACTTATTGCAATCTAAAATTTTGCCTTTAATTAGTCGAGCTGGGTTAACGTTTGGCAATGTATAAGAGTCGATTGTTGTGCATCCGAAATGCTGGGTTTCCATTTAAGTTTTTTACTATTTTGTTTGCTAGAAATTATAGATGATTTTAAAATTGAGTGAAGAAGCAAGAAAATTAAACAATCTTTTGAATCTGAAATGAAAAAAAATTATTTATAAATCAGGAATAATAATTTATGAATGTTTTAAATACTTTCATCCACATCTTTGTCAATTTTTAGGAGATGAGGAATTGATAGTTTATCCTTCACATGGTCTTTTAAGTATGGTAAAATTTTTATAGTAAAACCTCGCCACTTATCAAATAGTTGTGACTGGTTTTCGGGGTATAAAATCTTATAATCAATGTCAATCTAAACAAATAAATAATATTTATAATAATTGTGTTATAGAATAGTTTTTAAATTTTGTTTTACTAGTGTATAACCAATACTTTGCGTAAGTAAAGGCCATTTTTTTAAAATTTCCGTGTTATGCGATTTAATATCCTGTTGGCGACAAGTAATAACTTCTACCCACTTTTTTTCCACCTCCGACCAGGGTTCGTTGTTATGTGTTAACCATATAATTGTTTCCTCAGTTATTGGATTTGAACTAGGATCGATATGACTTGTATTTGGTGCCACTGAAATTTAAAGATTATTTTTAAACAGCAACTCAAACATTTATTAGTTTTGATATGCATACCTGTTTGTGAATTAATATTAGGGATATTTTTTGCTCGTTTTCTTAACTTAACTCTGGCGTTCGTGGCTTTATCATGTAATTTTCCTATTGGGTTTAAGCAGTGTCCTCGTTTTTTATAGTAATATTCCTGTATTTTAATTATGTAAAATATGTTTTTGATTATTAATGATTTGAAAACATTAAATCAAAAATTTTTCTATATTATAGTATAGAAATTTTGATTCAATAATGAAATTTTGACTATATATTAAAATAAGTATATACAATACAAAAACATACTATATGAAACTTACAATATTTTCATTTGGGCATATATTTTTAATTTCATTCGTCCAGTTTATAATATCCGGCATGGTCATGACTTTATTTGCATTCGTGAAGTTATCTACAATAATATTGGTTAGGTTTTCTTTTTGGCTATCATCCAAATACTGAAAGCTATTGTAAAAATTTAAAATATTTGCGCCTTTTTGCGATTGATTTAAAATCAAAAGTAAATTTCTTTCTAGAAATGAAGATTGTGATACAGACGAACTGCCAGCTGATGAACATTTTTCGATCCACTCCCGGCATGAAGTGCTTACAGAAATTGTGTCAGCCTACAAATATTTAGTTGAATTTAGAAATTTGAATAAGTTATTAAACAATCCAACAAATTTACTTTACGTCTCCAAATATTTAAATGGAATTTGAATTTGGCCCGTACCCCTAACATACTGACTGGAAACAAATCATTTATATCGTCATCAGTAATTACTAATAGACTTTCTATATCCAATGCGCACTCTATAAAGTAAATTTTATATTATATAAATTTGCGTATTAATGCTCTATAAAATAGACCATTGACGAATTATAATCAAAATTAACAAAATAAGAGCAATAAACAAGATATTTAAATCAAATAAATTCACTAAAATAGTATTATATATATATACATCAAATCATGTTCTGAAATCTTTAGTTGATAAAATATTTGTTTAAATTTAAAACTTAAATAATAGTATTTATACAAATGAAATTAATTTACCAACTACTCGATCGAAAACGGCATGGTCAAATCCAAAAGTCCCACAAATAAGTGATTTTAGTTCATCTTGACATAAGCTATTATTATTTTCCAATTGTACTATACCATCACTACTCATATCACAATTGTCTGTTTTAATTGAATCCATTTTTTACTAATAAAAAATTATTAAATTAATTATTGCTACTTCACAAATTAATATTTAAATTTATTATATACATATCTTATATCTGATATATTTTAATTTTACATTCAACAATGCTTAAGAAATCATAAAGTAATATTTTAAATAGGATTCGAATTTAAGATAATAGATGTGAGTATTATAAAAATAATATGTGCTTCTAAAATAAAATTGAAATCATGCAAGAAAACAGATAAATCAAGAGGAAACCTTATGCCTTCAACAGTACAGTTAATAAAAACTAGAGAACCTATCAACCGTAACCATTTTTGATATTATAAAATGGATCATTAAATTCGGAACGTTAAAATTGGAACATTAAATTCGGCCAGTATTATATAATTCGATAAATAAATAAACAGAAATTAAAATTTAACACTATTAAATTAAAAAAAGCCCACACACATGCAATCACATTTTTCCACTAAAATAAAACAATGCACAGAAAAGCAAGCCATTCGGCAATTTATGTAATAAATTTTACACTTCTACATAAATCTTGTATCTAATTTAATAGTTTTCTACTTACACGTTTTAGAGTTAGTTCACTAAATCACTTTTTATAGTTATTTATTAAAATTTAACTACAATTAACAACTTAATAATTAAATGCAATGTGATAAATTGTTCACAGTCGTTAAAAGAATGTTTCAATTATTCTAGAATCTAGAGATTGAACAAAATCTATATATTTTGAATAATCCTTTCTCTATCAAAATTAATAATCATGATGTAAAATATAAAGAGAAAAAGAGATGACATTTTATTTTGACTTAACATTAAAAAAGTCATTATAGAAATCATAACGGAACTTTTTAGATATGATTTGAATTTAAGATACAGGACAAGAATATTATATAAATAGTATTTACTTTTAAAATAAAATGAAAATCCTATTGAAAAATAAATTGACACCTGTTATTCTAAGAAAATCTATATACACATGCAACATTTTCCACTATACACAGAAAAACAAACCATGCGGCAAAATAAATTATAAACCACTTTATTTATTTATATAAACCTGCACCACTTAAACCACCATTTATATAAACCACTTTATTTATTTATTTAATTTTAATATCAACCATACAATTAACTTTGTGATTAAATACATATGATGTGATATCTTGTTCACAGTCGTATGAAGAATATTTCAAATGTTTTAGAGATGTTTAAAGAAAATCTATATATTTTGAATAATACTATCTCTTTCAAAATTATAGATCATTATCTAAAATATAAAGCAAAAAAGAGATAACATTTTATTTTGACTTTATACATTCAAAAATTCATTAGAAATTATAACGGGATACTTTAAATAGGATTCGAATTAAAAATACAGTATGAGAGTATTCTATAAAAAGTATGTACATACTTCTAAATTAAAATAGAAATCCTATAAGTAAAAAATTTATAAATAGGAAATATTGTACTTTCAACAGGAAGGTAATGGGATTGGAACTGTTATTAAATAACATGGTCACATTATTCAAATTTCGTCCCATTCATGTATGAATAATAATACCGGTAACATTAATGTAACACGATATACTGGAGGAATAATAATATATCTTATTAAATAATTTATATGAACAATCATTTTGAATTTATAATTAAATTTAAGATAAAATTGTTGATGTAACAGTATTTTAATATTAATTCTCATCTAGTTAAATCAATAGTTGTCTTATTAACTAGTTAATAGGATTTATTTTTCTGAGTGTACAAGCCGCTGTTTAAACTGCCTCAACTTTACTTCACAGCAGGTACAATTCCAGAATACGATGTAACCAGTGCCAAAAAAGCATCACTCATTGTTGCACAGCGAACAAGAAGCAGCAAAACTTAAACCAGTCGCGTCGTCTTCAATGCAAGATCTGACACCGAACAAGATTCGAATTGTTGAAAGTATCTTCAACTGAATCACAAATAATTTTTCCAACTGCATTGGTAAAGGTGGGGGATGATTATGGTGGAGTCAAGTTATGTCGCGCATTACTAGATTATGCATCTCAGGAGTCCTTTGTAACAGAAGCGTGTGCTCAAACTCTAGGATTTCAACGGAATAATAAAAGACTTTCTATGAAAGACTTCTTGAAATATCAGTTAAGCCACTCAAAGGAGAAGAACTGAAAGACAAATATAGAAACTTTTAAAATTGAATTCATGATTAGCTGTTAAAGCAAGAAGTTTAAAATCATAATTGTAATAAAATATTCTCGTTTGTTATTAATACATAAAATAAAACTTTAATGGTTGAAGTGATTGTAGTTCTAGTTTCTTTTGAGTGTGAACTAAATAATCGGCCACACTACACTTGCATACATCTGGTATCTCTTTAATCTTATTGTATACTGCTTCTTTTGTTGGAATTATATTTTGTGTTGTATACAGCAGAATGCGCTAACTATATTAAAGCTGATACAACTACACAATTCGCTCAAGTAATATAAGTAAAACAATGTCACTTGTAAACTACTGAAATAAAACGTATAACTAAACACAAGTTCTTTTATTATAGTAAATATTTAATAATAAATATATTTAGCATCTTTTATTTTCATACAGGTAAAATGATACCATCTATCACAAAATCCATCACAGCCCAGTACACTATCTCCCTTTTTGACCTTCAAACTGCAAATTTTAGATAATCCACCTACGCCATTACCATCTATCATTTTGAGGTTATTTGCTCACACAATATTTTCACTGCACAATAACGCAAATCTTTCAAATTATATATTTCCTTACAGTAAAGTCACTTATAATTGCTCGAATTTATCTTACATAGCATTTAAATAAATTTTTTATTCGCCTACATATTAAAGTGGTACTTTATTACTGTGATTTGCGGCCCTAAAGTGTCACTTTTAACCATATATTTTTTGTCATAGCTACGTCCAAAAAAGTAAAAAGCATTTGTAACTATTTAAATCCTATAAAAAACAGAAATTTTTATCAAAGCAACCTTTAAATTCAAAATTTCATTATCCAATTAAAATTATTGTTATTATTTGTTGTCATAGTGATACAATTATTTTGAAAAAAATAACAAATATTTTTTATAGGCTAGCGCCTCGTTTAATGTTTAACAGCATCTTCGTTTTTTTAAATAAAATGTGTTGTGTAGTAGTAATTATATAGCTGGTCATTCGCGCTATATTAAGTTCTAAGTCGTAAATAGTAATGTTTCTCTCTAAATAAAAAATTTCTCTCTAAAAATTTCTCTCTTCAATTTCTTCAATGAACTTTCACTTATATTTCTTTCTTCTAACGACAATATTGAATTATAAATTAATATAACCACCCTTTGGAAATATCTTTCAATTTTTCATCAAATTCAGTTTTCTATTTACAGACAATTTAAATTGCACCAAATCTAGTATTCGCTATCGCTAGATAGCAAAAATCCGAAATTCTACGTCCACGCCGTGCCACCTGGGCAACGCTAACAGAATTAGGTTGGTTAAGTTGAGAGGGGCAGAGTAAATGCTTATACTCAATGATTCTGCACCATGACGAGTCATTGGCGCCATAAAACCATTGCAGCTCAAGCGTCTGTTCTCCATGTTAGGGGCGGTTTGGAGCGGGCGTCTGTCTTGAATCAAGCGGCTCGCTCGCATTTAAATGTGTAGAAAGCGTCTGCTCTCCATGTTAGGGGCGGCTTGCAGTGGGCGTCTGTCTTGGATCCACAACAAGTCGAGAGCTACACACTGGATATAGTGGCATTACAAGAACTAAGATGGCCAGGTAGTGGAATCTATGAAACAGCGAAAGCATGCACTCTTTATTATGGCGGTCATCAAAACGGAGGAGAATTTGGAGTTGGCTTTCTTATACACCGTCGCGTGAATCAGCATGTTATCGACTTCTGCCTAATAATATGGGGTTATGCACACTGAGAATCCGCACGCAAAAATTCAATGTAACGATCGTCAATGTTAATGAACCTACTGAAGATGAAGCAGATGATATTAAAGACCTGTTCTTTCTAGAACTCAAAGAAGTCATCAATAACATCCCGCGGCACGATATAAAATCGTGGTAGGTGACTTTAATGCTCAAATTGGTAGGATTGCAGAACTAAAAACACATATCGGCCCTAACCGCTTGCATCATACCAGCAACAATAACGGTGTTCGCGCAGCCGAGCTGGCTATGATGTATGATCTAGTAATTGCTAGCACTTTCTTCCCTCACAAGAGAATTCACAAGGCAACGTGGAAATCAAATGACGGAGGAACGGAAAATCAAATCGATCACGTCATGATCTCTAAGAGACACTCTACAAGTATAACTGACGTTCGATCATACAGAGGTGCTGATATGGACACTGATCATATGCTTGTCATCTTTAAGTATAAGTGCAAATTATCATCTACATTTAACAGACAAGCAGAAAAGACCGTGCGCTGGAATGTCGAAGCATTTAAACATCCGGAAACGCTGAAAAGATATCAGGAAATAATAACACAAAACATAGAAGAGCATCAGCATGACATCTCTTCTGAGATGCCATTAAGCATACAAGAAGAATGGCAATCGCTTCAATCAACCATTATAGCTGCAGCACAAACTACAATCGGAAAACGACCACCGAAATCACACAACGAATGGTTTGACGACGAATACCGCCAATCCATTGAACATAAACAAAAACTGCGAGAAAAATGGTTAACAAGGAACACCCGAAGCTCTCAAGCTGATTATCTATGCGCCAAGAAAGCCTCAGCAAAACTTCTACGTAAAAAGAAACACGAAGACATGAAGAGCTGCATCGAAAACATCGACCAACATGCGGCCAACGTATAATAATTTGAACTTTTCTTGAAACTACAATAGAAATATTTTATACCGGATAGCTCAAAACCGTATCAAAACCGAAATTATTACCGGAATACTGAATTTACACACAAACACATCATCACCTGGAAATCCCTTATTCATTTCGAAATATGAATCACATAAACATTATGAAGAAACTTATTTATACTAACAAATAAATTAATTTAGTACAAAAAAAATGAATCGAAAAAAAATTATACAAAGTAAAATCAGTAAAGCTTACATTTATTATCTTGAATGTTGTTTCTTCATTTATATAATTAATTATTTATATAAAAATTTATAGAGACTAAAATCCCATTTGTTATTTTATCACAACTTGATATATCAATTAATTTTAAATTCGGTGCATTCTGAACATTCTAAATATTACTTCGTCAGACAATTCTGAACATCCATAAAAAAATACTTCTTCCACATTCGATTTAAGTATTAAGCAATTCAACGTATCATCATCTAGACCACACTAACACTGCGTGTACCAATAAAACACAAAAACGTTATGATAACAGATAACATTATTTTTTTTTCTAAAAAAACTTAAGCTTTCGATTTTACTTTGGGTTCTGTCATATTTATTTTATTAAGAACCATTATAAAACTTTAATTATGCGATCACACACAATTTCCTCTAACACATTATTACATCAAACATAAATGAATAAAAAAAAGCTTCAATATCACATAACAAATAATTTAATTTTACATAATCAAAATTACATTTTTTTCCCTCTTATTTTCACATCACAATATATTTGTTTTAATTTCAATTCATTACTGAATTGATTTTATTTTATTCGATTTCCAAAATAAATACTAATCTTTTTGATTTTATTTATTTTAGTTTTAAAATTATACTGATCAATTGTCTTCGCAAAATTCGTATTTTTATATCATATTTCAGTTCTTCTGTTTCTCTTTCCATAAAATAATAAACATGTTTATTGTTGAAATTGAGTGACGCAACTAAACCTCAACAGTAGCGTACAATAGTTTTATTAGTTTTGTTGTTAGTTTTCTTGTGGTCTTGTTGACTCAATAACAGGTTTTAAGTACACTTTATGTATAGTTTCCTGTCTTTGAGTTACATCTTGTTTTGATGTTTCTAAAATAATATTTTGTTTACAATTTCATAATTATAATTGTCGATTTTAACAGTGAACCTAGACTTAGATTCAGGTTGTCCAGCTGTTGAAGTAGTCAATTTCAATTTCAATTTGAGTTTGTTTGTTTTCGCATCACTGTGGTTTTCGTATATAAGTTTTTTACTAATATTTCTCTATGAATTAAAATGGCAAAATTATCTATCAGCTATGTGAACATAAGAGGATTGAATATAAACCTTAATTCAGACCATCTTTTTCTTGAAAATATGAAACCTGATATTTTGTTTTTAACAGAAACGATTATCAGTGCGCGTGCTGTGACCTTAGATAAAAACAAATACCTTTGTCCCAATTATGAACTTGAATCCTCATTCTACATTAAGCATGGAGTTTGTGCTTATATTAGGGATACTATACCATATGTGAGATTAAATAAATTTGAATTAAATGCAAAATTTCACAATATGGTGTCACTAAAAATTAGTTGCCCAAGTCAAACGCTGTTTGTCTTTGGACTTTACCGTTCACCTAATTCACCTGAGAACTCTAATTTATTTCATGACTTATCTGAGAAAATAGATAGGTTGGTTGAGTATCCTAATGCAAAGTTTATAGTCCTTGGAGATTTTAATGTCCACAATAAAGAATGGCTTACACACAGCTCTAAAACTGACGAGGTTGGTAGACAGGCTGAGTTGTTTGCTCTTTATCACAATTTTACTCAAATAATAGACCAGCCAACCAGAATTCCTGACATTCCTGGTCAAAGTAGTAATTTGCTTGATTTATTTTTGACAAACGATCCATATCTGGTTCAATTTAAAATATCAGAACCATTGGGTGGTTCAGATCATAATTTGATCTCCACACAACTAAATATACAAATTCCAAAACAATTTAAAGCGAATCCACGCAATGTTTGGGATTACAAAGCTGCGGATTGGCAAGGACTTAAAAGTTTTTTTAGATGTTTTCCTTGGAAACGCTATTGCCTTACCGGCCAAGACCCAGACATAGCTGCATCAAATTTTTCTGAAACTGTAATTGATGGTATGCACAGATTTATTCCTAATAAATTGATCATTCCGAAAACTGATCTATGGTTTTCTAGTAAATGCAAAAAAGCTATAAAAGTTAAAAAAAAGGCTTTTCGAAAGTTTAATCAAAACAAAACCGATGAAAACCTTAGACAGTACCGTAAAGAGAGAAATTTATGTCGTAAGTTAATAGATGAAGAGAAACATCTATTTAATAGGAAAAAAGCATCTAAATTCGCAGAACATCCGACTGGTTCACGCAATTTCTATAAAGCCGCAAAGGCTGTCCAAAGCAACTTTTGTAAATCTTCCCTACCGCCTCTTGTTAATAGAGATGTCCCTATCATTGATCCAAAAGAGAAAGCTAATTTGCTTGGGCATTATTTCTCTTTAAATTCTACTTTAAAAGAACCTAATTTCCAACCTAAACCTATTTCTAAAGTTTCTTATAAAATGAGGCGGATAATTTTTCGGAAAAACATTGTTCGAAAAATGCTTTTAAAAATCAATACTAACAAAGCAACAGGCCCTGATTTTATTCCTCCGATTATACTTAAAACATTTGCTAGGGAGCTAGCACCAATCCTCACTAAAATTTTCTATTTATCATATAAGAAAGGAATTTTTCCTGAAATTTGGAAAATGGCTAGTGTACAGCCAGTTTCGAAAAAGGGCAGTAAGACTGATCCTACGAATTACAGACCCATTTCAATTTTATCGGTAGTTGCTAAAATTTTTGAGAAATATGTCAATTTTAATTTAATGAGCTTCTTAGAGTCTTCCAAAATTATTAATGAGAGACAATATGGATTTCGAAAAGGAAGAGCGACGGGAGATTTGCTGTCTTTTGTCACCCATATCTGGAACAAGTCGCTTGAAAACTTTGGAGAAACATTCGGTGTTGCTCTTGATATTTCCAAGGCATTTGACAAAGTTTGGCATAACAACCTTATATGCAAATTGAGATCCTATGGTTTAGACGAGCAGCTTATATCTTGGACACAGAGCTTTATATCTGATCGAAAATTTCGCGTCAATGTTGACGGTGTATCATCGAATACTTTTTCAACTAATGCAGGAGTTCCTCGGGGTTCCGCTTTGTCACCAACTCTTTTTCTTATCTATATTAATGATTTGTTGGACTCAACGGTTCATCCTATACATAGTTTTGCTGATGATAGCACGCTTCATGCGTCTCATGAAGCACCTAAACTATATACACCCTTAGCGCTTAGTGAGTGTAGGTCAAAATTGATAGATTCCCTTAACACTGATCTTAAAACAATTATGGATTGGGGTATTGCTAACAGTGTTGAATTCAATACAAGCAAAACACAGGTTTGTCATTTTTCTAGGATAACGACACCCAATCCTTTTCCATTAACATTTGGCCCCAAAAATCTTTTAGAGAATGAGTCTGTCAGACTTCTAGGAGTTGAGATTGAAAATAATATGAAGTGGAATTCTCATATTTTTAATCTGGCTAAGAATGCTGTTCAAAAATTAGGATTTTTGGGGCGATGTCGTAAGTTTTTCGATAGCGAACAACTTCTTTTAGTTTATAAATCTTTTATACGTCCCTGCATGGAATACTGTTCTCACATATGGGGTGGAGCTTACTTGAGTAGCCTCAACTGCCTTGATTCTGTACAGCGTAGAGCTATTAAACTCATTGGTAACCCAAGTCTTACTAACGGTCTTGATTCCTTGCAGCACAGAAGAAATGTTGCTGATTTGACTATATTTTATAAATATATTATGGATGAACGAGCTTCTGAAGAGATCAAATCGATTTTACCTAAATCAGCAAACCTTTCGCGTCACACCAGAGCAAACGTAGCAGCGCATCCCTTTACAGTTCAAATAATTAGGTGTAGAACTGTAGCCTTTCAACGTGACTTTTTCAACAGAGTCTCTCATCTTTGGAATGCCTTACCTTCCTGGGTTTTCCCCGATGAATTTAATCCTCAAGGCTTTAAAGTTAACGTTCATAAATTTCTCAGAGAATCTTAATCTGCATTCCATTCTTATCCCTAGTTGGCATGGTATCTTCGGATATTCAGAGACGTTAATTTATAATTTATTATAATTAACACTAAACATGCCTAACTTTGAATAAAAAAAAAAAAAAAAAAAAAAACAAAAATGTAGCGACTTTTAAGAAAAATAATGAAATTATAATTGAATTCGAAAATTATCATTTTTAGAGTAAAAAATTGAAATGTCTGCCGTTACAAACGGAAACTCAAAAGAGTGTGCTTTGCCAATGCACGGAATCTGACAAAAGATTTCCACCCAAGATCTACAGCCATCAAAAATGAAAATAATGAACTTACAACAAGTGAACGTGTGGCAGTATGGCGATCCCACTTTCAAAACCTTCTGAATAGGACAAATTAAATTCATCCTATTCGAGCAATTGCTCCTTCAACTAAGGAGATTTTTGTCCCTTACCCAGCAATAGAAGAAGTGGAAGCTGCCATTAAAAAACTGAAAAATAGCAAATCACCAGATTTCGATGGTATTCCCGCAGAACTTTTGAAAAATGGAGAAGCAGCTCTGGTCTCACGTATATAATGGAAAACAGCTCTCATTGTTCCGCTACATAAGAAAGGTGACCGTCTAAAGTGTGCGAATTATCGTGGCATCGCACTGTTGAATACTGTATATAAAATACTAGCTAATGTCGTACTTGCTCGACTCATCCCGTTCGCCGAATCTATCATCGGCAACTATCAGTGTGGTTTTCGTCCCAACCGCTCAACCACAGATCAATGTTTTACATTAAGGACGGTTCTGGAAAAATGTTGGGAGTACAACATCAGCAGTCACCAACTCTACGTTGATTTCAAGCAAGCATATGATAGAATCAGACGCGAAAACCTTTGGTTCGCACTCATATGCCTTGGTATCACAGAGAAACTTGTTTTTTTGTGCACACTCACAACATCGGGATCAAATTGAAGAATAGTAATCGAGGGGTCAGTTTCTGATCATTTCGATATAACATCAGGTGTTCGACAAGGTGATGCACTCGCGCCCGTACTATTTAATTTGGCGCTGGAGTACGCGATAAGAAAAAGCCGAATTGAGACACAAAACTGCACGAAGGTAGATCTGTGGTATCGCCCAAGGGCAGTAGCAGAGTTCCTGAGTCTCGACTTGGAGCCGGAAGAATAGCTCCACCACGCGACGCTACAACAACAACAACAAAAATTTTCTAAAACAAAACCAAAATGTAGTTGCCAATAACCCAGCCGGTTCCATATTCCTTGATCCTGTGACGCACTGTCTTTCTTAATGATTAAATCCCAAACATAGTTATATATAAAACTCGTATCTCTAATTATTTCACAGCTAAGATTAAGGTTGCTACCGTTGACTGAATACAGTTCATCCACCACCACCCCTAAGGTGTCACCCTGGCTAGTGATATCTCGCACTGCTATTGCCAGTGGTAAGTGATATCTCAAGTTAACTCGTACGTGAATAGCAGGGACTAAAGACGCGGGGTTGTCACTCCCGTAGATCAAATATAAAAAAATTTACAAAACAAACAAAAATTGATCCCTCCATCCCGCTCGGCATGAACATCGGAAAGATACCTTAATGCTATCTAAAAAATGGTGTCTTTTAGAACTCATAAAATTGTTATCTTTTTGACAACTTTTTGAAGAGATCACTTTATTGAGACCAAAAAGATACCTATATGATAACTATACTGTCGGTGTTTTAAGACCTAAATATGGTACCAAATTGTCAACATTCTAGCATAACCTAAAATCGGTATTGGTTGATTTGAACAAACTTTCATGGTGAACATGGGCAGCTGTAATATTGTTTTTAATTTAATTTTTATATAATTTCACTTTTTGGGATATAAAATTAACATGTCACTACAAAAACAGTGTTTAATAGGTTATATAAGATTTCAAATTGCTAGTAATATAGCTGTAGTGATTAAATATAATATAAATAATAAATAAAATAAAATTATTGAATATATAAAATAAATAATGGTTTGATGATATATTACTATGTAGTAATATATATATATATATATATATATATATATATATATATATATATATATATATATATATATATATATATATATATATATATATATATATATATATATATATATATATATATATATATATATATATATATATATATATTAATATATATATATATATATATATATATATATATATATATATATATATATATATATATATATATATATATATATATATATATATATATAAATATATATGTATATATATATATATATATATATATATATATATATATATATATATATATATATATATATATCGTAATATATCATATCATAATATATTGTACTACATGATCCTGCGAAAAATCTGAGAATTCAATTTTTAAAGTGTTGTGGAAACTAGTAACTGGATGAAATATTTTTATTACCATTATCACTTTTCAGATATTCCTCTATACATCAAACCATGCCAATAAACATCAGGCATGTATTATTAATATAAATGCAATTCTGTCAACCAGTTCTAAAGCTCATATAGTTATGAAGAAAAATCTATAGTACCAGGGATCTACAGTACATATTGAAAAGCTGTGTTACATTTCTTTTATATGTTATTATTTTATTTAAATTTATTGTACAATGAATTATTTATAGTAAAATAAAAAATAAAGTGAAGTAGTCTGTTAATATTAGCCGTATTCGATTTGACTGAAGCAATTGAAGCAACTGAGAAATTCAATGCAATTGTTGTTGTTTTTTCAGTTGTTTCAGTCAAATCGAACGCACCTATTGTTATAATACTGTTAATATTTTAATTATTTAAAATAACCAAACGAAATAACCCTTATAAAAAAAATCGAAAGAAACCGATAGAAAACGATTGAAAACGAATAGTTTTCTATCGTTTGCTATCCGTTTCTATCGGATTTAATCATTTTAAACGCATAAACTATATCTGCCAGATAGAAAACGCACCGTAATCTATCGTAACCTATAGGATTTTTCAGTTTTCGGTTTCAATGGTTTTTCTACGATAGAATTTTTATCGTAGTTAATCGTTTTGAATCAGAAGATCACGATTGAAATTTTTTTTGGTGAAATTGAAAAAGTTTTGAATCGTTTTCTATCCGACATTACATATATAGCACCAATCGTAACTTATCGTATTTTCCCGTCATTAGATTTCTATCGGGCTGAATCTGAAATTTACGATTGAGATGTTTTCAGGAGAAATCAACCAATTGTAATCTATCGTTATCAATAGGATTTTTTACTTTTCGGTTTCAATGGTTTTTTTACGATGGAATTTCTATCGTTGTTAATCGTTTTAAATCTGAAGATCACGACTTGAAATTTTTTGGTAAAACTGAACAAGTTTTGAATAGTTTTTTATCGTACATTCCATATGTAGCACCAATCGTAACTTATCGTATTTTTCCGCCTTCAAATTCCTATCGGCTGGAATCTGAAATTTACGATTGAAATTTTTTCAAGAAAAACAAACCAATCGGCATCATTCGTCACCTATGGGATATTTCAGATTGGGTTTCAATGGGTTTTTTCCGATAGAAGTTCTATAGTTGTTAATCGTTCTGAATCTGAAGTTTTTGATTGAAATTTTTTGGTAAAACTAAACAAGGTTTTAAACGTTTTCTATCGTACATTCCGTATCGTACATGTAAAACCAATCGTAACCTGAAATTTGAAGGTTTGAATCTTTTTGAAGGTTTGAATCTGAAATTTACGATTGAAATTTTTTCAATAAAAACAAACCAATTGGCATCTACCGTCACCTATGGGATATTACTTCGGTTTTGAAAAAACCTACGCATTGCAAAAGTGAAATTTTTACCCCCCCTTTTTTGGCATTTCTCGACGTTTTAGGACCTACTAATTCTAAAAAAGCAACAACAAAAAAATGTATGTCTGTCTGCCGGCCGGCCGACGAAATCTAGAAAACGGCTGGACGGATTCCAAAATTTTTTTATAAAAATAGGTTTACTCAATGGGAAGAGCCGAAAGGACGATGTGTTCGATAACTGTACCGGAAGTGTGTCAATAAATCGTCGAGTGTGTCAAAACAAGGATATTTGCATATTTTTTGCTTAAAAAGCGTTCATTTTAAGTGATCACGAATAGAAACATTGAATTTGAAGAAATCTTGATGATTGGGATTGGTAAGCGAGACCAAAAACTAGATTATTGCATTATAAGTTTGTTAAAAAAATATTGTGAAGTATGACAAAAAACTTTTTTATAAGTTTCAATTTTTGGTTTTGATATAATTTTTGCAATATTTTCAGAATTTTTGAAAAAAGTTTAATCTTTGGTTTTGTAATAATTTTCGGAATAGTTTTAGAATTTCGGAAAAAGTTTGATTTTATTTAATTTTTATAATGTTTTTGGAATTTCGAAAGAAATATCAATTTGTGATTTTTTAATATTTTCTCGGAACGCTAAATGGAGAGGTTTTTTGAGTAGTTTGCTGATTGTATCATCTTTTCACTAAATTATATTAATTTATGATCTGTTATGATTTTCCGGCAACGTATTGATGCTTCGTGTTAGTTTTGTAATAAATTTCTAACCAGAAAAAAAATAATGTGAAATAACCCATTGAAAACGATTCAAAACTAAAAATTCGGCTTTTACGATAAGAAGCGATTAAAACGGATAGGAATTAACAGAAAAAAAAATTATGTGAAAAAACCCATTGAAAACGATTCAAAACGATAGGATATTGCACTGAAATTCGGCTTTTACGAAAAGAAACAATTAAAACTTTTCTCTCTCTCTGGCGTTTACATCCCATGGAGGGATTTTGCCGTCTGTGCAATCAGCTTCCAATCATCTCGTTCCATGACCAGTTGACTCCAGTTTCGACATCCTATATCACGAAGGTCTTGGATGATGTCATCACGCCAGCGTTGTCTGGGTCTTCCTCTTCGGCGCACACCAGCTGGTTGTTGTTGGGACGCTTTTTTTATCATTCTATCTAATGGTGCTCTTTCTACATGACCAAACCATCTAATCCGGTTAGATTTAATGAATCCGATTACATCGCAGCCTCCAAGAAGCTGTCTGATTTCATGATTCATCCGGATTCTATACTGTTTTTCTGCAACTTTACATGGACCATAAATTGTTCGTATGACTTTCCTCTCGAATGTTGATAGAATTCTACAATCGGAGGAAGTCAGTGTCCAGCTTTCGCTTCCAAAGGTAAGCACAGGTCGAATTAATGCTTTGAAAAGTGTGAGTTTGCAACGACTGCGAAAGATGTTTGGATCGCAAAAGTTTTGAGTATGCGTAGAAAACTCTGTATGCGGCTGAGACACGGGCTTCAATATCTGCCTGCATGTCATTTGACGATGTTATTACAGACCCGAGGTATTTGCAGTTTTCTACACGTTCCACTTCATAGTCGCCAGTATTCAGATTGCCGGGAGGTATATTCCTGGATGTTGTTAAAAGTTTAGTCCTGCCGGTGTTAATGCATAATCCAAGTCGTTTAGCATTTCTTTCAAGCTGAGAGAGACTATCCTTGATATCACTTGTTCTACGTCCGAGAAGCACAATATCATCTGCATAGCCAAAAATTTTACTAGATTTGTTAAATATACAGTTTTGTGTCTCAATGCGGCTTTCTCTAATCGCGTACTCAAGCGCCAAATTAAATAGTACGGGCGCGAGTGCATCACCTTGTCGAACACCTGATGTTATATCAAAAGAGTCAAAAACTGACCCTTCGATTACTATTCTGCAGTTTGATCCCGATGTTGTGAGTTTGCACAGAGAAACAAGTTTCCCTGGAATACCAAGGCATATGAGTGCAGACCAGAGGTTGTCGCGAATGATGCTATCATATTCTTGCTTGAAATCAACGTAGAGCTGGTGACTGCTGATGTTGTACTCCCAACATTTTTCCAGAATCATCCTTAAGGTAAAACCACACTGATAGTCGCCGATGATAGATTCGGCGAACGGGATGAGACGAGCGAGTACGACATTAGCTAGTATTTTATATGCAGTGTTCAACAGTGCGATTCCACGATAATTCGCACACTTTAGGCGGTCACCTTTTTTATGTAGCGGAACATTGAGAGCTGTTTTCCATTCAGCAGGTAGTTCTTCTTGGTCCCAGATTGCAAGAATCAGATCATATATACATGAGACCAGAGCTGCTCCTCCATTCTTAAATAGTTCTGCAGGGATTCCATCGATACCTGGTGATTTGCCATTTTTTAATTTTTTGATGGCAGCTTCCACTTCTTCTATTGTTGGGTAAGGGACAAAAATCTCCTCACTTGACGGAGCAATTGCTCGAATAGGATGAACTTCATTCGTCCTATTCAGTAGGTCTCGAAAGTGGGATCGCCATACTTCCAGCACATCACGTTCACTTGTTGTAAGCTCGTTGTTTCCATTTTTGGTGGCTGTAGACCTTGGGTGGAAATCTTTGGTCAGATTCCGCGCATTGGCAAAACACTCTTTCGAATTTCCAGTAGCCGCATGTTGGTTGATGTTTTCGATACAGCTCTTCATGTGTTCGCATTTCTTTTTCCGTAGAAGTTTTGCTGAGGCTTTTCTGGCGCATAGATAATCAGTTTGGGAGCTTCGGGTGTTTCTTGTTAACCATTTTTCTCGCAGTTTTGGTTTGTGCTCAATGCTTTCGCGGCACTCGTCATCAAACCATTCGTTACGTGATTTCGGTGGTCGTTTTCCGATTGTAGTTTGTGCTGCGGATATGATGGTTGATTGAAGCGTTTGCCATTCTTTTTGTATGTTTAATGGCATCTCCGATGGGATGTCATGCTCTTCTATGCTTTGCGTTACAATTTCCTGATATCTATTCAGTGTTTCCAGATGTTTAAATGCTTCGACATTCCAGCGCACGGTCTTTTTTGCTTGCCTATTAAATGTAGATGATAATTTGCACTTATACTTAAAGATTACAAGCATATGATCGGAGTCCATATCAGCACCTCTGTATGATCGAACGTCAGTTACACTTGTAGAGTGTCTCTTAGAAATCATTACGTGATCGATTTGATTTTCAGTTCTTCCATTGTTTGATTTCCACGTTGCTTTGTGGATTCTCTTGTGAGGAAAGAAAGTGTTAGAAATTACTAGATCATACATCATAGCCAGTTCAGCTGCGCGAAAGCCGTTATTGTTACTAGTATGATGCAAGCTGTTAGGGCCGACATGTGTTTTAAGTTCTGCACTTCTACCAATTTGCGCATTGAAGCCACCTACCACGATTTTTATATCGTGCCGCGGGATGTTATTGATGACTTCTTCGAGTTCTAGAAAGAACAGGTCTTTAATGTCATCTGCTTTGTCTTCAGTAGGTGCATGAACATTGATGATCGTTACATTAAATTTTTGCGTACGGATTCTCATTGTGCATATCCGCATATTAATTGGGCGAAAGTCGATGTTGATTCACGCGACGATGTATGAGAAAGCCAACTCCAAATTCTCCTCTGTTTTCATGACCCCAATAGTAGAGAGTGTATCCCTTGGCTGTTTCGTGGATTCCACTCCCTGGCCATCTTAGTTCTTGTAACGCCACTATATCCAGTGTATAGCTATTGATTTGGTTTGTAAGTTTTAGTAGATCTCCTGGTCTTCTAAGGCTTAGCACGTTCCAGGTTCCCATTTTTAAATCGAAGTCCGGGTACAGTTTCCGAGGTCGTTCTAATAATGAATCCGAGATAATCCGAGGCCTGTGTACAGAATTCATGACAAGTAATTTTTTACGGAAATTGGGTGTTAGCCCTTCGCCCAACCCAAATTTTCGTTCTGCATCTTAAGGTCACCAGAAACAACCTTTTTACATGTTTATTTAGCGAGCCGCTAGATCCAAGACAGACGCCCGCTACAAACCGCCCCTAACATGGAGAACAGACGCTTGAGTTGCATTGGTTTTGTGGCACCAATGACTCGCCATGGTGCAGAATCATTGAGTATAAGCAGTATTTACTCTGCCCCTCTCAACTACACCAACCTAATTCTGTTAGCATTACCCAGGTAGCACGGCGTGGACGTAGAATTTCGGATTTCACTACCCAAACAATTAAAACGGATAAGAATAAAAAAAAAAAAAAAAAAAAATGTGAAAAAACCCATTGAAAACGATTCTAAACGATAGGATATTGCACTAAAATTTGACTTTTACGATAAGAAACGATTAAAACGGATAGGAATTAACAGAAAAAAAAAACCATTGAAAACGATTCAAAACGATAGGATATTGCACTGAAATTCGGCTTTTACGATAAGAAACAATTAAAACGGATAGTAATAAACAAACAAAAAAATAATGTGAAAAAACCCATTGAAAACGATTCAAAACGATAGGATATTGCACTAAAATTTGACTTTTACGATAAGAAACGATTAAAACGGAAAGGAATTAACAGAAAAAAAAATAATGTGAAATAACCCATTGAAAACATTTCAAAACGATAGGATATTGCACTAAAATTCGGCTTTTACGATAAGAAACGATTAAAACGGATAGGAATTAACAGAAAAAAAAAATAATGTGAAATAACCCATTGAAAACGATTCAAAACGATAGGATATTGCACTAAAATTCGGCTTTTACGATAAGAAACGATTAAAACGGATAGGAATTAACAGAAAAATAATAATGTGAAAAAACCCATTTAAAACGATAGGATATTGCACTGAAATTCGGCTTTTACGATAAGAAACGATTAAAACGGATAGGAATAGACCTTTTTCCCGAAAAAAACATGACATTTGTGATCAGCTGATTTGGATTTCGAAAACTTTAAAAAATTGTTATTTCTTGCAAATCAAGATTGTTTTGCGTTGTCTTTAAGCTGTTTTTTAGTATATTTGCATTATTTTTATTTTTGCAGTAAATTTTAATACATAATTACTGATTTATAATTATCATTTGACAGATTCCATGCAGCAATCCATGCAGCAATACAGCGATTTGAAGTTTAAAGAAAAAACTCTATAAACAAACAAAAATAATGTGAAAAAACCCATTGAAAACGATTCAAAACAATAGGATATTGCACTGAAATTCGGATTTTACGATAAGAATCGATAAAACTGATAGGAATTGACAGAAAAAAAAATAATGTGAAATAACCCATTGAAAACGATTCAGATAATCTACCAAAAAACGATAGGAAACGATTAAAGCGATACAAACATTCTATCGGAAAAAAACGATACAGCCCCATTGTTGGAATTAAAGAATTCATATTTGTTGTATTGGTACAACTGTTTTTTGTATACAATGTTATGTAAATTATACTATAGTTCTATGGTTTTATATTCTTGAGCTGTATGTCAAAATGGAAATAAAATACAAAACGTGTTACTCTCAGTTTATTATCATTAATTATAATCTTTTTACTTTATATTTCACAACAGGTGTAACGTTTTAACGTTGCATTAATTCTCTTTTCTCATCAAAATTTTATTCACCTTTCCAAATTAAACCATTTTCATGCTAAGTTGACTATCACAATAATAAATACAAAATTTCTATTCCCATACACAAATATATGATGTCAACTAGTTTTATTTAAAATTTTACATTTTTTTTAATAATTTGACTCCCTTTCATAATTCTTCATAATTCAGAATAATTTAACCTGTCTCTAATTTTCGCATACGTGATATTTTTGTTAGAAAAATTGAAACATATGAGTTTATGCTGACTTAAGACTTCTGGCATGGGAAATGTTTCTATTTTCTAAGTTCGGCAGTCAGTTTTTAGTTTTGGTTGGAAGAAGTGGATTATCTTTGGTGTTTGTTATGTGAGTTGAGTTGAGGGGTCGATGAGTGATGTGAGGTTGAGCTAGTGATAGCCGATCAGGCAGTTTAGATATAAGTTTTGTGTTTTTCTTTGTTCGGTTATCTAGTTTTTCGAGTTAAAAATTATTATGTGGATTTTTAGTTGTTGGTATGGTTTTCCTGTTTGTTTTGTTGGCGCTGTGCTGTAATTGTTGTTGTCATAGATTGAAATTGGATTATTGCATAGTTCAAAATAAAAAAAATATATAATAAATAAATAAATAAATAAAAAGAAATATTTTGTGCTTTTTAAATTATATGAATTAGTGTATAAATTCATTTGAAACTATATACTATTGAAATAAAAGTTATATTGTTGTTTATAAGAAAATAGATTCAAAAATGGTTGGAATCGATCAGTATATTTGCAAATTAATGAACACTAGTGAATCAAGTGAATAAAATAACAAATTTTAGTTTATATTGTAATTACACAATTTGGATTTTAATTATATAATAAGAAATCCTATTAAAAAAGGCTGGTGGAAATATATTATTATATTATAACTATATTATTTATAATTAAACGAAATTTGTGTTGAAAACTAAAAATAAGTCAATAAATCAATGAATTAAATTACCAATTGTGTTGTGACTTGTTAATGCTGTTTTGGAGTAGAATATATAATTTGATGGTAACCCAAAAGTAACGAAGAATGATTTCGAATATCCAGCAGTCAAGATAATTATTAATTCGAGGACTGATATAACAACGCCATCAACCATGCTATAGGGATGGCTGGATAAATGGACGAAGGGAAAACCAAGGTATCAATATTTATTTATATTTATAGGTTTAAGTTTTGTATTTTAATAATGTGATAGATCTACCGTACGTCAAGGTGGAGTACGGAACATTCATGTAGCTCCACTTGTTTAGCTTTGTTATTGTCTGGTTTGTGATTCCTGACGGGAATTCAAGATCTAGATATGCTCTGACATTTCACTCACTCCCATCCTCTGGGTTCTAGTCGGCCTTAGATACCCGTCGTCAGAGCCAATGTCTAGATAAAACATTTTGTTAAACACTGTCTTCTAGGCCACTAGAAGCAGCATTTTACATGGCGCCCAAACATTGGCTCAATCAGCTTAGTTTTTGTTTTATTTCAATTTATTTTTTGTTTTTAAATTAAGTTTTTCGGTAATTAGTTATCAAATTTACTCAGGTGTTATTCTATAATAGCAACCACATAAATATGGCTTTCCTTATCATAACTTCCCTCCCTTTCCAAACCTTTTCCATACCTTGTAAATAGTTTCCTTTCAGAGCACCATATGCGCTTCTAACTCAGATTTGTTTCTGTTGATTTAGATATAAGTTTGTGTATGGTTTGTTTTACAGTTTTTTCAAATTAATTTCAAGATTTTGTTTTTTATCTCACTAATAATATTCTTCAAAGAAATCCTCGGCATCAATTACCGTATGTTTGATTAATTGATTGCTAACAGGTCTTTAAAGATATTTTTATTGATTTGATGCATTTTATGGTTTCGCACTGTGTACTACCATTTGGTAATTGATTGCCAGTGGCAGTAAAACTAGAAAATGTTCATTATTTCCTCAGATATTAAGTTGCTTTAATCGCGGATAAACTAGCGTATAGCTATTGAATTATTTGTTCGGCAATTAAAGCATATCCTCTCTTTTCGTTCCTTTTAATTTGTCCTTCCTTATCACGAATCAGACAAATAATGATTAATAGTTTTAAGTTGGACTACATTTATGTTGTGTTCTCCTCCAGACGTCAATAAAGCAATCCTATTGAATTTTGGGAAATGAAATTTGTTTATTTAGAGTTAAGAATAAGCTAAAAATATTTAAAAACTTATCGTATAGTAGAATATTCTTACAAAAATTAGATTGTTGAATAAATGTAATAAAGTAATTAGAGTAGGCTGATAATTTTTGTTTTGTTTCTTCTGGTTTGTTTTGATTTAGATTTTGTGTTTGTTTTTATTATTGTTTATTTTTTTTATTGTTCGTTTTAAAATTATTAGAATTAAATTTGAATTAAAAATGTGCAATTGTAATTATTTTTTTATCTCGTTAATTTTTGTGTTAGAATATAATCAATAATCATCTTAAAATATATGTACATATGTAATTGAATATCGTTTATTATAAAATAATTAAGTATATGTTGTTTGGTACCGATTTAGTAAGTTTAAAATATTTTGTTGTTGTTAGTATCTTACAGTATTTTACGGTACAAAAATATTTGGTATGGTTAGATTTTAGTGATTAAGGAATTTATTTGTTTTTGTTAAAGTCGTCTTAATTGTTTTATATAATTTTTGTTACAGTATCGAATTAAAAATTTCAAATTATCTTATTTTTAGCAACAATTTGAAATCTCAAATATTTGAAATTTATTATTGTGATTTAGAAATTTTATTATTCTTGTTATGTTTATTATGGTTGGAATTTGAAATTGATTGATTAGTTTAAGTACGTACATTAACGGATTTTAAATAAGATTTTAGGTTTTTAGTGAAATATATTTTTAATTGATTTGAATAAAATTCTTTATTTCATTGGTTTTAAATATTTAAAAATTATTATTGTGATTTAGAAATCTTATTATTTTTGTAAGGGTTGAAATCAAAAATTGATTAATTACTTAAAGTAGATTAAAAAAAATTTGAAGTATTTAATTTTAGGGTTTTGATGAAATATATTTTTAATTGATGTTTTTTTAATTTTTACTATATTTTTACTATTTTGAAATCAAATATTAATTAATTTTTTTATAACACTTAAAATATATATTAAATTTTTAATATAAATTAAAGAATACATAAAATACTACGCAATGAATCTTAGTTATAATGCTAATTTTGCTTCCGAAACCAAAATCAACTCAGCTGACAACTCCAATACTGCAGTATCTTTACCTAATAATGACCTAATTAGTAATGTTCAAGAAATGCGTCACATTGATGTTTACAAATGGAATGTCCATTTTGATGGTTCATTGGATGGTCTTAATGTTTCTAGATTCTTATTTAGAATAGAAAAATTGGCTAAGGCCAACGGTATCGGTTTAAGTCAGTTAGTGGACGATATTTACTTTTTACTCCGTGGTGTAGCTTTGGATTTCTATTGGATGTTAATTGAACGAAATCCAAATATTTCGTGGAATACATTTCGTGATGAAATTATTAACAGATTTGACGATCGACGCACAGATTATAAAGTACGCCTATCGATCGAACATAGAAAACAACATTCCGATGAAACATTTTTAGAATTTTATAACACCATATTGAGTATGTCTTTATCTTTGAAAGTAGGATTATCAGACTCCGACTTACTAGAAATTCTCAAACTAAATATGAGGACAGGTCTCCAACTTCAACTTGCTGGTTATTCATTTTCTACTATACAAGAGCTTGTTCACAGATGTGTTGTAACAGAAGACGTATGGTTAAAGATAGGTTATAATCCGGAACAATGTATTTCAAATTCTCGACAGTCCGTAAGCGAGTCAGTAAAACCAAGTGGTCAAATAATTTTTGAACCTAAAGTTATTTGTCAACCGCAACCTACCACCGCTGATGTGTCATGTAACACTGATTTTGAACATACTGTTCAACAGCCAGTTACGTGTAATACTGACTACCCAAACCATTCCGCTTCATCGAACTCATCTTCCTCCAACCATTGTAAATTTACACCTTGTGCCAATTCTGTCAATAGTTTTCCTTTCTCTATCACTAAATCTCGTACTAACTTATATTTTCGTCATAAAAAAGCTATCTGCTCCATACTTTCAAAATCTCTCGTTACCGTAGAGCATGATAACAGACCTTATGCTAATGTTAAAATTAACAATATTTCAATGACTGGTTTGTTAGACAGTGGTGCTAGCATTAGTATTTTAGGGGCGAATTGTAATGATTTTCTTTCTTCCACCGGCATCAAAATTCACTATCTACCTTCTTTTGTATCTACAGCAGATGGTCAAAAACAGCGTGTTGTTGGCTACGTGTGTGCTAATGTTGAGTTTAGAGGCTGCACAAAACTGTTGCGTTTCTATATTGTTCCAAACTTGTCCCAAAATTTATATTTAGGTATTGATTTTTGGAACGCTTTCGATCTACTTCCGAAAATTGACGAAATAACACCTCAAATTACTCCAATTGTTGATAAAGGTCCGTTAGGTTATGATCAACACGAGTTGTCCACTCAGCAAAGTATTCAATTAACCGAGGTGGTTAAAATGTTTCCGTCTTCTGCTATCGAAGGTTTAGGTAAGACCCACTTGCTTCAACACAAAATCAATGTTACGGATGCCGAACCAATCAAACAAAGATTTTATTCTATTTCTCCTGCGGTTCAATCTTTGATGTATCAGGAACTTGATAGAATGCTTTCTCTAGGTGTTATCGAAGAAAGTGACAGTGCGTGGAGTTCTCCTATTACATTGGTGAAAAAGAAAAATGGCCAAGTACGTTTATGTCTTGATGCACGAAAAGTAAACGAGGTTACTGTGAAAGATGCTTACCCGTTACCTTTAATCGAGGGCCTGTTAAGTCGTTTGGATCAAACTAGATACATATCTAGTATTGATTTGAAAGATGCATTTTGGCAGATTCCTCTTGAAAAGGCATCTCGGGATAAGACAGCTTTTGTAGTTCCTGGTCGACCGTTGTACCAGTTTACTGTCATGCCTTTTGGACTTTGTAATTCTCCTCAAACTATGTGTAAACTCATGCACAAAGTCATTCCGCATCATTTACACGATCGAGTGTTCGTTTACTTAGATGATCTTTTAGTTGTTTCATCAACCATTGAAGAGCATATGTCCCTGCTTACTGAGGTTGCTAGACTATTACGGAACGCTCGTTTAACTATTAATGTGGAAAAGAGCAAATTCCTCCTCAAGGAAGCAAAATATCTTGGTTACGTGATTGGTGACGGTTGCATTCGTGTTAACCCATCCAAAGTTGAAGCAGTTGTTAACTTTCCAGTCCCAAAAACATCACGACAAATTCGTCGCTTTTTAGGTATGACGGGTTGGTATCGCCGTTTTATTCCAAATTATTCTTCAGTAGCAAGTCCGTTGTTTGATCTTCTCAAAAAATCGGCCACTACTCGGTGGAATGATGCTGCACAAAAATCATTTGAAGCTCTTAAATCTTTTCTTGTAACAGCTCCCGTCCTAACCAACCCAGATTTTTCCAAGGAATTTTTCATTCAATGCGATGCTTCTAAAGCAGGTGTTGGAAGTGTTCTCTTCCAGCGTTCGGCTGAAAATGTTGAACATCCAATCGCATTCATTTCTCATAAGCTTAACAAAGCACAGCGAAATTACAGCATCACCGAACTAGAGTGCTTAGCTGCCGTAATGTCTGTCAAAAAGTTTCGTCCATATATCGAAGGGTATCGGTTCACTATTATCACCGATCATGCCAGCCTTAAGTGGCTTATGAATCAAAAAGATTTATCCGGTCGTTTAGCACGGTGGAGTTTAAAACTCCAAGGTTTTGATTTTAAAATCGAATATCGCAAAGGAAGTGATAATATTGTCCCTGATACATTCTCGAGAGTTTTTATAGATTCCATCACACCATCCGATGAGACCGTTTTGCCATTACACGTAGATTTAAATTCTGAGGCATTTAAAAGTGATGACTATCTATCACTTATTAAGAGGGTTCAAAATGCAAATGAAAATATCAACATGTGTGTACGAGATGGTAAAGTTTTCTTCTGCCCAATTCCCACCGAGTCGAACACTGATATCTCTTCTTGGAAATTATTTGTACCTTCATCTTTAATCCCAGAGCTTCTTCTTCAAGCCCATAATTCACCAAAATCGGCCTACCTTGGTGTTGCAAAAACCTTGAACATTTTACAACGAACCTTTTACTGGCCCAAGATGGCTCATGATGTTAAGACCTACATTGGTTCATGCGAAACGTGTAAGATGACTAAGCCTGTCAACTTTAGTACAAGACCTAAAATGGGATCATTCGTTGAAGTCGAAAGACCATGGCAACACATCTATGTCGATTTTCTCGGACCTTATCCGCGATCCAAACTCGGTAACAAATATATCCTAATTGTCCTAGATAAGTTCAGTCGATTTGTTATGCTTGAACCACTTAAGTGTGCTACTGCTGTGACATTGACTCGGTATTTAGAAAACCGAATTTTTTCTATGTTTGGTGTTCCCGAAACATTGTTTTCCGACAATGGTTGTCAATTTGAGTCCAACCTTCTTCGAGATCTACTCAAACGTTATGGTGTTCATCATATTTTTACACCCAAATACTCTCCACAAGCAAACGCTTCAGAACGAGTCAACAGATCTGTAATTTCAGCTATCCGAGCATATGTGGCCGATGATCAGAATGAGTGGGACAAACACATTCATGAAATTGCTTCCGCATTAAGGAATGCAACACATTCATCAACTTGTTTCTCTCCTCATTACTTGGTGTTTGGTCAACATATGGTCTCGCATGGTGCTAATTACAAATTACTGCGTGATTTCGATATGTTGAACGAAAGTGACATAAAACTTACCCCACCACATAACCATCTAAGTATAGCAAGACAATTGGTGCTTAAACATCTAAAGTCAGCTCACGTTAGGAACGAAAACCAATACAATCTCCGGTGTCGTCCTCGCGAGTTTAAACCAGGTCAGGAAGTTTTTGTTCGAAATTTTATCCAAAGTGACGCTTCCAAACACTTCAACGCCAAACTGGCAAATAAATTTATTAAAGCTAGCATTCTTTCCAAAGAGGGTAATGTTGGATATAAGATCTGCAACCCACAAGGGAAATATATTGGTGTCTATCACACTAAAGACATTCGCTAGTTTTACCCCTCCTTGGTAAGCATCACATTTATTCTGTTCTGTTTAGAGCCCGGCTTGAGATCTCTTATCTTTCGGGTCATGTAGGTCGTCCCCACGATTGTAACGTTTTAACGTTGCATTAATTCTCTTTTCTCATCAAAATTTTATTCACCTTTCCAAATTAAACCATTTTCATGCTAAGTTGACTATCACAATAATAAATACAAAATTTCTATTCCCATACACAAATATATGATGTCAACTAGTTTTATTTAAAATTTTACATTTTTTTTAATAATTTGACTCCCTTTCATAATTCTTCATAATTCAGAATAATTTAACCTGTCTCTAATTTTCGCATACGTGATATTTTTGTTAGAAAAATTGAAACATATGAGTTTATGCTGACTTAAGACTTCTGGCATGGGAAATGTTTCTATTTTCTAAGTTCGGCAGTCAGTTTTTAGTTTTGGTTGGAAGAAGTGGATTATCTTTGGTGTTTGTTATGTGAGTTGAGTTGAGGGGTCGATGAGTGATGTGAGGTTGAGCTAGTGATAGCCGATCAGGCAGTTTAGATATAAGTTTTGTGTTTTTCTTTGTTCGGTTATCTAGTTTTTCGAGTTAAAAATTATTATGTGGATTTTTAGTTGTTGGTATGGTTTTCCTGTTTGTTTTGTTGGCGCTGTGCTGTAATTGTTGTTGTCATAGATTGAAATTGGATTATTGCATAGTTCAAAATAAAAAAAATATATAATAAATAAATAAATAAATAAAAAGAAATATTTTGTGCTTTTTAAATTATATGAATTAGTGTATAAATTCATTTGAAACTATATACTATTGAAATAAAAGTTATATTGTTGTTTATAAGAAAATAGATTCAAAAATGGTTGGAATCGATCAGTATATTTGCAAATTAATGAACACTAGTGAATCAAGTGAATAAAATAACAAATTTTAGTTTATATTGTAATTACACAATTTGGATTTTAATTATATAATAAGAAATCCTATTAAAAAAGGCTGGTGGAAATATATTATTATATTATAACTATATTATTTATAATTAAACGAAATTTGTGTTGAAAACTAAAAATAAGTCAATAAATCAATGAATTAAATTACCAATTGTGTTGTGACTTGTTAATGCTGTTTTGGAGTAGAATATATAATTTGATGGTAACCCAAAAGTAACGAAGAATGATTTCGAATATCCAGCAGTCAAGATAATTATTAATTCGAGGACTGATATAACAACGCCATCAACCATGCTATAGGGATGGCTGGATAAATGGACGAAGGGAAAACCAAGGTATCAATATTTATTTATATTTATAGGTTTAAGTTTTGTATTTTAATAATGTGATAGATCTACCGTACGTCAAGGTGGAGTACGGAACATTCATGTAGCTCCACTTGTTTAGCTTTGTTATTGTCTGGTTTGTGATTCCTGACGGGAATTCAAGATCTAGATATGCTCTGACATTTCACTCACTCCCATCCTCTGGGTTCTAGTCGGCCTTAGATACCCGTCGTCAGAGCCAATGTCTAGATAAAACATTTTGTTAAACACTGTCTTCTAGGCCACTAGAAGCAGCATTTTACACAGGTTATGTGCCCAGTGATACGTGTTAATAGTAAAACTAAAAAGTAAAAATTATAATAGTTATCAAGTTATAATCAAAAGTTTTAAATAATTTTATAAATTATAACATGTCACAATCCATCATAACCTCGATCGAAAAATTAAAAGGTCGTGATAACTACGACACTTGGAAATTCGCAGTTCAATCCTATTTAGAACTCGAAGATTTATGGGATTGCATTAAAGGTGACACCGAAGATATCACAAAATCTACCAAAGCACGTTCTAGAATAATTTTGTTGTTGGATCCGATAAATTATGTACACGTCAAGTCTACAACCACGGCGAAAGAAGCGTGGCATAATTTGGAAAAGGCGTTTGAAGACTCTGGTCTCACTCGTAAAGTGAGTTTATTAAGAAAGTTAATCACAACAAATCTAGAAAAATGTGAATCTGTGGAAGATTTTGTAATTATAGTGATAACTACAGCACATAAACTGAATGCCATTGGATTGACTGTAACCGATGAATGGATTGGAACCATATTACTTGCCGGTTTACCTGAAAGTTACAAACCAATGATCATGGGAATTGAAAGTTCCGGTATTAAAATATCAGCCGATTCAATCAAGATGAAAATCTTACAAGACGTGAAATTAGTAAGCAGAAAATCTGACGATGAAGGAGCTACAGCTTTTTACGGCAAAAAATACAATCACCGTAGACAACGGGGTGTTCGTTGTTTTGATTGTAATAACTATGGACATTTTGCTTCAGATTGTCCAAACAAGAAGTCTTCTACATCATCACCAAAACCATCATCATCAAAGTCTTTTAAAAAGAAAATGCAGCCAGGAACCAGTCTTTATACATCATTTGCTGCAAGTTCAATTACAAATGACTGGTATATTGATTCTGGTGCGTCTGCACATATGACATCGAACAAAAATTTATTAAAGAATATTACAAACACCGTCAGCAACAATGAAGTAGTCATCGCAAATAATTCTTCTCTGGTTGTCGAATGTTCCGGTAATGCTGAACTATCCCTTATGGTTCAAAATAAAAGTACAACAGCTAATGTTGATAAAATTTTGTATGTACCAAATTTATCAGTAAATTTATTGTCAGTAAGTCAGATGATTAATAAAGGCCATCATGTCATATTCGATTCAGAAGGATGTAAAGTGTACAATGCCGATAACATATTGGTTACAACGGCGTCATTAAATGATGGTATGTACAAACTAGATTTAGATAAACGAAAATGTGCTTTAAATGCAAGTGTAATTCAATCAAACTTTAACTTATGGCACAGAAGATTAGGACATATTAATCCTAATAGTATGAATAAACTTAAAAATGGGTATGCCACCGGAGTTAATTTTAAACAAGAAAACATTAAATGTTCAGTTTGTGCGTTAGGAAAGCAGTCTAGGTGTTCGTTTGGAAGTTCCGATAAACGAGCAAGTCAAGTACTAGAAATGATTCATTCTGACGTATGTGGACCAATAGAGGAACCTTCTCTAGGAAGTTCCAAATATTTTCTGATTTTTGTGGATGACTACACAAGAAAAGTTTTCGTATATTTCATCAAAAATAAATCAGAAGTTTTCAGCAAATTTGAGGAATTTAGAAAATATGTTGAAAATCAGACTGAACGTCGAATAAAAATTCTACGATCTGACAATGGAACAGAATTTTGCAATGAAGTTTTCAATAAAAATTTAAAAAGTCTAGGAATTGAACATCAATTAACGGCCACATACACTCCAGAACAAAACGGAGTAGCTGAAAGAATGAATCGTACAATTGTTGAAAAGGCCCGCTGCATGTTTTTTGATGCAAAGTTAGAAAAGAAGTTTTGGGCTGAAGCAGTCAACACCGCAGTGTACATTACAAATCGTTCACCATGTAAAAGCATTAGTGACAAAACACCTGAGGAATTATGGACGGGAAAGAAGCCTAACTTATCAAATATGCGTATCTTTGGTATTAAATGCTATGCTCACATTCCGAAACAGAAACGCAAAAAATTTGATCCGAAATCAACTGAATGCTTATTTATGGGCTATCGAGGAAATTCCGGTACTTATCGGGTTTATGAATTACGCAAACAAAACATAAAAATTACTCGAGATGTAAATTTTTTTGAAAATGCATATATGGAAAATAATCAAGTAAGTAAATTTGTCAATAATATTAATTATTTTGATTTTTTCCCAGATTGGGAAGATAAAGAAAGTATCGAGACAACAGTTAATCAAAATTTAGTGGGGAACGTTGATATCAACACATCAGACGATGTTTTACAACCTGATTCTGAAACCTCAACCTCAGAGGATGAATTTTCTACGGGAAATGAAGAATATCATACATCAGAGGATGAATCCTTTTCTATTGGTAATGCCACTGGAGTTAATATAGAAGCGGACGACAATTTCGTACCACCAAGGGAAGTTGAACTAAATGTTGATCAAAATTTTGATGAACCTCGTCGATCTTCAAGAGCACCGAAACCAATACAAATGGATGACTATGTCACATATGCTTCAAGAGCTATTGAACTTAATGACCCATCAACAATAGAAGAAGCATTAAGTCGTTCTGATAGTGATTTGTGGAACAAAGCGATGAACGAAGAACTTGAAGCACTAAAGGAAAACCAAACTTGGGATTTGGTTGATCTTCCTATTAATAAGCATCCAATTGATAGCAAGTGGGTCTTCAAGACAAAAAGAAATTCGGATGGCCATATCATAAGACATAAAGCAAGATTGGTTATAAAAGGATGCGCACAAAAGAAAGGTTTTGACTATGAAGAAACCTATTCTCCAGTTGTGCGATATAGTTCGCTACGATTTCTTGTAGCTATGGCCGCAAAATATGATCTAAAAATCGATCAAATGGATGCAGTTACAGCCTTTTTACAAGGAGATTTACACGATGAAATATACATGCTCCAACCTAAAGGTTTTAATCGTGGTTTAAAAGTCTGTAAACTAAAAAAGTCTATCTATGGACTTAAACAAGCAAGCAGAATTTGGAACATCAAGTTAGATGATGCATTACTAAAATTCGGATTAACGAAGTCAAAAGTTGATCCATGTATTTATTTCATAAGAACAAATGAAAAGATTCTTACAATAGCAGTTTATGTAGATGATATTTTGTTATTTTCAAATGATAATGAATTAAAAAACAAACTGAAGGATCATTTACAAAAAACATTCAAGATGAAAGATATGGGTGAGGCACATCATGTGCTTGGAATGCGAATTACGAGAAACCAAAATTTACGTCAAATATCAATCGATCAAGAAGATTACATTAAACAAATTCTTATTCGATTTAATATGCAAGATTGCAATCCAGCTACAACACCGTTAGATCCAAATCTAAAATTATCAAAAACTATGTGTCCGCAGAACAAAGAAGAAGAAGAAGAAATGTCAAAAATTCCGTATCAGGAAGCAGTCGGTAGTCTATTGTATGCCGCTCAAGTTTCACGTCCTGACATATCGTATGCAGTAAGCAGTTTGAGTCGATTCAATCAGAATCCTGGAAGAACCCATTGGCAGACTGTGAAACGAGTTTTCCGTTATCTCAAAGGGACATTGAAGTCTAAATTAGTATTCTCACGAGATGGCAGTGAAAATATTACTGGTTTTTCTGATTCGGATTGGGCTAGTGATATTGATGAACGTAAATCAATATCAGGCTATGTTTTCACAATTCAAGATGGTGCTGTTTCATGGTGTACAAAGAAACAGCCAACTGTGGCTCTGTCTTCAACAGAAGCAGAGTATATGTCGTTATCTGCAAGTATACAAGAAGCATCATGGTTGAAAAGTTTGCAGAAGGAATTAGAAATTAGTTGCGAAGAGTCCATCACAATTTTTTGTGATAACAAAAGTGCAATTAGTCTTGCAACTATCAATGCTTATCATCAACGAACGAAACACATTGACGTGAAGCATCATTATATAAGAGAGGCAGTTGATCAAGGAAACGTCATTGTGAAATATGTATCTACACAAGATATGGTTGCAGATGTACTTACAAAAGGGCTTCCTACATTGAAGCATATGAAATGCAACTTGGGTATGGGACTTACCTTCAGTAAATATTAATTCAGTAGGAGTGTTGGAATTAAAGAATTCATATTTGTTGTATTGGTACAACTGTTTTTTGTATACAATGTTATGTAAATTATACTATAGTTCTATGGTTTTATATTCTTGAGCTGTATGTCAAAATGGAAATAAAATACAAAACGTGTTACTCTCAGTTTATTATCATTAATTATAATCTTTTTACTTTATATTTCACAACACCCATTCATTTTCATTCAAACACCGCATAGGAAACGATAGAAAACGGTTCTAGTTTTTTACTAGATTTTCATTTCTATCAGAAAATAACGATAAGAAACACCCAAAAACGATAGAAATTGCGTCCGCTACAAAAGGCAAAACGTAAGAGTCCGCATCCGTTTCTATGGGAAAAAACGATTCCAACCCATTAATTCTCATTCAAAAACCACATAGGAAACGATAGAAAACGGTCTATCGGCTTCTATCGTTTTCTATCAATTTTTTTTACAAGGGAACCCTTAATTGAACTAAAAAATCTAATAACTTTTTGATGCTATCATTTAGAACTTAAAAAAATGTTATCTAACTGATATCTTTTCAAAGAGATCTAAACGATGTCAGCAAGTGGCGCATTAGAGGGTTTTTTTGATATCCTTATGTTATCTTTTTGATAAATATTTTGGATGTCAGATCTAAAAACGGTTACCTTTAAGAGCTCATTATGACAGCTTTTTGCCGAACGGGATGCTGACAAAACGGTTTAATAATTAATATTGCAGAAACAATTTTTATAAATAAGCAGAGAACAGCTTCGGAATCTCCTATCATATAAACGGAATAGTTTGTGTAGTTTAACAGACGTCCTGTCACGCCGCTTTCTCCGCCAACTTAACAATATCTGTTCAAACAGTTAATATATTAAAGAAACGGTAAATAAAATAAATTGTTTAAATTTAAATAAAGAGTTTATGGAACATTAATTAAAATTTAACACATTTTGAGTAAATGCCGAAAGTAATAATTAGAACAATATTGTTTATAAAAAATAACATTTTAATGGTCTTTTGTTGAATAGTCTTTTGTTGAATGTTTATTGGTCTTTTGTTAATAGCTGGTGAATATGTTTTTTTTAAATACTGTGTGAAATCAAAAAGGCAGTTTGCAAGTAAAATATACGAGGGATCGTGCGTATCTGATTGTTACGCGCCAAGTGTTGAGTATACAAACTTTTGGTTCTATTTGAAATTAGTTTGACGTTTGTCGTTTTACATATATTAAATCAAATCGTACTTTTTCTTTAATATTATTGAAAATCTCCGTTCCTGTTGCGTAAACTTTAATAAATATTTATGTATATTGTATAAAATGTCGCATAATTAGTGCCTAATTTACTTTATTTTCATTTTAATATTTTCACAAACAACAAAATAATCGAATAATTTGAAAGGAATACTAGATCATAAAATTTGTTTAACGTGTAATTGGTGGAAAAAAAGAACCAATACTTACAGACTCTAACACTTAAAGCGCGACGGTCGAATCAAATAGCAATGCACGGTCCCTACGAGGGATCGTGCGTATCTGATTGTTACGCGCCAAGTGTTGAGTATACAAACTTTTGGTTCTATTTGAAATTAGTTTGACGTTTGTCGTTTTACATATATTAAATCAAATCGTACTTTTTCTTTAATATTATTGAAAATCTCCGTTCCTGTTGCGTAAACTTTAATAAATATTTATGTATATTGCATAAAATGTCGCATAATTAGTGCCTAATTTACTTTATTTTCATTTTAATATTTTCACAAACAACAAAATAATCGAATAATTTGAAAGGAATACTAGATCATAAAATTTGTTTAACGTGTAATTGGTGGAAAAAAAGAACCAATACTTACAGACTCTAACACTTAAAGCGCGACGGTCGAATCAAATAGCAATGCACGGTCCCTATACGAAAATTTCACCGCACTCCGAATTAAAATACAATTTTGAGTTATATTATTTAAACTTTACACACCTGATAAAATTTAAGTTTTTAATGCAAATATTCGCCACAAGTTGATTCTTCTACCAGAAAAAGCCTAACCAACAACAAATGCTGCCATCTATTTATAAGCACTCAAACTTCATTGCAAATAGTTCCAAATAGTTACTTTTACGACCAAAAATATAAATTGATAATATAAAATAAAAGTTATAATAAAACATTATTTATTTCTGTATCAAAATAATGCATAAAATACCCAATAATTCCCATATTTTAAATTTCCCGGCTTATTTAAGTTCATACACAAAATTGTTTTCTTATCTCTCTTATCTCTTTCATTATAATAGTTGCTATACAATTCCTATTAACATATCATAGAAAATCTAAAACCGCATATAATTTAATAAATAGTAATATACTTTTGATTCAAAAAAGTTATAATTATTTATAAAATATTAAAAAAAACTACTCTAATAATAAAAAACTATAATTTTTTTGTTTCATAACAATTGTCGTCTCATTTTAGCAACATTATGTTTTCTTATCTCTATGGAAACGTATAAACATCTGCGTAACATCGTCATATGTCTCATTGTATATTTTACGCCTGTAGGCTAAATAGCGAAAATTAATTAATTAATCGAAACATTAATAATTATTTAAAATAAATTGATATTTAAAATATAATTGTGATTTAATTTAAAAACAACAAACTGTATCGAGATAATTGTATTTTATTCCAAAAAAGATAATACAAGGTAAGTTATTTTTATATTGATTATTTCATCCATTTTTCTTTTTATCGAAAAAAAAAACATTTTTTGTTTTTATCAATGTTAATTATTATACGTGAGTAGTATTATTTTGTTTTTAATATAAAATAATAATAATCGTATAATTAATGTAAAATATATTATCAGAAAATGTTGTTTTTCATAATTTCCAATAAGATTCCATTTCGCCGACAAAACAAAAACAAAACAAATATTTAGCAAAAAAAATTTGTTTTGGTTTTGTTTTTTTTAATATTTAATGGATTCTATGATTTTATATAAAAAAAAAAGAAATTTTGTGATTCTATTTTATATCAAATTTTATTTAATATAAATTTCGTTTTATCAAAATACAGATTATTAAAAATGGATAATGATGTACAAGTACAGCAATCACCAAAAAAATCACGATCCCGTTCAAAATCATTACCTCGTGGTAAATACACACTTGTTGGCATTGATATTGATACAACAGGTCGTCGTTTAATTGATGAAATAGTACAGTTATCAGCATATACACCAACCGCACAATATTCACAATATATTATGCCGTATATGAATTTAAATCCAGCAGCTAGACAAAGACATCAAGTTCGTGTTATTACAATTGGGTTCTTTAGAATGCTAAAAAGCATGCAAACCTATAAGGTATGTGACTTCTTTTTTTTGTTTATTAAACTTCTTATCATTTAGCGTTAGATTTCAATTATAAGTGCATCTCAGAATTTATTTTTTCCTATAATGTTTCATATTCGTAGCTAAAATGTTATTTGAGAAATTTAAAAGAAAAGCAAATAATTTGTAGTAATTTTGTTTTTTTTTAAGATCAAATATTGTTTTAATTTGAAAATTTTTTGCAGTTACAGTTACATTTAACATTTTTGAATCCTTCGAAACTTGTTTTTTTACGAATTTTGTTTTTTTTTTAAACCATCCAAACTGGTTTTCGTAGATTGGTCAAATATTGCCTATTCGAAGTAATTACTGATAAAAATATATTAGATAATGAAACGTCTGTTATCCTTTGTTTAAATTTACCGTATATATATATTTAAAATGTCTTTAGCGATCGTATTGACGGTTTTCTGTGTGTTGGAAACTTAGTTCAATAATGTTAGAATAGAAAAATAAATAGAACAAATTCAACAGGTTAAAGAAGCTTGAGAAATTGATTTTTTCCTTTGTGATCGCTAAGTATATATTGAGTTAGTATATTTCTGCGGTTTCGCTGGTGTAATATTACTCTTGACATGGAAATTATCTTGATGCAGAATCCTGGTGCAACAGCCATTGAATACCAGAAGATGTTTGACTAAGCAAAAACGAATGCTGCACAATCTTTTATTTTTTTCTAGCTGTATCCAACGTGGGTATCCGAACGTCATAGCGAAGCCGGTAAATCTCTTTTGCATCGGTAAACTGTTTTTGGTGTGATAATAAAAATTTATGCAGACATTTTATTTCATATTGGTAGTGTTTCGAACGAATTTACGATTGCACGAGTCAAAATCGTTGTTCCCACCTGACACAATGATAATATTTTTAGGAACAAAGAAACCAGTAAAATTCGAAGACGTTTTCGTTCCTAATATGTTACATCTATACGATGTTTTATATACTGTAATTTTCCGTTAGTCTAGATTTCCAACACATGTGCAACGAAATAGGATTCAACATTTTTGAATGAATAAAATCTGATTTAATTCATTTTTCGTAGAGTATTTTGTTCTTGGAAGAACATGTGTGTGGTCTTACCTGTCCAGCCAGTTAAGTATGTGTCTCGGTGATTGTTGTATGTTAACGAATTCTTGAGCTGAGTGATCATTTTTGAGACAACTGAGTATGTATTAATGAACCAACACATAATTGTACAGTTTCACTGGAATAATTTTGATCTTAAAGTGGAATGATTTTAAGTTGCGATTTAGTGACAAGACAACCATTTGCAGTACTTTGTTTTTCTTGTCTCAGGTTGTGGTCTACAACTATATGTTTGCTAACTAAAATAACCAATGTTTGCTAACTGTCGCAAACATTGGTTATTTTATTCTAGATACCGAAAATAATAGTAGGCTCAATGCTATTCCAAAAATAAACAAATCTTTACCCAAGATCACAATCCTCAAAAAAGTTTAGCACATAGGTGTAATTTCTCATTAATTTTTTTATTAGATAACTTTGTTATTCGAGATTGTTTTGTTTCCGGCCTATATTTTTATACCTATGTGTATTCTTCTTAGAGTTCCTCTCGGGGACGGAGGTTGGACAACAACTCATAGATACTTTTTGGGGTTTTGGTTGATCTAAGTAGATTACGTAATACGTTTTTTACTACAACTTCTAATACCAACAATTTTGCCTTGCTGAGCTAGCTGTAAATTGCTGTACCTGTTGTTCCTCAAAATATGACCTAAGTTCTTTAATTTTCTTTACTTAATGGTGGAAAACCATTGTCGATTTTTATTTCCCCTTAATAGTACTTTTACGTTTGTGATTCTATTCGTCCATTTAATTTTTATTGATTTCCTGAGGCACCACATTATCAACGTTTATGTCATCCTCCATGTTTCTATGCCATGGAACAGCACCACCCAAATGTACATTTAAGAATCTTAAGTTTTTGTTAATTGCCGTTAATATATTTTGTCATTTTCTTAAACGTAGCTTTCTTTCGCTTTTACAATTGTGCTAGTTATTTCGCTTTTGTTACTTTCGTCAGCTGTTACTAACTTACCCACATATTTTATTTTGTCAACTATCAATAATTTTACCATCCAAAGATAACGTTAACCTATGATTTTTGAAGTATTTTATACTTACTTACGACCATATCTTCCGTTTTGTCTCCATTTTTTAGGTCATACCGTTTGCATCTAGTATTTATTTTGTTTAACAACAATTGTAAGGTGCTTTCGTCTTGTACAAACAAGACTGTCGTCAGCAAATTTTATATTATTTTTTGGTTCGCCGTTTATTTTATTCCTCACCTCATTTTCGCCAATTTCATTTAGAGCATTCATTGCCATTTCTTCTGAATACGCATTAAAAACACCCCCTTTAAGAATTTCGACGTTGTCGGTGTTGCCATGGTTCTAGTGGTGAACATGGTGAACCAGTGGTTCTTATTCTTTCTTGTTGATTTCAGTATAAGTTACAAGGCTAATGTAACGTAATGTTATGCTAGGCTAATCTTCCCCATCTAGGTTTTTTCTTTTCATCACTTCCATGAACTTCTCATGGCGTACTTTGTCAAATCCTTTTCATGAAACCATGAATAGATAAATATCTTTGTCATATCTCTGCTTCTTTGTACCAGTGTGTTGAAGGCGAATTGCGATTCGCTAATATTCCCTTCCAATTTATTGTATATTCTATTGTGTATGATTTTTAAAAATATTTTCAAACAATGGTGCATCAAACTGAAAGCACGATAGTCCTTATAATCGGCAAGCTTTTTTGCGTTGCCTTTTTTTTTTTTGTCAATTTTGACCAGTTAAACAATTCTGTTAGGATTCTGATCTTGACCCATGGCCAACCTGTGTTTGGAATTTCTTACCACAGCTATCACTATCCAACATTATTTCATCCAGCTTATTTCTTCTTGGATCAATAAATTTTATCTATTATCGTTAAACAGTTCTTGGATATATTCTTTGCAACGGTTTAATCTGTCAATTGGGTTCCCTGTCGTTTTTATTGTGCCACATTTTTTCTGTTATTACTGTTGGTAATTTCTCTAACCTTTTTATGTAAACCTACCCGATTGTGGCCTATCTATATATTCTGCTTCTACACATTGTCTCTCCCAAAAACGATTATTAGCTTCTCTAATATTCCTTCTAATTCTTTTATTATAAGATTTATATTTGTGAAGATCGTTTTTCACCTTTTCACCCGCGTTCACTCATCATTACTAGAATTTCATTAGTCATCCATTAATTTTTTTATATTAGCTCTGTTCGATAATTTTTGTGTTTGATTTTTGAACAAATTCTTCTCTGATTTCATCCACCTCTAATAAGCTATAGTCAGTTTTACGAGTTTTAAAAACTTTGAAAATTTTCGAGTTTGCTATCAGGGAATATGTTTGGATAGGATGTCTGCGCCTGGCTATGTTTTATCTGATTTAATGATATTTCTAAATCTCATTCATTAGAATAAATTCAATTTGATTTCTAATTTTAGACCATTGTTCATTTTTCGAAGCTTCTCATGTATAAAGACGTCTTTTGGGTAGTTCAAACCATATGCTGGTAATACCAAAGTTGTTTAAAAAATTCTATTAGTCATGGATTTTCTATTATTCCTGAAAACTAGTATAAATTTGCCTACGATGTTTTCTATTTCGCCACTGTCTACTTTTGGATTAAAATCTTCCACTTCGTTATAAAAACCTCTACCTCTACATACATTTGCATTAAATTAATTAAATTTTATTATATTTTAATTGAAGTAACATTGATCTACATATCTGATTTACTAATTGTGGCAGTTATGGCTGACTAAATATTTAGATACTTAGAAGTCTACTTCTCTTCTGCAATGTTGATCTTTTGCTCACCCATATATAAACCCATGCCTTTCGGTATTCACTTCTTCACATTCCTTCCAAGGTGTTGGGAGATAATATTGTTGTTGTTATTATTGTTGATATTGTTGTATACACTAGTTGTTGTATTTATAAGGACCATGTCTACAAGTGGTTTCGTGCTTCGTTCCTTTCGTTTTTGCGTCAATATAATCGTTTATACAATCTTATCCTAATTCGTTCCGATCCGTTGCCAAAAAATCCTTGTTTATGCTGTAAAACAATTCAATTATTTTGCTTCAACCTTTTCCTTTGGATTTACCAATTTATTTATTATTTTATATTTATTGATTACCATCCCGCATTTATTTACACTACTACTGTAGCCCTATTCCGGTACATTGTGAAATAGGAATTGAGAAATAAATTATAGCAATTTTTTCATAACTAGTATTCCGTGCCGCGGGAAATAACCAATTCGTATTAGAAAATATTTTTTTATTTGATTTATTGCACTTCTTCTCAATTCCCAATTCCTAGGGAAATGCCGGAATAGACGTACTGAAAAGCATCCTATTCCTTGTGGAACTTGCTTTACGTTGGTTTTGAAAGATGTTCTTTGAAATTTTCAATGATTCGGTATTGCCTTCTCTTGCCAGCAATAACTTCATATTTACTTCATTTAGTTCCGCATTAATTTATTATTTTCTTCTTGGTTTTTGTCTAAACGAATAGACGATACTTCGAACTGCTTCTTGAATAAGTCAACTAATTCGGTACTGAATTATGCCTCTAAACTGGTACAATATACAAATTTACCAGACTTTGGTACTTCATACTTGCTTTAACTGTGTAAACTTTTCACAAAGTTAATTTTCTTGATACCTATGAATCTTTATGTTCTATCTATCCACAGTGGGATAAATTATATTTTCCTAATCTTTTTATAAGTGAAAAGTATATATTTCCTCTAATTTTATTTATTTAATAGCTGCTATATAATCTGCGAATTTCTTTATTTTATAATCATTGTCTTTCGGAATTTATTCAGATACTATTTGTTTAAGTAGAACTATTTCCCAGAATGATGGCTTTTTATTTCTGGTTTGTTACATTCTCCATCCACCACCTAAATCTGTTTGTTCCACACAATCCAAATATCTTCCTTTTCGACAAACTACGTCCTTTTTCTTTGTTATGATGGCATAATATCCCTTTCAAGATGTTTGGTTTCGGAAGTGATCTATTTCTTCATCGTGGATCATCGAACCACATCAATCGTTCTTCAACTTCTTTGGTGTTTGCTTGAATATTATATTGAGTAGTCTTTTAACCCATAGAGTCTTTATCGCTGACTTCATTTATAGTTTACGTTCCAGAAGCAAGCTTTGTTAAATGAGGCTTCCACTAACTTTCTCTTCTTTAAATTTTCGCTTGCACTGTTTTAAACTTTCGCCTGCACTGTTGCTTGAATCTGTTGATCGATATTTGTATCTCGTTGATTCATTTTGATATTCAATCTCCTCATTTTTTTAATGCTCATGAACTTCGAGCTTGTCTTTACATGCACTTATTAACCGTGTGAATATATCATCTTACCCTTTCTTAATTACTTGTACTGGATTGTCATTTCATTTTTGTTCAACACAGCAGAAGAATCTAATACTATGAAATTTGATCGACACCCATTTTATGTAAAAACTCGGAAAGAAACGGTAAAAATTACCAAATTTGGACCTATCTGTAAGATAAATATGTGCGCATTTAACGGTGTTTAATAATGCTATAAAGTTATAGTATGCGACTACAGCATCATTTTTTGGCTAAAACTAACGTTTTGCAAAGTAGGTTTAATTTGTCTCAAATATATTTCATATGAGTTAAGGGTGAGCTTTATATTCAAGATATCGAAAAGCATCAAACGGTCCCTGCCGCTGTTTGTATGAACTCGACATTAAGAACAAAAGAAGTAACGATACATGTGATCCTATCTTCTAAATGATAATATTAAATCTATGTACATGCACGTACTTTTTTTGGTTCAGGGACCTTTCAATTACTTTTACAACAAACAATCAATTTTTTTTCGAACTCTCAACTTCTTTTGTCAACGACTACTAAAGAATATATGCTTTCCATGTGTATGTCTTCCATTGTAATTTTATACATTCTATCACTTGAAGAAGAATGTGACGCAATCGTTTCATTCTACAACAGTTATATAGTTTATTAAATATTCCCCTAATTAAAAACAATATAAAAACTTAAAATTTGTTGGTATAGTAATATCGAAAGGTTAAAACGAGAGAACAATACATATTATATAAAAGATAAAATAAAAAATTTAAAAATTTTCCGTTGTTGTTTTTCTATGCTATCTTTGATGCATTTCAATATGTTGATAAAAACTTTAAAAGGCAAACTGGAAATTAAACGAAAATTTTGCAGTCGTGGATAAAATAGCATCTTGTATTCGCATAGGATGATGGCAATTCTTCACCACTCGCTGCGCTCGTTCCGGAAAACTTCATCCTCGTGAAGAATTACCATCATTTTAAACTCATACAAGAATCTACTATTGCTACAAAATAGTAAAACTGTAGAACTCTCCCTCTGATAAGTGTAGTGGGGAGACGAATAACTTTGAATATTAAAGGATGATGTTTCAAATCTCTTTTGCAGGAAAATCGATTGTCCTCTCCCATTAGGAGTGAATATTGTGTGTACTACATTATCTGCAATAGATAGACATTTTTAGTAACAAAATCTGGAGGAACGATTTGTTGTTACTTTTACATGGTTTATGTAGATGCATAACAGGTGTTTTTAAGATATCTAGCGATAAAATCTTAGCTCCATTCTCAGGTATTTGCAACCATGTAGGCAACCGTTTTTCCGTTTCTAACCCTTTGATTTCCACCCATTTTGTTGTCCATTCGTCTAGTGAAAGTGCTAGGGAGAATGTAGCAACTGTAAAAGTAGTCAATGCATCTAAAACAGCTCGTTGAAATGATTCGCTCACCCAATCTGAATCTTATCCATCCGATTGTGCTCAAACGCTTCAAGTGTCTCGCTGCGATTCACTGATTAGGGAGACTGATTGATTGTGAGTCTCCCTGAGATCAGGGAGACTGGTACCGTCCGACTTCCGTCCTGCATAGTTTTTATATAAAGGTAAAATGTTAATGTAAGAAATTTCGCTAAACTAATGTTTTAACAGGCGAAACATGTTTACAATTTCTATGCCCAATTTACTTATTTTTATTAAGTACATTTTGAATATTTTAAATTTTTTACAAGTGAATACATTAATTGTTACACAAACCATTTGCACGGGCATGATTATTTGTCATAATAAAATTATTCATATTCTCTAAATTGGGAATTTCCCAAGCAACATTATTATTAATTTAAACCGGATTAAAAATTATTGTAATAAATAGAAATGCAAATATTTTCAAACAAAATGATGTAGTTGTAAATATTCCAAATTAATAGAGTTTTGTTGATTTTTCAGGTCGTTAAAACAAAATCAGAAATTGCAGCTTTGCTAGATTTTCTCGACTGGCTCGAAAATTTACGAAAATCTGACAAAAATTCGAGTGGCATTATATTGATTTATCACGAACAACGTAAATACATTCCATATATGATATTAGAAGCATTTAAAAAATATGACTTACTCTCGAGATTTTTATCATGTGTACGATCATTCGCAAATGGCTTTGATTTTGCCACCGCCAAATGTGCGAACACAGTTAAATATTTAAACTTACGTCAACTATCAAAAGTTTTACTAAATACAGATGATGAGAAAAACAAAACTTTATTTGAAGGTAATTCTAGTGTACGGGCACGTCTTACCTTTGAAATTGCACAACATTTAGCTAAAGGTGAATTGAAAGATTTAACACCTGAATTAGAAATGGAAAATATGTCCAACGTATTATATGATTATTCACATCCGGTATCACATGAAATTGCTGAATTACGTAATCAACGTAAAATTTTGGAAAGACAAAATTCTCTTCGACCAATATTTTTACAATATTTTAAGACAACACTTTACCATCGTGTAAAGGCTGTTACATTTAGAAGAGTTTTAGCTGAAAGCGGACAAGATTATGAGAATTTGAAAACGATATGGACGGATAAAAAGAAGGTAAGTTCTGCTAATTTAAAATTCCATTTTTTTTTGTGCCGGCCAATCAGTTTCAAATAACTGAACTTTAAAACTTGTAGGAAGGAATCACGGTTGAAATTGAACAATTGGAAGAATTAAAAGCAGAAGATAAAATTGAGCTCGTTGAATTACTTGACTGCCATTTCGATCCACAAAAGTCAGCGGTGAAACCCGTAATAAAACCACGTCCGAGAAGTCGTCGTAATTCAAGACGAAGCCGCAACAAGGAAAATGTAAAACCAACCGATAGTGATAAACGTGAGGGATCTACAACATCGCAAACAACTCATGACCCACCAATTAAAACTCCAGTAAAACAAAAAATGCAAAAAAAGGAAAATAATAATAATGTTGTTGCTGTAATCCCACCACCACCAACACAACAGCAAAACATTGCCATTCCTGCTAATTAAATCAAAACAAATTTTACATATTTTATAATTTTTAAAATTATTTAAGTTTAAGTGCCTTAAATAAATATTTTTTGAACTTGAGGCAACATTTTTACAAAACGGTTAAATTGTAATTTTTAGACTAAGTTTTTTTTTTATCGAAAAAAAAAATTAATTTTTGTTTATATATTTTGAATTTTATCAATCTAAAAATTACAATTATTTTTTCAATTTATTCAAGCAACCTTAAACGAGAAAAACTAATACAATTACATGAATTTAATATTTGAATTTTGAATTATATAACTTATTTTTAAAGAATTATAAAAACGATACAACTTAAATTTCATTAATAAGCTATTATCGCAAAGCTTTTTAATTATTTGTTCAATTTTTATTTTTTACATATCAGTAAAAAAAGATAAATATAAAAGTCAAAAAATGATATTCTTTTCATAAACATATAATACTATTATATCGAGATCATATTTTGACCTAATTATAACATTAATTAAATCTAAATAAAAACATTTTGAGTGCCATTTAATTAGAAAAAAAAAATAACAAAAATGAGTGATACAAAAGAATTTTTATGAATTTATTGTAATTTTTTAAAAATACATTTTGAAATGTGATAATTTTGATTCATTTATATGAATACATAATAAGATTTTTTGTTCGAAATTTAAAATATTGTAAAATTGAATTTTACGCATTTTTTTGTAAATGAATCATTATTATTTAAGTATTTATAAATATTAAACTATTATTTTCAACTGTTATATATGATTATTGATTATTACTTGCAATAATAAACCAAAAACATATAAAAATTCAACAAAATTGTAAATTTTTTTCTTCAAGTAGAATAATTTTGAATTTTTTTTTTAATTTAGTAAATAAAAGACGGAAATTTTTATGAATAGAACTGATTAAAATTATTCGGCACACGAATGATATTAAACGTGTGTTTGATTTATAAGTAACGATTCGAATAAAACAAATTATATAAAAGGAAAATATTGTTTTATGATTTGTCGTCTGATCGTAGCACAAACCTTTAAGGGCGTAACCGCTTTTCACTGGTGGTTTTGATAAGTGAAAAGTTTTCTAATGAAAAGAAATTTTTAATTTTTACTTCCCCGCTTCACAGTTACAGAATTTAGCAGTAGGTCTCTATGAATGTGGTACAATTCTTCAATATTTTACAACCCTGTTTCTTTTCCGTATGCCACGCATTTTCCTAATATTTTATCTTTCTTGCAACAATCTAGATTTATCGTTAAGCATTACAGGGCCCAGATAACTTACACCCTGATTATTGAAGTCATGCAAGTCATGTCACTTTAAATGACTTATGTCACATCGCATCAATTTTCGTATTGTTGAAGTCATTTTATACGACCGATACCACTTTAAATGACATTTTAGTCGCCTCAATTTTTCATGTGACAATAATTTTTTCAAACGTCTTTAATTGTTATTGTGAAATTGAAGAACGTAAAATGTAAGTTTATTTTTGTTTTGAGTTTTTTCGTTTCACAATTTTTAGCTTGAGTCGTGACCGTTTTTATCGACTTCAATATTACCAATTTTTAAGCGACGTGACATCACTATAGTCATGTCACCTGATGTGACACGATTTCAGTAATCGGGGTGTTAGTTTTCTTGATTCGGTAGTATTTACTATTTCTCCGATTGTCTCATTCCTTATCACCAAAATGTATGTTTAGTATATTTCTTTAAACTCAATATTCAACTTCAACTATTATTTTGATATTCGTCTTCGTCCATGTTTCAAAACCCCATATAGGATTTAGCAAATATACTACATCAACATTCTGATCTTTAATTCCATGTGAATGTGTCTGTTTTACAAAATATAATAATCATATTTTTAAACGCCAGTCTCGCTCGGTTCTCGATATCGTTTCAGCTCTATTACTAATCAACTTAAGTGTTCATATATCTTATCTTGCTAATTCTTTCAATACTTTGATTGTTTAGCGCTAGATTTGAGTTCTGGTTAGCGTCTACTATCATATGTTTTGTTTTGGGTGACTTACAAATTCCATTAAATAGTTTGTCTTCTGTGCATATTCAATTACGGAACCCTTCATGAATCTACCAGATTAAGTCCCATCTGTGCAATATCACAGGGTGTCTTCCCAAGCAGTCCACGAAAACAACAACCTGCCCTGGCACGGATATGAACTTCCTTGTTGTCCAACACCTCTCCTAATTCTCTAGTTAGCTTGAAGAGCACGGTCTCCATTGATCTACCCTTGTTGTAAGAGTGTCGACATCTTGCAAAGGCCATCTTATCAAAATACTAGTTCGTATATGGTTTTCGGCGTACTGATGGGTAAATGAGATTTAGGGTGAGTGACATCTTCTTTCCTACTTTTGGAATGAATACCACTTTTACCATTATCCATGGTTCTGAAAAAGGGCCAAGTGCCAAACTTCTGAAGATTCCCAAGAGGTAACAATCATTTCTGCCCCCACTTCAGCAAATCTGGGACTGTACCGTCCACCTCTGGTGAAAACATGTATAGCCCACTTAATACGGTTGTTTGTAAAAAATGTTCTCTCTAGTCCTATGGGCTTCTTCTTTTAGTTAATTCTGAAGGTCATTAAATTTGCGGTCGCCTCCCTGGGTGGTGGTGGTGGCATCTCTCTCGGGATTCTGCCAGCCGTCTTTTCCGCTTTCTCTTTAAAAGTCACCTTCCAATGCCCGATAAGACTGGCTTTGCCCTGTCGTTGATTAATACAGCTAAGAGTTTGCCTGTGTCCTCATACCGACTTCCAAACAACTTTAAACTCTTTATATATAGCACCTCGTTTCGCACTTGTAGCAACGCGAGAAATTTCTCCCCAGTCTGCCCAGTCTGCACTTCGGTAACCGAATAACCAAAACCGGTTGACGTGTGGGGAATCGTGATATCATCTTCCTCCTCACAAGTGAATTTATACCGAATTATACTTTTGATAAGCTAGTACAGACACAAGCTAGCTAGCCTTTTTGTCGTCGCACTCTACCAGCACGTAACCAGGTTTGAAATGAAAACCCGATATTGTAATTAGTACGTCCAATCGCCAGTTGGTTCACTAGTCCTACTTCGACTAACTGCAGATCCTCCACGCTTAGCATCGTCTAGGGATAATCATTAGCAAGAATAACTACCTTAGTCGCATTAAATGCGCCGCATAGCTGGTGTTGGCCTGCAATAGTGTTGAGCTTCTTCGCTGCAATGTCCGTCGTCGTGGTTTGTCTGGTCCACTTCATATATCATGATCTGACTTTTATGGTATTTCCGTTTCAGAGCCTTTCTCTTTGGGTCTTCCGGCGACATTGGCTCCGTGAGGAACATAAAGTGCCACCTGGTGCCAGCTCTACTGAGTGCCGTCCAGACCTCCAGACATCACCTCCTCATCACCTGTGCTGTACTGCTCCCCGCCTCACAAGTGCTATTTACTACTCTTCAACTCAGCAGTGTTACTTGCCGCTAGTACATTGAGATCGTTGGTTTGTACCCATTGTTTGCACCCATTTATACCCATTCTCCTTGTCGGTGCGGTGACGTCCGACCTTTTACTTTGGTTTGTATTTGCTTTTTGCTTAGTTGTATTTTTTTTTTTTCATTTTTATTCCCTGAACGAGTGTCACAGGAAAGTATACGACTAAGTCAGAGCCCTGATAACTCGATATGGTCATACAAATTACGCTTAGAGGCTGCCCTTGTATCCAAGTGACTCCGTTCGGGAATGGACTATTTGAATGTGCATCCGGCCTGGTGGATCCTCGGCACGGGTCGCATATGACATCACTTATCCGACTCATTTGTTATATTTTTTTTACGTTACTCGGCCCACACCTAAGTCGTTTGTTCGCACTTAATGTAAGGTGATCATGTTCTGCACGGCGTGACAGGCATTCTCACATTCACCCGGAGGCAACCAACATCATAAAGCAAGGCTCATTAAACTAATAGTTCTGTGATCGTTAAAGATTGTGGTAGAACTTTTTTGCATTAAACTCACAAATTTGAACTGTAGCATATACATATGCTAGCTAGTATAGTATGTAGTAGTATAAATTATGTCTAATGTCTCTATGGAGTGTTTTATACAAACTTTGACAAAATGGATAAAAAAAAATTAGATTATAGTATTAACCAATATTTGTATTTTTTTTAAATAAAAAGTGTTGTGTAGTAGGAATTACAAAATGTGTCACAACAACACATAAATACCTTTTAAGACCTAGGTCCCACAACAACATGCGCCTTGAGGTGTTGGTGGACGCTTTTTTTAAATCTTTGTGGATTGAAGGCACTCGAGACTATTGATTCGGGCAAAGCATTCCATTTGTACGATGTACGCACAAAGAAATCCCTTTGCATTTTATTACTATGACAGTGAGTAATCTCTACAGTCCGACCGCCTGCACAAACCGATTGATGAGTCGAACGAGGAAGAACATATGTCTGAGGCATTATATGGACCTGATTTCATCTGAGCACTGCTGGTGACGGTATTTATAAAAAACAACGAGATCAGCAACAGTGCGACGATGTTGTAGGAGCTAGGATGGTAACAGATACAGCGCCCCAAACTTGACAACAATACTCCATACAGGGGCGAATAAAGGACTTGGGAGTAATTGTAATAGGAGTAATTGTTGCGAAGTAAAACATTTTTTACATCTATTGAGGAGACCAAGTTTTCTTGACGCGCTCTTTGCCATGGCCATTATATGATAGTTCCAGAGTAAGTCATTGGATATTGTGACTACCAATAAACGAATGCTTTCACATTCCTCTATATGGTCGTCACATATATTAATTGAGATATCGTTGGGAAACTCGGTCTTTTATCTGGAAACAATCAATAGCTGGAATAGGTGGAATAAAAATTGACCAAATTTTTATCACCCCAATCGGCGACTTTTTTTAGATCTTCGTTTACATTTATGCCAGCGTCTCTCCGGGCGGGATTTATTCGTTCGTGCATTTTACCTTTTGAAGATAGGGGGACGAATGACTTGTGCAGTGTACTATCATCTGCAAAACTATTTATTGGGTTACTGGTGATCTGCAACAGTTCGTTGATATAAATTAAAAATAAAGTGGGAGATAAAACTGAGCCTTGGGGTACACCAGCGGTTATTAATTTAGACTTAGAAGAAAAGCCATCTATAGATACCGAGATGTATCGGTTAGACAGAAAATTTTGAATCAACTTCACGACTGCGGGATGAAAACCGTACGCAACGAGCTTGTTGATCAAGTTGGCATGCTAGATTCGATCAAATGCTTTTGAGATGTCTAATGCGATTACGTACGTTTCACCACCTTTCTCAAGTATGCTAATCCAAAGATGTGCCACATAGTTCAATAGATCAGTTTTTGATTTTTTGTTTCTAAAACCGTATTGGCTGTCAGATATCAAATGGTTGTCTTCCGAAAATTTGGATATGAATGAATTAATATAGGGCTCGTATATTTTAGACATGACTGGGAGTAAGGCTATTGGTCTTTAATTTGAAATATCACATTTCGTTCCATTTTTGGGACAGGCTGGACATTGGCCAACTTCCAGCAGGATGGAAAAATACCAGATTTATCGGATTTATAGAATATTTTGGTGAGAGTTGGTGCAAGTTCTTTTGAAAATGTTTTTAGAATAACAGGAGGAATGTTGTCCAGACCAGAGGCTTTGTTGTTGTTTAACCCCCTTAAAAGTTTTTCGACAATTTTGGGTTTGAAATGTAATTGTTTCATATTAACTCCTGAAGACTGGATTTGGGGCATTTCGTTAGGAGTTTCTAAAACTGTTGAATTTGAAGCAAAGCGTTCCGCGAACAATGTAGCTTTCCTTGCAGGGTCAGTAACGATCGAGTCACCATCAATGATAGGAGGGATAGAAGATTTCGAACCAGAATTTAAAGAATTGCACTAAAAACTTTTGTCAGAAATTGACATACTCGAAAGTTTTACCGCTTTCGCTCTGTCAATCTCTGCTTTTTCGTTTTCAATTAGCTGGTTTGATATTTTATTGGCCTTTAAATATTGGAATCGATTAACAGAGTTCTTTTTATGAATCCAAATATCAAATAATCTACGTTTGTTTCTAAGAGCCAATTTGGTTGTCTTCGAAAACAAATATTTTTGTTGGGGTTTCATTATAATGAAAAGGGAACGAATTTGTTAATACCGAATAGAATGGTTTCAGTAAAGTTTTGAGCAGAAACATTTACATCATCAGTATAAAAACAATGACGATCAAAAGGGAAACCTTGAAAAAAACTTCGGAGACCATTGGTGTCCATTTTTGAAAAATGAAATATTTTACGGGGTTTGGGAACTCTTATAGTTTGTAGCAAATCAGTTTTGATAACTGATGTGATTAGATAATGGTCAGAATTTCCAATACTACCCTTATCGACATCGACTCTCGTAATTTCTGGCATAGATGTGAGATAGAGGTCTAGGAGAAAACTTTTATCACCGCCATTACAAGGAGTGAAAGTTGGGCTTTTTACAATCTGCGTCAGGTAGTGCGATGCAGCAAATATTTCTGCCTGGCTTCCATTGTTGTCGACGTCGGTCATTTTGGAAAATTATTACCACGATTTGTTGTGAACGTTGAAGTCGCCGGTAACGATAACCTCACAATTATGAGATTGTGCTCTAATTTCGTCGACAACATTCAAGAGATTAAAAAAAATGGGATTATGTTTGTTTGGGGACCGGCATAGAGCTATTGTGAAAAAAGAAATTTCAGGTAGACAAACCTTTAATACTACTGTGCTGTAGCCATCACCATGTAGTTCATAATTTGGAAAGTTTTTATATGCAACACTCTCATGAATGTATGCACATACACCTTGATAAAGTTTAAAAGCTGATTCAAGCCTATATTTGGGATTTAGTGTTACGTCATAGGGATGACCAGCCAGAAGAAGAAGACCAACCATTAAGAAAAGGAGTTGGATTTTTAATCGATAAAGAATTGAAAACATGTATAGCCAGTATAATCATGAAATCTGATAGAATATTAATGCTACAGATGAGAACAAAGGGAGGTATAGTAAACCTGATCCAAGTATACGCACCAACAGCCGATTGTGATGACCAACTATGCGAAGAATTTTATGGCGAATTAAATGAACTAGTAAGTTTAACAAAAAAGGAACATATTACTTTAATTTTAGGTGATTTTAATGCCAAAATCGGAAATATAAACGTAGAAAACATTGTTGGAAAATATGGGTTAGGTTGGCGTAACAAAAGAGGAGATAGGCTTATCGAATTCTGTATAGAAAATAAGATGATTGTAACAAACACTTGGTTCAAATTACCGGCCAGACGATTATACACTTGGACGGCACCTGGAGATAATAATGAAAGACTAATTAGAAACCAGATTGATTTTATTTTAGTGAATCAAAGATACAGAAATTCTGTGAAAAGTGTCAAAACGTATCCTGGTGCTGATGTTCATTCAGATCACAATCCAGTTGTTGCAAATATAGAAATCATGCTGGAAAAATCTGAAAAGAGAAATAATGTGGTTAGAATTAACGCTCAAATATTAGATATACCTGAAATAAAACAAAAGATATCAATGAATATGAACAACAAATTGAAAAAAATCGAGTGGGAAGAAGGCGTGGTAATAGACATTGATAGACAATGGAGTAGATTCAAAGAACCACTTGTAGAGGCGTGCGAAGAAAGTGCTAAAATCAGGGAAATTGTAGCTAAAAAGAAATGGATGGCAGAGGAAATATTACTGCTTATGAATGAACGAAGGAAATGGAAATCGAAAATGATTAAAAATAAAATCAGAATGGCAAAAGCAAAATTCTGAGAACAAGAATGTAAAGAGGTTGAAGAGCTAGAAAAACGAAACAATTATTTTAAGCTGCATAAGGAAAAATAACTATGGTTCTCTTAAAGATACAGATGGTAAAATTATTTTAGATTCGGAGCTCCGATTAAAGCGTTGGGAGGAATATATTACAGAATTGTTTGATGATAACAGACCAGGAATAGAGAATATTGCAGTAGTAGAAAGTTTTGACATTTTAGAAGTAGAAGTAGAAAATGTGCTCGAAAAGGCAAATAATCGTCTAGCAACAGGTCCTGATGAGATCCCCAATGAGATATTAAAATTGTTAGATAATGAGGCAGTAAAAATACTAACAACTCTATTCAACAGAATGTATAACTCCAGCACTATTCCAACGGATTGGCTTAAATCAACTTTCACCGTGCTACCAAAAAAAAAACAATGCGACAGCTTGCGGTGATTTACACTAACACTATATTAGCTTGATGAATCATGCATTAAAAATATTTCTAAAAATCATTCATAATAGGATCTTCAAGAAACTGGACAGTGATATAGGTGAGACTCAATTTGGATTCAGGAATGCTACCGGAACTAGAGAGGCGTTATTGATGTTAAATATTTTGAGTCAACGATGCAGCGAAATGAATGTAGAAGTACATACGTGCTTTGTGGATTTTGAAAAAGCGTTCGATAAGGTCAAGCACAACAAATTGGTAGACATTCTGAGAAAAAAACAAATCGATGAAAAAGACATAAAAATAATTGAATATCTATACTGGAATCAGTCAGCAGAAATAAGAACAACAGATGGTATAGGTGATGAAATCAACATTAAAAGAAGTGTCAGACAAGGATGTATTTTATCTCCTTCGTTGTTTAACCCCTACTCCGAAGAAATTTTTAACGAAGCATTAGAGGGAATAGAAGTAGGTATCAAAATCAACGGTGAAAGAATCAACAACATTCGTTTTGCTGACGACGCAGCGCTGGTGGCAGATAACATAAATGATCTTCAAATATTGTTGGAAAAATTAAACACTTACTGCGGGGAATATGGCCTGAAGATGCATATAAATAAAACTAAATATATATAACCATATGGTAAATATATAACCATATGGTTATTGGTGGTCACTCAGTAAATAATGAATATTTAAAAGTAAACGGTGTAACAGTTGGAAAAGTGCATCGAATGAAATCTCTGGGAACAATAATCGAAGATACAACAAGCAATAGATCAGAAATAAAAAGCAGAATCGAACAAGCCAGAGCGGTGTTCAGTAAAATGAGCAATCTATTCTGTAAAAACGACTTCAATATTAAACTGAAAGTTAAATTACTTAAATGTTACGTATGGTCAACACTTCTTTATGGATCGTAAACGTTGTTACTCTAGATTAATTGTTATTTTTACTACTTTTCGCTTTTTACCACCAGAGGTCTCACTTTAATAACCTTATAGTTCAAGTTGATTTCAAAGATGGCATAAACGTTAGTTTTAGCACTATATTTATTAAAGATTCACTCCATCAGCGGTAGACAATTTGGACATTTTCTTTGCAAATCTAACGCTAATCTAACGCTAGATCAACCGCTATATCTAACGCTAGTCTAGCGTTAGAGAAATGGATGTGGGTTCGAATTATGGGCATATAGAAAATTTTTTAAAATTTCATGGAGAGATAGAATCACGAATGAGGAAATGTTGAATAGAATGCACAAAGAAAAAGAATTATTGAACATCATAAAAATAAGAAGACTGGGTTTTCTAGGACACATCATGAGAGGTAACAAATATAGAATCCTGCAAGGAGCTCTACAAGGAAAAATAAGGAACAAGAAATAGAGGTAGAAAGAGGAAAAGTTGGCTACAAAATGTAGAAGAATGGTTTAATATTTCCACGAGAGATGTGTTTAGATTAGTAAGATCAAGAGATGATGTTCGTAGGATGATGGCCAATCTCCAAAGAGGAGTGGAACACTAAGAAGAAGAAGATAGGGATAGTTTTCAGAAACTTGTGTTTCTGTAACAAAAAGAATATGCGGTTGGTCGTGCTCGAGATGATGTTGCATGGCGTCACGGTTGGCATTCAATCCACAAATATTTTGGTAACTAAACAATAAATCCTATCATATAATCAAATATAACATATTGGCCTATTTCATGATAGGATGTAAGAAATAATAAACAGGTGGAAACAAAATTTTTAAAAAATTTAAAAGGTTACTCAAATATTTATCCATATATTGTTCCCACGAGTTAAGACGCAATAAAGGTCACCAACAGGCCTTCGTCTATACCTGTTAGAAGTCTATATACAACTGGGAGCGAGAGGTGCCCAGAGGGTGGTACTTTTCATGGTTTGACCCTACATGAGTCCTCTCTAGTGTGTACTCATCAGGAGGTGCTAATAAGGGAGCATCTTCCCGCGACCCGGGCTGCTAAGCCAAGGTCCTCGTTTCCGCTAGACATTACAACAGGTTTACGGTTTGCAATAGCAGGCTAGAACCCACTATAGCTCAGGTACCTCGGGTTCGCCAAGTCCCGTATCACGGTCTAATCAGACCAGTGACCCCTGAGGGTAATAACAAAGCTCTTGTCATTGTTCCCTTCAATTCATTGTTCCCTTGATTAAAAAAACAACAAAGATTTCATTTAAACATAGACGGAAAAATTAAAACTGACGATTTTCGTAAAATTCAAAATTATTAACCACAAACTCATCAGACAACACAATTATTTATTCCCCACATATATTGCACATTAATATCCAAATCATTTACTGTGAAATTATACGTATTGCAAATAAATAGGCATTTTTATTTTGTTTTGATAAAGAAAATAGACTTCGTTTAATAAAAAATAAAATAAAATCATTGAAATTTTTTAGTAAAAGTTAAATAGTCGTCGGGTTAAGATCGCAGATCTCGTTATTATAAATATAAAATAATTTAATTAAAAGTTCAACATACTAAAAAAAATAAAAACAAACGAAAATGTCTCGAGATAGTGAGAATCAGAAAAACTATGATGAGATACCACATTTAGTAAAAATTAAAACATATTATGCTGCTAAAAATGGTCATGCTTTAGTGTTGTTACATGGTTTAAATAATATAACTGATGATAAATTAAAAAATGATTTAGTTAATCAGGTAATTATCTTTAAGCGATATTTCGAATGACGAAACAAATAGAAAACCTTGTTTTGATGGGTTTAAAAATAAACGCATAAGACGTCATTTATTTAAGTGAAAATTAAATTAAAATTTAACTTAAATTATAGTGGATTGTGTGCTTGTGGAATTAAAATTATAAATATAAATACATTTTTTCTTTAAATTCATATAGATCTTTTGACGTTTAAGTTGGTTTTGTTCTGAAGAATATTAATACCTAAATTATTTTTGAATTGCGTTAATGCCCACAATTATGATTTATCTCTTGAAAAAACTCCATCAGTTTCTGCATTTAAAAAAAACAACGCAAAAATCGTTTTTATAGTTATTTCGTATGATTTCTTTGTTATAATTTTTTTTCTTCACAAACATGGAATATTGCCAAATTACTAATGAAAATATTTACAACTATTGCTTTAGTTACAAAAGTTGGAATTTCTAAATAAAATAATTACATATGCACGATTAATTTAGCTAATTATAGTAATAAATTGTGTGGGTGCATTCTATATAAATTTTATAGATTACTTGTACCTGTGCTTGATCTCAGATTTGGAAATAAAAGAGAATTTGTGATTTTTTAATTTTATAAGAAAGATTCCAGCGTCTAACTAAAATCTGTAAAGAAACTATCAAAACATACAAATCTATCAAAGGATATATTGAGGATATAAAATGCAGAATTATTTAAAGAATTAGTTTTTATAACTGGAAAAATTCTAAGGCTACGAAAAAAAATAGTCTATGCTTAACCGGCCTAATTTTAATTACGACCATCAGCTGCAGGGCATGTTTGATTATATTCATTGAGTATATAATCAGATTTAAGTCCGTTGCTTCTTTATTAAATTCATTTATTTAAATCAACTCGATAGAATGTATAGAAACTCCAAACTCAATGTCACTGATTAAGTTATGAAGAAATTCCAAAGGATCGTGAAAAAACAGGAGCACGAGCTAAGTGTAAAAAATGTCAACACAAATTACAAGGTATAGCTGCTCGTATTATAAAAAAGTCATATGCTTGTCAATATCCAATGTAACCAACGATGGTGATGAAATCGTTGATGTTGGCTGTTGCTACGACTTCTTCCACAGCCAGAAATGAGTGAGCAAACAGTGAATAAGTACAGAAACAGAATATAATGCATCTTCAATTGATAAATATGGGTAAACATTTGATTAAAAATGAAAGAGATATATTTGATAAGCAGCTAACCGGATTTTTTTATGCTGATAAATATTTATTTTAGAAAAAATTACAGTAATGAATTTATTCAATTTTGCAGTGTGGTCGACCGTGATAAAAGCCATTGAGAGACATTTATCCGGGAAAAAAATTATTAAATTTAGTGTATGAGGACGAGCAAATTAATGTTGTCGTCTGCTTAAACAATCAAATCGTTTTTCCAACTCTTGACTGATGGTCAAATGTGAAAAAACAACCAATATTATGTGCGTGTGTAATAAAAATGGCAGTGATGTTATTTTAATTGCAACAATAGACAGTGCCTGAAAAAACCGGATATTAAATATTTACGAAATATGACGAATCAAATTATGGCCAAATATTAAGTGTTGTTGTTGTAGCGACGAGATGTGCTATTCTTCCGGCTCCCAAGTCCAGATCCAGGATCTCTGCTACTGCCCTTGGGCGGTACCACAGATCTTCCTTCGTCAGGTCGGTTGGTTTCTCTGGACAATTAAAAAGGTGGTTAACATCATGTGGCGTGTCCCCATATGTGACACTTGCCAACAATTCTACACATGTAGTTGTTTAAGATGCTTGACCAACCGGATCTTAACTGCGCTATGATGGTCCTCGTGCTGCGTGGCAGTTTTAACTTCGGCAGCGACTTGTGGTGGCTTGCTGTTAAGAACTCGATTCGGGGCGTAGTTCTTTATTGTGTCTTTAACAGCTTTGATATGTATATTTTTTAGCCTCATCTTATACGTAGGCTCGTCGATGTTACCGATGACTTGGTTGTTTTTAACATCTTGTAGGAAGCATTTCGCAGTCCTTATGTCTCTAGGTGGTGTTGTCATGTATAAGGTATCATTGCAGGGATGTTTCTCTTTATGACCGGCCCAAAGATATTGTTTGGTAAGCATTTCGTTATGTTCACGGACCGGCAATATGTTACATTCCTCGTGTAGATGATCTCGGTGGGCCATCAAATGACATCCGGTTGTTGTACGCAAGGCTGCGTTCTGTGTTATTTGTAACTTATTTCAGTGGGTGTCAGCGAATTGGGGTGTCCATATGGGAGCAGCGTAATTTATGAAAAGGTTTTCTATTGCTTTATAAGCTGTTATTATAGTGTTTTTATATTTACCCCACGAACTACCTGCTAGAGCGTTATTCGTGCTTTTAAGTTTTGTGTTCACTTGTTGAGCATGAGCGTTGAATTTAAGTAGTGGATTGAATGTTACCCCCAGCAGTTTCGGATTTTTGACTGTAGGAATTAGTATGTTGTCAATGCAGATGCTAAGTGTAATTAGATAGATTGAGTGTTGTAACGGATAATGCTTCTAATATGACTGGCATGAGAAGTAATAGTGTAAACACAAATTTAAAGTTAATTACTTATGAGTGTTCGGCCTGTATATTAAATTTACTAACTCGTGATTTGGGGGAAAAATTAACAAATAATTCGGCATATAATACAATTCCACAAGAAGTTTGCTCAAACTCATATTACGACTATCGAATCATATTTAAAAAAAACTGGTCAATATTTGTGAGACTCTGTGAAGATCATAGACAAAAAATGCATAGTGAGACTTCATAGATATTAAAAGAAGCTGTAAGGTTTTATTTAGTAAGCATTTTTTAAACCCATATCAATTGCTCTAGAAGTCTAGAGTCTAGACAATATGCAACAAACACGTGTAAAATTGCAATTCGGTATAAGTACTGAAAATAATTGGAAGCGATATCAAACAAATGAGTTTGATCCATCACTCATGAAATTATTTAATGCTGGTTATTTATTTGCATTACAACCTTATAATTTTGTTGCTTTTGCACTAACACCTTCACACTTTCGCAGTAATTTCCAATTTTTAATTGACAAAAACGGCTATTGTGGGATTATATGAATGAAGAATTTTCTGTCTGTTTTATAACAATGTATCTAAAGTTTCAAGTGAAAATTTCTCCATTTACGGAACCTATTATGTAAGAAGTCATAACAAATATGACGTTCTTAGAGTGGTGGATATCGATTTATGGTTTACAACTACATAGAATTGTTATCGAGTCGATGGCAGACTAATATAATATCCAACAGTTTACAACAGCTTCTGCTTAGTCAGCTGGTGTTGAGCATCGGATGGACAAAGTTGGAAAATTAACATTTTTGGCAAAACAGTTAAATAAATAAAAGTTGAATATCGAATTATAGAGCAAAGTACAAGAGGTTCTTACAATTTAAATTCGTAATTTAAAAAAACGAATAAAATCAAAAAAACTGATTTCAATCATAATAAGTACTGTAGCAGACCTAACGAAAAGGACAGATCCCCATCCTCGATTTACTTGACTGTTACAATTTTCTACTTCAACAAATTTTCTGACCGAGTTCACCAATTTCAAAAATGTTTGTAATTAGTAATCAACCTCACGAGGACATTTGCAACGCCACCATAATAAATGATAATCTATCGAATAGCAAACAGGCATGTTATCGCATAATTTTTCAACCTAATGCTTTTCGCCCGAAGTCGAGTTCACGTGACTTATTAAACATGTTATATCTAATCCGATCTTCTTTGTTCGTTTCTATATTTCGTTTGACTGAATTATTTACTATAATACTCATTTGCTACAACGTAGCAAAATTTATCCTCTTCTACGGTTATTCTACGCGAATAGTCGTTCACAAAAACAAAATTTTAGAATTTTAATCAAATGAATCAAAAACGGTGTTTTCCAAAACTACAAAAAAAAATTGTTTTGGACTAGAAAAAAATTCACCTTATGATACCCCACTCACCTTATGACACCCCACTCAACAAGGTCGAAAATAATTTTTTTTCAAAATTTCCACCCTCGACTCCCTCAAAATAGCAAGAAAAATTAACCTTTCATATGACGCCCCACTCGACAAGGTTAAAAATAATGTTTTTTCAAAATTTCCACTCTCAACCCCTCCAAAATAACATTTGAAATGATGAGCCAACCGCTATAGTTTTCGTTGAATTTTTTCAAATTTTTTCTTGTGTAATATGCGAAGTTAAGAGGGAAGACAGAAACACTCGTTTTTGGCAATATCTAAAAAACTAAGCAGTCGAAAAATGATTCAAATTTTTTTTGGAATATTTTGATGTTTTTCGATTTTTCTAAACCAAACTCGATTCGTTAAAAAAAAATTGTGTTTTTTCGTTAAAAATAAATTGTGTTTTACTATCTCCTTATCTATGTTCATAAAATATTTGAATATTTGAAAACAAATATGTGAAGTTTTTTTGTTATCAGTAAGCGTGGGAAACCAAATTTAAAAACTGTAGAAAATTTCAACTCGATAGCACTTACAGTTTGTGAGTGAATTGATTATGTAGAAATTTGGACGGAGACCGAAGTCTCACCAATGGGGTACCGTTTTTACTTTTTTAAAGATGTCACAACACATAAATGCCTTTTAGAACCTAGTCCCACAACAACATGCGTTCCAGAGGCGGGAGAAGAAGTCCTTTTACATTTTTCACTATGATAGTGAGTGATCTCAACAGTTTGGCTGTTTGGATAAGCTGAATGAAGAGTATAACCGGGAAAAGAATGTGTTTGAGGCATAATGGGTCTGATTTCTTCCAAGCATAAAACTGGTGACGATGTTTAAAAAAAATCCGAGATCATCAACGTATAGTACGCTTTTGGACAGAATTCAAAAGAGCCAGGATGGAAACAGATGCAGCGATCCAAACTTGACAGCACAATACTCCATACAGGGATGACTTCATATGAAGTTAAATATTTTGTACATCTATTGAGGAGGCGTAAGGCAAGAAAAGGCATAAGGCATCGGCACTCTTTGAAAAATTGATAGGCAGATTTAACCAGAAATAGCAGATTTATCCTGAAAAAAAACTGAAAAGTTCAGGGATGGCAGCGATTTCTCCTAACCGGTTTTATCCACTGGATTTTATCCGGGTGGCTAATTCATTTTATCCTGGATTTTAGCCGGATAAAATTAATTCATAAAATTTTATTATCCAAAAGGTGAAAGAAATGTTTTTTTCTTATTGTGATTACTCAGGAAGTGATTATGACAAACAGATACATTTTATAATTAATCTCAAATATACTAAATTGTTATGCAATTAAAAAGATAGATAATCTAGACCAGTGATCGCAAATACGTGGCACGCGTGTCAGACTTGGCACGTTTGAAAATTTGTCTTGCACGGCAAACATTCTTCTGGCACGGCAAACATTCTGAAATTGTGTCCAAAATTGTCTTTAAATTCGCGTTTTAGGAATCATAATAAAAAAAAGATTTTTTTCAGATATTTTGTAATAAGTTAAATATTACTGTTAGTCCAGTAAAAGACGGTAAAAATAGTAGGGAGCCTCTGAGTTCTTTGAATCAGTATCGATTTGCCTGAAATGCCTGAATCGATTTGCCTGAAAATTTGAAATTAAGCTCAACACACCCTCCATTTCAAAATCTACCCAAAGTGCTTTTATTTTTAGGTGCAAAAACTACCACTTATTGTCAAAACTTATTAAGCTACAAATTAAATCTTAATAGATCTAAATAAAGATCAAAACGACATATCTCAACCCTTAAAAACCACCTAATATTATGATTACATTAAAAAAAGTTATTACGGGCGACAAATTTCTTTTCTTTTTTTAATTTAACTACATTAAATTTGAATGTTTTTTCATTAATATTTAGAACATGGTATCCTCATGAGAACTATAATGACTGTCAATCTCCTCTTTTTCTTGATCTAAAATCGGAGCACTATTATGACAGATTTTGCAGGAGCATCCACTACAAGTTGCGTTGCAAAAAAGTCCAACTTTTCGACAGCTACATAATGCACCACATCCCTTTTTGCAATTACAGAAAATAATTTTTAAAAGGTTTTAATACCTCATAAGAATACATAAGAATTTTTTGCATTTTGATGGACTGCCAAGATAATTCTTATGTATTCTTATGAGGAAAACTTTTGTGAACGACGGTTTATTTCTAACACCTTCATATTTTGTTCATAATAACTATCAAATACAACAGTAATATTTTTACCGAAATTTCTTCCTAAATAAAAGAGGTATTCTCGGAAAAAACTGCTGTAAATGTGCCATTTAATTTTATACAAAAGAATATTTCAAAAAAGGTTTATGAACATGAAACGCAATCAAATAAAATTACTAAATATATACTAAATCTTCTAATAATATTACCGCCGCAAGTTTTTAAGCAGCAAGAAATATTGCCAAACATGGCAAAGCATTTACGGATTTATTAAATCAACTCTTTTAAGTTGTGGTGAAACACTTTCCAAAAATATTAAAAGCAAACATAAAATTCTCACCCGTAGCCAAAGTATGCAGTTAAGTGCAAATACCGTAAGAGATTATAAATATTTTATAAAAATACGTGAAAATATTTCTAAACAGTTAAAATCTGATCTTCATGCGGTTGAAGTCTTTGCATTGGCAGTTGATGAGAGGACAGATATTAACTGCGTTGCCAGACTGGAATTTCTTTGCGTTGTGCTACAGTTGAAAAAATACGGCAAATTTCTAAAATTAGAAACTTTGCAGGAACAAATTTTTATTTACACATTTTACGACCGTGAAATTGTCTCCCTCGACGCTAACGCGTCTCGTGAATAAAAGTGTCACTCACGAAAAAGCAACGTTTTCATCTCTTGTAGCCAAATGTCCTTTTTCATAATTGGATTGGCAGGCGATAATAGCGATTATTAGAAAAAAAATTGTTTCGGCAGACCAATAAAATTTAGTTGCGAACCCTGATCTAGACTCTAGAGAAAGATCTAATTTATCAGAGGATAAAAAACTATATGAATAAATGGTGCTGTGTGCTTTTCGAATATTACAAAAAAAATCTTTTTTTTATACAAAAACAAATTAACCGGCTTTTTTAATATTATCCGGATAAAACCGGATTTTATCCACCTGGAGAGGTCAAAATGAAAAAAGCCGGCTTTTTAACCATCCCTGGAAAAGTTACTTTCTTTTTCGACACTACAGCTTGCCACACAGATAACAATTACAGCAATGTTAAACGATAGTTTTTGTCATCCAATACCACATCTGCCTTACAGAGTTTTTAATAAACGAATAAAAATAAAATATCAAACATGTTAATATTCGTCTGCTCACAAGAATGGATGATTCGAGAATCAAGACCTAAAGTTTCGACTGCATAGAAACATGATATATCCGACTGAATAACCGCTGCAATTTGAGTCATACAGTGATTTTTTTGGTTTTGAAGATAATATTACAACATCTGAAGAATTAGTAGATGATTGGAATAACATTTGTTTGTGTCTTTGCAAGATTGAGATGGACCAGATGAACAAATGTATGATAGTTCGTCGTCTAATGGAGAAGATTAAACTTATCAATAACCTTTAGGCATCTCATTTAACAAAACAACTTTAAATTAAAAAGATTTTAAGAATTATGTCAGTGAGTAAAACCGTAGTGGGATGTTTCTTCGTCTGGTGAAAGTGGAGTAGAATTTAATTAAAAAATGTCTTTCGATTACAATCCATAAAAAAAAGAGGAACCCAAATATTGAACAGAAAATATCGTGCTGACTGAAACGACAAAAAAGATGACACAACACGGAGAACTAAAATGCGTTAAATGATAACACGAAAACATTGCTTCTGAACGAAGCAAGCTGATTCATCAGAAACTCAGCAGTTAATTGTTTATAGATATATCAATTTGCAATTCGGATATGACCTTGCTTTAAAATATTTAAATGCATTACAAAGCGATATGAAATATAACATATGATTTTATTTATTTACAAAAGAAAATATAAAATTTATACTAAATGATTGTACAAATATATTTTTAAACCAGAAAAGAATGTGTCATTGATCTTAAAAAAGAAATTGAATGCAAGACATGTGCTACGAATATAAATAAATATTATTATAGATGATTTCTGTATGATCTTTCAACTTAAAAAGTGGAAATTTAGTTCATTTACAGCAAAGTAATCATGTGATTAATTGCTTGGAATTGATTATTTTGTTGCTGGTGATAAACTTGCTAAATCCTGTTTTTATGGAATTTGTGTATGTGAACAAAGAAATAAATATTAATTTTCAAGATCCAAATGTATAACTTTACTTAGGGGATGGCCTTTATTTACCAAGACAAATCGTGGATTCTCATAATTTTTGGACTCTTTAACTCAAGACCCGGTTTATTTGTTTGAAGCAGTATGCATAGCTCTTTGCTAACTAGAGTTACATTAGTTTCAGTATCGACTGAGCCCTTCGCTTTTTAGGGATTATAATGTCTCACCTTCACATAATAGAAATACCTAGGTCTCTCAACAACAAGCATTCTGAGATAGTAATTACTGCTGTTTTTTAAAATCTAACGGGTTTCACCTCAAACGATTAATGGCGACAAATCACTCTATTTATGTGTGATTCGGAGAAAAGGTCTTCTGTCATTATGACAGCTTGTGAGCTCGACAGTTTATCTATTTCCACCAACCGTCTGAAGGGTAAAACGGAAATAAGAGTTTTTTCTTCTCTGTGACCATTATTGTGTTCTTAATGCGTAATCATTCTGAGACTGCCTAGAGGTATTACTTAAAACTAAGAAAAACAACTCTCATGGAACCAACCGTCTGAAGGGTAAAACGGAAATAAAAGTTTTTTCTTCTCTGTGACCACTATGGTGTTCTTAATGCGTAATCATTCTGAGACTGCCTAGAGGTATTACTTAAAACTAAGAAAAACAACTCTTATGGAAAGTAAAAACTACATGTTAAAACTACATTGTTATTTTCTTTTTTTTCCATAAATTTATAGACTATAGATTAACCAACCATGAAATAAAAACGGAAATGCAACATTTTTTATAACATAATTTAACTCGAACCCGCCATAAATAAAAGATGTCATGCCACGACTTTTGTTCCACAGCACCACGTTTCTCAACTTACAGATTGTCTAAGCACCAAATCACAACCATGCATATGGAAGTTTGTTCTGAATTACGATAAGACAGACGAGATCGATTCAAGATTATTAAAACTCAGTAGCGCGTGGAATTTATTATATTGTTAGAACTAGGAAGCCTCCTTTAAAACATCCTTCAATAATATTAATAGTATATTAAGAAACTAGTTTCATAATCGACGATTTTATCGCACGCAATCTGTTTAGAAAACGACCCGCGCAGCGGGGAGTTTTCTAAAGGATAAGTGCGATAAAACGTCTTATGAAACGAGTTTTTTATACTATTTTTTCTATTTTGCATTTTTTGTCTTGAAATTTTAAAAAATATTTTTTATGTTTTAATGTTTTAAAGAAAATTTCTAAAAATTTCAATTCAAAATAGTAAGCTCTGCGTTTCATCATATTTCTATATATTTTTTTGTTGCAAAACTAGCTTTCATAAAATGTGTATTTTATTAAAATATAGTCAATTTGATATTTTGTTATTATTACTAATTATTTTAATTAATTAAAATATTTAACACTAATTTAGATTATTTTTTAATAATAAGATTAATTAATAAGAATAATTTTATTTATATAATTATTCGTTTTAACTTTCACTGACGTTTGTATGACCAATGTGACCAACCTTAAAAAACAAAACTTTGCGTATCTTAATGAAGGCCATTTCGATACGCATTTGGGTATCGAAATGACTTTATTTTAGACGCAAAATAGAAAAAATACATTGCACAATTAGTTTAAAATTATTTTAATTAAAATTAAATAAAAAGGCTATAACCGAGATTCTAAAATAATCAAAGAAAAATTCAATTACGTTAGGTGCATGAATTATAATTTTTAAATCCAGACTGAAAGCTTTCAGCTTAATTTCACCTCTGAAAACTTTTAGTTAAAGCTGAATACATAGAATTAAAAATGTTTTTGGGAATGTCTTCCTCGATGGTTGAACCTAGATATAGAGTTATCTGGTGGCTCGTTTACTCGTATGTCAATAGCAACGACGGGAGTACGCGAAGTTGTCACATCTGTAAATTAAAAATATAAAAATTTACAAATCAACAAAATCTGATCCCTTCATGCAGGCAAAAATTTATGGCTACGAACCATAAATCCCAAATTTAGTCTACGACAATTTTGATTTTGTGAATAAATAACTTTACCACACAAATTATATGGAATAACGTGGTTGGAGTAGATCATGGCCATGGTAACCTTAAAGTCTAATATAAATTTAGAAAGAAATTGAGATAAATTTATAAAATAAACATTTCTTCTCAATTTGACAGAAATAAACAAATAGGTATTTGAAAAAAATTGCTTAGAATGAAGAATGTTTACTTTATTTATCATTTCAGTTGATTGATTAAAACCAAAATTTTTTATTTAACCTGATTATCAAAATTTTAATTCCGTAATAAAAAAATAACCGATTTAGTTATATACAATCTCTTCATCAATTTAACGAAAATTCGTCTCTTTATCATTAACAAATTCAAGCACATTCGAGATACAAACGATTTTTTTGTGCGATATACAACTCCTACACAATAGTCAGTTTCAATAAAACAAAATTCCACAAGACTTTTCCTTTGTATCAAAATATTTGTGAACGTAATTTTTTTATTTTTCACATTTCTCTACAAAATTATCAAAAGAAAAACAACAACCATTCGTCGTCTTTTTCATCTATATTTGCCGCGTACTTATTTCACAAAGTAAATAAGATGAACTTATAAATAAACATTTATTTACGTTTTATTTTCCAAAATAATATTGCGAATTTTCTAAATTTAATCACAATGAAAGTTCTTAAAAAATAATTACAATGTTTGTATACATCGTTTTTTTTTTAAATTATAATTTTTTTTTTTTATATTTTCACAATTTTGTAAAAATCTTTGTAAACAAAATTTTATTTTATTTACAAATAATTTGCATTGTCTTGCAAAAATTCGTCAGAATTAAAGTATGTGTCGTCTTTTAAAATTATATCATAAATTTCTTAAAATATCAAAATAATTAGTTCAGTTGAATCATTTACGATGCCCGTACGTAATAGTATATTACATACCGAGGTTGAAAGTCTCATTTCCGCCGATCATAGCGTCAAGGGGGTTTATAATACGAGGCGAATATGATACTTTCTACCGAGGTTTGTATACACTTTTACTCACAACCGTGAACTTAAAGTAAATTTAAAAGTAATACTAAATTTATCCTAGAAAGTAGAATTTATACTCCAAATAGATTTCATTTTTTTTGTGGCGTTCATGCTCCATGTAGGAGCGTTGCCAAGCTAATCAGTTTCGAATATTCACCACGGTCATTCGCAACAGCGACATAATTACCATGGCAGCCGATTTTAAGGTCGTTTATTACGTCCGTCTCCCATTGCAGTCAGTCATGCCCAAACCAAGCAATCCTGTTGGAACGGATACAACCAATTATATCTGGACTCTCAAGAAGGTCTCTGATCTTAAAGTTATATCGCGTTCTGTGCTCTCCATCGTCTGTCTTAAGTGGACCAAAAATGTAGCGTACGATCTTACGCTGAAACGCTCACGTCTTGTATAACTTGAGTTTGGTGTTAGTAGATACATACGGTGATCCAAGAAGAGGTTTAATTGAGTAGTATTCGATTACCTGCATCGGCTCGAGCTTTTATATCTGTAAGTATACTATTGTTTGAGTCAAGCATTGATCCCAAATATTTAAAAGATTCAACTCCCTCAATTCGTTCACCGTCGCACATCAAATCTTTCTTCTCGATATGAAGAACAATGTTTCTAGCACGACTCTCAAGCGACTTGAAAGTCTCACTCATAACAGCTTCACTTCGGCCGAGGATGACAACATCATCAGCGTACGCAATCGTCTGTACTGAGTTTATTGACAAGATATTGTTATTAGTCGGTAGTTTCTTTTGACGGCACACATATTCTAAGGCTAGATTAAAGAGTATAGGAGAGATAGCATCATCTTGTCTTAACCCGGAGTCGACTTTAAAGAACTTCGATATTTCGTTTCCCACTTGTACACAGCATTTGAGAGTTCTGTACCGTCATTTTGCATAGTGAAACCAGTTTACCAGGGATTCTCATTGAAACCAGAGCAGATTTGATTTAGTTAGCTTAAATTCGCTACGGTTTTTACTGCCCAATCGGTAGAGAAAGCAACAAAAGACAGTAATAGTTAAAACTTCCCAACTTTTAAAAAGTCAGAAATAACCGTACTATTATATATATGGTTGTGAATAAACATATTGCCACGTAATTTTTGCGATAGGGTGCAATGATTGCATTAACTAAAACGTAAATTGGGACTACGATTGAAGTGGTTTTCATAGTTGTGAAATTTAAACAAAAACGATTTGCAAATTAAAAAAAATTCATATGGATTTCGATGGTAAAATTGATTGTAAATTTTAGTTTTAAAATTAGAAAATGTTTATGTTAGAATTGGAGCGGCACACGTTTATTATATTTGAACTATAATATGGATGAAAAGGCAACAACCTGTTCAAGGATATTAAGTTTCTGTATTTTATAAATTGAAATTCAATTGAAATACATAATAATAATTTCTCTTATAAATTATTTTCAATGGAATTAAGTGATAAAAACAATTGAATGATTCAATAACTCAAACCAGGACTAAGATCTTCGTTATAAATTGGATGAATAATACGAACTGTAGTGATTTGTGATTTCTTAATTATTATTATTAAGAATCAGCACAACTAAGAGCTACAAAGTATATTTTTATTGGTTGCGTGTATGAGGTGTGCTTCCGAACTTATCAGTATATTTATCACGGATATTCGCAACAGTTGACCAGCCCTATTATAGTTGTTGTCTAACACGCGTTTTCTCCGTGACATAAATTTTAATTATCTGCCCGCAAAGAATACCCAACCCAAGCAAGTTTATTCGGACATGGAACATCTTTAGAAAAATTTCAAAGTTATCGTGGCTACGCTCCTGTTTGCATGAACCATTTTAACTTCGATGGACTTTGGGGTGATAGTTTCACTAAAAACTCCGTTTTCGTGTTGAAGCTCGGAAATTGTTTCGCTTTGAACTCTATTGGTACGCTACTTTTACGTTTCGAAGTACAGATTCTTGCAACATTTAGTGTTGATTGAACATTGATTAAAAATGTATCGAATCGTATGCTCAAATTGGAACTTAAGTGCTGGGTGAAGCAATTTATACGCGGACTATAAGTTTTAATTCTTAAAGAGGACAATGTTGATAACCGTCAGTTTTTAATTTTTTTTAAGATGATATCTCAGCATCGCAACTACCCGACACCTTTTCGGCAACGATAATTAATTTCCACTATACATCGTTTCGATCAAACTACTTTTCGCTTAGAGAGCAAGCAACTCATTCCAGTAAGCTTGTGCTGTAATTTCGAATAGCTGGAATAGAATATAATCCAGATGGATCTGTATAGCACTGTTCGATATACGAATGGTGTCACCTGAGGAAATAAACTCGCAAGTTATATATAAATTAGCATTAATATTACCAACAAAAGCACATCAAGCTCTAGGTTCGTTTTGAATTTTACATCTTAATTGTAATGGGCTCAAAACAAAAATTGACGAGATCAGGAGTTTTATGAGATGGCACGGCATTCAGTGGCTACCATATAAGAGACCAAACTGAATAAAAAACTGATTGTTATACATCCACCTTAGGATAACTAGTCTGCACCTCCATGTTTCACCCGCAAGGTTTTTCATATCATCAAAGTTCTTATGGGGTTTTCGAGCTTGCTGTTTAGAACTACTCCCAGATATTTTGTCTCCTGTTTAGATTCAATTATGAAGCCCCTCATGATGCTGAGATTCGTATTAAGCTTTCTTTTCTGAACGAGACGAACGTTTGACTCAGATTGAGTTTCAGTACAACAGATGTACACCATGTGTCTACCAGATTAAGTCCTCTCTTGCCCTCTCATGTCACAGAGTGTCTCCTCGAACATGCGTCTGGCGATATTGACCATGTCAACCGCGCACCCAAGACATTTGATGCAGGATAAAATGTCATCAATATCAGTCAACAGTTGTCTTATAAATAAATGCGCACCACTCATCATGGACTGGACACCACTGGACATGGATTAGTTGATAACGAAATATTAAATTTTTTAATCCAATCGATCTCTCAAATATTACCATTCTTAATCGGTTTTCACGTATGACTTCTAACAGCAGCAGCTCGTCTGATTTATCGTTCGTCATCGGATCACTTCAGCACGGTATAGGAAACAAAAACAACGTTATCATCAGATCACATCCCAATAATAATCTTTATTCAAAGATCAATAATCAAGTGCAGGTCCGACCACAGCATGTGGCAGCTACCCGGTAATTAGACCTAATCTCCGCACTGACACCACGTTTCGGAGATCAAATAGATAAACGGAAAACAGATCAAAGCGACCCGCAAGTCAAAGGCATGTCAACAACAATAAAGCTTACCAGCAGGGCTTCAGGAAGGGACACAGCACGACAGCTATTAGAATACAAGGCACAATATATCGCACAAAACAATAAATTATCGCACATAGTTAGCTCATAAGAGGTCGCTCTGGACCTCTTATGAGCTAACTATAATGACAGCGACAGTAGATTATTGTCGATAATACTCAACTACACATTATTACAAACGATAGAACGATGGCTCTCGAACCTCATCCGAAGTCGGCATATATACGTCAAATTTCACAACGGCATTTCGAAATATGCAGGCTTGCAACAACTATAGATTCGCAACAACGTGCAAAAACTACAAAGTCATTGATCGCTCCATTTTAAATTATGCTGTACCCGTTTGGTGCTTAACCACAACAGAGTCATACTTTGTGCAAAAAAGCTAGCGCTTGATGAGCAGCCTCCACCAGCGGATTCATAAGAAAAACTTTGGCCTTGATCGATAAGAACGACACTATCTGTGCCGTTTGCTAAATAATACTTTAAATAAAATAGACAACAGAATCTTTGATGTCTGGTCTAGCTGTAATTTACGACCTCATGACACAGAGCATCTATTTGAGTACTCAAAGAATTTTGCCAATTGCGTTTTTTGGTTGTAAGACGTCGGTGGATGAACGATAAATGTGTTACAACAAAAACAACCACTGACTGAATAGAGTTCTTTTATCAGCAGCCCTAAAAGATCACCTTGGTTAGTGATACCTCACTGCCATTGCCTGGGGTATGTGAAATCTCACGTTAACTAGAAAACAAAGAAGTGGAGTACGCGTTCGCACCCGTATATCTACAATAAACAAAAAATTTACAACTATACAAACGCTGCGTTTGAATATAGCCCAGAATTTGACCAGAATATTGCAAAACATATAACAAAATCAAAAATTCAAATTTTTTCTAATAATCTAAAAAAATTGCAAAAATTATAACAAAATCAAAAATACAAACTTTTGTTTTTTCAAAATTCTAAAAATATTTCAAAAATGATTACAAAATTAAAACTTTTTTCAAAATTCCAAAAATATTGCAAAACTTTATAACAAAATTAATTTAAACTTATTTTCCAACTGTTCTTGTTATTCCTGAAGTCGTCACGACTGAAACGTTCACACGACTGAAAAAACGATATTTAATCTGCAACAACTTGATATTTTCCAACTGTTCCTATAAGTTGGGAGAAGTTGAAACTGAACAGAACCATATTCCATGTCCAATTTCATGTTCAATTACATTTCATGTCATACAAATAACTAATTTTATTTAACAAATGTTTCTAATCGAAAATGTTTTCCATTTTAAGTTTCTCAGAAAAATTAGTTAAAAAATTAATGAATATCATTTTTTTGACAAACTTGACGATTTTTTTGACACACTTCCACACAGTAGGTAGTAATAAAATGCTAAGAAATAAAATTTTTGAAATCGCTCCAGTTGTTTTCTCTGCAACGACGGCTGTGACGGCCGACCGGCAGACGGCCATTTTTCGTTGCGTTTTTAGAATCAGTAAGTCCTAAAACTTTAAGAAATTTCAAAAAAGTGGGGGTAAGAATTTCACTTTTGGATCGAGAATAAAAAGATTTTCAAGCTGAAGCAATATAATTTAATTGAAATAAAACACTTGTTGTTTTGCAAACAGCATTTGTTAAGTTTAATATGAAATATAAATAACTAAAAATAATTATAACATTTTAAACAAATTAAACATTGATAACACTTGTTAGTATTTCGCAAATGTTTTTGTTTTTTATTTTTTTTATTTTCTAAAATTTTGCTCAATGCATTTTGGCTTACGCCATTATCAAGAGCGATACAAAAAGGTTATGAAGAAAAATTTTTGATTTGAATCGACAATAAAATGAATAACTAGATTAAATAATTTATATAAACAAATTGTTAAAACACTTAATTAAAAAGTAGGTAATTTTAAAAATAAAAATATTTGCGAAATAATAACAAGTGTTATCATTTTTTAATTCATATTAAAATGTTTCGCCAAGTGTCGACAGTCGACACAATTGAATTTATTTAAATTAACCTTAACCGCTCAATCGATTTCGGTTGTTACACCATCTACGGGAGCTTACAAACTACTGTAGTTCGTAAGCTCCCGTAGATGGTGTAACAACCGAAATCGATTGAGCGGTTAAGGTTAATTTAAATGTTATAATTATTTTTAGTTATTTATATTTGATATTAAACTTAACAAATACTATTTGTAAAACAACAACAAGTGTTTTATTTCAATTAAATTATTAATCATGGTTTGCCAAGTGCCGTCAGTGACTACAGTAAAGTATATGAAGTAATATAGTTTTATAATGAAGAGTTAGGAGGAGATGTCAGTCAACAATGAAGAAGTATTGCGCGTCCCAGTTGCCCTGGATGATTTAACTATCAACCGGTTACCGATTGAACAAAGCATATATCTGAGACGTAATTATAAAGGTGTACAAGCGCCTTGCGAGAAGATAATGTTAGTAAAGGAAAACAGAAATCGCAATGAAAGTATATTACAAAATCAGGAGAAAAGTGTTTGATTGTGAAGTAAATTAATTGTGACCAGCATAACCGAACCAAATTAACTGTGAAATGCATTATTAAGACAACATTAAAGGAATTATTTGTGATAAAGAATCAGTATATTTAACAACGGCTTACAACTAGGTATAGTTTTTAAATTGATTTTACAAAAACTGACAATCGTTCAAAAATAATTCGTGGTTATGCCATAAACACAACCAGAAGATTATGTTGAAAGCAGTAGTTGCTAAAATAAAGTTTTAATTTTCAAACCAAAATATTCAAAAATTAAAACACCCTCGTCGCCAAGGAATGCTTAAACTAAAAAGATATATCAAAGTTATATATTTGATACACTGAACAAATCAATAACTTTATCTGTAAATGTACGACGACAGTTCACAATATTATTCAATATTAACACGTTTATCACACCTTATGAACCGATGCATTATTGTGGTGAAGCAAAATGTTTGTTCCAGGTGTACCCTGTCCATAACGCTTCTCTCGGGGTTTTAGTCCATTAAAAAAATTTAATCTATTAACATAATTCGTTCTTCTTCTTTTTTCTTCATCTTTTGACAAATTTCATTTGCGTTCTTTCTGTTTTCACAAAAAAAATATTTCGAGGGTGATGCACTTCACCACAGCTCTGGAAACGAAATGTTCTGGATATATAGTGATCTATAAGAAAAGAAAAAAAGAATAGTTTTTTAAACTAAATAAATAAATAAATAAATAAATAATATCCATTAAATACTTCAATTAATGGCTAACCAATGTTATAGATTTCGCGTTTAAAAACATTAATGAAAACTGTAGTATCCCAATAGACACAAATTTTGTCATACGAATAGAAAAGTAAAAAATTTTTTACCGGAAGTGACAAACCGGAAGTTGGAATTCAGAACTGTTGCAAATCATGCTCTTAGCGTATAGCAAGTTTAATCAAAACCAATTTTCAGGAACTAATGTTTTTTAAGTTTCAAATAAACAAGTGCTCGGGAAACTCCCCACCACTTATCCCAATATCGTCCAAAAACTAAGCAGTTCTTTTTCATTCAAATCTCCATCTTTTATCAAAGTGTCGTCAAAATTGATTTATGAACGAAATCTGTATGCTCGCAAAAAGCTTTAAAAACAAAGTGTGAAAAGTCAGCAGTTGTATGGTGGACCCCTAGCCACTTTGATCAATATGTCCCAAAAGTTGATCATTATCTTTTCACAATAATTGAAACATTATTCATAAGTTTTCTCATAATCACTTTATTATTGTAGGCTGTAGTGTGCATAAAGACACTGAAAAAATACCAAAAAAAAATTTTTTACCGGAAGTTAAAAACCGGAAGTTTGGATGCAGATTTATAGTAAACCGTACTAAATGCTTATGTACCATGTTTCATCCAATTCGATTATTAGGTACAGATGTTATTGAGCTTTAAAAAAAATAGGTGCTCGGACGACCGAAAAATTACAACGTAAACTTTTATCGATTGTATATTTCTAGTCACCAGCCCTCGCCAGTTTCATTTAATGATTACCACATATTTTATACCTCGTGAGGCGCCTGTCTTTGACGAGTTTGGTTTTTATTAATGAGGGGTGGAAATTTGTTTTAGAAAACGTGGGTAACCGTGTCTGACAAAATTTTTTTCCTATTGTCGAATCCGACAATTAACCCCCATAGTTAAAAAAAATTGTAGTAGTAAATTTACAAGATTCTCGGGCAATCATAATGTTTCGTCGTTTGCCGAACGAAAAAGCGGCCGAATCGAGAAAAATGTCAGATACAAAAGTTAGCGAACTCGTCAAGAACACGCGCCTCACGAAGTATAAAATATGTAACAATCATCAAACGACACCAGCGAGGGCCTGCTATCTATTCGTCTAATAAAGAAAAATTTTTCTGGTTTCAAAGAGACTCTGATATAAAAGGATTTATTCATTTCTAATGGCTAGGTAGGTTTGAGCATGTTGTATGAGCCAAAGTGAAGTCCAGAGTGTCAAAAGGATTTACGCTTGTAAATTGACAGAAGGTCGAACAAGAGGTTCCATAATCATTCATGTTTCAACTGTTGTGAGGTGCAGTTCGAAATATAACATAATTTTAAATAAAGTTGCAAAAAATTAAATATTCATAAACAAAATATATCATAGAATAATCTAACATTAGTTAATTGTAAATATTCTTTAACTAATTAGTGTTGCTCAAATATTAAAGTTTTTGATTTTATTTCTGCTAAAAAGTGATCAAAAAATAATAATAAAAAAAAAAACTTAAAAATAACGTGAAACTTTTAATTTAATTACGGTACAGTTTCTTTATGTGAAAAAAAATAAAAAAGGTCGTTTTGCAGTAAATGCCATCAACCCATTAACTGCAATGAAATCTATGCAAATATTGATTGCAAAACTTGTGGCCATTTGTATCAAAGTCATTGTGTTGGTTTGAATCAACAAAAAGTAGAATCGCTTAAAAACAATAAACCCATGGTGGTGCTCATCTTGTGATCCATTAAAGCTGATGGATCAAAAGCTTAATAATGACAATAGATCTTTGTGTGCTACTCAATCATCTTCGTCAAAAACTCAAACGATTATGACGTCACCAATTTCCGCTAATCAACATGTTACATCAAAACATAATACATTTGTTAAACCTACAAAAAATAATTATTCTCAAAATAAAGCAATTGGAGATGATAATATAAATAGCGGTATTAATGATGATAATAATGTTTTCGATTTTGCATTCGAAGATCAAAACAACATTACAATTGATAAACTTTATGTTTATTTAAAAAATCGATTTGATGATTTAATGCCTACCGTAAAAATAGTTAAAACTTTGTTATTTGAAAATAGTCACGGATTGAACAATTAGAGCAAAATGCATTAGATAAGTCAATTGAGTTAGTCGGGGTTCCAGTGACAAAAGATGAAAATATAGAGAAAAATGTTTGAAAAATTTTGAATCAAAGTTTTGGTAGTGTATGCTCTTCAGATAACATTGATGAGTGTTTTAGAACAAAATCTTATTCACCTGACAAGCCGCGAAAAATAATTGTTAAATTCAATAAATCATCATTCAAAAAACTAGTGATGGACAAAGTTAGAAAAACAAAAACTGTAATAAAAGCCAACAAACATTTTAATTGCAGTCATAACATGAAAATAAATATTAATGAATACATTACCAATTTTCGTAGAAGCTTATATAGAACGGCCAAATCTAAACAAAAGGAATTGAAATTTGATTACTGCTGGATGAGAAGTTCTAAGATTATGATGAGAAAACAGGAAGGAGGAAAAATCATTCATATAAATACATTTGAGGACCCACAAAAATTGTGAAATTTTTTTATTTTATATTAAATTTTTTTATTAAAATGAGCTTAAATTACTTTGAAAATTGTAGATTAGGTCATAATAATAGTCTTTTTTCTCCTTTTAGTGTCAGTTTGAATCGTCGTACAAATATTAGTAATAGTATGCCCAATTGGATTATACATCAAAACATACGCAGCATTCGCTGTAAATTAGATAAATTCTTATGCCATCTGGATAGTTTGGAACTAAAGCCATCTCTTATATTTTTAAGTGAAATTTTTATCAAAAGTGATGAAATTCAGAACTATGATAACATCTTTGATTATAAGCTTTATGCCAATTGTAATACCTTCAACAAAAATGCGGGTGTAGCAGTGTATATGCATAGTCTGTTAAATGGTAATGTAGAAAATTTATCTTTTGTTAGCGCCGATGGTATTAAAAAGTTACTTGCCGCCTGAATAATGAGGATTTTACTATTATTTGTTTTTATAGATTACACGAATATAACCAAAACATATTTGTCACCGAATTGTCTAATTATCTTTAACATGTTCTAGATAAAAATTTAATTATCTTAGGCGATGTAAATATAGATATTTTGTCTAATAAAACTGAAAACGATGAATACAAGCTTGTAATGGCTACAAATGGATTAATTTCGTTGGTAAATGAATACACAAGAGTAACAAATATTCATAGGCCTACGTGTCTTGATCATGTTTTCGGTAGACAGACAATAAGCAGAAGACATACATTAAAAACTAAAGTCATAAACTTTGATATCACTGACCATTTCCCTACCTCATTGAGCATAGAATATAATTTTAAAGATAGCAATGTTATTGAAGATACCCCATTTTTCAAGAAAAAATTAATTATAATGAGCTTAATAACAAAGGTTTAGCATTCGTAGACTGGGCACTTGTGATGAATTCAATTAACGTAAACGAAGCATATAATTTTTTTGTAGATATACTACAAAAACATATTGACTCGGGCACTCACTCTTTTGCTCTAAAGAAAAAATGTATCAAGCTGAATGAGTGGATTTCAGACGGATTGTGTGTTTTAATCAATTTGAAAAATTCCATTGGTAAAAAATGCAAGATTCATCCAGATAATGCACAACTTAAAGTCAGGTATGAGAAATTAAAAACAAAGTAAAACAGAAAATTAAGACTGAAAAAAATAATTATTATGCTGTTTTATTTAACAAACACAAAAATAATCCGAAAGGACAATAGAAAACCGTTAACAGAATAGCTAGTGAAGACATAAAAAATAAGAAATAGCCTTTGATAATTAAAAACGCTTTTGATCAGCCTGAAAAGGATGTTCATAAAGTTGCTAAAATATTCAATGAGTATTTTGTTTTAATTCCACATGAACTTAAATCCACACACATACAAAATTTCAACCATACTGAAGAGGAAAAAAATGAATTATTATTTTCCAATAATATGGAAACTGAAAGTTTTTTTGTTGATCTTACTTGTCCTGATGAAGTCATGTACTTTATAAATAAGCTAAAAAAATAAATATATCTGCGGTTTCGATAATATTTATAATTATACGGCAAAACAAATAAGTCCGTTCATTGTTACACCATTGGCACATATATTTAACTTGAGTTTGAGTCAAGGAATATTTCCAGATAACATGAAAGAAGCTATAGTTCTCCCCAGTATTTAAGAGTGGCGACGAATCTGACATGTCAAATTACAGACCTATTTCGTTGCTGCCTGTTTTCTCAAAACTATTGGAAAAAATTGTTAAACATCGTATTTTATCTTATCTTAAAAAGACGGGTTTTATATCTAAATTGCAGTTTGGTTATCAAGAAAAACTGAATCCTGAAGATGCTCTGCTCAATTTTCTGACCAACATATATAATAGCCTTAATGAGGAGGATAAAGTCACAGGCGTCTTTATAGACATTAAAAAAGCTTTTGACACAGTCGACCACAGCCTACTGGTGGAAAAACTGAAAAAAGCTGGATTCAGAGGGCTAATTTTGGATTGGTTAATTTGATATTTGAACAAAAGAGTTCAAAAAGTGAAAAGTGGAGATACTTTTAGTACATGTAAAAACGTTAGTGTTGGTGTTCCACAGGGTTCTGTTTTGGGACCAATTCTTTTCTTAATTTATATCAATTCGTTATGTAATTTAGCTTTGCAAGGCAAAATCACTACATATGCAGATGATGCAGCCCTTGTATATAATGCTAATAATTGGTTAGAAATAAAAGAAAAGATGTCCGGTTTACGTAAGTGGCTTAATATCCACTACATGGTCTTGAGTCCCAAGTCCAAGTTTATTAATTTCATAATGCAACCGAATAAAAATAATGTTGACTTTTCCCCAAATCAATTTATATGCCATTCGGTTAATTGTCAGAACTCATGTGATCATAATTGTGTTGGAATCGAAAGGGTCTTTGAATACAAGTATCTTGGTATTAAAATAGACTATAATCTTAAATACAAAGAACATATCAAAAACACAAAAAATAAACTTATGTACACAATCAGATCGCTTTATATCTTGAGAGCAGTTTGTTCAAAGTCTTTACTTAGAATGCTGTATTGTTCATTGTTTAAGTCACGATTAGAGTATGGCTAAATTGCTTGGGGTGCTAATTTTTATAGTAATTTGAAAATACTAATTGTAGCACAAAAATATGCTGTTAGAGTAATTGAGTTCAAATCGCGGACTGAACACTCACTCCCATTATTCAGACGGTTAAATATTCTACCTTTGCGTTATTGTTTTGTTTACAAAGTTTTAGAAATTGTTTATTTAAGAAGCGGACATAACAACCTAAGGATTATCGAAAGATGCATGCCACGTTCTTCAAACATTTGTATTGTTCCTTTTACAAGGAAAGAATTCTTTCAGAAATTCTGTGCATTCCTTGGTCCTTACCGGTACAATAAGCTCCCAAACTTTATAAAAGTGTCAAATTCACTACACAAATTTAAAAAGAACTTAAAATGTTGGCTATTAAGTTTGGATGACATAGAAATGCATAGGTTAATTTAAGCTTATTTTCTGATAATCCTTAGTTTTCTTAATTAGTCAAGATGGTCTTTGGTGATGACTTTAGGGACTTTAGTTTTTTATGATTTTCTAGGGCTATTTTTGTTTCTTTTGTTTTTGTTTTATTAGTCGTTGAACTCTGATTCTATTTTTTTTCCTGCAAATTTTAGTCTAATCTTAGTTCTCATCCATTAAATTTGAATAATAATCCTTTTCTACAGTCAATTCTCAAGCTTCTACACTTCATCTTCTCTCTAATTTAGTTTTATATTATAAAGTGTGAATTCCCAACTTTGCACCTCACAAGAAAAGTTGGTTCTCTCGAGTTTTAAATTTTTTGCTTTGAAGGAATCACCGAAACTGGTGCTTATGCACTACTAGTGATACCTACTTATTTTTTTTCCACATACTATTATTATGACAAATCATACTAAATTAACTTTCTTATTAATTTTTTGTTGTACTGTTATGATTTAAAATGTTATATTAATAAATAATATTTATATTATCATTATTGTATTAAAGTTTGCTACCTCTTAAGACAAATTAAATATTTTATTATATTAAATTAATTCTGTATATGGAAACAAAATAAAGATTATATTATTATTATTATTATTATATTATTATAAACCTTTATATGGGATGTTAATATGCGAAACGGCAATATATATATATATATATATATATATATATATATATATATATATATATATATATATATATATATATATATATATATATATATATATATACATATATATATATATATATATATATATATATATATATATATATATATATATATATATATATATATATATATATATATATATATATATATATATATATATATATATATATGTATATATATATATACATATATATATATATATATATATATATATATATATATATATATATATATATATATATATATATATATATATATATATATATATATATATATATATATATATATATATTTCAATTTTATGATTAAATAATCAATATTTAATATCTATTCGACTCTCAAAATTATTATATTAATTTATTTGTTTAAGCTGAAGTTTTTATAGTCGAATTGTAAGTTTTTTAAAATAAAACAATTATTTTTACTTTCAAAAATTACCTATATTTCGATTTGTTAATAACAATCATCGTCAGGGTAAGTTTTACTACAAACAAAAACATATTAGAATATACAATAATATAAACAATTATAAAGAACGAAAATCAAAAACTTACATAATATCAAATGTTAAATTAATTTACTCAAACAAAAAACTATCAAAAATTATTTTATCAAAGCTTATAAAAATCAATAAACAATGAAAAAGAAAAACTGCATACTAGAAAAACATTTTCTAATTTAAAATTGAAAGGAAAAGAAAAAACTAGTATGTTTTTATTTTGTCAATTTTGAAGAAAAATGTTTTTTTAAAACGGGGAAGTAAATATCACTGACTTTTCTTATATCCGTTTTTATATTAATGCTGTTGTTGTTGTATTTAAGAATCTCAGTAGATTCCAAAAATTCTCTTTTTTCTTTGTTTAATTCTGTAAATAATATTTCAATTTCATCAAAATCAAAATGATTATTATCACCTTCTTTAAATTTTTCAAGACATATTCGTTCAGACCAATATGCGCTTGCTTGTTTGTTTTCATATCGTATCATGAATCCATTATGTATAAACGTTTGTCGGTCTCGGTCAAACAGCAATAAAACAACCATTTTATGTTTCCCGCAGCGTTAGCGCGAGATATCACATACCACTGGCAATGGCAGGAGATGTCATTAGCCAAGATGATATCTTAGGGTGCTGGCGGACGAACTTTAATTAGTCAACGGCAGCACTTCCAGTCTTAGCTGGGCAGCGTTCCGTAGTGGTACCGCTCATTGGCTCTTCCGAGAAATCAGACCAACACGTAATTATGTGTGAGCTTTGTGCCTCGATTGAGGTGGTGGGCAGTGCGTCTGGGATGCGCTGCATCAGCTGGATTATTGGCAATTAGTTTTGTTTTGTTTTCTGCAAATTTCTCACAATTTGTTTTTCACTTATTATTTTGTTATTATTTCTTCATCTTATCATGAAATATTGGCATATGTCATATTTTGTTGTATGATAGGATTTTTTACTTAGTTATCCATTTTAAAATAAAACATAAAAAAATAAAATAAACCTTTATATATATATGGCAGTACAACCGAAAAGATATAAGTCTGCAAGTGGTAAAGCAAATTTGCGCAATCCACCCGCCCATAAAGCGGCACGTCCACGGTATTTGCAGGGACAACACATATATGAATCAATAAAAAAATTTAAAATATATGTTCAAAACATATGCGGATTGAACGCTAACCATGACCACGTGCAACATCATCTTGAGCACGACAAACCGAACATTCTATTCCTTACAGAAACACAAGCTTCTCACACACAATTTTCTCTTTATAGAATCGCTTAATTCCAAATATAGGCTGGAATCAGCTTTCAAACTCCATCGGGGCGTATGCGCATTCATTCATGAGAGTGTTGCGTATACACGCTTTCCAAATTTTGAACTACACGTTGATGGCTTCAATACAATGGTTTTACAGATTTGTCTACCAGAAATTACTTCTTTTACAATAGCTTTATACCGGTCCCCCAACAAACGTAACCCAAACTTTTTTAATTTTCTGACAAAAATCGTGGACGAGATTAGAGCAAAGTCCTCTAATTGTGAAGTGATCGCTACCGGTGACTTCAACGTCCACAACAAATCATCTCCAAATCGACCGACGATGTTGACAATAGTGGAAAACTGGCAGAAATTTTGCCGCGTCTCAGGGCCTACTCCAAATTGTTAAAAACCCGACTTTCACTCCCCGTAATGGCGATGATAATAGTTTTCTTTTAGATCTCTATCTTACCACAATGCCAGATATTACGAGTGTCGATGTCGCGAAAGGTAGTATTAGAAATTCTGATCATTATTTAATTTCATCAGTTATCAAAACTGATTTACTTAAAACTACAGCTACCCCGTAAAATATTTCACTACTCAAAAATGGATAAGGGTGGTTTTCAAATTTTTTTCCATTCCCTTTCGACCGTCATTGTTTTTACACTGTCAATGTAAATGTTTCTGGTCAAAACTTTACAGAAACCATCCAATTTGCTATCAATAAATTTGTCCCTTTCTCCATAGTAAAACCCAAACAAAAATACTTGTATTCGAAAGCTGCCAAAAAGGCACTTAGAAACAAACGTAGATCATTTAATATTTGGATTTATAACAAAACTCCCACTAATCGATCCCAATATCTAAAGGCTAACAAAATATCTAACCAGATTATCTCAAACGAAAGGTCTGAAATTGACAGAGCGAAAGCCTCAAAACTTACGTCCATGACTATTTCTGACAAGTGTTTCTACAGTGCCATTAACTCGTTAAATTCTGGTACAAAATTTTCTATTCCCCCTATTATTGATGGTAATTTAATCGTCAATGATCCCGCTGAACGCTTTGCTCTGAACTCCACGGTTTTGGAAACTCCTAAAGAAATACCCCAAATCCAGTCTTCAGGAATTAATATGAATGAACTTCACTTCAAACCCAAAATATTTGCTAAACTTTTAAAGGGGTTAAACATCAACAAAGCCTCAGGAATGGACAATATTCCACCCATTATTTTAAAAACCTTTTCCAAAAAACTTGCACCAACTTTGACTAAAACATTCTACCAATCCTACAAATCTGGTATATTTCCCTCGTGCTGGAAGTTGGCAAATGTCCAGCCCGTCCCCAAAAAGGGACCAAAATCCGATATCTTAAATTATAGGCCAATAGCTTTACTATCGGTCCTATCCAAAGTCTACGAGCATTACATTTTTTTTTTTTTTTGCGTGGCGACCATGTAGTAATAGCCTGACATGTAGACTGTTAAGTCCTTTATGCCATCCTCATATTCAAGAGCTGAAGACCTTTTTAAAAAAAGCCAACAGCCTTGAATGGTCTGCTGTGCAGAAATCTTCTATCCTTAGATAGTTTGATCCTAACATGACGTCTCGGAGCCCTGAGAGAGCTAAACATTCTCCCACAACGTGAGGGACTGTTTCATCCTCTTCATGACAAAAGCGGCATGTTGGATCATTTTCTACTCGAAGCCGCACCATATGTTTGTTCACATGATGGTGACCTGTTAGTAGTCCCACCATTAGCCTTCAGTCTGACCGGGTCAGATTTAACAGGAATTTGATGGTTTGCTGGTTCAACTCTGGAGTGAACATCTTGGAGACCTTGCAGCCTTCTGAGCTCCTCCATTCAGAGTCACTGGACCGAACGAGAACTTGTTCGACTAGCGATCTTATCCTACCTTTCGATATTCCAATTGCTGGTTCAGGACCTATGAGCCTCCCTGCGGAGCTCTTTGCTAAATCATAGCTTTTTCGTTCCCGAGATTCCCACTATGCCCTGGTGTCCATATCAGTGATATGCTGTTCTTGAGCCCGAGATAATTCAAGGACCTAGAACATTCTTGCACTATTTTTGACTTAATAGTATAACTTCCCAGAGCTTTTAGAGCAGCTTGGCTATCAGTAAAAATATTAATGATCTTGCCAGACCACTTAAGCTCCGTCGCTCGCTTTGATGCTGCATTTATGGCGAATACCTCAGCCTGAAAGACTGTGCAGTATTCGCCAAGTGGAAATTGCAGGCCTAGATCTTCATTACTGAAGTAAACCGCAGCTCCTGCACCATTTTCAGTGAGAGATCTATCTGTGTAGATGTCCAACGTGTTGGCCGCACTGTCCAATAGCAAATTAGCTGAGGACCGGTCCTCTATCGTTGGAATTACAACTCTATACTGCTTTTGAAAGGCAGCATTATATTAATACACACATTTCAAAATTTCTGGAAGGAAATCATTTAATATCCGATAGCCAATACGGTTTTCGAAACAAAAGATCAACTACCTATCTATTAAACTATGTAGCGCATTGCTGGAACAGCATACTTGATAAAGGTGGTGAAATATACGTTATCGCTTTAGACATCTCCAAGGCATTCGAACGAGTCTGGCATGCCAACTTAATCAACAAGCTCGTTGCGTATGGTTTTCATCCCAATGTTGTGAAGCTGATTCAGAATTATCTATCCAACCGATACATTTCGGTTTCCTTAGACGGATTTTCTTCTGAGTCTAAACTAATTAACGCTGATGTACCCTAAGGCTCAGTATTGTCCCCAACCCTATTTTTGATTTATATCAACGAATTGTTGAAAATCACAAGCAACCCAATAAATAGTTTTGCAGATGATAGTACTCTGCACAAGTCGTTCGAGCCCCTTCCTTCAAAGGTAAAATGCACGAACGAATTAATCCCGCCCGGAGAGACGCTGCCATAAACCTAAAAAAAGTCGCCGATTGGGGTGACCAAAACCTGTTCAATTTCAACTCTTCCAAAACACAGCTGTTGATTGTTTCCAGTTCAAAGACCGAGTTCCCCAAAGATATTTTATTCAGTATGTGTGATGAACCAATAGATGAATGTAAAAACATTCGTTTATTGGGTGTCACAGTTTCAAATGACCTACTCTGGAACGATCATGTAATAGCGATGCCAAAAAGAGCGTCTAAAAAACTAGGCCTCCTAAATAGATGCAAAAAATTTTTCACTCCATAGCAATTGCTCCATGTTTATAAGTCCTATATCCGTCCCTGTATGGAGTACATTTGTCTAGTTTGGGGTGCTGCTTCTGTTTCGATCTTGGCCCTCTTGGACTCTTCAAAAGCGAGCTATACGAATTGTGGGTGATCGAGCTTTGACATCAAAACTTGATTCGCTATAACATCGTCGCACTGTTGCTGACCTCGTTGTTTTTTACAAATATTGTCATCAACAGTGCTCAGATGAAATCAGCGGCATCATGCCTCAAACTTATTCTTACCCCCATTCCACTCGGCAATCGGCTACCGCAACCAGTGAAACGGTCGAGATCCCACGCTGTCATACTGGCAGATCGCAGAAAGACTTCTTTATCCGAACTGCATACAAATGAAATAGTTCGCCGGAACCCTTAGTCTCAGGTGGCTTCAACCCGCAGAGGTTTAAAAAAAGCGTTCATCAACACCTTGGAACGCCAGATGTTGTGGGACCTAGGTCTTAAAAGGTATTTGTGTGTTGTTGTGACACATATTCTAAACCCTATTACACAGCACTTTTTGTTAAAAAAAAAATAATAATTTAAATTACAACACCAAGCCAAAACAAAATATATTTATCTATAAAAAAATAACACGGTTATTATTCAGTTTCCACGAAAAAATTAAAAAAAAATAACAAATGATTTTTCGTGGTCATGATTGTTTGAAGTAAATTTGGTTATTTTCTCATATGTTATAAATAATTTCACCAAAAACATTTACATTTACCAATGCTAAAATTTTATTTTAAAATTTGTTTTAAGGAATTTTATGAAGAAGAAGACCAATGTTTTACACCACTTGTTATAGCAGCACGACATGGCCGTTTTAAGGTTGTTAAAATATTATTAGATAATTTTAAAATAGACATTGAAAAACGATGTACGGTACAATTTGATGGGCATATTGTTCCTGGTGCAACAGCATTATGGTGTGCAGCTGGTTCTGGTGAGTAAATTAAATTTGTTTTGTGTTTTTACAAATTATAATCGATGTGACTAATTTAATTTATCATATTTATACGTGGGTTTTGTTTTTGATTTATCCAAATCTAAATATTTGAAAAAAAAATTTCCTGGTTTTTATTTTTTTTTGAAATTTTGAATTAATTTAATTTATATTTTTTAAATTAACTCAATTAGTTTTTTATTAATCATGAATTAATTTTGTCGATGATTTGTATAATATTTATTTAAGCTGTTAGGTTTTCTTAATTTTTTGAAAGAAAAAAAACGTGTTTTGTGCATCAATTCTCGGTTTGTTGTAGAATATAAATATAACACTTCCAAAGTTCTTGCAAAATTCTTTTCGTATGTTCCATTCATAATATAATATGTTATTTTTTTTATCTAGAAAAACGACGTGTTTTTTACCGTTGTTCAAGTTCATGAGCATGTTACATTTTGTCGCATAAGCAAGCACACATTTAAAACATACTCATATAAAATATTAAAAGAAAATGTTAAACAAACTATGTATTTAAAAAAAATTAATTAAAATCATAAACATAAAGTTCACATAAATTAGAAGAATTAAAATCTAATAATAGAGTGGAATCACGGTCGCGTCGTAGGTTGTACATCAAATTCGCTTTATATCTAAAAAATTTAATTTTGGAACAAAGTCAAATAATTTACACTTTTCTAAGTGTTTGTATTCTTTTTTTATTATTTTTTAAAAGATTTTCATTGATTATAAAACAAGAAAAAAAGAAAATTATAATAAATTGAGTTTGATCATTTTTATTTATATCGATATCCATAAGATAAAGGATATTATTTCATAGTATCACCATATAGTATCACCATAATGTTATCTAGTTTATTAATATACGAAAACAAAATAATAATTTAATCAAATCATATATGATTAAATAATTAGAGCAAATTTTCATTGTTTTTTTGATAAAAACAATTTTTATTTTTCTTCTAATAAATTAAATAATTTTGCTACATTTCTTAAACATTGTTGCAAATTTTAAATGGTCATGATACGAATTATTTTAAGATAAAGCGTTTAATTTTGTAAAACAATAATTATTCAAATAATTCGTCACGATAATTTATAAAAAGGAATACAAGTATACGTAAATTGTATTTGCTGTTATTATAAACAAATAAAAATAAATTTATAAATATCTGTTCTACAAAGAATTGCTTGCTTATACTTGAATGTCAATGAAAATCGAATGGTTTTATTTTTAATTTACATGAGGAAATTATAGTAGTCATGTGAGGTTATTTTGAGTTAGTGCATTAGTCTGAATAATTATTTTAGACATTACGATGACCTGTTTTTCTTTTCGATATCTTTTGATATGCCGTGGATTAGGAAAGCTTTGTTAGATTTTAGCTGGTTGCTACAACTGTCATCCGTCTTTTAAGGTTTCCACTGTAAACTTAAATAGGTTTCTCTAGAAATCTAATTGCTCGTTGTATGGTCTTTAACATTTTGCTAAGTTCAATTCTCAAATGTTCACGATGTGCTGCACGATGTTCTAAATATTTTTTTATGGACAAGCTCAACAGCGAAAAATTGCAACTCCTTGTTATTTCCTTTCATTGTCCTCAATATTCCATCAATGTTAATCCCTTACAAATCCATTATTCGTTTGAGAGTACTTGCAGAGGTCTAATGTTAATGATATTTTCTTTGCTCTTCACTGCTTTCATTGATCACAATGCTTTTTACCCACATAGCTGGCATTCAAGGCTTCTTGACGTTAGTGACGGCAGGATGTTGAAATCACAAGCTTCCTCCCTCCCTTCATTTTTGTCTTTAAATTGTGACATTAAATAATGGTTGAGGAACACGTTAATACGCTTCTGGTTTGAATCTTTTAGCAATAACTGTCTTGCTCTAAACGTTTCAAGGCATTTCTATTCCTTTATAACTGTTAACCTTTGCAAAACTTGACGCAAACGGTTAGTTGTTCTAGAAAATTTTGAAGTTCATATTAATTGATGGGTTTCGTCATCTCCGTCACTGCTGGGATCTTAAAAAAAAATTCTTGCGTGGTGCGTGGATTTTCTTGCGTCAATTCTTGACTAACCAAAAGTATTGCGTAAAATATTTCTCTGAAAAAAGAAAATTTTGTCACATTTGTGGTGTAATTAATTTATTATAATATGCTGCAAAATATTTACAAAAATAACTAAACCGATTTTTTTTATTCAGTGTTAACACTTCTGTGTTAACCATAATAAATTATAGATTACCGAAGATATCATGCTAACTAGGGAACCAATTTTCTTTGAGGAATTTATTTACGTTGATTTTAAAGTTTTGAGGATTAAAATTATCAGGAAAGATACACGACGGTAAGGCATTTCAAAGATGTGAGACTGTTCAAAAATTAGAAAATCACGTTGAAAATAAACAGTTCTGTATCTTGTCACTCGAACCGTAAAAGGATGGACTGCTATTAATGCTCTGGTGTAACACGCGAAGTTTGCATATTCAGGGAAAATCAATTTGATCCCCGCAGACATCCGTTCATCCATAATATACTTGTAAAATAGATTCAAATATCGAGCGACATATCTCCTATGTTGCAAGGAATCAAGCTCATTAGTAGGATTTAAATTGCCGATCAATTTAACAGCTCTCCACTGTTTAGAATCAAGACATTTTAAACTACTAACGTAGGCTCCACCCCAAATGTGAGAACAATATTTCATGCAGGGACGAATAAATTACTTATATATTAAAAGACGCCGCTCGATATTAAAAACCTTACGACAACGACCCAAAAATCCTAATTATTAGAATAGTGTTCTTAGCTAGGCTAAAAATATGATATGAATATCTATAATCCAATCTAGAGTTCCATTTCATATTATTTTCAATCTCAACTCCTAGTAGTCTAACAGATTCTTTCACTTCAAGGTCATTTGAATCAAACTTGAATGAAAATGGATTAGATGTTGATAACCTAGAAAAATGGCAAACTTGATTTTCACTCGTGTTGAATTCAGCGCTGTTAGCAACACCCCAATCCAAGATTGTTTTTAAATCAATGTTTAATGACTATCAAATTTCATGAGACGCATGAAGTGTGCGATCATCAGCAAAACTATGGATATGGGATTAACTGTTGAATCTAGCAGATCATTGATATAGAGAAGATCATTGATCATTATTATATTGCTTTCCAGTTTCTTTGTTCATCACTAATGTTGGTTTTATCCTTCTTCGTTTGGATTCTGATTCGTCGATTTTCTTGATGTTTCTTGTTTTGGTGTTGTTTTTCTGGCAGAAAAACCACAACCTACTTTTGTGTAACTAAAATTCTGCGATCTTGTTTTCAAAAAAAAATTTGAAAAACAATTAATGTTAGTTCAATAACAAAAAAAATACAGACAGAATAAAAAATTATGACATGATCACGTAAAAAATTAAACACAGTAGGGCTGGATCTTATTGCACAATAAAACATGATTTGATTTTACTCACATTTGTTCGAATATTTAACTCCACATTCTCGAATTCATTGCCGTGCTTCTATTAAACGATTGCTCTTAAATTTAATAGACAAGAGAAGTGGGTGTTTACCATGTTTATATACGTTTTTAATAGGCTTAGAGTTGAGGTTTCGAAATAATAATTATTTTCGTAGTTACAGTGGCTTTTGTGACTCGACAGACGGCAACTAAACCGGTCGGGCGGAGTGAACCAACAATAGAAGGCAGACGTTGCCGGTCCACCAGAGCACGAGTCTTCATTGGGAAATTCTTTCATACTCCATATATATTTGGAAATCTATAAACCGAAGGTCATTATAACGTATTTTGTTGTAATTATTTTATGTTTAGTGTTTAGTTCAGTTTTATTACTATTTTATTATTACTTTTATTTTTCTCTAAACTTATTTTTCTCGAAACTGCTTTTTTCGAGATGGTCGACATGATATCAAGTTGTACTTCAGCGATTAACTTAAAATTTGGTGAAACTGTTCTTTGTATATCCCTTTCTCTATAGTTTGGCCCTTGGATTTTGGAAAAATATTTTTTTTACTTTTTTTAAAAAATTTGGAACGGGCAAAAAAAATTTTTTTCAAATCTTCGCCAATTTTGTGATTTTTTTTCCAAGGGCCGAACCATAGTGACATCTTTTCTAAAGATTAATCAACCACGTCGACCAGGACGTACCTTTTTTTTATAGCCCCCACTTCACCAGCCTATAACTTTTCGTATTTTTTATTTGTTTTTGTATTTCTGAAATGTCTCTTCCTGCCTTACTCTAAAAATTCCCAAAATTTAGGCCTCTAGACCAGAATACTCCCGCAATATAATAGTTTTGGTTAATTCAGAATTAATTAACAATAGCAATTAATAATAATTTTGGAAATTAGTTAAATTAGGTAATTAATTAATAATTATTCTGTTAGTTAATAGATGGCGCTGAGCGTTTGAGGAAGTTAAATTTCGATTTAATTAACCACATAAAATTAAAGTGTCGTCCAAATTAAAAACATTTATTTCAATTAAAACACAATTTTTTCTGGATTTAAGGCCAATTTATTTTTAGTTTTATTTATCAATTATCCTAACGTTTCGATTTTCATTGAGATCATTTTCAAAGTAAAAGTTTTAACATAAATTGAAGCTAATTTTCTTATAACGTAGAATACAAAACAGGTAAACAATAACTGTTATGACTAATTATACATTTTAACATATAAATATTTACGTCTATGAGTGAGAGAGTAATTTCTCTTGACGTTGTTTCTTTGTTTACCAATGTAGATAGTAAACTAGTTATAAAGTTAGTAAAACAAAATTGGAGAAAAATAAGAAATTGCAGTGGGATTAAAATTAAAAAAGACCAATTTGTTGACGCATTAGATTTAATACTTAACAATTGTGAGTTTAAATACAACGACAAAATATACAAACAAATTTTTGGCTCGCCCATGAGTTCACCAGTTAGTTCAACTGCAGCTAGCTTAGTCATGGAATATATAGAGAATTCTGTTTTGGAAAAATGTAGTTACGATATACCATTGTATTGTAGATATGTGGATGATATAATAACAGCAGAACAGAACAATGACGGAAAAAGCTCGTTGTCTCAACACCTTAAAAATACAGAACACTCAATTAATTTAGAAAATGTAAAGATCTTAGATAAAGAACAAAATGAATATTAAAAGTCAGAACGAGTAAAAAATTGAAAGCGTGGGGCGCCATCAGAATGTATAGCGGAAAAGTTCTAGAAAAGGAAGCAGATGATACAAACGAAAGTATGACGAATAAGAAGAATGAGAACGGGGTTAAATTAGAAGAAAAGACAATTACGATAAATGAAAATTCAAAAGAACGAACTTTGAGGTTAGAGTTGGAATTAGCAGAAATAAAATTACAACACGTGGAATTAAAAGCCGAAAATCAGGCGCTAGAAAACAACTTAGTGTTATTAACACTAAAACGAAAAAAATGAAGAATTAGAAAATGAAATAATGGAAATGAAAGAAAAAAAGGGAGCAGACAGGAAAAATCATGAACAGCTAGCTCAAATAAAAGAGAAGGGGAAACGAAACAGAAATATAAATATACACCCGAAGTAATTATAAAGGAATTACCATCGTTTAGTCCTAAGGCGTCTTTAAAAGTGGAAGATTGGGCGAAACGTATAAAAGGATACATGGATATCTTTGATATTGAGGAAAAAGAAATTAAGTTGTTAATTAGGTCAAGCATGAAAGGGGATCATATTATAAAGTGGTATGACACCAACATCGAACCGGGTGACACCTGGCAACAGGTTACAGATAGGCTCATTAGAGATTTTATAAAAAAATCAACGGTGTTGTTGTTTGACAAACTATTTTCAAACTATTATTAAAAGTTTGACAAACTATTTTCTTATAATGAAAGAATTAGCAAGGAATCAAGTTGCGGAGGAGGATCTAGTGGAAATGATAATGAAGAACAGTAACAACAAATTCATGGAGGAGATGGTAAGGACAGGAATAAAAATTTCCCGTAACGAATTGTGGGAAAAGATTAAGTATATGGATGAAGCGGCAGAAATTGAAAAGGAAAGATGGAGAATATCTTCGACAAATTATGAAAGGAGAGAAAATTTTGGAATAAGATGCTTCAGATGCAGCAAGAGAGGGCATATAGCAGTGAATTGTAATTTAGAAGAGTTCAAAATGCCAGTAGTTACGAATTACAATAAAAAGGGAAACAAATTATACAGTGGAAGAGAAAGAATTATATGTATATATTGCAATAGAAGTGGACACATACAAAGAGATTGTGTGTTCAAAAGAAAAGATGAAAGAGAAAAGTAGGGGCGAACCAAATTAGGTTTAAGCAGGGAGGCGAAACAACAATGAAAAGAAATGGCAGAGTTCAAGGAGTGCTATATACTGACGACGATGCACGCATAACAGCAAGGTTGCAGGGAGATAATCAAGATGAAGAAATTGAGTGAATACTAGATACTGAATACTAGATATTTCGGTGAGTACTTTAAAGTATTGTAAAGTAGCACGGTTTTGTATAATTAAAAATAATAATAACTTAGATGTTAGGGGAATAAATAATTTCAAATTAGAAATAATGGGAGAACTTGACACGAATATAAAAATTGACGATAAAAATTTTAAAGTAAACTTTTTAGTAGTACCGGGTAAAACAATGCGTGGTAAAAAGAGTGTTAGAAAAAGACAGATATTTGGTAACAGACATACCGGGATGGAGAGTTAGTACGAAGAAATACACAGCAATTTTGGATAGCGAACGGAGGAAATTATACAAATTACCAGTCAATAGATAATATATTCTTCTACTTTAGAACTATTTTAGCAATTTACCAATTTTTAAATGAGTGACAAGTTCTCTTTAAAATTATTCTAGCAAACTGGAGGTGGCAGATACCAGTAAGTTAGGATGGGAATAACTTTGTATTAAAATAATATCTAATTTTAATTAACTATGTGTAAATTATTTTGTTAAATGAATTATAATAAATTTATTGCAAACTTTTGAATTTTAAGATTAGTTTAAAGGAACTAAAGTATAAACAAAGCTTAGGTTTTAGTAAATAATATATTGAATTATATAGAGTTGAATTAAATCAAAATTTAAAATTATATTAAATTAATCTGTCAAAATATTAGTTTAAAAGTTAAACTTAAGTTTAAATTTTCTTGTAAGCGCCGAACATTGACCAACCAGACAATTGCATGGAATTACAAGTGGTTTGATTCAGTTGTCATTATTTATAATGGTAATTTTTACATCGAAGTGTAATACATCATTATAAAATACAACAGCTAACATCCGTTAGTTTATTTAAAGTAAGGTGAGACGTACTCCTTTTGGGACTACAGTAATCCTTTGAGGAGTTTTGTACTCCTCAGCTTTTCTGTACTTCTGATATACTTCTTTTCAAATTTTCGTACTTTTTGTGATTGTGATTTTCACTTTCAAAATTTCAATTTAAAAAGACAACAAATAAATATTTTATCTTTGGTCACAGTTGATTTTTGGTTTTCCTGTATCCATGGTTTTTTTGTTAACAGAAAATTAAATACAAACTCCATGCTCTGTTGAAGATGAATGGTTCGAAAATAAAATTTTAACGGGTGAAATGAAAGGAACTCATTTTATGCGGGCGTAATGTAATTTCCGCAACGTTGTCCAAAAGCGTAATTACCGTAACGATGCCCAAAAGCTTGGAAAATATAGGAAACCACACCCAAAGCGTAGAAAGACTATATATAAAAGTTTTTAATCTTTTAAACAGACAAAATCAACGTTTTACATGTAATAATTATGTTTGTTCTTCAACTTGTTGAAAGTTTCTATTATCTACACCTTAGGGAATTCAGCAACGGCATAGAGCAACAATGGGTTATCTTAAAATTTTGAAATTTTCTGATTTTATGTGCATTATGCTACCAAATACATTCACTATTTATTTATACTGCATTAACAAGAAAATCTTAAAATTAAAACTAATGTGCTATCATAATTCACAGATATACCTTTATTGCATTCTTTATTCTTTAAAAATCGGAAATAATTAGAAAAATATGAAATCGTATGCGTATTAATTCGACCATAAAGAAGTGTATTGATCATATGTTTATTGCACTAGGAATTCTCATTTTGGTAATCATTTAAAAACTTTGAAGCTTGATATCTCCAAACATATACTTTTCAAGATATCTCATTGTTGCTCTATGCCAGCGATACATCTCAAAATTTTTTACAGCCTAGAATAACTTGATCCGTAATATCCGCTTATCCGTAATATCCTGACCCCCGATAAAAAAAAGTTGCAGCAAGACAAACTGCTTTAAATAATTATATATTTTAATTCCTGCCTAGTTTTATTCCATTGGAAGGATTTTTGTTCTAGTTTTCGATGAAATTGATCTCATTACTCTTGCGTGAAAAATGTGCTGCGGTTATTACACTTAGCGTTATTTGTATTGAAAATTTCTGCTTGCGTTATTTTTATAACCACAATTCTGAAACTCTTGTCTGTACCGGGAAGCAACTAAATTAGTTTTTTGTTTTCAAATCGGTACTAAACTTAAGTTACTCGTCCATATTTTAATGTTCGGCATGTACTAAATTACTGTTTCACTCTCCAAAACTGTTGTCCACTGCGATTCTAATTTTTATCCCGCAGAAAATTTGTGTTTCATCTACTCTGTATGTTTTGTAACTGTTCAAAAAAATATGCTTAACCTCCAAATAACAAAACCGAAAACCACATAACCTAAAATATACTCATAAAATATTGTTTCTCTCTTCAGGACATTTAAATGTTGTTAAATTATTGGTAAAACATGGTGCAAATATAAATCAGTTAACAGACACCCACTCAACGCCATTACGTGCTGCATGTTTTGATGGACGGTTAGATATTGTCCAATATCTCGTCGCACATGGTGCTGATATTAATATTGCAAATTCTTATAACAACACATGCCTTATGATCGCTTCTTATAAAGGACACACAGATATTGTAAGTCTTAATACCACAAAAAAAATGTAGATATAGCTATAATTATTTTTAATTTTTAATAGGTAGATTTCCTTCTTGCAAGTGGTGCAAATCCTGATGAGCAAGCACATTGTGGTGCAACAGCATTACACTATGCTGCTGAATGTGGTTTAGTCGAGGTATGTTCTTCATTGTTAGAATATGGTGCGAAATTAAAACCAAACACATTCGGAATGTCCCCTGTGACGACAGCTGCTGAAAGAACAAGGGAAGGTGTTGTTGAATTTTTCTTAGCAAGAGAAGGATTATTAAGTAAAGACGAAGTAAATTACCATAAAAAATTGAAACATATCATTTTAATAAACCATTCACTTTGTTTTTATAATAGAAAATCGAAGCTTTAGAATTATTAGGAGCATCATTTGCGAACGATAAAGATACATACAGTTTGACAAAAGCTTTCCATTATTTAACAATAGGAATGGAAATGCGGTATGAGGACCCATATGATGTAAAACGTAAAAAACTATATCCTTCGATTCCAGCGTACGAAAATTGGATTGAGAGTCAAACACTTCAAGATTTGCAAGCGATACGCTACAATCATAACTCAATTCATATGGAATCATTAACAATACGAGAAAGAATTTTAGGACGAAAATGTCCTGATGTTGCTCATCCTGTAGTTTTTCGTGGTGCTGTGTATGCTGACAATGGAAGATTTGATCGATGTGAAGTTTTATGGTTGCATGGCTTAAAATTACGACAGGATAATATATTATCGGTTCAAAGAGACTTACTTAGATTTGCACAACTTTTTTCACAAATGATAAATGTTGGACTGAGCTTACGTTTTGAAAATGTTTTAACAGTTTTAGAGTCATGTATTTTAGAAATAGAAACAAATAAATCAAAAATGATTAAACCTGGTCCTAAAGATGATGTACATGTAATAATAGTAAGTAAAAATTGTTTAAAGTAAAAATTGTTATTAATAGAAATTTAATATTTTGATTTGTTCATAGGAAGAGTATGAATCAAATATATTAACAGCGTTATATCTATTAACAATTTCAACAAAAATCTTAAAAAATATAAGACAAAAAGTTCAAGCATCTGAGCTTAGAAATTTATATAAATTAGTATATAAATTAAATAAAACACCACTAAAACTTCGTGATGGACAAACATTATTGCATTTAGCTGTGAATGGTGTGACACCGGTGGATGATTTTCATACAAGTGATGTTTGTCGCTTTCCATGTGCAGATACAGTTAAATTATTAATACATTGTGGTGCTAATACATCACATGTGGATTGTGAACGTAATACTCCCCTACATACATTAACATCAACCGTGAGTATTTCGTTAGAAAATACTTTGTGAAAGGTTTTATTCAAATTTTTCAAATTGTTCTAGCTTCAAATCGTAAGACCGTTAACACCAGAAATAATGAAAGTGATTGAGGAAATAACAAAACTGTTTTTTACGTCTGGAGTACATTTGGATGCAGTGAATGTTGATGGATTGACAGCCGCCCAAATATCAGCATCAAGTATGTATTTAGTTTTGAATTGATTTATTTGTTACATTTAAAATTTTTTTGTTTTTTTTATAAATGAAACGCATATTCAATCTACGATCGAGAAAAACATGCTGAGCAAATAGGTTGAACCCTCCTTCTTGAAAAGGGTCTCAAGATATCTTTTTGGTTAGTTACAATTTTTCTTATATAATATCATCTGAGACCGATTTTCTTACTCTTTGGTATCACGAACCTCTTTACTACAATAAAATAACCAGCGAGCTAGCTTGCAAAATGGTCCCTTAAAGTGTGAAGATTCTGCTCCAAGTGAATTAGATGATCAAGTGCGAATGAAAGTTGCTCGCCGAGGGTTACGTAAAAATAATTGACATAAAGTTGTGTTGGTCTTTATATTGCCAGACCATAGGCAAATAAAAAAATAATTTTTCGTCGTAAATGTCAATAATTATTTATGGCCACTAAAGAAAGATACAATTACACAAGCTTGTAAATGGTTAAAATATACATAGTAGTATAAAATAGTAGTAGAGTATTTAGTAGTACAAAATTCAAAAAATAATTTAAAAACCGTGCATGGCAAAATTGTGAAAAATATTGCGATTTTGCTTAAATTTAGTACTCTTTCAAATGATACCTCACTCATTTGGGTCAAACAAGCCCTTTTTTATCCTTACTCACTCCCATCCCCAAAAACACAGAATAATTATTATTTGACACTGTTAAAAATCAATAATTTCTCCATTGGAATAGAACTGGAATAGAACTATTCAAAGTAGCACTTCCATTACTGTAGGACATTTTCTACTGGCTTACATTATCGCGTGCCATAAATTCCATGATTATAACAGTAGAGTATCTGTATTTGTCAAACTTAATTTTCAATATTTTAGCTGTGCTTCGTTAGATTTAGCGTGATTTCTAATATCACAGTCATATTGTACATCCACTATATGATAGCTGAACTCCATCCAAGTGATATCTGTAGTTGGTCAGCTGAAAAATCGCATCTGATTTGAGAGATCGATATTTTGTGAATATACGTATCGTAAACTCAACCTTGGGGTTTTTTACCTTTTTCCCATAATTACTTTCGGCGAGCGCCCGTTTGTTTTCTTTGAATTTATATAATTTTTTCTTTCCATATATATATATTCCATCGAGACGTATTAAAATTAACGTTTGTTGAAACTGGGGTTTGCATTAACAGAGTAAGGTTGGCTTTTTCCGAAACCCCCTGGAAACCAAGAAACTGACGTTAGTACCGTTCTAAATAATAATAATAATAAACTAAATTTCCGTTCCGCAGCAATTTGATCTCAGTCGATGCAGTAGACGAATTGTATAAATAACATCTTGTTAGTGAATCATGTTGTTAATCTGATTTGCTTGTCAAAATCTTTTTCCCCTTGCAACAATCTTTTTCATTCTATAAGTTCAAAATTAAAGATAAATCTACAGTAAAAATGTTCCATTGCATTGTTTTATTCTATGGTTCCTAGAACAATTCTTTCTTATCTCATCTGGTGTTTCTTTTTCTCTTCTTTTTCTTGTTTTCCTGTTAAAGCTCCATATAAATGCGTAAGCTGTCCTCAAGTGTCCCTCACGTGTATTAATTAGAATACTTTTGCTTGTATTTATTTTTATTTATTTATGCGTAGTCCACGTAATTGAGAACGAAGATTGGTCTACACATAGAGTGACATTATATTACCAGGGTGGGTTATCTGGTAGGTGAAAGATCACAGTCGCATTTTCACTCTGTTTTATTCTTGGCATAGAATTTGTTCACAATAATCTTGCTCCAGATAAATCGAATTGTCAAGATCTTTGAAAAGAAATTGGAAAGTACAGAGATGTTACTAAAATATGTTACCTTTGAGACCATGCATAGCTTTGGTATTATATCACCACACATCTCTGTTTTTCGAAACGAACAAAAAAACTAAACTATAGTAAATGTGTTTACATTTGTTCCTGATTTGGTATCCGCATCTGGTCGCAGCAGTATAGAATGTTCCTACCTTTGCTAGCTTATACTACCGATTATCTGCAACCTACCTACACCCAATGAAATTTAACAAGTACTGATCCATAATTACAACTGTATTGCCCAGCCCGAACTGGTTTTTTTAAAATAAAATTTAGGAATAAGTTAAATAAGTTAAATTTACGCATGGAGGGATCAGTTTTTATTAATTTGTTAATTTTTTTCTAATTTTGGATCCACGGGTGTGAAAACCCCGCGTACTCCAGTAACTGCTATTGGCATATGAGTTAACGTGAGATATCACATACCATTGGCAATAGCAGTGAGATATCACTAGCCAAGGGGTGCTGGCGGATGAACTGTATTCAGTCAACGATACCACTCTCAATCTTAGCTAATAAATATTCCTTGATGGTGGCACGCTGTGGCTTGCTCGAAGAAACAAGCCTTCATAGCTTTAAAGCTAAAGCTGAGCTTTAATCATTGAGAAAGATACTGCGTCCCATAGTCAAGGATTATGCCATTAGCTGGACTATTGGCAAACCCATTTTAGTTTTGTTCCTGCAAATTTTAAAACAAATTTGCTTTTTATCTCTTATTTTATTTTTATTTTCCCTATCCTATCACGAAATATTGGTCTATGTCATATTTTATATGTGATGGGATTTATTGTTTAGCTATCCATTATTTAACAAAAAAATATTAAAAAAAACAAACAAAAAAAATTTGCGTCCATTAACATCCTTAGAACGTATGTTGTTGTGGGACCATGGTCTTAAAAGGTTTTTATGTGTTCTTGTGACACATATTGTAATGCCTACTACACAACACATTTTATAAAAAAAAAGTCAGACAAGTGCGAATAAAATTCGCTCGTCAAGGGTTCCGTGAATGTAAAGAAAACAATATCAAAATAATTTACATAAAGTTGTGTTGTAAAGGGTTTATATTGCCAGACCATAGACACATAAAAACTAAATGGTTCATCGTAAATATCAATAGTTAATGTCAATCTCATCTAAATTGATCGAAATGATATAAAAAATATTACTTCAGGTTAAATGATATCCATAGCTATTTATGATAGCTAAGGAACGACTCAATTCTGTTAAAAAACGACGAAATTTAGGGGTGGAGTGTTAACGCTAAAAATAGGACTTTTTTGACGATAATTCAAAAACTGTGCATCGCAAGATTCTAAAATAATTGTAATGTTTCTTAATTTTGGTGTTCTTTCAAATGACACTCATGCGAGCCAAAAAACCTTTTTTTCACGATTCCCCCCTATCCCCTAAACACGTAGAATTAAAACTACTTGAGTCTTCGCTATATTTTTCGTTAAGGGTTTATCAAATTTCCTATCTCTATGAATTTTTTCAAATTTTTCTGTCAATCAACGAAGAAACGTATAGGGGGGGGGACTAACTTTTTGTTGCACTTTTTTGAGAATAATTCAAAAACGGTGCATCGCAAAATTCTAAAAAAACTGTATTGTTTTTTAATTTTGGTGCTCTATCAAATGACATCCCACTCATGCGGGTCAAAAAACAATTTTTCACCCTTCCCCACTCCCATCCCCTAAACACATAGAAATAAAATCACTTGAAGCTTCGCTATATTTTTCGTGTTCCATAGAATTATAGGCTCATCGCTTTACTAAAATTTTCAGTTCTTTCTATAGCAACAATTTTTTTGTGTTAGATTACATAAGTTCGACATTTAGGTCGGTGCTTGGAAAACAACGTATAATTTTAACAATATTTAAAATTAACAAAAGATCAATGTTTGACTTAAACAATAGCATATTAAACAAATATTAACCCTAAAATAATTGCAGGTTATCGAACTTACCATTCAATTAAAACTCAACATTTTCTAAAGTTATACAAGAAATTTAATAAACCAGTAATTATGAATGGATTACAAACGTGGATCTTAACACAAACTAACAAATCACATCAATCTGATTTGAACCTTGAGAATTAATGCCACCTTTTGGGCCCACTTATGGCATACAATACAATACAATATACAATAGATAGTGAAGGACCGTGATAATTTTGAAATAAAGTCTTCTTTCTTTTGGATAACTGGTTATATTCACTCTAAAAGAGTTGCAAAATTAAGAATTGTTCTAAGAATCAGTATAAAGGATGACATGACTAAAAATGTACACACCAGTCCCACTCGATATTGCTATTCGGGTTAAAAAGGCTTTATTTCACCTTACCATTCCTACCCTTTCAAAACGATTAATAAATATTTGATACACGGTGGGATGGTCTGAATTTAGAACATTTTTGATCATAACTCAAAAACTGTGCACCGCAAAATTATAAAAAAAATTGCAATGATTTTTAAATTAGGTGCTCTTTCAAATGACACTCCATTCGCTTGGGTCAAAAAAAGTTTTTTTTTTACCCTCTCTACCCCGGTGCCCTAAACACACAGAAATATAATTATTTGAGACTTCGGTATAATTTCCATACAAAATTTACCGAATTTCCTAGCTCTGTAAATTTTTTCAAATTTTTCTGTCAATCAGTGTCGAAACGTAGGGGGGGGGGGGGGGGGGAACGGATTGAATTTTGCACTTTTTTGTCCATAACTCAAAAACTGTGCACCGCAAAATTCTAAAAAAAACTGCAACGAATTCTAAATTAGGTGCTCTTTTAAATGACACCCCACTCGTTTGGGTCAAAAAAGTTTTTTTTTTACCCTCTTTACCCCGGTCCCCTAAACACTCAGAAATATAATTATTTGAGATTTCGGTATAATTTTCATACAAAATTTACCAAATTGCCTAGCTCTGTGAATTTTTTCAAATTTTTCTGTCCATCAGTGTCGAAACGTAGGGGGGGGAACGGTTTGAATTTTGCACTTTTTTGTCCATAACTCAAAAACTGTGCACCGAAAAATTCTAAAAAAAACTGCAACGAATTCTAAATTAGGTGCTCTTTCAAATGACACCCCACTCGCTTGGGTCAAAAAGTTTTTTTTTTACCCTCTTTACCCCGGTCCCCTAAACACACAAAAATATAATTATTTGAAACTTCGCTATAATTTTCATACAAAATTTAGAGAATTTCCTAACTCTGTGAATTTTTCCAAATTTTTATGTCAATCAGTGTCGAAACGAAGGGGGGGGGGGACGGTTTGAATTTTGCACTTTTTTGTCCATAACTCAAAAACTGTGCACCGCAAAATTCTAAAAAAAACTGCAACGAATTTTAAATTAGGTGCTCTTTCAAATGACACCCCACTCGCTTGGGTCAAAAAAGTTTTTTTTTTACCCTCTTTACACCGGTCCCCTAAACACACAGAAATATAATTATTTGAGACTTCGGTATAATTTTCATATAAAATTTACCGAATTTCTTAACTCTGTGAATTTTTCCAAATTTTTCTGTCAATCAGTGTCGAAACGAAGGGGGGGGGAACGGTATGTTTTTGACAATAACTCAAAAACTGTGCATTGCAAAATTCTAAAAAAATTGCAATGATTTCTAAATTAGGTGCTCTTTCAAATGACACCCCACTTGACCACATTTTAAATAGTGTTTTTACTCCTCCTCATATCCACCCCCTTAATAAATCTAATTAGACTACATTAAGGGAATTTAAATTTATTTGGGATTTTTGAAATCAATTAAACTCAAGTAAGTAAAGAAGCAATTGGAATTTTTTCAATTCAAAGGTATGGTTTTGAAGTTTCTCAGAAAAAAATTCCATTTCACATTTTTCGTGTTTCGGATGAATTCGAACCTTCCTCGTCAGTGCCCGGCTCGAATCCTTGGGCAGACACATTAATCATTATGTTTGTTGAAACGTCTACTTTTAGATGGTGTAAAAAATAAACATTAACATAACATAAAGATGGAAACATTTTCATGGAAATGCGAAAAACTGAATAAACTTGATTTTAATGAGTTATTTTCAATGATTGTTTAAAAATATTCATTATTTGTTAAAATTTACCGTTGAAATCTTTAAAAAATATAAATTTTTTCCATCGTTATGTTCATTTTTTTTACACCATCTAAAAGTCGTTTCAACAAAAATAAAGATTACTGATTTTTTTGAAAAAACTGTTTCTAGCACAGGAGAATTTTCGTGTGAAAATGAGGTCACTTTTTTGGTTTAAAATCAAACGTAAAAAGAAATATTGTGATTCCAAAAAATTTACAGCGTATTAGGGACATAATAAGGTACGTTTTCACCAAATTTTGAGAAAAAAAATTGTTTGTGGGAGATAAAAATTAAAAACGAAAAGTCCTTTTTTCTCGGTTTTTTCTATTTTCATGGCAAATTATAGGTTAATGGTTTATAAAATAAAAATTATAGGTAAATGGCAAATTATAGGTAAATGGTTTATATAAAAGTTATAGACCTTTTTATTACCTACAACTTTTGCTTTAAACTTTTTTCGATGGAAGCTCTAGTTTCACTAAAAGTCATGAAAAACCATTTTCTACCCCTAAAAGCTTACCCCATTTCACCCCCGTAACTCGGATCACGTTTAATTTATGCTTCCCACCACTTGCGTAATATTTTCTTATTTATCCATTAGTTTTCATCCTGTTACTAATTTTTCCTCACAAAAAGCTATTTTGACCTATTAGAAAAAAGAGCAGAAGAAAAAATCGTCATTTTTAAGAAATATGATTGGTTTAAAAAAACACTGAACAAATGAATGCAACAACGACTGAAACTGATAAAGCGGCTTCAAGTAACTTTTTTTTTCTCCACCAGGAGTTGTTGTAGCGACGGTGCGGTGCTACTCCTCCGGCTCCATGTCCAGATCCAGTTTCTCAAGATGGACGGGTCTTTGCCCAAAGGATTTAAAAATTAATTAAATTCCAATTTTTCTTCAACCCTTGCCATCTTTAAAAAAGTTTATTTTATATTTTTATTTAAAAATTAATTACAAAAACAATTAATTAATTTTTTTCAAACGACTAACTAATCATCTATCAAACAAAAAAAAGTTTGATGAAATCGGTATAGCCGTTCTTGAGCAATTTAGTTTCAAAGTTACATCGGATTAGCAGAATTTTCATTTTTCATGCATGTTGGAAGTTTCAGGAAAATCAAAAATGGTCAAGTTCAAATTTCGACTTTTTCACCTGTGTAGATCACGTTTTTCATCAATAGCGATATTTCTACAAAATTCCAGAACATATACCCTAAAAACAAAATAAATAACAGGTATGAACTATCTTCATTTATTCTTCTTAAGTTGTATATTTACCTACCTTACCTATGTTTATTTTATTTTTCTATTAGATAAACTACCCTTTCCTGTTACGTGTTATTTTGTTTTTGTTATATTCAAATATTTATTCAGGTGATTTATATTAGAAAGAAAGAAAATAAGTTTTGTGAAAAACAGACAAAATCAAAATGCTCAAACGGTATTTTTTAACTAAAAATAAAACCTAAACCATATAAACACAAATGCACAATTTGAATTACAACATCGCGAAAAAGTTACAATTCATATTTAAAATGAAAAAATAAAGTATGTTCTTTGACCAAAATAGTACTTTGTGTATCGAGGTGCACAAAGTTGATTTTTTCCGCACGCGCCGTAATTTTGTCCAAATATACGGACAAATATACGAAAAGTGCGGAAAAAGTCAATTTGTGCAACGAGTTGCACACAACGTTTTTTGCAATTCCGGATCACAATTAAACAAAATTATTCTGCAACTAAATTTTTTACAATCTAGATTCATATTAAGATATAAGTAAACATTTCTATTATCAACTTAGCATTGAGAAAATTTTCCATATGTTCTTATTTTTCACTTCTTCAAAACAAAGCAAAAAGTTAAAACAGTGCGGAAAAAAAAATCAAAGAAAACAGTGCGGAAAAATCTCACTTTTTGACAGTGTTGACAATATCGAAATACGTTGAATTGTGATTCGGAATTGCAAAAAGATCTTTTTCAGCTTCCCTTCGCCCAGAAAATTCAGAAACGTCCGCAAAAGCGCTAACTTTTGGTCTAATAACACAAATTACTATTTATTCACATTCAACTGATAACGTTTAGCTTTCCCGTTTTTAATTTGAAAAACCAACTATTTGATTACAGTTCCTCCACACCACCACTTGCTTGAATTTTTTTTTTCTTTTTTTCTATGGAAAACAATATCTTTTCTGCTTCAATGACAAAAAAAAGAACTGAACCTATTTTCTCGTCGGTGCGCTTTAGAATTTTATTGATGAAGGATACTTCGGGTCAAAAACATCGCTTATGGCTTGTGGTTTTTTCCAATTGATTTTGTTAGAGATAAAAAATATCGGACATACGTGCAAAAAAGAAGTTCTTAATAAAAGTGGCTGTAACAAAATAACCTTACAGCGTACTGGGAAACCGTTAAGTTAAATAACATGATCTCGTTGTACAAAAAAATTATTTTGGTGTCTTATTTTTTGAAAAATTTAGGAACGGTGTATGTTACCCGCAAATCGTAATCATACTTAGTACTTGTCTGCTCTATAGTTTATCACAATTTTTAAAATATCAAAAATAGCGTTTTTTTCAGTGAAACTTTTTCTAACTCCTAACTTACAAGATATGCCAAATTTAAACCGATATAAAATGTTTCAAATATAATCTGTTAAAATAAATTAATTTCAGAAATTTGCATGATGCTCAAGACGATATATTATAGACTGGGGAGTTTGGAGTGATAAAAAATTTTGCATTGCACAATTGATCAAGTTTGACCTACTATATGTAATTAAATAAAAAGACAAAGCTATTGACTATACAAGTTCAAAGTTACAAAAGCGTGCGTTTTGACAAATATATGCTGTGAGTTTATACTTTTAGAAAATTGTTAATATATTTATATCAACGAACTAAGCTTTGTACTTAGTCAAATGAATAGAAAATTATTTTACAAATGCATATTATATTTATATATTGTAATCTTATTTTCTTGGAACTCTCGATTTGCAGATTTTATTTCCACTTGACCTGCAGTGTAGGGATTAATTTACCTAACCAACTCGTTTGACATTAATCGAACTGAACATAGATAAAAGCTCAATCTTGTTCCACACGTCGGGGTCGCCACTGTTAGATTTGTTGTTACGGGATTCAAATTTATAAATGCAATGTTTTAATTCACTATGTTGTATTTGTATAAAACTTTTGAATCACAAATATTTGTAACTTAAATAAATTATATTTAATTTACTATAATATTTATTAAATTTATTTTTATAGCGAATTTTGAGCAATTTTGAACAATTTGATTTTTTAAGTAAATGAGAATGATTAAATAATTAATTATTAAAATTTACAAGATCGAAACCGGAAAGGAAAAATATTTTCTTTTTTTTGGTGTACTGTTGCCGTTCGTTAATGATTTAATTTCGTTAAATTAAATTATGCTGGAATGTGTATCTGAATAAATTAACGAGATCGTTTTATTGATCGAATAATTTGTAGAGATTAATTAATTGGTTCAATGTATTAATCCCTACAATATGTTCGTGTAAAATCCTTGCCCTGACGTCACTTACCCGAGCAGAAATATGTCAGGGCTCAAGTAAGGCTCTGAGCGGGTTTGCCCTGATCCGGATCAGACATTGGTAGGGCTTCCTGATTGGGCCCTGATCATGAGTGTAACGCTTTTGCCCTATCAGTTCCTGATTGGGATTACCGGATCAGACCCTGATTGGGATAATCGGACCAGGCCCTGATTGGGATATCCGGACCAGACCGTGATATATATTTATATATTATATACTTAAAATAATCAAATTAAAAATAAAAAAATTACCATGGAAAAAATTAAAACATACATACCACCTTAATCACTATTATTATAGTCTTTCAGCTGAGAAGCGATAACTAAAACATGCATGAACCGATTTTAACTATATATTTCTAAAAAGAATAATACTCTAGTGAATTTTAACAAATTAAAATTTCAGCTAGGGGTCCAATACGAAAAACCTGATCAGGGCCGGATATATTCAAATAAGGTTAACCCTATAAGGGTATTCTAAATCAGGCCCGGAACAGGCCTACATCAGAGTGCCCTAATAGGGATTTCCCTTGTAGCACTGACCAGGCCCTGATCACGCCCTGTCTGTTTTCAGGTTTTCCCTAACTAATTTTTGCTCGGGTAGTTTTATTGTTTTTTTTAGGGTGGTACACTACCCCGCGTGTTAATGATTCGTTCTACAAGAAGTTTTGCTTTCTCAACTTTTCTGTTTGATGTTTTTTTGTTGACTTCACTGGACATCTGATTTCGTTGCTCTTTGAACTTGCTGTACTTGTTTCAACTGGATTATCTTACTTCTACCTTACTTATATATTTCATTGATGATTCTAGATAATGCTGTTCGCTGCACTTTTATTGTGTTTCCCTGTTGTAACCTCTTAGCCTCATTGAACCATAGGCAGTACTTTCACTTAACTAACACATTTAAAATTAAAAGAGCACTCCGTGGGCTTACCTATCCCTAAAATTACTGTATCCTTTATGTATACTACTAGCATATCTTGTTGATAGCAGTTGTACTGAATCTTTCTTCCAGCGATCTTTTTATCCGCTATATCAGCGCATCTGCCAATCAGCCCCTACCCTCAATTTTTCCTTGGTTACGAAAGACTTTCGTCATTTACAGATATTTTAATGTTGTGGCTTATGACCATCTTCGCTTTGCGTTCGTCTCTGTTTCTTTGAATGTCTTTCTTGGTCTCACAATTAATGGTCTACTGCGTAAATCTTCAATTAATATCCATCTTCCATGAAATACGCTTGATTTTTTATTTGTAGTAAATGGAACCGCTCAACTCCTGTCGAATACTTCGTATTATAAATGAATATATCCCCTCGTCTAATCACAGAGGAAAACTCACACTCACTTATGAAACTTGTGTCGAACAAAATTAGTTTTTCTTTGAGTAAAAATATTATAAATTTGTCGATGGCCTTCCAATAGGAGCCCCTTTATCTCCTTAGCTTGCAGAAATTTTCATGGATTGGTTCGAAACCAAAATTCTAAATAACTCTGTTCTTCTCTCTAAACCTGTTAAATTTTGGTACATACGTGTTGACAGGAACAGAATGACAACCCGGATTCTTTTCTCAAACTGATTAATACTCAGAACGAATCTATGAAATTCACAATTTTTTTTTTTTTTTTATTCAATGTTAGGCATGTTTAGTGTTAATTGAGAGAAAAGTCGAGAAATCAATAACCTTGATTTCAATTTACCATTATGGTTCTCATTTCGAGTTTGATATTTATCTAAAGTCCACTTGTCCTAACTCAGTAGTATATTCTTCTTAGTAGTACATCAAACATTTAGCATTTAAGTTACTCATTTGCAGAATAATAAAAATCCTTTCTCTTCCGCCAATTTTAAAAAATAACTTAAAACAATCCTTACAATATCACAAAATACCGAATTCGAAGCCTAAACTGTACATAAAATACTTCGCAATAAGCAAAATCATCCCGCCTATAACCTAACCTATCCCCGTTTCAAACCAGCGCTTAAAAATGGCGCACGATATCGTATACCGGTCAACTTAGCCAAAAACTTAAGAGATATTTCTAAATATTCTAATGTAAGCTGTGCCGTTTACAACAAGCACACAATCCAAAACCTTTTACCAAATAACAAATCTACACTGAGAAAAAATTCCATGTCTGGTGTCTACCAATTATCTTGTTCCAACTGCGATGTCATATATGTAGGGCAAACTGGCCGTAGTTTTCTCAATCGCTACGCCGGATACTTCAATGCATTAAAATTAGGACACACAATCTCTACTTTTGCAAACCATCTCATCTCAGAAAACCATTTTAGCACGTTCAACGGAAATCAAAATCTTAATCTTATTCATATAAAAAAGAAAGGGTTTAAGTAAGACGCCTTGGAGTCCTTCGAAATAAGAAAATCTCTATACTTCAACAAACAAATTATCAACGAACAAACCGAAATACAATTAATGTGCGTTAACATTTATAAAATAAAACAAAAATTTAAACTTTTTATAATATTCGAAAACTACTAATATTATTTTACTATAGTAGAGTGTTATTTCTTATATTTCCAAGTAGATTCGGTTGAATCAATTATCAGAAAATATGAATCGAATGAAACATGTTTAAAATGCTTAGCCTCACGTTCAATAGCACAGCATAAAATAAAATACAAAGGAATTATCCCAACACATTTGGAGTCATATGTTCAACTACACAGTGCTGAAAAAGAATTAGATAGTAAGCAAGAATGGTAACATTAATCTAATTTTTAATCTAAATGTAAATAAGTAAATTAAAAAAAACCAAATGTGCTTCCATTAAGTGAAAACATGTATCAAACGAAAAGAAAAATATTTTTATTAAAACCAAATATAAGTAAATATAAGAAAAACTATTTTTACGAATATTAAGAACTGATTTTTGAACTATTTTGATTTTTTGTTTAGAAATTTAAGTTTTATTTTAATATAAAATTTTAAAAAAAACTGTTTTTATAAAATAATAGTTAATAATTTTTGTAATTTTGAAAAAAAAAAAAAACAATTGTGAATAAATGAAACTTTAAAAGATTTAAGTTTTATTAATTAAAATCAATGCTTTATTGCTAGTCAAAGAAATAATTTTAAATTACAATAATTTTATTATATTCAAAAATGAAATACATATATTGCATTGAACAAAAAATTACAGCATAATATTTGTTTTATTCTGAAGCCGAATATATTAGCTAATCATTTGGATCACTAATGAGGACAGTAAAAATAAATTTATAAACTAAGTCCACCTATAAACCTCAATTGATTTGATTAAGAAAAATGTAGTGTCGTTGAACGAGTATAAACTCAACTCTCTAATTTATTTATGAGCCTCCTTCCACTTTCAATAATCGTTTCCTTTTATTTGTCAAACGTTAATTAATGTCCTACTTTTATTGATCAATAATCGAACGTGTTTAATTTTAGTTATCGTTAGTAACACGCACTACGCAGTTCTAAAAATAAGTATCACTTTTTCGTCCATTAAATTGTTCTATTTTAACATCTTGTTAATTTCATATTTACAATACATTTTACAAAAACTACAACTTATTTAGTTTTTTTTTTCTCATTTCTACGCGCAGATGCCATCAACCCAAAGATTTTTAGTTAGTTTCGTTGTTTTGAAGAATTCGGAGATCCATAGTTGGTGTAGAAAGCGACTCAGAAGTTTCAAGAGGGTTGTATAAGTTTTTTATGAATTTGTTTTAGACTAGGAACAGTGATGTTAAACAGCTAAATTGTAGATGGATTTCGATTCGAAGGAAGCTGTTTGGTAATAGCATATTTTGCTACAAGAGATGAAAACACTGTTTTTTATTGGCTGAATATTTGTTCACGAACGTTATACTGAAATTTACATTACCCTCTAAAGCGAAACAGAGATATTTAAGGCTTGAGTGATCGTAAAATGTACCTTTATTACTTAAGAATATAAAAAATTTATAAATTTATTAAATTATAAAAGGACTCTATGGACTTACTAATCACATATGAAAAACAAAATACTTCGCCAATCTCCTCCTCCTGGAGGAAAACATCTTAATAAAGTACGCTCAATCCAATCAGCCTCACTGAATCGTTTTACACAATCAATCGTAATTGAAATTTTTTTAAGTCCATTAAGATTTTGTTATTCATTCGCAAAATACAATGATATCCACTATATGTTATGAACGATGAAAAATTAATGTTTTTCTGAGCATATAGCGTTATCCCCAAAGAAAGACAATCTGAAAGAGGTGCAGTTACGCTTTACCAATTGAAACAATACATTAAGATTGCACTAAGGAGTAATTCAAAAGAGGCTTAGACAGCAAAGATAATCATCAATTGCGATTCTTTTGATGTGATATATGAAGTACCAATACCAAAAATATGTACAACACAACAAAGAAACTAACCTTCACGTGAGCAACTTAGATTGTAGCGAAACAACATTATTGAGTCTGCTTTATTTCCAATCAAAAATCTTTTTCTACCACCTGCTCGCCAGTCGCCATATTAAACTAGAAATCGTCAATTTTTTTAAAGATGCAGTCTAAAAGGAATGCTTTCAACGAATTGAGTCGAATTTTCCAAGGGCTTAGCAGAAGAAGACAAAACAAGATAAGTGTTTGAATCTAGGTGTTGATGTTGATTACTTGAAATTTAATTTTCTATCATTGATTGAATGTAAATTTGAGAAATTCTTACCGTTTTTCACAGTATCAATGCTCAATAGTATATTCTATAACGAGTGGGAAAGCGTTTTCCTAACAGAAGTGCAGTTTTCAGCAGGATTGTAGTGAGTTTGGAAGAGCAGTCTGCGCTAATTATGCACAATATTTTTTGTAACAATGGGCAAAAATTAATGCATAGATTGTGTAATGAAAACTGAACCTGTTAGGAAGCCTCTAGCGGGAACAAACGAAGGGACTGCGTGCCTAAATGAGTTTTCAATCCGGATAAACTTCAGTCTCGTACGTTCAAGTAAGAACAACCCCGCTTGTTCAGCACAAATAAATCGATATGCACGTAAAAGAGACTTTAAAAACGGACGGAAGCAAAATGAAAGGGATAAATCGCACTCTGTTAAGTGTTAACCCTTAAATCGAAGAAGCCAAGATCGTCACATCCACACCAATACTAATACATACTTTATTTACATAAAAAAATTAGTAAATATATGAGTCACTCACCCCATGATTGTAGAAGATCCAACTCCTCACCACCTTCTTCATCCCTAGCCTAACATCACGGGTATCTTAAATAATTACAAACCACTGAATGCGCCAAATGAAAAGTCGATTATTGAACAATAATCATAAGAAATAATAAATCGCAATAATCAAGAATAATCATAAATTAATAATCAGCAATAATCATAAATTGATAAAATACAACAATTACATCGTTGCGCCAAATAAAAAGGCGATTGTTGAGCCAAAATCGTAAAATGTAATAAATCGAGGCAATTGTTGCGCCGAAATGCTAAGGCGATTGTTGAACAAAAATCATAAAATAGTGGCGAAGCGTGCTTCTGGAGCTAGGGTAGACATATTCAATTGTTTTATTAATATGGCAGTAGAAACTAATTATAGTACATTATGATGAAAGGACGTAAAGCTAAGGTTTTTGGACGTATGTAGAGTTTGCGAATTGAGGCGCCAGCTGAGATTTGCATCCACATTATGTCCAAAATGGCTTACGTCCGTGCATCATATACTATTTTTTATTCGCCGCAAGCAAAATATTTAAAAAAGATTGTTTAAACTAAATCAAAATCAAAAATTTCATAAATTTTGATATAAAAATATTTTGAACAAGGTTACTCTTGTTCAAAATATTTTTATATTTTTGACCAAAATGTTTGTTATTTTTTTTTCCAAACAAATCGTATAACTATGACAACAAAAAATAATTGAAAATAAATAATTGAAAAGTTGGTTTTATTATTTATTTATTTATTTTTATATTTTTACAACGCTAAATATTTTTCTTAATTCACCATAAGCAAAAACAACGCCTCCAGCCTTATACTTTTCATAGAAATTCTTAGCTCCTTTTTAATATACGTTTCAAATTACTGCTAAAACTCCTCTACAAGAAACTGTTGTCATTGGAATTCCCAATTTGACCGTAAAAATTATAACAAAATCAAAAATTCAAACTTTTTCAAAAATTCCAAAAATATTGCAAAAATTATAACATAATCAAAAATTGAAATTTATTATGAAATTATGTCTTTTATTCAAAAGTCGTGGAATCTGGAATCGCACAAAAAATTACTCAAGAAACTCTCCTTAATAATTACAATTTTTTGTTAAAAAACGACACTTATTCTGCAACAACTTGATATTTGCCAACTGTTCCTATAAGTTGGAAGGAGTTGAATCTGGAAAGGATTATATTCCATGTCCAATTTCATGTCATAAAATTAATTTTGTTTGTCAAAAAATTGTTTAAATAAACGAAAATAATTTTTTTGACACACTTAACGATTTTTGTAAATCGCTCTAGCGGTTCTCTAGATATTGTCGACTGTAACGGCCAGCCGGCAGACAGACCGAAATTTTCTTTTTTAGAATCGTTATGACCTAAAACGTCGAGAAATGCCAGGTAAGACTACCTACCACTTTTGTTCGAGATTGTAATACTTAGGTTTTTAAGACCGAAGTAAAAAAGCAAAAAATTTTAGTAGTAATTTCCAAAGGGCGGTGATAATTCGAAACTATTTTTCCCGAAAAACTAAAATGCAATTAAATTGGTAAAAGCCCGCGACCCCAGGCTGAGAGCAACTAGCAACGCCACTTGCTCGAGAGATTTTCTAAAAAAATTTGAGTATTTATCACCGGTCTAGGGCAATTCGATTGTAAATTGTTTTTTGTAACACATGCATAAAAAATATACAATTTTGTACCAGAATAGAATAAAAGAAAAAACTACTTTTCCGCACATAGGACCACAAAATATTTTGTAAGCCTGGACCGTAACGCCGCCTGCATGTGAGATTTGTAGTTAATTCTATCCATATATCTATCTCTATATAATATTTTTATAGCACTAAAATATCAAAATAATAATTTAAATAACTTACCATATAATAAAAACAACTTAAACACATTGCATCATTTGAATTGCAAGAAAAAACAATTTATTTAGGTTTTCAATGTTCACAATTTTGACAGCTCAGTTGGATTACTATGTGTTTTTTAGTTGAATTCTTATGTTTATTTTTTCGAGCTAGTATAATTTACAACTATTACAACAAAGATGACGCACTTTAATTATTTAAAAATCTTAAATTTGTTTATAACTTTGTTAAATAAATGATTAAATGAACAATTAAATAAATATTTATAAATTTTATGCACTTGTTACAAAAAATAGTGTGTATTACTAGTGCGAATGCGTTTTCCAAACGCGAGTTATTTGCAAACTAACTCTTGTTTGGAAAACGCATTCGCACTAGTAATACAATCGACTATTCCCAACTTAACTAAATAATTAAAACAGTTATCATTTAACTAAAATTTTTAACCCATTTATCAATTTATAATTGCACCTAATATTATACTGTTTATATTTTTTCGATGTAGTGATTACATAAAGTCTCACTTGAGCAAGGGAGTGTAAATCGTCTCTTCCTAAGAACTTAGAACTTCCATTCGTTTAGGAGATCGATAAAAGAACTTATGATACGCTGATATGTCTAAATTTAGTTGGTGAGCAATGAATAAAGAAATCATTTGTAGTTTTCAAATATTAAAAAATTTTCAGTTAAATAATATAAGTTCAATAATAATATAATTAAAATCAACAACAATCTCCTTTGTTTTGATATTATTTAATTATTTTTCATTAAAAAGCGAAATAGTATGACGAAACAAAATATATAAACGGAAATAGACATAAACAAAACTGTATATCCAAGAAGGAACAAAAATTGAAAATTTGGTTTTGCTATTGCTTATTACAGTAGTCATAATTTGAAACGTCTACTGTGAGAAAAAGATTTTTGTTTGAAACTGGAAAACGTTTGTATTCAAGTTTCAGGAACATGAATTGTTTTTGTTCTAATTATTGTATTAAAATTTAAAACATAGTGATTTTCTTTGAACGTTTGACAAAATAGTATTAAGTCGACAATGCGAACAATATAAAAACAAAGTTTCATATTTATATTATGTTTGGGTAGACACTGTCTAGTGTGTCTATACCGACGCTTCGCCACTGTAAAATATATAATTAGTCAAAGTAGTTGTTGCGCCAAATGAAAAGGCGATTGGTGAGCAAAAATCACAAAATTGTAGTATGAGGTCGGGTAGACCGTGCAGGTATATCAGTTGGTCTTTGCACGCAAAACTGTTAAGTTTTACATTTTAATTGTTCAATCTAAGCATTCTTACGATTCAGTTTTTTAGTCTTTCTTTGTTTTTCTTCATGTTTAAAACACTTTTTTTGTGACTACAATAAAACAATTCTTTTCTATATATATTTATTGTTTTATTTGTGTAAATTCAATCATTGGTTCACTGATATAATTTAACAGGTTATGAGCCCAGTGTGCAAATTAAAATACCTAGATTGAATTATGAAAAACATTTTTCGTGTATTTTGTATCATACATTTGTGAATATCATCAAAAGTCGTAATAATGAACAATTCAGATGAATCGAACTTGATTTCACATCGATTGAATGGATCGAATTTTAAGGCATGGAAATTTCAAGTGATAGCAATTTTACGTGGAAGGGGGCTGATTGAAGTGGTTGATGGTATGGAAACCAAGCCAGAAGGAACTGATGTAGCTGATGTAGCAAAAATCAAAGAATGGATCAAAAGAGACGGCCAAGCAATGGCTATTTTGTTTTCATCATTGGATAATGTTCAGGCAAATCATGTTCTAACCTGTAAATCAGCAAATGAAATCATGATAAAATTGGAAAGTATTCATAATATGAAAAGTGATGTTCGAATCATGACATTATACGAGGAATACTTTGCAGTAAAAATGAATGATGATGAATCTGTTGCATCGTATGTTTCAAATGTAACTCGATTGGCAGCTGAAATTGAAGAACATGAAGAGAAATTGACTGATAATTTAAAAATGTGTCGAATTATTAGTGGTTTGAGCTCAAAGTTCAAGAATTTCAAAACGGTTTGGTATAATATAAAAGACTGCCGAACAATTGACACACTTTTGGCAAAGTTGCAATTAGAAGAGGACCAAATGAATAAACATGACAAAGAAGAACATTTTGTTGAAGCAGCTTTCAATGCAAAACAACAAAATAAGATGAAAAAGAATTTCAAAAATAAATCAAAGTCTATTTGTTTTTCTTGTGGGAAAGAAGGTCATTGGAAGAAAGACTGTCCAGAAAACCAAACAAAGGATAAAAGTGAACAGAAATCATCAGTCGCTTTTTCGGCTATGACAGATGTTTTATCAGCAAGTTATAATGATGTTTGGTTAGCAGATTCTGGAGCATCGAAACACATGACTTTTCGAAAAGATTGGTTTTATGAATTTTCATCGGATGAAAGTCAAGCTGGTATTAAAATTGCAAACAATGAAACTTTGAATGTTGAAGGTAGTGGTAGTATAGAAGTTGAAGCTTGGGTTAACGGTAAATGGTACAAGCGTCGTTTAGAAGATGTTCGATATGTACCAAAATCAAAGGTTAATTTGTTTTCAATTGGATCGCTGATGAACAAGGGTTTTGAAATAAATTTTGAAGAAAAATGTTGTGTCATTTTGAAAGAAAATGAAACAGTTGCTATTGGTTACAAAGATGACAACAATTTGGTGCGAATGATTTTTTAACAAGATGTTCAGCGGAATAAACATATTGATTCATGTTTGACAGCAAATGTTCTTGAAGATGAATCAATGAATTCATTGCAGCAATGGCATAGACGATTGGGTCACATGAATACAATTACAATTAAATCAATGGTTAAACATAATATGGTGAGTGGCATAAGTTTATCAAACATGAATAATTTCTTTTGCAAGGAATGTCAAATTGGAAAAATGCACCGAAGTTCACATCCGTTGAAGGAAAACTGTAATGTTGAAAAAGGTGAATGTTTCCATGTAGATTTGTGTGGTAAAATGCAACAAGTAGGCGTTGGTGGTGCACAGTATTTCATGTTAATGAAAGATGAAGCTACAGGTTTTAGATTCGTATATTTGATTGCACACAAATCAGAAGTTGAGGAAAGATTCAAGGAATTTTTGGCATTCATTAAAAATTCAACGGAAAATTCAGTTAAACGTATTCGGTGTGATAATGGCACTGAATTTATTAACAACAGTCTAATAAAATATCTTTCAAGGCATGGAATTATTTTTGAAAGAATTTCGCCATATACGCCAGAACAAAATGGATATATCGAACGAGATAATCGAACGGTTCAAGAATATGCGCGTACAATGTTATTAGAAAGCAATTTATGCGAATCATTATGGCCAGAAGCAGTTAGAACTGCAGTTTATTTGTTGAATCGTTCCCCAAATTCGAAAAATCAAGAAATGACAGCATATGAAAATTGGTTCAACAAGAAACCAAAACTTGATCATGTGAAGGTATTTGGTACAGTTGGTTATGCACACATTCCAAAAATCGTAAGAAAGAAATGGGATAAAAAGGCAAAAGAAGTTTATTTGGTTGGATATGAGCCAACACAGAAGAATTTTCGACTATATGATCCAGCATCAAAGAAAATCATTGTGAGTTGCGATGTTAAATTCAATGAAAATTTTATCAAGAGTGAATATTTTGAATTTATAAATGACAATGATGAAATTAAATCGAATTTATTGGATGAAACAATTCATGAAACACCTTCAGAAGAAATCATCGATGAAAAATCAAATGAAATAATTGATGTTAATCCAACGACAAAAAATATTGATGATTACAGTCGAAGCAATGGTCGTTTAAGAGCAAACCCAAATAAGATACAAATTTTTGAAGCGAGTTTGATGGCAATGGTAGATGAACCATTGAGTTATAAAGAAGCAATAAACTCAAATAATTCAAGTGAATGGAAAGCAGCCATTGAAGATGAACTCAAGTCATTGGATGAAAACGAAACGTTTGAAATTGTCAACAAACCGAAGATTTGCAATGTCATTGGAAATAAATGGGTGTTCAAACTGAAAACTATACATAATGAACAACCAAAATTCAAAGCACGTCTTGTTGCAAAAGGTTATTCACAACATTTGGGAATTGATTACACTGAAACATTTTCACCAGTTGTGAGATATGATTCAGTACGATGTGTTTTAGCAGTTGCAGCAATTCAAGACATGGAAATGGTTCAATTTGATGTCAAAACAGCATTTCTCAATGGTGAATTGAAAGAAAAAATATACATGAATGTTCCAGAGGGTATTGAACATGAAATTGGTCAAGTATGTCGATTGAAACGCAGTCTATATGGGCTAAAACAAGCATCAAGGGCTTGGAATTCAAAATTTGTTGAATTTCTTACAAGTTGTGGTATGATTCAATCGAAAGCAGATCCATGTGTATTTTGTGGAGAGATCAACATTAATAAGGTAATAGTTTTGCTATATGTTGATGATGGTTTAATTCTTTCACACAGTAAGCAAGCAATTGAATCATTGGTGAATAAGTTGCAAAACACATTCAAAATCACTTTGGGCAACAATAATTATTATGTTGGAATGGAAATCCAAAGAGATCGTGATTCGAGAACAATCACAATCGGTCAAAAGTCGTACATCGAAAAGGTTATTGAAAGATTCCGAATGGGGGATTCAAAATCAATTTCAACTCCATTTGACAGTGGAACTGTTCTATCCAAATCAAATGAAGAATCGGAAGTTGAATTTCCATATCGTCAAGCATGTGGATCATTAATGTATGCAGCAACTGTATCAAGACCAGATATTTCATTTGCAGTGGGAGAAATTAGTCGGTTCATGCAAAATCCAAATCATGAACATGTAAATGCTGTAAAACGAATTCTTCGATATTTGAATCATACAAAACAAACAGGCATTGTGTATGGTTTAAATGGTAAAAAGGAAATATCATTGGTTGGTTACACAGATGCAGATTATGCGAGAGATATTGAATCTCGACGTTCAACAACTGGTTACGCATTTAAAATTGGTCATGGTATTGTTACATGGAAAAGTCAAAGACAAAAGACAGTCGCATTATCAACGACTGAGGCTGAGTATATGGCAGTTTGTGATGGTGCTAAAGAAGCTGTTTGGTTGAGGCAATTGCTGAAAGATATTGGTTATGAACAACTTGAAGCAACTAAGTTGTTTGTCGATAATCAAAGTGCAATACGGCTAGTTCGAAATCCTGAAATGCATCATAAAACAAAGCATATTGATGTTCGATTGCATTTCATTCGAAATCTTAATGAAGACAAGGTGATTGATGTTGAGTACATTCATACGGAAAGACAGTTAGCAGATGGTTTCACAAAACCATTATCAACATTGGCATTCAAATCAAACATGATTGGATTGGGATTGAATTAAATGTTGCTAATTAATATTTTTTCTTAAATCAGCTATAAAATTACTTAGTTTGGAATGATATTAAAATGAGTGGGAGTGTTAAGTTTTACATTTTAATTGTTCAATCTAAGCATTCTTACGATTCAGTTTTTTAGTCTTTCTTTGTTTTTCTTCATGTTTAAAACACTTTTTTTGTGACTACAATAAAACAATTCTTTTCTATATATATTTATTGTTTTATTTGTGTAAATTCAATCATTGGTTCACTGATATAATTTAACAAAAACACATATTCACACAGCCAGCTCCAACAAGCTCCAGCGGGCGTGAATTCTACGACCAACCTCACTAACAAGAAAATTTCGAATTCAACCGTATCCCGGCATTTTTTTGTTTTATCTTTTAATTGAAATATATTTTATTATAAAAGTCCGACCATTATAAACTAAATCAACATGCGTTTTTTATTACAGATTGCACAACTCTCCCTAATTTTAAATTTACTTTAACACTTCATTTTCGAAATTATAAACCATCATATAAGAAAACCAAACTCATCTAACTATTATTCTACTTCGATTTAACTGCTATGGTTGTCGATTCACTTGTATCCCAGTATCCTATCGCCACCTTACCGCATTCCGGTTAAATCAATTATGGTATCAATGTACAGCTCGACATATCCACTGCCACCAAACTTTGTAGTAAAACAATATATATCTGGGTATTTAAAGTTTTGTTCTTAAACCATATCTTAATTCCATTATTCTTTTACTTTTTAATTTGTTATTATAAGTAAACTCACAATATTTAGGATTTATTTTAATGCTCCTACTTATTTCACTTCAATTACAAATTTAATTATTATCATGGCATTTGTTTATTTAATTATTGTATGGTTATAAAAATTGTTTGTAAATTACTGTATACGATTTTTATTTGTTTTTGATTGAAATAAAGATTATTATTAAAGATTAAAGATTATTAATTCAGTGCACTAACAGTTCGACGAACAAAAAAAAACATAAAATCATCTGAACGATTGAAATAAACTTATCCATTTAAAGTGCACTGGTAGTTTTTAGGGTTTGGTAGTTTTTTGTTTGTTTGCAAAAAAAATAACTTGTTCAATAAATAAAGAGACACTAAACACATAAACACTTTTTGTATCATGTGTTTCATTACACCTAATAACATTCACAATATTTAACATAAAATGTGCACAAACAAAAATAATAAACCGGCACAAGTAATCAACTTCAATTAAACCACAACCATATCGACTATGCGATTTTACTGTCCCAAAACAACCACGAGCTAAACTACCAAGCACGTCTCAAAACTAAAAAACAAAACTCCTGAAATTTTTCATATTTTATAAATTTCTTTAGTTTCCCATGCAAAAATAGAGGAAACATAAAAAACGAATATTGAATTTCGAAATATTTTAATTAGGACTGATGACTTTGCTCTTGTTATTGTACAGGTTTATGCACACAAGTGAGTTGAGAAATTTGTGAAAAAGTATAAATACTGTTTCGATCAGTGTATTACTATAAGCAACGAATATGGAGAATTGAAGTACCGTTGACATAAATATCTTGACCATTACAAAATATATAATATTCAAAGCAATGGTTGCGCCAAATGATATGGCGATTGTTGAACAAAAATCAGAAAACATATAATAAATCAAAATCGTGGTTGCGCCAAATTAAAAGGCGATTGTTGAACAATAATCATAAGATATAATAAATCGTTGAGCAATAAATATAAAATAATATTCAGCAATAATCAAAAAAAATAATAAGCAGAAATATTCATAAATTGCCTTGGTGATAAATCGATGTAATTGTTGCGCCAAAATGCTAAGGCGATTGATGAGTGAAAATCAGAAAATTTATAATATCAGTCAAAGCAATTGTTGCGCCAAATGAAAAGGCGACTGATGAGCAACAATCACAAAATACTATAAAGTATAAATCAAAGCGATTGTTGAACACGTTATCTACAATATCAAATTAATTCATCAATCGTATTAAATTCTTCGTTAAAACGGAATCAGTTTATTTACAATTTTATAGCATTCAATAAAATACAAAAATGAACCACGGCCAAAAAACGAATGAAAATCAAAACGCTTAAAGTAGCAAAATACAGTCAGACCTCGTATAACGTTACCCCGTTTAACGTTGATTCACTTTAACGTTATTCTAAATTTATAAATTTTTGTTTGAAAATTTTAAAAAATGAAAACAAATTTTTTTTTTTCGAATTGTCGAGAAACAAACAAAATATTCTCTTAAATTATTTATTCTTTCGAATTTAATCAACATTTTTTATTTTAATTGTTTAAGTTAATCAGCGAATTTGAAAAGTTTTACAAAACAAGAAAAATTAATAGTTTTATATTTTTATAAGTTTCTCTATTCGTGTAATAGTTTTGTCTACTATTTAAAACAAAATTCGTCATTGTTTTTATACTGACGATGTAAATGTTTCTGCCCAAAACTTTATTGAAACCATTCAACTCTCTCTTTCTCTGGCGTTTACATCCCATGGAGAGGTTTTGCTGTCTGTGCAATCAGCTTCCAATCATCTCGTTCCATGACTAGTTGACCCTAGTTTCGACATCCTATATCACGAAGGTCTTGGATGATGTCATCACGCCACCGTTGTCTAGGTCTTCCTCTTCGACGAACACCAGCTGGTTGTTGTTGGGACGCTTTTTTTTATCATTCTATCCAATAGAGCCCTTTCTACATGACCAAACCATCTAATCCGGTTGAATTTAATGAATCCGATTACATCGCAGCCTCCAAGAAACTGTCTGATTTCATGATTCATTCGGATTCTATACTGATTTTCAGCAACTTTACATGGACCATAAATTGTTTGTATGACCTTCCTTTCGAAAGTTGATAAAATTCTACAATCGGAGGAAGTCAGTGTCCAGCTTTCACTACCAAATGTAAGCACAGGTCAAATTAATGCTTTGTTAAGTATGAGTTTACACGACCGCGAAAGACGTTTTGATCGCAGAAGTTTTGAGTATGCGTAGAAAACTCTGTATGCGGCAGAGACACGGGCTTTGATATCTGCAAGCGGAACCTTTCACAGCTGTTTTCTATTCAGCAGGTAGTTCTTCTTGGTCCCAGATTGCAAAAATCAGATAGTATATACGTGAGACCAGAGCTGCTCCTCCATTTTTCAAAAGTTCTGCGAGAATTCCATCGAAGCTTGGTGATTTGCCATTTTCAGTTTTTTAATGGCAGCTTACACATCTTCTATTGCTGGGTAAGGGACAAAATTCTCCTCAGTTGGTGGAGCAATTGATCGAATAGGATGAACTTCATTCGTCCTATTCAGTAGGTCTTGAAAGTGGGATCACCACACTGCTAGCACATCACGTTCACTTGTTGTAAGTTCATGATTTTCATTTTTGATGGCTGTAGATCTTGGTTGGAAATCTTTTGTCAGATTCCGTGCGTTGGCAAAGCACTCTTTTTAATTTCCGTTGGCCGCATTTTGGTTGGTGTTTTCGATGCAGCTCTTCATGTGTTCGCGTTTCTTTTTACGTAGAAGTTTTGCTTAGGCTTTCCTGGCCTAACAAGGAACCTGCTTAGTCTTTCCTGGCTTAACAAGGAACACTCGAAGCTTGGGAGCTTCGGGTGTTCCTTGTTTACCTTTTTTCTCGTAGTTTTTGTTTATGTTCAACGGATTGGCGACACTCGTCGTCAGACCATTCGTTGTGTAATTTGGGTGGTCGTTTTCTGATTGTTGTTTGTGCTGCGGCTATAATGGTTGATTGAAGCTTTTGCCATTCTTCTTGTACGTTTAATGGCATCTCAGAAGAGATGTCATGCTGTTCTATGTTTTGTGTTATTATTTTCTGATATCTATTCAGCGTTTCCGGATGTGTAAATGCTTCGACATTCCAGCGTACGGTCTTTTTTGCTTGTCTGTTAAATGTAGATGATAATTTGCACTGGTACTTAAAGATGACAAGCATATGATCGGTATTCATATCAGCACCTCTGTATGATCGAACGTCAGTTACACTTGTAGAGTGTCTCTTAGAGATCATGACGTGATCGATTTGATTTTCCGTTCTTCCGTTATTTGATTTCCACGAAGCCTTGTGAATTCTTTTGTGAGGGAAGAAAGTGCTGGAAAGTGCTGGAAGTGCTGTTATTGATGACTTCTTCGAGTTCTAGAAAGAACAGGTCTTTAATATCATCTGCTTTATCTTCAGTAGGTGCATGAACATTGACGATCGTTACATTAAATTTTTGCTTGCGGATTCTCAGTGTGCATAACCGCATATTAATTGGGCAGAAGTCGATAACATGCTGATTCACACGACGGTGTGTAAGAAATCCAAATTTTCCTCCGGTTTGATGACCGCAATAATAAAGAGTGTATCCTTTCGCTGTTTCATGGATTCCACTGCCAGATGGTCAGGCAGTTCTTGTTCTTAGTTCTTGTAATGCCACTATATCCAGTGTGTAGCTTTCGACTTGTTGAGTGAGTTTTAGGCTTTTACCTTTTATCTTAAGGTCACCAGAAACAACCATTTTACACGTTTATATAGCGAGCCGCTATATGACTCGCCATGGTGCAGAACCATTGAGTATATAAGCAGTATTTACTCTGCCCCTCTCAACTACACCAACCTAATGCTGTTAGCGTTACCCAGGTAGCACGACGTGAACGTAGAATTTCGGATTTTCGCTACCCAACCATTCAACTCGGGATCAATAAATTCGTTCTCTTCTCAATAATGAAATCCCAACAAAAATATTTATTTCCTTTAAGGCAGCCATATTGGTCTTTAGAAACAAACATAGATTATTTAATATTTGGATGAATAACAAAAATCCCTTAAATCGAGAAGTCGAGAAGAATGACCCTTACAGTACAAAGAGTGATCCAAATCTTGTTTTCCTATTATTGGCTGTCTAATTTCTTACAGAGCATTGATATCAATCCCGTACCATTTAGGCTCTGTTTCGACTTATTAGAACATCAGCAGCGCTCAGGTTCGCACGTTCCGATTCTGTGCGTCTTTTTTGTCGTCTAGGTTAAATTCTGTATTTTTGTCCAGGTCTGTTATTCTCTCTCTGATTTCCAAATTTAATAAATTTTTTTTCCGGGGTTAGGGTGTTTACTTAAGAATCAACCCATATTTTAGTAAACGGGTCCGGTTCCAGGTCATCATAATAACCTTTTTACACGTTCCTATAGCAAGCCGCTTAATTTAAGACAGACGCCCGCTCCAAGCGGCCTCTAATATGGAGAACAGATGCATGGGGCGCATTGGTTTTAATGCGCCAATTCACCGTCATGTAGCGTCATTAACTAAGCTAAGCAGTTTTTGCTCTGCTTGTCTTCGATACAACAACTTAATTCAAACTCTACGGCAACTCAACAGTATCTCAAAATCGAAAATCTACTTAATATATGAATTTAAGATCAAAATGCATGAAATATTCTACTTAATCAGTTAATAATTATTGAAAAGGAAGAAAAATTTAAGAAAAAATTAACAATTAAGAACCTATCTCATAGTTTTGCACGACACCCATACCCCGTTTAACGTTGATTTGAATAACGTTAAGGAATTTGGGAACGCATCCTTGACGTTAAACGGGGTATTACTGTATAACAATATAATAACGAAAAAAATCAAACGTGTCTTGAATAATCTATATTGATTCAACCGATGAACTTTTATAGGGCTAACCGCTTCGTAACAATTGTCGATTATATAATTAACTAAGAATCGCCCAGTGGCCAAAATTCGGCCATTGTAAATGGAAATTGTAAATAGACCTCCCAAACAAAAAAGCTACAACATATTATTACTTCGGTCTGAAAGACCTAAGTATTACATTCATGAGCTCAAAGTGAAATTCTTACCGACTCGACGTTTAAGGACCTACTGATTCTAAAAAAGCAAAAAAAAATTTATGTCTGTCTGTCGGCCGGCCGGCCGGCCGTCCGTCATTACCTACGCTGCAGGGAAAACCGCTGGAGGGATTTCAAAAATTTATTTTCTATAAATAGGTATACTCAAGGGACAGGTCCGAAAGGACGCTGTGTTCGATAATTGTACCGGAAGTGTGTCAAAAAAATCATTATGTGTGTCAAAAATAGCAAATTTTCATATTTTTTGCTTCAAAACGTTCATTTTAAGTGATTACGAGTAGGGACATTAAATTTGGAGAAATCTTGATGGTAGGGATTGGTATGTGAGATCAAAAACTAGATTATTGCATTATAAGTTTGTCAAAAAAATGTTGTCAAGTGTGCCAAAAGAAAGATTTTTATTTATTTTTTTACCAAATATTTTGGAAAAAAATAAAATGAATTATTGGTTTGACATGAAATTTTATTATTATTATTGAGAATTATGGCATTATAAGATTGTCAAAAAGATGCTGTCAAGTGTGTCAAAAGAAAGATTTTTATTTATTTTTTCACCAAATTTTTTGGAAAAAAAAAAATGTTTGTTTGAAATGAAATTTTATTATTATTATTGAGAATTATGGCATTATAAGTTTGTCAAAAAATAATGTCGAGTGTGTCAAAAAATGATTCCATTTATTTTTTTAGCCAATTTTTTGGAAAAAAAAGTGTAGCTGTTTTTATGACGTAAATGTAATTGAAAATGAAATTGGACATGGAAATTTTTGAATTTGTTATAGTTTTTGAAATATTTTTGGAATTTTGAAAAAGTTTGTATTTTTGATTTTGTAATAATTTTGGCAATATTTTTAAAAATTCGGAAAAAGTTTTAATTTTTGATTTTGTAAGAATTTTTTGAATATTTTTAGAATTTTGAAAAATTTTTAATTTTTGATTTTATTATAATTTTTGGAATTTCGAAAAAATTTTCAATTTTTGATTTTGTAATAATTTTTGCAATATTTTTAGAATTTTGGAAAAAGTTTGAATTTTTAAGGAATTTTGGAATATTATCGGAATTTAGAAAAAGTTTAAATATTTGATTTTATTCTAATTTTTGGAATATTTTTGGAATTTTGAAAAAGTTTGATTTTATTTAATTTAACAATATTTTTGGAATTTTGATTATAATTTTCCGGCAACGTATTGATGTTTCGTGTTAGTTTTGTAATAAATTTTTAGACAGAGATAAAAAATACTTGTACTTTAATATACATCGCTGCCCAAAACAAAAAACCATGTCCTCATAAAAGGTTTTTGCCGAAAACTATATCAAAATCCTTAACCCAGACCGAAGTCTTGATATCTCAGAGCTGTGAGATTTCAGCCCCTCCATATTTTCAGAGTTTGATTAATTGATATTATTGATTTGTGAAACAAATAACTTGAAAAAAAAACAAAATAAATGAAAAAAAATCATAAAAACATACCTTCATTTTTTTCCTCTTATTTCTCAAAAAATCGTCCTAATTCCAAAAAATTATTTTTGGCACATCTTCTACTCAAGAGGCCAAAAATTAGATTATTGCATTATAGGTTTGTCAAAAAAATATTCTCAAGTGTGTCAAAAGAACTATTTTCATTTTTTTAACCAATTTTTTGCAAAAAATGAAATTAAATATTTGTATGACATGAAATTTAATCGAACATGAAATTGGACACGGACATTTTTGATTTTGTTATAATTTTTGAAATATTTTTAGAATTTTGAAAAAAGTTTTTATTTTTGTTTTTTTTATAATTTTTGCAATAATTTAAAATTTTTTGAATAAATTTAAATTTTTGATTCTGTAATAATTTTTGAAATATTTTTAGAATTTTAAAGAAATGTTTAAATTTTTGATTTTATTATAATTTTTAGCATATTTTTGGATTTCTGAAAAATATCTGAAATTTTGATTTTGTAATATTTCTCGAAACGTTAAATGGAGAGGTTTTAGAGTAGTTTGATGAGTGTATCATCTTTTCACTAAATTGTGTTAAAATGTGATCTGTTATAATTTGCCGGCATCGAATTGATGTTTCGTGTTAGTTTTGTAATAAACTTCTAAACAGAGATAAAATACTTGTACTTTAACAAAGAGTTTTATGTTTAATATACAAAAATATACTATAATACAAATGTTATGATGAAGATGGCGCTTTTAATTTAGATTTCAATTTGTTTATAAATATTTTGCTGTGAAACATTTACTTTTTCGATTATAACAAATATTTTCGCAGTGAAAATTTACTATTTTGAAGAATAAAAAATATTGTTTCGGTGGATGTGTAACATATACATTTTTAGTTATTTTGTTTTAAAGCAAATTTGAATAATTTTTGTGCGTGTGTTATAAAAATTTCTTTGAACACTTATTTTTGCCATGTAGAAAAAATACCTTGTAAAATCAAAATCCATATCTGAGAACAGACAAATGTTTTCAGACACTGTTTAGTAAATGACGGCATGCTAACAAAAAAATCAAATTGTCTATTTAGAAGACATTTGTTGGAATTTAAATGAATGGGGTATAGTCCAAGTTCTAGCCATAAGTTAACTCCTTATTCGCAAAAAAAGTTGTTTATTTACGATTTTTTCCTGAAATTGTATTTTATTTGATAAATACAAGAAGCATTAATACATGTAATGGTAACTTTTAGCTTTATATCGGAACGTTTTATTTTTTTAAATAATGAGGAACAACGCTCCTGTAGACGATCTTCTGGAGGTCCTCCAAAAAAGGTAGCTGCACGCTATTACAAATATAACATTACATTACAAAGATAAGTGTATTTCCAAGAAAATTTACCGGATCGATTTGAATTTTTCAGAGAATATATGTACTCAAATATATTTAGAAACCGAAAATGCAATAAACATAAAATCGATTTTTTTAAATTTCTAACTGCGTATAACCCCTTAATCCTGAATGATTTAGGTAAGTTGATTATATTTGCTATGTTGCCAAAATGATTCCAATTTAAAAATCCTAAGTTGCATATAATAAATCTCATAACAAAATTCACTTTTATACTTTTGGGTTTTCTTTACATTTAAGCGTGGTTGTCAAAAAAATTTTTTTCTAATCAACCTTAATAGCTTAGCTCATATTGCTTTTTTATTATTCTTTTTTAAAAATATGAATCCTTGTATTAGTGGAATGTATAATTATAATATTTGTACTAAATTGAGCGTCACAAACACCCTCTTATTAGCGATATTGCTAACCATCAGTATTACGTTAAAGGTGTGTTTACATATTGTGATGCAAGTATTGAATTAAATATTTAGTGATAATGAATAACATGTTGTCACGTTTTTATAGCTTGCTTCGAATTTACACAGTTTTATGTTCACGAAACAGCGTTTTGCTTACCATTAATTCAGTTAACGTAATCACATTCCACTTAAACTATTAACATTATCGCAGTCTAATTTAAATGAACTCTCATTTTGCAAGAGGAATTCCTTAAATGTAATTCTGTTTAATTTTTCGATTATTCGATGTAAATTCAAAATTTCTTTACAAAGAAAACACGAAATCCTAAATAATCTACGGCATTATTTTGTATGTTTTTATTTAATGACTTTGCTTTAATTAGTTTATTTAATGCTTTTCATTTGCCGCTTTTTCTTGCCAACAATGTGACGTTGATTATAGTTTTGATTTTTGAAACACTGTATTGGGGAAATTGAGTTTTTTTTGGATTTCGTTTGATTTTCGTTTGTATTTCTTATACAGAATCGTAACAATATTTTAAGAATATTCTTTAATTTAGTATTTAACAATTATTTAGATGGTTAACGTGTGATCTGTCAGACCTAGTAACAAAATTTTGTAAATGAAAAGCCATTGATTTTTTATCATGAGATTAACCGCATAGGATTTTGATCCTGTTTCGTATTTGCCAAAACTGGGATCGAACCGTGATCAGAGTCTGAGTTGTGACCTTGATTCGTAAGATTTGACATCCGTGTCGGCGAAGGGTACTACGAAGAACTTTGTGTTACCTTTCTTATTTTGACCAACTTTACATACCGCTGGTAAATGTTTTGTTTTCACGATTATTGACAATATAAATTCCGTCATAGAATGTAGGAAAGACCTACGAACCGTGTTTACTCCAAGCAAGCATAAGGTAAATCCATAAACTAATTCCGTGGCGATAGATTTTAAAAGTAGATTCCGAGATGAGAAATTTTGTGCATTTGTACCAACATGTTTTGGCAAATCTGTTTTAGAATAAGTTGAGATTGTTTTCGTGCAGAAACGGGAGTGGAAAATGTTGGAATTTAGACGTCGTGCTGACTTTTCTGAATATATTTGCTTCAACTCATTACCATTCCTTCATTACCGAGTCAAATGTTAATTCTTCAAACTCGTGTAACAGCTCGTTATGTCACAAGGCATTTTATCGTTGATAAGATTGGACAAAGAAGGAGTAAAGATAGAAGTTGTGTCAGCTGAAGTGAAAATATAAGATAGGTCAATTATGCGTTTCCGTTTTGTATCGACCAGTATACCATATTTGTTTTAAAGGTCAGCCCCAATTATTGGAATTATGACATCTACTACTCGGCTGTAATTAAATATTGAAAAAGTTTTCACACTAATTTTCTGAGAAGACTGAAAAGAAAAATCAGGCATTCGGTTGGCAGTTGGCACAGTGATGGTGCGGTCACGATGACATCACATTCTGTTGTAGTGCGTCTTCTATTTGGTTGTTGTGTTTTGCGTTTATCACAAAATTTACACGAAGCAGGTTGAGGATTCTGTTAGTATTGGTTTTACCGAAATAAAATAAAATAACATATTTTATTTCGTCAAATAGACGATCAGGATCAAGTTATACTAAAGAAAATCACAATCGCGGTGAAGTGCTGTCGGTATTGCAGAAGCAAAAAATGGCAAGTCTTATGTAAAATGTTTCCCTCTGATTATACTCATCGGCTTTGATCATTTTATCGTGATAACCTATTATTAGCCATTTCGTACCCTAAAACGAACTGATGGAAACACCTGCTCGATCATTTATGGTCGGAAGTGCCTTAAATCCGATTTATCCTATATTTTTCATGGAGAGCTTACAAAAAAAATGCATCATAACCTATTACATATTTTGATTTACGATCAAGAAAATAACAATATATATTTATATTTTCCTTCTAATTTAACTTCTGACATAAAAGTATTTTTTTGGTAAATATTAAACAAAGGTATATTACTTTAATACTATTAGTTATCTAGTGGTCAGTTTTCGTACGAATTATAATGACATACAATACTAAGAGCCAAATTTTAATGTATTAAAAAAACCAAACCTAATGACAAATGTTTCACAGAAAAAAACGATTTGTCGACAGAAAGTATCCTTTTATGACGCAAAATTGTAAATAAAACCGAACCAACACTGTACACAAATACACAATATTAATTAATTTCCACAACAAAAAATCGTTTTTCCTTTTTTCTATTCCATACAAACTACAACTCTCGCCGTACATATATGGAAGAAAATAACCAAAGGTATAAAATAATTTAAAACTAACACGAATAAAAAGTGGTGAAGGAAAATTTAATGTATAGATATAAAAGGTTTGGAAAAACAAAACAAAAATTTTCCTTTATCAAAAACCGGTTACTACTGGTTATATTTTCCATTGTTTTGGTCAAACAAAAAAAAATTCAGCACTTGCTTAACATAACTTACGTTTTTCTTAAGAAAAGTTGTTTCGTTTTTCTTTTTAATTGAATTCAACAAAATAAATTTAAATTTAATAATAATAAAAAATAAATTAAAAATTGAATTAAAAATCAAACTGATGTTGGGTTTCTACTATGCATTGTTACTTGTTGGCTGGTTAATATTAATAATAATTTTGAAATGGCGAAAAGGACGAGCTAAACGTGAAGCTGAATTACAACAACAACAAAATGGTAAATTTTTTTCTAATATTATTAATTTATGTTTTAATATCGATAATTTTATGTTTTGTTTATTTAATAGCACGACCACAAATTCATGTTATACAAATTGGTTCATCATTATATGATGTTATACCAATTTCACCGAATCATCAAAATTTTCGTTGTGATTGTCCTGAATATAATCATTTGACAACCGATAGTAATCTTAATCATCATACAAATATTGGTTTTATATTAGAAGAAGGAGCTGTGTTTCCTCCTAACCATATTGACAACCATCGACATAGGGGTAATACCTCCAATAATAATAGTACTTCTAACGATAATAATAGTCTTGAAGTGATTTATGACAATTCACCTTCAACTACTCCACCTCCGTCATACGATGAGGTAATGAAACAGTATCAAGATCGAAATGATGAAAATTTAAATAGAACGACGGTAAGAAATGATAGAAGTCAACGAAATTATCCTAAACCGGATAGTCAAAGTGGGACCACAGATAGAAATGCTAATATTATTCCAGCGCCACTAAATGCTCCAAGTTTTGATTGATTTTTTCGGAAAATTTGTCATATTTTGTCGAGCCATCAAACCTGTTTTTTGTAAAGGAACCTATTTATGTGATAGGCGATAAAAATTATAGACGCATGTTTTAAATATTGATAAGAAAATCGGAAAATTAATGTAAATTATGTGTCTTATAGTTGTAAGAACTTTTAGCAAACGTGTTAAAATTTATATATGGAAAATTTATGTATGAAAATGTTGAATCGGGAATACGATGTTATTGTTAGTTTCAACAATATTGTGATGACTAACTATATAAAGTGTTAATGTTAACTAATGAGTAATCTTTAAGACTTTGCTCTAAATTGGTGTTAAATATAATTTGTAATAAAAAAATTGATTTTTGGAGCTTTGTAAATTTTCTGCTAACTTTAATAAAATGTATGGAGCTTGGTTTCTCAAAATTATTAGGAATTAATATCGAATCGGTTTTGTAATATAGTGATAAAAACATAAGGGTTTATACACTTCTAAGGCTTCTAAAAGTTCAACTTTTAAGCCTTGCTTTATGTTAACCCTTATAAAATCAGGATGTGGTTACGAAACAAATTTTGTTGTTTTGAATTTGATATTTTGTCAAAACTTATCATAAAACTAAAATATGTTTTTCTATCTCATGTACCAAAAATATGCTTTTTCATGGCTGTATATAGTAGTAGCACCATTGAATATTTTTCATCTTACACATGATTACAAAATGTTTAGAATTCAAGAAAACCATATAGAACATTTGTAGAACACAGCAAAACAGTACCAAAATCTTTAGAACACAATAACATATAATCAAAAACATAAATTTAATCAAGTAGGCTTTGTGATTTTACTCAAATTTAAATAATATGTTTACCATGACAACAACCAAACTTCATACAAAAAATCAGATTGCTATAAAATTTCAAACTATTTTTATGTATATCAAATATTTTTATCCATTTGACGTTATTAAAACTAACTTTATTTATATGTTTTTAAAACAATAATTATTTTATACATTCTTAAGCTAACGAACAATGAAAATTTTATTGTGTTGCGCTATAGTTTTTAAATCAGCGCAACAGAATAATGAATTTTTGTTTGTATATGAATATAGTACATATAAAAAATTTAAAATAAAACCGCAAACTCTGATTTAAAATTATACCAAAATTTATATGCAATTTTTCTTTACTTTTCGAAGTGAAATAAAATTAATACATGTGTTTTGTCAAATGGATGAAATAGTGTATTGCTTTCGTGTTTAATGAATTGTATTCTCTCACAAGTTTGCAAACTGTGATCTTTTGGTCGAGAATAAACTGTAGTTCATTAATTATTAAATACCGTTAAGTCAGTAATAAAGAACTATTATGCATTTGACACAAAATACAAAAACTATTGTGTGGTACCAGTGCTTGAGGCTTTGTCTAGACTTGTGTGCTAGCTGCCCTCGATATCGCTCTTTTAATTAACTTCACACTTGTTTTCAAAACCCATATACGCACTATTATTACAATATAGATACTATTGTTGTCACATAAATGGAAATCAAACATTAATGGTCGTAACTTTAAACGACGATTAATCTTTATCTGTTGCTATATATACAGTAGAAGTGTATAATTTTAGCCTGTATATAATGAATTTTGAATAAGGATAAAATTAGGACATTCAATACCGGTATACCGAATACCGATTTACCGCTTTACTGTGATATTTTCAAAAGCCAAATTATCATTACTGGTAGAATAAAGTATTATTTATTTATCCAAAAAACATTATTTATTTTTTTCCCAAATAACGCGAGGTAAATTATAATATCATTTTTCTATACTATAATAATTTTTATGTACTATAATAATACACTTATATGCCCATAATCCGTTTCATAATGAGATCCATTATGATACAGATTTTTCATAACGATACAGATTTTTAATCAATAGAAACCCATAATTTTTCAATCAAGCATGCTGTGCATTTGACGTTTGTCCTAGATTCCTATCTAATTATTTGTTCTAATTGGTCAAAATCAGTAGGTATTAAATTTTCGTAGAATATAGCCAGTGGCGGATTTACAAATTTGCCGCCTATAGGCTAATTTATATTGCCGCCTAATATATTTAAAAAAATTATCAAATGCGAACGCAGCGACGAAAAAAGCGCGCTCGCATTTTTTTCGAAATTTCAAGGTCACGTTATTTACAAGTACTTTAAAATTACGCTTTTGATGAAAAACGTGCAAATCTGGCAAAAAATTTTAAATTTAAAATACGAAAATAATAAAAACGTTCATTAAAATCAAATAAAATGCAATAAAAACTTCATTTCAACAAAACATAAAACTTAAATAATACAACATATTTTATAAATATTCAACTAAATAAAAAATCATCTTTTCTTTAGCTTACATTACATTTTTTTCTGAATTTATTGTTTACGAAAATTTTAATTATATCATCAAATGAAATCGAATTTGCAGTATCCGATTCAATTGATAATTTTTTTTTGCTGTCAGATATTTTATTTTTGATTCATACAAACTATGGTATTCAAACAGTAGGCTTTGTTTTTGCTGTCGGCAATTCTTCTTGTCGTCGATAATTTTGCTTTGTCGTTATGAAAATTCTTTGTTGTCATATTTTTTCTAACAAAATGAAATATAATTTTATCTTAGTAGGCGCATAAATGCTATAAATTTGTAATTTATGTTTGACAAATAAACATAAACAAGCAATCATTTATGAATGAAAACGGACATTTTTATTATTTGCAATTTTACATAATTTTTTATAAGCTGAATAATTTGTAGAAAAAACTTTATTTAGAAACTAATAATTATTATCTTTTAAATAAAATTATAATTTAAAAAAAATTATCTCATTAAATACCACTCTTCATTGAAATTTTTGTCTAAAATTTTTCAATTTTACTCATTAAATTATTTTTAAGCAACACTGCTCAATCAAACCACTACTTAAACCACTCGTCCTTCGGACTCGTGGTTTATTGTGCGCTTTGATTCGCAGTGTTGCTAAATAATTTAATTCGTAAAATCAAAAAATTTTCGAAAAAATTTCAATGACTCGTGGTATTACAACCGATAAAACTGCTAAATCGCTTAATCTGCTATCGAACATCGTTGAGCGTAAATATGTTTTTTATTCGCCTACATGTTAAAGTATTACTTTATTACTGTGATTTGCGGCCTTAAAGTGTCACTTTTTAACTATTTATTTGTATTTGTTGAAATTCTATGAAAAATAGAATTTATTATCAAAGCAACCCTTAAATTCATTATCCAATTAAACTAGTTGTTATCATTTGTTGTCATGGTTATACAATGATTTGGAATAAATAACAAATATTTTGTCAAAGGTTACTTGTTCCGCATATTTTTATTTTAAGATTTATGCAAATATATAATTTTAAATTGGAATAAACAAATTTTTTAAAAATATTTTGCTTGCGGCGAATAAAACACAGTATATGATGCACGGACGTAAGCTATTTTGGACTTAATGTGGGTGCAAATCTCGGCTAGCGCCTCGATTTGCAAACTCCACATCCGTCCAAAATCTTTAGCTTTACGTCCTAGCATCATAATGTACTATTAATTCGTTTTAATCATGACAACGAACGTTCCAATGAACAATTGCTGACAGCCAAATTGATTTGTATATTCTTAAAATAATATCAATATTAGGAAAAATATCAAGCAGATATTGATCCCTATCCAATTGCACATATTGTTGATATTTATGTTTTTTATCATCTAATGCCAAATACTCTTTGATGTGCAAAATCTCTTTAACTAGATCATCTGAAACATCTTGTGTATAAACTTCACATAATTTAAATGCTTCATTTTTTATTTCCTGATCAGGTCGCAAGTTCGCAAAATTTAAAAAAGACGTAGAAAATTTCGAACACTCTGTCGTACGCACATTTTCGACCGTTTAGTTCTGAGATTAATCGATCGACAATTGTAATAAATTTGTTTATTTTTAAACTATCCTGAGCACCAAACAGGTCTTCATCATCGTTGGTTTCATTAAAATGTCGCTTTTTTTGGTTTGCTTTTCCCCGAGCAGAAATTAGTTAGGGAAAACCTGAATACAGTCAGGGCGTGATCAGGGCCTGGTCAGTACTACAAGGGCAATCACTATTAGGGCAATCTGATGTGGGCCTGTTCCGGGCCTGATTTAGAATACCCTTTTAGGGTTAACCATATTTGAATATATCCGGTCCTGATCAGGTTTTTCGTATTTGACCCCTAGCTGAAATCTAAATGGGTTAAAATTCACTAGAGTATTATCCATTTTAGAAATATATAGTTAAAATCGTTTCATGTATATTTTAGTTGTAGCTTTTCAGCTGAACGACTATAATAATAGTCATTAAGGTGGTATGTATGTTTTAATTTTTTCCATTGTTTTGATTAATTTATTTTTATTTTAATTTGATTAATTTATGTATATAATATATAAATATATATCAGGGTCTGGTCAGGATATCCCTATCTGGGCCTGATCCGATTATCCCAATCAGGGTCTGATCCGGTAATCCAAATCAGGACCTGATAGAGCAAAAGCGTTACACTCATGATCAGCGCCCAATCAGGCAGCCCTACCACTGCCTGATCCGGGTTAGGGCAAACCTGATCAGGGCCTTACTTGAGCCCTAACAAATTTCTGCTCGGGTCGCTTGCAGTGTAGTTTTGAGTACCGACCAGTGCCTTGGCATCTTCTTCATACATTGTAAATTTCTCGCGGGAAGATTAAATAATTGAAATTAAAAATTTGCATAAATCGATAACCAACTCAATATCTGCACCTTCCCGTTGTAGTTTTTTTACTCACTACGTTGATACGACTTAAAATACTACCCCAAAAAACAGTCATGAACGCAGTTTCAAATTTTGTCAATTTTTTGCATAACCCTGCTGCTTCTGCCTTTGTAACCGTTTTCTCAGAACTGCCGTTTGAAATTGATTTTAGAATATCATAAATTTCTTTCCAAGACATTAATAAACTGTTGCAGGCGCCAGGCATCATCTCTGCATGACCATCTCGTAGTCGCGATCCTCTTTGGTGTTATGAGTAATTGCTGTTTTGCAGTTTTTCCCAACGCATCGTTGATGCCGAAAACAAGTTCAAAATTGCTTGCTAAAATGAAAAATAGTTAGTGGATTCATTACAGCAACTAGCCGCCGCAGTTCCAACTAAATTAAGAGAATGGGCTGCACTGTGCACATGGTATAAATTCCGGAAACTTGTTGGCATTTTTATTTCTGGCTTGGAGACCAGTATAAGCGCCTGACATATTTGCAGCATTATCGTACGACTGAACTCTACAATTTTCTAAATTAATGTTTAAAGATGCCAAGTTGTTAGTTATTGCTGTGTACATTTCTTCAGATTTGTGTCCAGTATTTGGAACAAAAGCTAGAAATACCTCTGTTGGTGTGCCACATTCTTTAAAATATCTCAACAATTGAGAATGGATCTACATACGCGATGTCTGGTGTAGAATAAACAATTATATAAAAATATTTCGCCGCTTTTATTTTGGCAGATATTACTTCTATGCACTTCTGAGTTCTGAGCCATAAAATGAACTATTTCTTCGTACGTTGTGGACGAAAGATAGTTAGTTTTGACGCTTCGTTTTACCTGGTCTTCCATGTTCCTTTAAGAATAGAGATAAGAAATTTTGCGAATTTGATTGATTTAACCTGGATACTCTGTTTAGAGTGGCGGACGGCTCTGGCCGCCGCAAAAAAATTCTGTTTTGAAAAGTTTGTATATTTTTAAAATTTTCCGCACAAAAATTTGCCGCCTACGAAAATTTGCCGCCGTAGGCTACAGCCTACCTAGCCTATTTAGAAATCCGCCACTGAATATAGCTAAACTTCGACAGTTATATTATCAAAATATCTGATATCAGCGATATAGAACAATTACCATCGACTCCTTCACACATATCGGAGAAAGCAGAAAATGGATTACAAAATATTTTACCCGCAAAATCTAAGAAAGTCTACTACGAAAAACTATATCAACGGTTTATGGACTGCCAAAATATGGTTTCAAGAACTTTGGCATCCGTAACCAATTCGAATTCCAATCCGCATAAATAAATGTAAAATCTTTCCACGGACCACACCAACACTAAGGCTTCCTTTTCTGTTTGACAATATCTTTTCTCAGTTTCGGATAAACTTTTACTTGCATAGCATATAATGCGAGGAATATTTCCTTTATATTAGATAAGAATTGCCCCCAACCCAAAAGGGCTCGCATCAGCAATCACCTGAGTTCGATCTTTCGGATCAAACTAACCAAGCGTTCGAATATCCAGAGATGAGTTTTTTTAATTTTTGAAAAGCCTTTTCTTGTTTCAAATTCCATTCAAAAGTCCCATTTTCTTTGATAAGTTCTCTTAGCGGATATGTTTCTGAGGCCAAATCAGGAATGAATTTCCCTATATAAGTTATCAATCCTAAAAAACTTCGAAGTTCATCTACATTTTTTGGTGGACGAAAATTTTTTTATGCATCGATCTTTTGCTCTGATGGTCTTATTCCTTCTGACGAAAGTTGATGTCCGAGAAATTCCGTATGATGAACTTTAAATAGACATTTCTTTGCATTCAACGTAATGTTATTTAAAGAAAAAGTTTTTAAAACTTTTTCTAAATGTTTACCATGCTCATTTTCCGATTCTCCAAATACCAAAATATCGTCAATATAATTAATACAGTTTTCACATTATATTAGAATATTTTCCAGTGTTTTCTGAAATATCTCAGGTGCACAATTTATCCCAAATAATAATCTTTTATAACGGAATAGGCCTTTTCTGGTAATAAACGTTGTAATATAACGACAAGACTTTTTCAATTCAAGATGATGAAAAGCATTTTCGATATCTAACCGAGAAAAATATTTAGCATTTTTAAGCTGTGGAAGGAAATCTTCCATGGTAGCAAGCGGATGATTTTCCCTTAAAATTGCTGTATTGAGGCGACGCATGTCAATACATAATCGAAGATCTGCATTTTCTTTCATGATAGGAACCATTTGTGATACCCATGGACTCGATTCGTTGACAACTTCAATAATATCTAAATCCAAAAGTTGTTTCAATTTGTCATCAATATTCTTCTGTAGAGCAATTGGTACCCGTCGAAAAGGTTGAACAACTGCTTTCACATTTTCATCGATAGGTAAATCAATCAGAATGTTCTTCATTTTTGGAAATGGTTTTAAATTTGAAGTAATTTGACTTATTTCTTGCAGTTTAAACTTCTTTAAACTATCAAAACCCAATGACAAAACTCCCAATGCGTTCGCAGTTTGTTTTCCTAGTAAAGGTTTTTCACCTTTTTCTATAACGTAAAAACAAGCAATAGTGTGGTATACTTGATCACCATATTCGATGCTTATTTCCGCGTCAAAAACCGAAATTATCTTTAAAGGTTTATTCGACGCATAAGCTTTAAATATTTTGTTTGAACTCTCTCGTTGGTTTAAAATCTTTGCATTCTTTTGCAACTTGTATCTCCATGTCAACTCATCGATGATATTATAGGTTGAGCCCGAATCAATTATCATATTTATGGTAATTCCGCCGATTTTACAGATTTTCTCATCAAATTCAATATCCATTATATTATACACACGGTATTCTGATGATGCTTCTCGCTCATCCTTTACTGAATCTTCGTTTCCAGTGTCGATCAATATATTTGACGTTTTGTACTTTTTATTATAATTATTGAACGTCCGGGTTTGACTTGTATCAATAAACTTACGTTTCCGAGTTCGGCAATATTTATCAAAGTGTCCCATTATGTCACATTTTTTACATCTATAGCTCTTCGCTGGACAATTGTAACTGGTAGCGATATGTCCCTTACCACCGCAATGATAACATTCTATTCTTGAATTTGAAAACTCCCCATTTTGAGCCATTACATTAGAAACTATTGTTGAATTAGTATTTTCCATTTGAGAAGTTTGACCTTTAATTTGTTCATGTACCTTATACATTTTAATCGCCTTTTCTAATGTCAATTCTCTTTCTAACAATTTCTTTTTTAATTCAATCGACGTACAGCAATCAATAATTTTATCTTTGATATTTATGTCGATTATTTCCTTCTCCGTCTTACCGAAGTAACATTTCATTGCCTGGTTTTGAATTTTTATTAAAATTTTTTCGAAGCCTTCACCAATTTCTGGCTTTAATTTCCGGAAAATATGACGCTCAAATGTGGAGTTTCTTTTAGGTGCAAAATGCTCATCCATTTTTTTTATAGCTACATCGAACACTTTTCATCCTCAACGTTAGCTCCAGGCAAGCCTAAGAAAATCTCTTGCAATTCGATTCCTCTCAAATGAAGCAACTTACTACGGAGTTTCGATTGATCTGTAATCTCCTCAGATTTTGCATAAATAATAAACGCTCTTTTCCATTTTTGCCATTCTGGTCTCAACAAAGATTCATCGATGGAAGAGCATAAAAATGGTTTTAGTGAATTCAATCGATCTCCCATTTTATAGCAATATAAAACTTGAACTAGGAGAGAAAAAAAATCCACGAATCCTTTATGAAAACAAAATCTTCTTTCTCCTTTTCAAGTTTTATTTCTTTCAGTTCTATTTATTTATCTTGTAATTTAATATTTTTAATTATTAAATTTTTTTTCACAAAATTCACGATGTTCTAATAAAAACATTGAATAAATATCTAAGGAAGAGTAACTAGACATTTTGAGTGAAGCATCTAATTTTTAGTATTGGTGAAGTTTGATAGTGTTTGCATTCTAGCTGGGTGGTACTGTTTACAATTTGCATATTTATATTTTCAAAACAAATAAAAGAAATAATATATGTTACATATAAATTTAAAAACCCAATATGTTTAAATAAAATATTTCCTTATATTTCCAAATATAAATATTTTTAATTATCCATACAACACAAATTTTGATCATATTGAATTACTTTAAGAACACCTTATATTCGGCTGTGATAGCGTTTGAAATATGGTTTGACAACGATGGATTAAGAAAAATTACATTTATGTAGGGTAATAAAATATAAAATTAAACTAGTAAACAACAGTTTTTGTAAAGCAAATACTTTATGTTTTTGTTAAAACCTTTCTAAACCCTTTTTATGCGTAGTATTAGTAAAAATATTCTAATCATTGATATGAAATGTGATGATCAAATTTCAGTGTATTTAAGGTTATTTGTAGGGGGAAGTGGGGATAGTATAAACATGGGGCAACTGTAAACAGTTTTAATTTCCCTCACAAAACATCAATCAAAAAATTCGATAAAAATATCACAGATGTCGCTTCGATCGACTACACACACCAGGAGAATTTGACAGCTAAAGTCAGTCTTGCTCAAAAGTTATTGGTGAATAGATGTTTTGGCAACCCAAAAGTAAATATTTTTTTTTTTTGTAAAACTCGAATAACTTTTTTTACCATCATATGTTTAAAAATATTCCAACATGTTTTGATAGCTGAAATATTCAAGAAACATAATATTTCTTTGTTTTAGCCAAATTTTAGATCTTGGAATATTTTTTCAAAACATAACCCTAAAATCGCCACGTGGGGTACCTATAAACAAAAACAAGTTGGGATAGTATAAACGCGTTTATATGTGCCGTATGGTATGGTTATATGGTATACGTGTGGTTTCCCATTTCACTTTTGATATTGATTAGCAAAACCTAAACATACGATGAGATTGAATTTTTGCTTTTTTCTTTATAATTTTCTACCTGAATTTATTGAGGTTTTACAACAATCGAAAAATATTGTTTTCTTTTAAAGAAATATATATGTTCAATGCTTATATATATTGTTTGAAGCACAATAAATAATAAAAAATTTTAAACAAAGTACTTTATGAATTTTATTGTGGTTTTTTTGGGTGTTTATATGTGCCCCATACAAAAATGTTCATTGTTTATAAGTGCCCCACCAGTGGGGATACTTTAAACGAGAAACATAAATTTTTGAAATTCAAAATTTTATACTTAATGTTTTAGTTACGTAATTAAAAAAAATAGTTTTATGTAGTAAAGATATGAAATTTTACAATGAAACAGTTTTTAAGTAAAAATGTTTTATGGTTTTAAAGTTATTGAGCTTTAAGTAAAAACTGTTTATACCATCCCCACTTCCCCCTACATATTTTAATGCAACACTTCATTTTTATGAATAAACTACTGCACAAATACTAATAATTGATTTGGAAAACATTAATTTAAACTTTAATTTTTATAAATTTTGTTTAATTTGAATATCTTAAAATAGAATTTTGGATAAAAGCTATTATATGATTTTATTTTAAAATACAAAACGAAATATGTCAAATGTCATGGATGAAGAACGCACAGATATACAAATTACATACTTCAAAAAATATTCGTGTAGCCACACGTAATTATTCTTCCTTATATATTTATTCAATGAATAAAAAACGTTAATGGATGTGAATAAATTTCCGGCTTGTCAGATTTTCATAAAGGGCTACGCTATAAAAAATAATTTAACGCATCGTACTAAATTTATTCAAGACTTAACCCAAAACTGTAATTTCCATTTCTTTGATGGATTTTTCTTTTTTTTTTTCTTACGAACTTAATCTCGATTTTATGAATTAAATCATTCTAGACTATACGAATTTAATCAGTCTCGATCTTATTATTCATTATTCGTGCTTAAATTTTTAAAATCAAGAACATGATTTGGATTGACTTCAATAGAAAATATTGAATTCTTGAGATATTGGAGTTTTAGCTATACTATAACAATAAACGAACCACAGAAAACTGAAATAAATATTAATTAATTATATGAACTTTATAAATTTAAGATTAATAGACAGCTTCGTTGTAATAAACAAGCAAATGTCATATTACTTTTGAGAAATTTTGCCACTTCAAAGAGGAAATTTTTATTGATACAGGATCGTTTGTAAACATTCACAAAATCTGGCGTAATATGGATGTGAGACAAAATCAGACCTGGGTGAAACAAAAAAGCAAACATGAAGGAGTTTAGAACCATCGGAATGTAAATTCGATTTATGGTTCACCCCAAAAATAAATATTGGATGTCAAACATGATTCCGATCGAAATGCGTTTTGTGAAGTGAATTTATAGGAATTTTTTCTGGAATTCAGAATATTCTAGAAGGTTGTGTAATTTGACGCACTTCATTGAATGTGGAACATGATCTAAATTAACAAATTTTCTTCACCTAAATAAGTAGTACTGAGTACTGGAGTGAATCATTACCTTGATACTGCAAAATGTTTTGCTATCTGTTAGATGTGGAATATGATTTGAATTTCTCGAATGTTTGAGTAGTGCAAATACAGATGTTTTTAAGGTTTTCGATATTTAATATCACAATTGTTATGATTTGTTAAACGTAGAACATTTAACTAGACTTCGCTAAAGCTTTGTGTAGTGGCCACGTCCATAAGCTGTATTGATCAATTCTTTGTAAAAAGGAATTGCCAGATATGTTCTGCATTTTTCTTTTTACTTCACTTGTGAGTTGTGTTGTGTAGTGCATATGATGAAAAACGTGATCTACGCAGGTGAAAAAGTCGAAATTTGAACTTGACCATTTTTGATTTTCCTGAAACTTGGCATATAAGTAGTATGGACAAAATAAAAAATGCAAAACAAAAAATTGTTCATATGGGCAACCAACGTTGTACCGAGAGTAACCATCGGACATAAAAAGCTAAGAACACCAAAAGAAGAAGAACTTCCACGACTTTACAGACTCTTAACTTACCTTCTAAACTAGAGAAATACTGCATAGGAAGCTGGTATTACTTACCCTGAGAATATTCTTGTGATTCTGGTTTTCATTCCTAGTGGAAGCGTCGAAAACAACTAAAAAGTATAGGTATAATTGGAAATTTCTAGGTTTCTATGCCTGCTAAAATTGTGCAAGCAACTGAACCAAGTTTTCATTAAAAAACGTCGATTACCATGGAAAAAAATACAAAACCGTGCCTTAATGTAGAATCTAGGCAACTAGGGCAACCAGGGCAGTGTCAATCGAAAGCCGTGGTCTAAATGTCTGTAAGACCAACATCTTCATATAAAACTCTAAAAATGACGTAGTTTATATTTCTTCTATACAATATATCCTACTTGTATGCCAAGTATGAAGTCGATCAAAAATGCTCGGGCTCAGCGTCCGCCGTTTAGATGACAAATTTTATCAGCAACGGATTCATTTTTGAAATATTATTTTTTATACCTAATTTGTTGCAGAGCAGCAGCGAACATATATAAATGAAAAAACTGTAAAATCGAAAACAAATCTAATGGTCGCCTTATACCTAGTGCTTTGGGTTATAAATGATTGAGGATTAAATTTTTTAATGAACTGCAAGCTAATACTTTACTTTTAATTTAAAAAGTTAACTAAAATGCGCAGTACGCCTACTGTCCTATGAGCATTATTTTAATTTGACCATCTCCATCTTCGATTATCTTCATATAAATTTATTATATTATGTTTATTGTTAATGTTAGTGAATCTGTAATTGATTCAAACTTTTTCTTTTTATTGGTACACCCGGGTATGTTATTTGGCATGAGCTTTTATGTCCATGATTTCCTTTTAAGAAGGATTATATGACATTTAGTTCTTAGTGTGAACACTAGGACGAGGACACTCAACAAGAAGAAAACCAGACCATAGACACATTAGTTGAGATTTATGCTTTCGAGTAGTTAAATAATGTGTATACAATTGAGCACCCGGATACAATATTCATATTTCAAATATATGCGGGAATATAATTATTTTGCCCTAATTTTGTATTCCCTAAAACATCCGATACTTTTACCAGACCAGCAGCCAAATTCTGTAATTGTGAAGCGGTGAAGTGATAAGTTTTTTAATGAAAAGAAGCGAAGAAATTTTTAACACTTCACCGCTTCACAGTTACAGAATTTGGCTGCTGTTATTTGTTTTTAAAAACAAGAACGTCGATGTTTTATTGCAAGCTCATGTCCACGAAATTGTACCCGGATGTAATTACAGTTCCTTAATTTTTGAAACAATTGAATTCAATTCAATTTAATTTCAATCAATTTAACTGGACAAATATAATTGAAAATAGATGCTATTGTTTGATTATGTATTCCACTGAATCTATAAAGATATATCGTCGGCTACAAAGCATTTACGTGTAACTACATTTTAGAAAAAAGGAAAGGAAGCTCAGAAAATGACTTATTGCGATTCTAAACAAGCTTTAAAAAAAAATTGCTACCAATTTATAAAAAGAAACAGTTTTTTTTTATTTAATGATAAAAAAAATTTTATTTTCAAGCTAGTTTAGAATCACAATAAATCGTTTTTTGCGCTTCATCTCTATTTTTCCAAAATGTAGTAAATGTAAATGCTTTGGATTCGACGATATATCAGCCTTTAAATTTATTGAAGTCACATATAAAGGACCTGGAGCCTAATTAAAATCCTTCGAATTATCAAAAAATAAAGCTGGTTATTTTGAAATTATTTCCTTAACGACTACGGGCCTAGGCTCCTTAAGCTTTAATATATACGCAACATCTTCATTATTTTACAACAACAGAAAAACAATTCACTAATAATATTCATTAACTATTCATTAACTATTCATTAACTATTCAAAAACTCCAACAGCTGATTTTAGAAATTTCCAGTCTGTCAACATTGTCGCATTCCAACTTAAACTGTCTCGTTACACTAAGGAATTCCGTAAATATATAATTTTAATTTATGTCCAAACTACGCCGAGCTAATACAAAAACGTTAAAGTTGTCAAACCAATGTTTTGCTTATATTTCATTTGTTGTTGTTGTTGTGTAAATCTTTATTCATATAACTATACTGATAACTGAATAACACATGCTTGATGACGATGACATAAATAATTTTAGTTTTGTTGTTTGAGCATTACATATGGTAAAATAAGATAAAATACAATTTTGCGTATTTCGTTGCAATTTTAATAGATTGTAATCATACGGTTGTAGATCGTTCACAGAAAAAACGGTTTAACGACAACCATATCTCAAAAGGAAACCAAGACAGTGCAAAATAACAGTTTTCATGGTGTTTCTAAAGCGGCATGCAATATGAAGGCACACAAATAGAAGAGGGTTAGTTGATAAGACAACATGACCTCAGACAAAAGACCCACACCTACAATGTTACTTTTATTTATTTTTGATATGATGTAATGCATATACAAATTTGAACTGATATTATTTCTAGTAAAATCAAATTATAGTTAGAAAACTTCAAATAATAATGGTTATATGTCATTTATGTTATCGTCATCAAACACGTGTTATCAAATAATTTTAAGAAAAAAAAGTAACAAAACAACAACATATTAAACAATTATTTAATGTCGACTGCCGAAAAAACAAATAATTGTGAAAATAGAACAGTTCTGAAAATTTTGGCAGTATTTCGTACTATAGAAATTCTAGATTGTATTTAAGCAAATTCCTTTTCACAAAGAAAGAAGTTTAAGATTGAAGGCGATATTTATTAGCGATAGAATTAATTGTAAAAATACTGATGTATATTGTACATAAAATAGTGTAAATAAAATCTAAGTGAATTTTGTAACAGTTGAATAAATCTTTTAAAAGTTATTGCGAATACTTACAAACAATCTCTGTATTATTTTGACGCTGTATTAAACTGGAAATGTTTATAATCAACCATTTAAGTTTTTGAAGCTATGGTAGAAATAATCTTGTGTGTATGGTATGAATAGTATATAGTTAAAATTAGGTGCTAAAGTGCTACTTTTTGTGTTGAGTTTATAGTTTGGCAATTATAGACGAAACACAAAAGGTCGCTTTAGCACAGAATTAAAATACAATATTTTTTCGGCAAACGTTTAAACTTTTTACAAATATGAAATTAATTCATCAAAATTTTTGTAAATATGGTTTATTATCGTCATAATTACGTCCAAAAAAGTTAAAAATATTTAAATTTGTATAAATTCTTTAAACAAATTTTTTTTATCAAAGTAACCTTTTAATGCCAAATTTCATAATTAAATCAAAATATTTGTTATTTTTTGTTGTCATAGACTGCTTCCGAGTTTCATAATAATGTAATTTTTTAACTTTTGTGTTGTTTAAATTTCTACTTCAATTTATTTCTACTGCAAAAGCAGAATTAAATTTCAAAAATTATAAAAACAAACCGAAATGCATTTTTTTTTCGTTTCGTAGAACAGAATGGTAGGAGTGAAGCTTCAAAAATAATAACAGAATCTGTATAGCAAAATGACATTTTTAGAATAACAGAATAATAGAAGTGAAACTTCAAAAAATAATAACAGAACAGAGGTAATGATTTTTATTTTACAAAAGTCAAAATTTAACTATAATAACAGAAACCGATAATGGCCATAGTTATATACAATTTGTTTAAAAAAATAACAAATATTGTTTGGTCTAATTCATAATCTCATGTTATGTTACTTTTTCTGCTGCCGTAAAAATATGGGAAAAATGGTGACACTTTTACTGCCGCCGTAAAAATATGAAAGTTGCTTTACTTCCGCTGTAAAAAAAAGAAAAATTTTGCGTTATAAGTCAAAAAAGTAAGATTTTAACCTTCTCCCAAGCGGCTGTAAAGTTAAATTTCACAGCCGTTTGCCGAAAAATTAGATTTGATGATAGTTTTTAAAAACGTTTTATATCTAGTGAGATTTCAAATTTTTGTTATGTATAAGATTTTGTCATAACCAAACAGTTTTTTGAAATTTTTTCAATGAAACACACATTTCCTAATAATAAAAAAAAACAAATAATAACAACATATGAACTTTGATATAAACTAAGAAAATTTAAATATTTAGTCATGCCGTTAGAAAATATTGCTTGTCCTTTATACAATATTATACATTTTCAATTTCCGTTATAATTTATACATTACTTAAATAATCACTGGAAATAACTTAATAAATTTAAATTACTCTCGTAATTATTGTCATTCATTTTAGAAAAGTGAGCACAACAATTAAGAAAACAATTAATAACTTTTAGCATTTTAAATTGAGAATTATTTTTAATTTATAATTTAATAAAATAATCTTTGGTTGTAAATGTAAACATTGAAAAACAAATAAAAATGGAGAAAAAAGAAGTTTATTGTGACAGATGTGCGATCATGATTTCTTTTTTCTTCATACATTTTTGTGTTAACTTTCTATATTTACATATACTCTAAGGTCGTTACCATTGAAATTTATTTGAATATTGTAATGCGTTTCAACCAAGCCCCTCCGATACATACAATTTTATATTGGAATAACCATTACACTTTTATATTTGTGTTCTATCTCATAAGTTCTATCTCTCTTAAGGTGAAAATGAGACAATAATTTCTAAAAGTAGATCGTCAATCATTTCCAGCAAATGTTGACATCCGAGAATTATATTTCTGTAGTCTGGGTTTATGCAACAAAACAAAAAAAAAATTAATTACAAAAGTGTTAGAAGGACAATGTCAGCGTTGCAACAAAATAATCAAGTGCTCAGAAAACTTTACCTCTAGCTAAAGGAACCACTTGAAAAGTGACAAAACATGTTTTGATAAGGAATTAAAACGTCAACATCAAAAGATGAAAGTGGAAATGAGAAGAGACAAAAACCTATTGTTGACTTCTTAAAGCGAGAGACTCTTAAAGAGATTATCTCTGATTTGGGCACTGATGACATGTCGATTCGAACTATCACCAGAAATAAATACATTCGCATTCCAAAGTAGGAAATTTTAAAATGGTTTAGACTGCACAAAAAAAATAAATTCGCGTTTTCATCTAATTTAAACTAAATGGATGATTCATATAAAGTATTTTAAAATTTTACTAAAATATTTAAATTATTAAAAGATTCATTTTTTTAATGATAAAAGACAAAAAATTTAAATGTTTGACTTATGTATAGAAAACAAACAAAAAATATTAAAAAAATTAAATAATATTTTTTAATCACTAAAATTAATTTTTCAAAGTTCCCGTTTGTTTTAGTGGTAGTTTTCATTACCTTCACTAAAAAACTTCTTTCGCACATAATTTTAGTTGAAAATAAATTATAATTCTATATTTCGAAATTATTATTTCATAATCGGTTAAATGAAACCAACCATTTAAGAAAATGTAAAAATTCTTTTTATTTTTCGAGAAAGAAAAGATAAAGACCGAAATATTAACGAATTGTTTAAATTTTATCATTTTGATGAATTTTTTGATGAATTTTTAAAATATTTTTTTTTCCTGTGTGTCGATGAGGTTACTAATTTGAAAGAACGGAAATTTTTTGAGCAAACCTTTCATGATAAAATTGAAAATATCACGTATAAAACTGGATTTATTCGAATTTTCGGTTTATGTCGTACTCTCAATATGGTTGAAGTAAAATAAATAGTGAAACAACATTAACATTCTTTTTGGACTATTGATGAAAATGGTTTGCTTGCGTCTACACTCTACACACGATAGAGCTTCACTCAAATTCATGTTTTAAATGCTATTGCTAAGGAATAATTTAAACTATTTCAACAACCGTATTTCTTATTTCAACAGTCAGATCCCCGGTTTATTTAGTAGGCTTTTTTATTAAATTTTTCAACCGTCCATTGAAAATTGTTGGTGAAATAAAATCAACTGCCATTAGTTTTTAACGAACAATTTGTAGTATCAAAAATAACAGAAGTGTAGGTTGAACTAACGTAGATTTTTGTTAATTTTACTTCTATTTCTTTTCTGTACTTTCTCAACCAGGATACAATTTTCAACTGAAAACCAACAATTCCCCAACAATAACAATCCCTACTCATTGTAAGTCTTGCGCATAAAATTACATTCCACGCAATAGTTTTTTCTTAAAAAAATTAATAACAAGGCTTTTAATAGTAACTAAAACACACTACTTGAATAAGAAATAATTAAAGGCATAAAGAACACCTAAATTATATTTATACAAAAACAAGTTATTACTGATAACCATCATGGCATCATCCTATATCTTCGTTTCTATTATTATCGTAATCCGAATACATGCGAGAATACATTTTAATTAGAAAAAGGAAAATTAAAATTTTCCTGAAACTTTTCTTTTACGATTTATATTTTTTATGAGGCAAATGTAGATAGCTGGAACGCAATAGAAAACATAAAGAAGTTAATTTTAATTTGACATGTGGATGACTTTTAGAAAAAATAATTCTTTTGTTCTGATCAAAAGTCGAAACATGTATGTAATATGTACATTGTTTGTGTTAAGCAAGCTACAGACCTACAATCAAATTGACAATCAATCGAAAACGAAAATAAACGAAATAGATTTTTATGACACCTACAATATTTTCTTCAATTTTTTGGATTTAAAAAAGAAAAAAAGAAAGAAATAAAGAAATATTTCGTGGTTTTTCAGTTTATTTTTACTTTTTGTTGTTGTTTTGTTCTTTTTTAATTTGTTTCGGTTTTCTCTCTTGTCAATCAATCGAAAACGAAAATAGACGAAATAGATTTTTATGACACCGAGAATATTTTCTTCAATTTTTTGGATTGAAGAAATATTTCGTGGTTATTCAGTTTATTTTAAATTTTTTGTTGTTGTTTTCTTCTTTTTTAATTTGTTTCGGTTTTTTGTTGGTTATTGTCGTTTCATTTTTTTAAGGAAGAATGAATTCATTGTTTCTCAAATTTTATTTTTGTTGTTTTGGAATGAAAATAAATTTTTTTATATGAAATTTTCAATGATAATTTTTGTCAATCAGTTTTGTAATTTTAAGTTGAAAAATAGTTGAGGAAATAAAGCACTAAACCTAAGCAAATTGGCAGAGTAAGATGGATCGAGATGCGGGTTTTTGCATTCGATTCAGGAAGCCGTCAGGAAAGTTTGTGAACATAGCCACTTTTCGGCAAAAAACCTTTGGAGTACCTAGGGGCCAGGGCGGGTTATATACACCTCATCTCCTGGAACTTTTCATAAATACAGCCCGAAATTGATCGAAGCTCGTTACTCGGGGGTTTTGGGGGTCGCTGAACACGAATATGATGTCGGCGATGACCCTCGGAGTACCTAGGGGCCAGGGCGGGTTATATACACCTCATCTCCTGGAACTTTCCATAAATACAGCAAGAAATTGATCGAAGCTCGTTACTCGGGGGGGGGGGGGGGGGGGGTTTAGGGCCGCTGAACACAAATATGATGTCGATGATGACCCCCGGAGTACCTAGGGCTCGAACTTCAGTAACCTTAAACATTATTTATTTATATCTTATTTATGCGACGAATGTAATAAAGGAAAAAAAGCCGTAAAGTCTTTATAATACAAATGTTTTATTTATTTCGATTTACACAATTTATTAATTTTCTTTTCTTTCTTGCACTTATTTTCTTTATCCAGAAAAGCTTCGTCCAGATTTTCTGAAGATTGTGATTCCGTAAATTTTTGCATGTTCGTGCAGTTTGACCCTGCACAATTTTTACATGCAATATTGCATGCTAATCCGTGCTTTCGGCATCCACAAGTATTACACAGTCTTTTTTGCATGCACAAAATATTAAGCTCATAATATGGGGTGAGCCGGATATTTATGGAAAGTTGTATTTATTTATTTGTATTTATTTATCGAGCTGTATTTATGGAAAGTTCCAGGAGAAGAGGTGTATATAACCCGCCCTGGTCCCTAAGTACTCCGAAGATTATCTCAGACATCATAATCGTGTTCAGCGGCCCCAAAACCCCCCCAGCAACGAGCTTCGATCAATTTCGAACTGAATTAATGTAAAGTTCCAGGAGGTGAGTTAGACATACCTATGTTGTGGCCAGGGCAGTAGCGGTTAACATAATCAAAAATTGTAAATAAAATTCACTTACAGATTCGGTTTTTTGTTTGATTTTTATTGATAGTTATTTTCTTGTTTGTTTTATTTATTTAGTTTTCACTTACATTAACGGTTAGTTTAACAGATTTTTTTTATATATTGTTCCACTCGGGAATCAATCATTTCACTCAATATCAGTTCGAATTTAAGTTTCGATTTCTGTTTTTTTCACAAACTAACAGTTCAAATTTAGGTAACATTACCTTATGATTTCTGTTTTTTCACAAAATAATAATACAAATTTAAGTGACAGTACCTTTCGATTGATGTCTATTTTTCACAAATTAACTGTATAAATTTAAACAACAACTTTCTAAATACTTTTTTCTTAATTCCTTTTTTATTCTTTCCACTTTTCTTAAAATCAACTCAACTCTTATTTTAAAAAGTTTCAACTACACTATCTAAATTGAACTCAACTCTATATTAAGATTTACTTTAGTTTATATAGAAAAATTGTTATTAAGAATGTTATTTGTTTAACAATATTTAACAAATAAATTTATTTCGACTTAACAATTTTCTTTTAATTTTATAAAACAAAAATGAAACAAAACAAAAACTTTGCTTCTTGCAAAAATAAATGTTATTTTTAAGAAGTGTTGAACTTGAAAAAGTCGCTAAATGTTTCCTATATGTTATATAATGAATTGTTATATTGGTATTTGGTTGTGAAACCAATAAACAATAAGGACACGTTCATACGAATGAATTTAGAACGTGTCCAAGTTGAAAAAGGGCACGTTGAGTTTTTTGACGTCTCATGAACTAACATGGACAAAAACATAAAAGGTGTGGTTTTATTAATCTAATAAATAAAACAATTGAATTAATTATTAAAAGCTTTATTTTATTTAACACCTTTATCATAAAACATGGCGCAGTTGATATAACATTAAAGAAAGAATTAAATAAAGTGAAAAGAATTTACGCAAATTTAATAATAAATTGAGTCAAAATAAAAGAAAAATGGATTTCAAAAATAATCGACCTTCGTCACTAACAATAGGGAGCAATGCTTCAGAAAATTGGAAAAATTTTCGCCAACGACTTGAAATACACATGAAGGCGACAAAAACACATTTAGAAACAGATGACATAAAAATAGCCATATTGTTAGATATTGGGGGAGATGAAGCCATATCCACGTATAATAATATTAAATTTGAGAAGATCAAAATTGTAAATAAGAAGAACGAAGAAGAAGAAGTAGAAGAAAAAGATCAGTTTAACATAGTATTACAGAAGTTTGAAGAATATTACAATCCACGGAAAAATATTGTTTTCGAAAGGTTCAAATTTTTAAAGCGTGTTCAACAAGAAGGTGAAACTTTTGATGCCTTTTTAGCGGATATTCTAAGGCTGATTAAAACATGCGAATATAAAGAAGAAGATGATCAACTCCGGGATAAAATTGTGTTGGGAATATCAGATATTAAACTTCAAGCTGATTTATTAGAAAGAGATAACCTTACTTTTCAAAAGGCAGTAGAAAAGTGCAGAACATCAGAGCTGAGTAAGAAACAAACTCAAGAAGTACAAGGTATGAATTCAGAAGCTATTGATTTAGTTAAGAAAACAGGTAATGAAAGAAATTTAGATAAGGTTAGTTATAATGATATGAAAAGAAATGAAGGAAATTTCTCGAGAGGAGCCTTTGCGAATAAAAATTTAAATTTAAGTAGTAATATGTTTAGTTGTAAAAAATGTAATAAAAAACATGTTGCAATGAAATGTCCTGCGTATAATGCAACATGTAATAATTGTAATAGACTAGGACATTTTGCAAAGTGCTGTTTCTCGAGAACACGGATATATAATGTAAACACTGATGATAGGAGGCATGAGAAAGATACGGATGACGAGTCGTATTTGTATTCGGTTGAGTCGGAAGTTTCAAAAGAGTGGACTGAATTAGTGCGTGTTGAGGGTAAATTAGTTAAATTCAAAGTTGATACGGGTTCAGATATAAACATTCTTCCTTTAAGAATAATTAAGAAACTAAAAACGGGATTAGAAATACATAAAACCAAGACTATTTTGGAATGTTTTGGTGGGTTCAGAATACGACCATTAGGTAAAATTGAATTAATAATCGAATACAATGATAAACAGAGCTGCGAGACGTTTATTGTAGTCGAAGATATGGGTACTAGACCCCTATTAGGATTTTCTACAACTTCTAAATTAAATTTAATCAACGTGGTGGGTATTGATGAAGTTGTAGATAGTGAAAAACAAAGGTTTATAAAAGATAATAATGAATTATTTTCAAACATGGGTTGCATACCGGGAAAGTGTAAAATCAGAATTCGAGATGAGGCTGTTCCAGTAAAACGTCCACCACGAAAGATTCCTATCATGCTGTGTGACAGATTTAAACGAGCTTTAGATGAGTTGGAAAAGGATGGGGTAATTGAAAAAGTAAATTACCCAGTAGATTGGTTAAATAATATTGTTATTATTGAAAAAAAAGACGATAAATTACGTATTTGTTTAGATCCGCAAGAACTTAATAAAGTTATAATTACAGAATATTTTCCTATTCCATCGCTGGAAGAATTAACAACTAGTTTAGCTGGAAAAAAGTTGTTTACTACTTTGGATATGAAGCAAGGTTTTTATCAAATAAAATTGGATAAGGAGTCTAGCGATTTATGTAGTTTCGGAACAAAATTTGGAGTGTATAAGTTTAATCGATTGCCATTTGGGTTATCAATGTCTCCTCAGTTCTTCCAGAAGGTAAATTTTAAAAATTTTGGTGATATACAAGGGGTATTCATATATATAGACGATATTCTTATTGCTGCGGAAAATGAAAAAGAACATGACCAAATACTCAAACAAGTGATGGAACGTGCAAAACAATATAATATTCGTTTCAACAAAAACAAAGTACAGTATAAAGTAAAAGTTGTAAAGTATTTAGGACATGTGTTTTCGGAGGATGGTATTCGTCCAGAACCAGAGCGGGTAAAAGCAATTGATAAAATTGGTGAACCAAAAAACGTGAAGGAACTTCAGTCAATACTGGGCATGATAAATTATTTGAGAACATTTGTTCCAAATATGTCAGAAAAAACAACAAATTTAAGAGCTCTGTTGAAAAAAGATACAGAGTTCATATGGAATGAGTCCTTAACACAAGATTTGGAAAACATTAAGAGTTTAAATTAAATCCGCACCGGCACTAGCGATTTATGAGAAAAATAAAGCACTAACCATTCAAACAGATGCATCAAAAAACGGTCTGGGATCAGTATTATTACAAGAAGGTAAACCAATTTATTATGCGTCACGACATTTATCAAGCGCGGAGCAAAATTATGCTCAAATTGAGAAGGAGTTACTAGCAATAGTGTTCGCTTGTAAACGTTTTCACAATTTTGTGTATGGGAGAGAGTTTTCAGTGCATACGGATCACCAACCATTGGTTAGCCTACTGAAAAAGGAGATAAGCTCGTCGTATGGATCAAGAATTCAACGAATGCGATTGAAATTGATCATATATAATTTTAATTTGTCTTATATACCGGAAAAAAAAATGATCATTGCAGATTTACTATCACGTAACACAGCAATAGGGGAAAATGAGTTATATGAAGAAGAAAATCTAACTGAAGTGGTGCATACGTTAAATATGAGTAAGGAGAAAGAAAACATGTTTGTGGAAGAAACTGTAAAAGATAAAATATTAAGTAAACTTAAGGAGTATATAATCAATGGGTTTCCGAACAAAATTGAAAAAATAGATGAAGATGTTAAAAGATATTATAAATACAAAGGCGAATTAATAATTGAGAACGAGTTAATATTTTATAATGACAGAGTAGTGGTTCCGAATTCGTTGAGGAACAGTATGTTGAGTCTTTTACATGAAGGACATATGGGTATTACAAAAACACGGAATAGAGCTAAATCTTTGTTGTTTTGGCCAGGCATTAATGAAGAAATATCAAATTTAATATTGGCTTGTCCAGTTTGTGAAAAGTTTCGGGTTGCAAATATAAAAGAGCCACTATTACAACACAAAATTCCGGATAGACCATTTGAAAAAATTGGATGCGATATAGGAGAAATAAGAGGAACAAGTTTTTTGGTAGTGATTGACTATTTTAGCAAATGGTTGGAGATAGTGATTTTACAAAACAAAACAGCAATGGAGTTAATTAAAAAACTTAAAGCTATTTTTGCAGTTCATGGCATACCAAATGTTATGATTTGTGACAACATGCCGTTCGCAAGTCATGAGTTTAAAAAGTTTGCAACAGATTGGAACTTTGAAATTAAAACGAGCTCTCCTACATATCCTCAGTCTAATGGAATGTCGGAGAAAGCTATTCATATTGCAAAGAATATATTATGGAAATCAGAGGATTGGCAAGCAGGGCTGCTGGAATATCGGAATACCATTATAACAGACATTGAGTTGTCACCGGCACAAATATTAATGGGTAGGACTACGCGAACGCGCTTACCCATTAAGGACAAACTACTGAACACACCAAGCCAAGAGCAGGTAAGGAAAAAACTAATTACAAAGAACGAAAAAAGTGCACATTATTATAATCGGGGCACAAGACAGCGTAAAGAATTTCAAGTAGGCGATAGGGTGGTTTACAGAAATGGAAAGTGGTGGAAGAAAGCAGTAATAATTAGAAAACATGAAGCACCTAGGTCTTATTTAATAAAAACAGAGGAAGGAAGAGTGCTGCGCAGAACTTCGTATCATTTAAAGTTGTCGTATATTCATGACAAGGAGAAAAATAGTTGTGAGAAAAGTAATTCACATATTCAGGTCACTCCGATTCCGAATAGCGTAGACCGCGAGCTAGATCGGTCACTTGTCGAAATAATGCCTCCTATCAGTAGTGGTAATCAGATGCCTATGGAAAACATTCCAAGCCAATGTATTAAACAAGAATATAGAGAAAATGAAAATGAAGAGTTAGAAGAAGAAGTCAGACGTTCAATTAGAAAACGTACACTCCCAATTAGATTTAATGATTATTGTTTGGATACAAATTAGGATGATAAGTGCCTAGTGAAAGGAAAATTTTGTTAGTTAAGTTAGTTTTAAAAAATACATAAAATTGAAATTAATGTTTGCACATTGTATATTTAAAAAAGGGAGATGTTATATAATGAATTGTTATATTGGTATTTGGTTGTGAAACCAATAAACAATAAGGACACGTTCATACGAATGAATTTAGAACGTGTCCAAGTTGAAAAAGGGCACGTTGAGTTTTTTGACGTCTCATGAACTAACATGGACAAAAACATAAAAGGTGTGGTTTTATTAATCTAATAAATAAAACAATTGAATTAATTTTTAAAAGCTTTATTTTATTTAACACCTTTATCATAAAACACTATATTTGTTTTCTTTAATATTTATTATTTATAAGAAGTGTTGAACTTGAGGAAGTCGCTAAACGTTTCCTATATTTGCTTTCTTATTTTAATGTTTAAATGAATATGATAGAGGGGTTGATAAGTTGGTTTCCAACACCTACCCTGGGCCCTAGGTACTCCCGAAGGTCATCACCGATATCATATTCGTGTTCAGCGACCCCAAAAACCCGCGAGTAACGAGCTTCGATCAATTTCGAGCTGAATTTATGGAAAGTTCAAGGAGATGAGGTGCATTTAACCAGCCCTAGCCCCTAGGTACTCCAGAGGTTTTTTGCCGAAAAGTGGCTATGTTCACAAACTTTCCTGACGGCTTCTTGAATCGAATGCAAAAAACCGCCTCTCGATCCATCTTACTCTGCCAATTTGATTAGGTTTGGCCTATTTTTGTGCTTTATTTCCTCGCCTAAAAGTTGCATAAAACATTCTGTTTTTTATAATAATTTATACATTGATTAATACAATGTTTAGCAATTTATATATATGAACCGTTTTTTTTAAAGTGGAATAAGTCCACTTTTGGAAAAAATTGAGTTAGTGGTAGTTTTAGAAAGATAATGATGGCCTCTTTTTATATATATAATCATACCTTCAATAGAGTCCGATTTAGGGTTGAGCGTTAGTGGAGAAATGGCTAAAGATCGATTTCAACATTTTATTTGTTAATATCAATAGAATAACTTTTGTTAATTTTTTTTTTTAAACTAGCAACTTTTAAATAAAACAAAACAGAAGTTTCTATCTTTAATAGAACCGAAGTTATGAATTTTTTGAGAATAACTCATCAAGAAATTTAGAACCGCTATATTTTCCAAAAACAAAAATCCTCGAACACCCATTTCTTTTTTTCGATATAAAACGCATAAAAAAAATGACCCATTTACATGGGACTTGTACTACCTCTTGTTCTTAGTTTTTAGAAAATATTAATATTGAAAGTGGAAGGTCCACGTCCATTTGGAGTCAAAAAATCAATTATTTTCTTTTTAATTTTAAATAAATATTATTGCATAATAAAATTAAATAGGTTTAAAGGGTGAAAAATATCACAAAATTTTAGTAACATTTGCAAATGTTTTTATATTGATGCAAACGCAAATCCTTAAATATCTCAATATATGAAAAAATGGACTTATTCCACTTTAAAAAAAAACGGTTCATATTATAATAATTTTATTAACTACAAGTTTAAATGAAATTTAATGAAACATTACAATTGGTTAGTTGAGATGGGTTATATTTAATGTAATTAAATCTCTAACTTAGTCAAATCTCAATACATAGTTCCAAATATAAAAATTTTAAAAACTATTTTAATTGATTATATGGACATGTTTCATTCATTATTTTGGGTCTTTGAACAGCCGAGGATTTAAATGATGGTATACGTTTTTAGGGTTTCTCTTTCAATGAAAACACTATTTTTAAGAGTAAAACGTGTTTTCTCATTATCTCGATTACCTCGTAAACTACTAATCTTATGAGATGCCAACTTGTTCACATAAGTTGGCGAGATTAAAAATAAATAAAGTTTTTTTCGTTTGTTTTAAAGGATTATGTGAATATGTGTGAATTTGCTTACTAAGTAAAGTAAGTATTCAATGAAATTACTCTACTTCGGTATTCCTTAAAAATGTATTTTAGAATTTAACGCCAGTAACAATTTTGGTGATAATTCCGTTTACTGATCTTCCAATTACTGGAAAGACGTTGGACTTGGCAAATAATATGTTGTATCAATAACATGCAAAGTAAGAAGCATTCAACTTGATTGGGTTCAGCGATGAACAGTCTGCATACCGTAGTTTCTTTGAATAGAGCAGATTGTTTGTCGTCTCGTTCAATCAATTCAATCATCTCAATCATCTCTAGCATCAATAAGTTTTAACAATTGTAATTTAAACTAGTTCTTTATTTAGGAAATTAAATTTAAATAATTTTGTTATTTAGGCAACAAATAATTATGTCTCAAACAACATTACAATTATTCTGGTTTTGAAATAAATCAACAAAATACCACTCGATATTGAAATCTTTACAACCAATTTTCATTCAATGGGAAACATTAAAATGCAACATTTTTGTTATAGTATGAATATAAATGTATGGATGTGTGTTGGGTTGTCTAGTGGAATCATGCAGGACTCAAATTTGGCATACAACATGGAATACGTTTATTGAACGGCTTAAGGTGATTATGATCGGCATTAATCCTAAGGCGATTTTAGTTCTCTATTCAGCAATTGGCGTTAGTCATAGTGACATGCAGGCAAGGGAAACATCTGGAGTAGAATACGAGTTATTTGTAACCCTTGTTAGTTGTGGTTCGTTGAGAACTCCAAAGTTGAAACCGTCATTTTTATCAGCAATGCTTTCGCCTCGTGAATGAGTATTCAGATGTGAGCTCCCTAGTCATGAAACGAAATGAATGGAACCTGACTGCATAGACCGAAAAAGCATTTCATGGCATGTAAACGAAAGAGAGAACATTTACATTTTATTTTATATAGAATATTGATTTTACCATGCACGGTTTTTAAATTATTGGCAATTATTATTTGAATTGATAATTTATTTTCCTATTTAAAGCATTCTTTTATTATATTTATATATTTTATAGACCTAGAGATCTATCTACCTAGAGATCTGTTGTGTTTAACCCTGATCTGAAAGTATCCGTAAAGCCGGGCATTCACATACAACGGAAACAGAAACCGAAACTGAAACTGAAAATTTTCCGTTTCTGTTTCTGTTTCTAATTTGGTTAACGGTGGTGAATAATAAAACAGAAACGGAAACCGAATTTTGTTTGAGTTTGTGAATTTGTTATCCATTATGAATAATAAAATTGAAGAATAACAAAAACAAATAATTTTTATTTATTAAACCTATTTATTAAATTCAAAATTCAAAGCTTTTGTTATCACAATTCAAAATAATAATTAATATTATGTGACAGTTTCTGGTCATGTGACAGTTTCGGTACTGAAACAATTAAATTTAAATTGTTTCCGTTCCAGACAAAACAGACGAATTTTACGTTTCTGTTTCTGTTTCTAAATTCGGTTTCTGTTTCGTTGCTGTCAAATTTGTATGAAATTCGGTTTCTGTTTCTGTTTCCGTTGTATGTGAATGCCCGGCTTAAGTAAGTCCGTGTAATTGAATATTGCCTTAGTTACCATAAACAGCTTTGAATAAGATATCATCCGATGTAAGTTTTGTTTACTTCATAGTCTTTTTTTTTCTTCTTTTGTTTTAATAGACTCGCTCCTACCAATAAAAACACTAAACCCGTCCTAACACCCAATATATAATATAATAAAGTTCAATCTAAACCTTTTAATTTAACACCAAGAATTCAAAAATACAAAACAAAATAAAAGAACCAACCGTAATGAACTTGTACATCGTTATATTTATATATATATTTATTTATACAAAAATAAGTAAAAATAAAATTGCAAGCAAAAGAAAAAAGAAAAAAAAAATTGAAGAAAATGATTGAATGTCTATTTCTTCAATTTTTAACAAAATACTTCGTAAAAAAAAATCTTCAATCATATTGTCAAATTGATTGTAGGTCTGTAGCATACTTTAGAGTTGGATAAAATGATTCTAATGTGTCATGGATATATGTTTCAGAATGTTAGTGTTGTATGTGGAACGTAAATTATATCCACATATCCCACATAACAATAAGTGGACAACCCTAGAGTCAGGATTGTAAGATGTCAAGATGGCGAACAACATGTAAATTAAAATAAGTATATGTACATATAATAAATTTATATTAATAAAGTATATAATAAAATAAGTGTATCATCTTGATTATTATACAACAACTTAAAAATATAACAAGCGCAGTAAAAAGGATTTATTGTATGTCAATGAAAAATTAAGATTTTATGAACCTCGTGCAACTTGAAAATAAATTTAGTTTTGGTTGTTGAAATTTGAAGCGGTGAAAATAAAATAATATTTTAAATATGGAAAATCCAAATAAGCCTTGTAAAATGTCTTTAGAGGGCAATCTCGCTGTAAATTGGGCTAAATTTAAAAAAAGGTTGGAAATTTATTTTAAAGCTTCTACAATGGGTGAGATTCAAAAAGATGTGAAAGCCGCAATTCTTAAAAATTTAATTGGCGATGAAGCACTCGATTTGATAGAAACTGCATTGGATTTAGATGAAAATGATTTGGAGGAATTCGAGACGATTGTAAAAGCATTGGATGATTATTGTAAACCAAGATCTAATGTTTTGTATGCAAGAAATAAATTTTACCATAGAAAGCAAGCAAGTGAAGAACCTTTTGAAAATTTCTATCGTGATTTAAAGAAATTAGTTACTCCTTGTGAATTTTGTACTCAGGAACAGGCAATGTTACGTGATCGGATAGTTTTTGGAATCTGCGACCAAGAGCTAAAAGAATATTATGTTAAACAAGATGATCCAACGTTGGAAAATGTTATCAAAAAGGCAAAAACAACTGAAGATACAAAAATTATTACTAAAGAGGTTATGTCACACGTTGTAGTGGGAGGTATATCTGGTAGACCGTGAAGGTCTACCATTTGGTCTTGCACGCCAAAAACCCTGCCGCTAGCTCGTAGAGCGAAGGTTCTAGACCAACCTCACTAGCAAGAAATTTTAACATATAAAAAAAAATGCGTGCCTTAAAACTTCAGCCAGGTTCCCCAGAAGGGAGAACTGCCAGGTCACAACCCTCCCCAAACCTTTTAACTTAGCGAACCATTGTAAATTAAATTACACCCTTCAGACAATAATGAAAACGAATATCACATACATTTATCTATTTAAAAGTGAACGAAAACAAATACCTTCCTGAGCGTCTTGATGTTTGTGTCTTATGCCTGCTAGTAGGTAATTGTCCGATGATAAAGAAAGTCTCTTCGCCTTAGGTTTTAAACTTACTTCCCACCAGCTCGATCTATTACCTTTATTTTCTCCAAAACTTGTTGTTTCATCTGGGCACCATCATCAAACATATATTTACACATTAATTAATTGCATTAATTCACTTTCTTTTACAATTCAGTTTTCTTTTGTTTTTGTTACTACTTTTATGAAGTTATTGATTCACTCTCTGATCATCATTGATCACACTGTTTAGTATTAGTTTGATTTCTCTAATTAATTAATAAAACCAAACTTGTATTTTAAAACAAACTTTATTTCACACTTAATTTTAAACTTTTTGGTTCATTCTTATGCTAACTAAACAACTTTTATAGCTAGACTTAACATTTTATTTCATAAAATTTCTCAAAAATACTCTCATCTTAACTCCCCAAAAAGAACACAACAAAAAAAACATACTAATCTTATCGGAACTCGACTGTCCGATCCTACGGTTAAAACACCAACCTACTCATTTGGTTCTCCAAAAAAACTAATTCAAAAAAACACATGCAATCTCATGTTGCAAAAACTGAATGAATTTTCCAATTCAACTGCCAACCACCAACTAACTAATTCCAGAAAAACAATTAACAGAAATTTTTTTCCTACGAGCAAAAAAAAATTTCGTCAGCCTAAATTTTAGTTAAATTTATTAATTCTCACAATTTTCTTCATATTCATGAAAAAAAATATACAGAAAATTAAAAAAAAAAAACAATTTAATACCGACGGTGTTGGATGTACATTGGAATGTTTAACCAGTTGTGTTGTTACACAAACGGGCTGAAAAGTGAGTGGAAAATTAAGATCTATAGTATATTACTATAGGATAGAAAAGGTAAGTACACCCATCATTTAAAATCTTGCCCATTACAACGTCAACGAGTTAAATGTGAAGTCATCAGAAAAAAATCAATCAAAATATAAAAACAAGAACAAAAAACGAAGTGAGAGCAGTAAAATCAACAAATTCAACAAAGATGTCTACAATCAACAAAGTTCAACTCAAAATGTAGATAATAATTTGGATAGTGTTAAAAAAATTAATTGTTCTAGATGTCGGACTTGGCATAAATTACGTGAATGTCCAGCATTTGGAAAACATGTAAACGCTGTGGGATTCCGGGACACTTTGAGGTAGCCTGTAATAAAATGGTTAAAAAATTAAATCAGGTGAGTACTGTTGATACAGATTTAGATATTAATGAAATATTATTTGTGTCATCTGTTGAAAATTCTGGAAAAAATTGTTGGATTGAAACTATCGTTTGAAAATAAAAATATTAAATTTAAAATTGATACAGGATCGGAAGTGAATGTTTTACCACTTAAAATTAGCCAGGAATTAAATATAAATCCGGATGGTTTTGTTCGAACTAATGTCAGGTTAGAGGCGTATGGTGGAAATAAAATTCAAGTAGTTGGGAAAATAAATTAAAATGTGAAAATAGTCAGGGAATTTTTGATATTGAGTTTTTTGTAGTACAAGAAAACGCTTGTGCTATTCTGGGACTAGGTTCTGCTGAATTAATGGGCTACATTTCCGTAAAAAAATGTTCCTAGTTTGGAAAAAGAGAATTTTGTTAAAAAATATCAAGAAAATTTTGATGGAATGGGTAAATTTCCAGCTAAATATAAAATCATAATAGCTCCAAATGTCATTCCTATAATAAAACCAGCTAGACATATGTTGATTTAAGAGGACGTGTACAGAAAAAATTAAATGATATGTTAGAGAACAATATAATTGTAAAAGTTGACGAGCCCACTAATTGGGTTAATAATTGCACATTAATATAAAAATATATATTTATAGGCGCGTATATGGAGAACTGATGACATACACAACTTCGAAAAAAACGGGAGGAAGACGGATCGTAATGCGGTTTTTTGCATTTGATTTAAAAAGTCATTTGAAAAAAATGTCCGTCAATTTTGTTGTTGGGTTTAGTTGCACCGGTGTATCTAAAAAATGCATAAAAAATAGTGCATTTTTACAACGAAATAAAAAAATGTTAATATTCAACAAATAAAAAAGTAATTGGACTGAACCTTGGTTGCTATATGTTTTTGGGGTCGCTGAACACGAATATGATGTTTACAAAGTGCTAGGATGCACCCGGACATCACTATGTCCATATCGTGCAGCTTCTGTTGGGTTTTCACTTATTTTTTTATGAAATGCATCAAAAAATGTTTCCGTGGGGTTTTTGAGGTCGCTGATCACGAATACGACGTTTAAAAGGTACTAGGATGCACCCGAACATCACTATGTCCATATCGTGCACCTTCTCCTGGGTAAAGTGGAAACTAGACCAACTTTTTTAGAATATAATTTACAATTACATTGAGTATATTATTAACAATTACGGCATAAATGTTAAGATTATTTTCGATGGCTACAACACTATTACGACAAAAGTTTCGGAAAGGATTCCTAGGTCTAAAAATAATACTTCGAACGAAATCAAGTTTACCGAAAACTTGCCGTTGAAAATTTCAAAAGAAGCATTTTTAGGCAATAAGAATAACAAAGACAATTTTATAAAATTATTGCGCGAAAAACTATTCACTGTAGGTATGCAATCGGAACAATGTCCAGATGATGCTGACAGAACAATAGTAGCAACAGCAATAGATTTAGCCAGAGATAAAAATAAAAATATTATAATAGTTGCAGAAGACACTGACATAGTAGTTTTAGCTACCGCTGATTGAGCTATCCTGATCTTGAAATCTTTATATTGAAACCTCCGGCTTCTAGTAAACCAGAAACTATATATTCATCAAAAAGTTTAAGCCATCGTCCAAACATTTCCGACAACATTTTACTACTTCATGCGATCGCAGGATGTGATACTGTTTCAGCTTCGTTTTTATTGGAAAATTAAAATTGTTTAATTTATTTGATAGCAATCCTGATTTGGCAGTCCTTGCTCAAATATTCAAAAAACGTAATTTAACGATTGATGAACTATTGGAGCATGGAATATATTTAATAATGGTGATGTATTGAGCGCCAATCACGTTTAGAAATCAAAACGTACCAGTTCAATTTAAATTGACTAGTATTCAGTTAGCAGAGATATATCGGTACCGCATGTACCTAGCCCCAATTGCAAAATCTAAAAAACCAAACTTGGCTAAATTACTACCAACGGTTGATACACCAACGGTTGATAAGGAACATCTAAAACGAGTTTATCTACAGGTCCAACATTGGTTGAATGGAGATGACTACGATATGGATCCTACAGATTGGGGCTTCCAACAGAAAAATAATTTATTTTTGCCGGTAAGAATGACGCAACAACCTGCTCCTCCCGACATTATGAAATTAGTTTTTTGTGGATGCACTAAAGGGTGCAATAACTTATGTGGGTGTAGAAAGCAAGGTCTATATTGCAATGTTGCTTGTAAGAATTGTTTAGGATCCAACTGCAACAATATAGAAAACTTAGAACCATCTCCGGAATCAGATGAACTTGAGGAACCTCGGACAAATTCAACTGAGCAGGACATTGAATCGACGGATTTAGGCCAGCTAGAAGAATTTGATATTCTAGAAGACAATGAAAATGAAGAAGCGTAAAATAAAATTAAAAAATAATTTTTTATAGACACGATATTTTATCTGTATAGACTTAATATTTTAATAAAATAAATGACAGTTATAAAATAATAATCATAAAATATATTTTTATAATTTATTACTTGTAACCTCTTTTTCCTCCCTAGGAGAATAAAGTAAATTTGTGGGCCTCGTATTCGTGATCAGTGACTTCAAAAATTCCACGGTAACATTTTTTGATGCATTTAAAAAAATAAATATGTGAAAAACCCAGGAGAAGGTGCACGATATGGACATAGTAATATCCGGGTGCCTCCTGGCACCTTTTAAACGTCGTAGCCGTGATCAGCGACCTCAAAAACCCCCCGGAAACATTTTCTGATGCATTTCATAAAAAAATAAGTGCAAACCCAGAAGAAGGTGCACGATATTGACATAGTGATGTCCGGGAGCATGCTAGGACTTTGTAAACAAATTCGTGTTCAGCGACCCCAAAAACATATAGGAACCAAGTTTCAGTCCAATTACTTTTTTATTTGTTGAATATTAACATTTTTTTATTTCGTTGTAAAAATGCATTATTTTTTATGCGTTTTTTAGATGCACCGGTGCAACTAAACCCGCCAACAATTAAAAATTGACGGACATTTTTTTCAAATGACTTTCTGAATCGAATGCAAAAAACCGCATTACGATCCGCCTTCCTTCCGTTTTTTTCGAAGTGGATTTCTTTAATGCCGCGGCTATTATAGAAAAATAAACATATCGTAAATGAGAACTTTTCAATACCCAGTCTGGAAGAACTGACTAGCAATTTAAGCAGTTGTAAATATTTTTCCGTACTAGATCTTAAATCGTTCTGGCAAATAGAGCTGAACGATGATTCTAGTAAATTGTGCACTTTTAATACGATTTTTGGATGCTTTAGGTTTAAAAGATTACCGTTTGGTCTAAAAACCGCACCAATGGTTTTTCAAAGATTAATTAAGAAAAGTTTTGGTGATATAGATGGGGTGGAAGAATATATCGACGATTTATTGATTGCGTCACCAACAAAAGAAGAACATGACAAAATATTGGATAAAGTTATGTCCCGAGCACGTGAATTAAATATAAAATTTAATGATAAAAAATTTCACTTTCCGCAAGTGAAATATTTTGGTCATGTAATATCAGGTCAAGGTATACAACCAGATCTTGATAAAATTAAGGCGATTAAAGAAATAACAGCTCCGCCTGATAAAAAAGCGTTACAAGGAATTTTAGGCATGGTTAATTATTTAAGAGCGTTTATACCAAATATGTCTGAGTTAACTTCGCCGTTAAATGCGCTTTTGAAGAAAAATTTTGAATTTAAATGGTTAGATGTACATTCTACCGTACTAGATAAAATTAAAAATTTAATCTCAAGCCAGCCCGTATTAGGTCATTTTGATGTTAATAAGCCGATAAAAATACAAACAGATGCATCACAAAACGGCTTAGGGTCATGTTTATTGCAAGATAAGCAACCCATTGCGTATGCATCAAGAAGCTTGACGGACGTGGAAAAGAGATACGCGCAGATCGAAAAAGAGCTTTTGGCGATCGTGTATGCCTGTCGCAAAATCCATCATTATATTTATGGTAGGAAAATTGTAGTGGAAACCGATCATCAGCCACTAATCTCGATTTTCAAAAAAGATGTTAATAATATTTTTTGCGCACGAATTCAAATTATGCGTATGAAATTATTAAAATATAATGTTCAGCTAGAATATGTCCCTGGTAAATATATGTTTTTGGCAGATTTACTGTCTCGAAATTTTAACAAAAATGATGCTGAAAATTATGAGGAGACATTTGTAACGGAAGTAGTTCATTCCATAAATATAACACCAGACAAACTTACTACGTTTGTGAGAGAAACTAGTCAAGATCCTATTCTGTCAGAAATTATAAAAAAATTTGTAAATGGATGGCCCACTTCTAAAACAAAAGTTGAGGAAAATTTAAAAAGATATTGGAAAATAAGAAATGAAATTTATTTCGAAAATGGAATTTTATTTTATATGGATAGAGTAATAGTACCAAACTCGTTGAAAAAAGAAATGTTAAGCTTGTTACATGAAGGTCATTTTGGTGTGACCAAAACTATTGCTAGGGCGAAAACTTTATTATTTTGGCCTAGTATAAATTCTGACATTGAAGAATTAATTTTTAAATGTGGAATTTGTGAAAAGTTTCGATCAGCCAATAAAAAGGAAATGTTAATCCCTCATGAGATTCCTGACAGACCGTTCGAAAAAATCGCTAGTGATGTTGCCCAATATGGGTCAAAATACTATTTAGTTATTTACGCTTATTTTTCGAAATGGTTGGAAGTTCGTCAAATGAATAGTGCATCAGCTTACGATATTATTAAAGTTCTAGAGTATTATCCTATCTGTATTTAGTACTCATGGGGTACCAAAGCAATTAATTTCGGATAATATGCCTTTCTCGTCTTGGGAATTCACTAAATTTAGTCGTGAAAATAACTTTGAAGTGATTACTTCAAGTCCACGTTATCCGCAGTCAAATGGCATGGCGGAAAAAGGTGTTCACATTGCAAAACAGATGTTGAAAAAATGCCATGAAAGTGGTACAGCGTTATGGAAAGCATTGTTGGAGTATCGTGACACACCTTTAGCAGGATTAAACTTGTCGCCAACACAAATTTTAATGAGTAGATGTTTAAGAACAAAACTTCCTATAAAAAATTCATTGTTAGATCCTAAACCTGTTCAGGATGTGAAAAAGGAATTGTTTGAAAAACAAAATAAAATGAAATCAAATTATAATAAAAGAGCTCATGTGAGAGCATCATTCGAAATAGGAGAAGATGTGGTTTATCAAGAAGGTGGTAAGGATAAAAATTGGAAATCTGGTAAAATTTTGGGTAAAGCAGACACTCCTAGATCATATTTTTTAATAAATGAAAATGGTAACGAAATTCGACGAAATTCTTATCATTTAAGAAAGTCGGGAAACAAATTTTGTTTAAAAAAAAAATTTGAATCAAACGATGTGGAATCGAACAATTTTACCGATGAGAATCAAAGTGCTCAATCTGAAGATATTTCGGGTCCTTCAGTTTCGGAAAATGTTTCAAGTCCTACATCTAGAACAACAAGAATAGGAAGACATATTAAACTCCCTCAAAAATTTAATGAGTACGATATGAGTTAAAAAAAAAAAAAAAAAAGAGGAAGAAAATATAATTATGTTGTTTAATTAGTAGTAAAAATAAATTGATATTTTAATAAGTAAAATTTTTATTTAAAAATAATTAATTGAGTAAATGAATTATATATCATTAGTAATATAAAGTTTAAGTTTCTTTTGGATTTGATAAAATTTCAGTATAGTTTAGAACTATTATTAATTCTAATGTAATTGCTATACGTGAAGTATAAATTATAATTAAATTTTTATGTTTTATAACTTTCAAAATTTAAGACAAGTAAAGATAAATCTTATATTCATTGTAGTATTGATGAATGAGAAAATTGAATTAATAAAAAGGGAGATGTTGTATGTGGAACGTAAATTATATCCACATATCCCACATAACAATAAGTGCACAACCCTAGAGTCAGGATTGTCAGATGTCAAGATGGCGAACAACATGTAAATTAAAATAAGTATATGTACATATAATAAATTTATATTAATAAAGTATATAATAAAATAAGTGTATCATCTTGATTATTATACAACAACTTAAAAATATAACAGTAAGAGTCATAATGAGATTGTTTTTTTGTATATTAAATGGAATTGCGTGATGACATTTATGTGATTTATGTTATGTGGTTGGATTTAAAAGAAATCTTAAATGAATGAATGAATTATTGATGTTTTGTTGTTTTATATATGTTTTTGTGTGGTTGCCCAATTGGACTGGAATGAAATAATGTGATTTTATGATTTGATTTGATAAATCAAATTCCATTAGAAATCAACTAGAATTAAAAATTGCCGGTTAAGTGCGAGCATAACTCGTTCATTATTTATTTTAAACGCTTTTACTGTCTAACAAGAGCCAAGGGAACTGAGAATTAAATATTAAATGATAATCTTTCTTACACATATAAATTTTTTTATTTGTGGCCGTTCGGGTCGAGTCTACAGAAGTTTCATATTCCAGGTGTAACATGATAAAACACCCCAAGTAGCGAAATTGGTATTGCTTTGGGATGTCATTTCTTAATTCCAACTTAATCCATTCGTTTTTGGTATTTTAAATTTTTATTTCTTTAATGCTTCTTAAATCGTTCTTAAAATGGTACTCTCATCTTGGTTTTAAATTGGTAAGTAAAATCTCACTTAACGTATTCTTAAAGACTTCTTAATTTGGTATGCATATCAACATCTTAAATCGGAATGTATGAGCACGCATAAAGAATTCTTAAAGGCTTCTTAGTTTGGTATGTATATTAGAAGTATTAAATCAGTATGATGTGCCTTCTTTAATACGTCATATTGGTATGTCACATACCATAAGTTTGTAGTGATGTACACTGAAAAAATATGCTGGTAAATTCTACAATATTAGTTAAACCAAATCAATTTTGTAGCATATACAATTTAGTACGATTGAAAAAACGTTTTACCGTTAGACAAATGCTTTGTATGTTGTTCTTAATTTTAGATCATGCTACAAAATTAATTTGATTGAACTAACTTATTGTAGATTACACCACCTTTTTTTCCAGTGTACATGTTCAAAACTAATCATACCCAAAATAGTATATATTCGTTCTTGGTTTTCTTCCGAATTAAGGAATATCAACTTTTTTGGTATTGTGTCATATTAAATTAAGAAGATATTTGAACTTAATTTGAGAATTTTTCTTCTACTTAAGCAAGAACAAAATTCCGCCATATTTTCACACAGCAATTTTTAAGAATTAATTTGAAAAAGTTTCCGTTAAAATATAAACATTAAATATTGCACGAATTTTTTATTTTTACTTATATTTAGATAGCTAACAACGATGTGAGCATGAATATGTCGGGGTTTGATCTACAAATAATTTAAAATATAATTTAGGGCGCATTGAATTTTTGCATATTTTCAATAATTGTAATAAATTAGAGAAATCATAGAGGCGCGTGAGTTTTAATGGAGCTAGAAGTTCCAATTTCACCATAAAACTCGTTTCGTTAGCAAATATCGGCTTAATTTTTTCTTAAACCTGATTTTAAACCTTACATATAATTTTTCTTTATTTATCAATTCTTTCATTAAATTTTAAAACAGCATAACATGTCATATTTTTTTGTTTCATTTCAACATTGTCTATTACTTTAATTTAAATCAATTTAATATAGATAAAGAGAGATAGAAAATTCTGCGTCACTCTTTGACTTTAATAGTATATAACAAAAAAATGAAATACCGATTTAAGAAAGAGTTAAGCTGGAGTTAAGAAGGAGTTGAAAAATAACATACCTATTTAAGAAGCAAATAAGATAAAAATACGCTTCTTAATTCGTTCTATCGGACCGCCCACATGGGCCTTTTTGTACTTAATTCAAACCTAAATCCTTCTTTAAGAAGGCGCGTTGCTTTGTTTAAGTCTTCTTAAATCTTTCTTTAAGTACTGACAATCACTATTTTTGCTACTTGGGACATGTTCAGTAATCTATGAAAAAAGTTCATGAAATTTGCATTAATTGTGCATGTTACAAAAGGCTCATGCACAAAATTGTGCATAATACATGTCATGCACATGATGTGCACCATGCCGTGCGTATGTCGTAAAACACCTTAGCACGTATTATGTGCATACAAATGATAGCCGTATGTTTCACGAATAATAAAAAACGAAGCGAAACGAAATTTATTTAATGATAAGAATAATATTGGAGAGTGGAAAGGTAGTTTAACATTTTCTAAAATGACTAGTCGTAATAATAAATTGATGAATTTTATTTTATTTTCATCTAAAATTATGTGTGAAAGAAATATTTTTGTGAAGGTAATGAAAACATGCACAAATAACAAACAAGCACTTTGAATAATTAATTTTAGTGATTCAAAAAATTATTATATATTTTTAATATTTTTTGTTTATCATTTTTACTGATATCTAAATTTATTTTTTTAGCAATTAAGCCAAATATTTCAATTTTTTGAGTTGTGATTTTTTTCATTTAAATTGTATCGTTAAGAAAATGGACGTTTCATTTACAAATTCAATCACACCCATACATTTTCATTTTACAACTTAAAAATACGACCGCAATCTTCATTTGTCGTAATGAAGTTACTAAACATATTATTTTTAGGCAAAATTCATAACGTATTAGAAGATCCTAGTAATAAAAGTCATACATCAAATATTTTTGTATTTATGCCTGAAATTTCTATGCACATTTTGTAAACATGTAAAACTTTAAAAATGTTAAGTTAAAACAAATAGGTATGAATGTCATTATAACACTCAAATACTTTTAAACTTCAACTAAGTTTAAAATATGCGCTAGAACATTTAAAAAAAACTTAAAAATTATTAAAATAAAAAATTGCACGAAATGTGCATAAACTCGTGCACCATACACATAATTTTTGTCGGGTAAGGACCTGAAAATTAAGTTTAAGATTATTTTTTTATTATTTCTCTTGTCTTATGACATTCAATGTAAATTTTCACAATGTGAATAATTGCAACCTTCCTCTAAAGAATCAACTTCTCATATAAAAATATCGGTTTTTACTTTTCACTTCTAGCCCTTCGCGGACTAAGAGGAAGAACAAGAAAAACACTCAGAGAAAAACACAGAGAAACATACACGGAGAAAGTTTTTGATTTTTAAAGTTAAGGGAGTTGGAGTTACAGAAAAACACACATTTTCCATAACATGTCAAAACCTATAAAACCTTTTTTGTAACACATGCGTAAAAAAAATTCAATTTTTTACTAGAATAGAATAAAAAAAAAAACTTCTTTTCCGCACATATGACCAAAAATATTTTGTAAGCCTGGACCGTAACGCCGCCTTCATGTGAGATTTGTAGTTAAATCTATCCATATATCTATCTATATATAATATTTTTATAGCACTAAAATATCAAAATAATAATTTGAATAACTTACCATATAGTAAAAACAACTTAAACACATTGCATCATTTGAATTGCAAGGAACAATTTATTTAGGTTTTCAAAGTTTACAATTTTGACAGCTCTTATTGGATTCCTATGTGTTATTTTAATTGGATTCTTATGTTTATATTTTTCAGCTAGTATAATTTACAACTATTACAACGAAGATGGCGCACTTTAATTATTTAAAATCGTAAATTTGTTTATAACTGTTAAATAAATGATTAAAGGAACAATTAAATAAATATTTATAAATTTTACGCACTTGTTACGAAAAATAGTGTGTATCACTAGTGCGAATGCGTTTTCTAAACGCGAGTTATTTGCCGCACTCCCTGCGGTCGTGCGGCAAACTAACTCTTGTTTGGAAAACGCATTCGCACTAGTATTACAAACTACTATTGTATGACACCAAAATGGAGATGACATCAAAGCGTAAAGTAATAATTTTTTAATAGCATTATAATTTTTTATTGTTTCGTTTACTAATTGTAAATATTTACAAATTACAATTATGATTTACAATTAATCATTATCTTCGACAAAAGCATTAAAAAGGAGAGTTTTAAGGGATAATATATAATTAAGTGGTATGTATATAAACTAAAAACAGTTATATATAAATGAAACTGAGTATTTAAATTGACAAAATATAAAATGGAGATATGTATAAGTTACACTCATGTACAGAAATATAATATATTGGTTAAGTTCAATGACATTTTTGAGGGATAGGATACTATGGTTACACACATAAAGTTAAATTACCTGACTTTTCTATACCCTCGATCGTACTGTTTTAAGAAACTTTGGATTCTCTAGATAAACAAAAAACTGTCTCGATGATTGATTACCCAGCATATCGGGTCAATCAGCAAAATTCAAAATTCCAAAAATTAGAATATAATCAAATATTTAAACTTTTTCCTAATTGTAATAATATTCCAAAAATTCTTAAAAATTCAAAAATCCAATTTTTTTCCAAAATTCTAAAAATATCGCAAAAATTATAACAATATCAAAAATTCTAAAAATATATATAAAATTCAAAAATTCTATTTATTTCAAAATTCTAAAAATATTGCAAAAATTATAAAAAAATCAAAAATTAAAACTTTTTCCAAAATTCTAAAAATATTGCAAAAATTATTATAAAATCAAAAATACAAACTTTTTTCAAATTCCAAAAATATTTCAAAAGCTATAACAATTTCAAATTCAATTTCCATGTCCAATTTCATGCTCAATTACATTTACGTCATTCAAACTAAATTTTTTTTTTTTCAAAAAATTGGCTATAAAATAAATGAAATCATTTTTTGACACACTTGACAATATATTTTTGACAAACTTATTATGCGATAAAATTCTCAATAATAATAATGTTCATTACATTTCATTTCATACAAATAACTAATTTAAATTTTTTCGAAAAAAAATAATTGAAGATCATTCTTTTGACACACATTATTTTTTTGACTAACTTATAATGCCATAATTTTCTATAATAATAATAAAATTTAATGTCATAGAAATAATTAATCTTATTTTTTCCAAAAATTGGGTAAAAAAATAAATAATAAAAATATGCATATTTCCTTGTTTTGACACACTTAAAGATTTTTTGACACAATTCCGGTACAGTTATCGAACACTTCGTCCTTTCGGCTCTTACCATTGAGTATACCTATTTTTAGAAACCAACATGTTTTAAATCCCTTCAGCTTTAAATCCCTTCAGCTCCCTTCTCCCTTTAAATCCTTTTTCTAGGTTTCGTCGGTTGTGATGGCCGGCCGGCAGACATACATACATTTTTTTTTTGCTTTTTTGGAATCGTTATGACATAAAACTTCGAGAAATGCCAAAAAAGTAGGGGTAACAATTTCACTTTTGGCTCATGATTGTGATATTGTCTTTCAAAACAAGGAATTACATCTGTGGGCATAATTAAACATTTCCGGAAATACCACACAGACATATCTTTACTAAATATTTAAATCGACTCTATAATTTAAATTTCACAAAATTCGTGTTTCGACTTTCGAATCGTCTTATATCTTGTTCACGTGGTCGTAGGGTAGTGTAGTGGTTTTGTAAATACGAATGTAGTATGAGTGTTCACCTGGCGTTGTAAGTCGACTGCAGTGCCTCTATTGAAGAAATTTTAAAACTAGTTGACAATCGTATATATTTATCATAAGCCTTTATGACGCTTAGATTTCTTAAAAGAAAGTTAAATTTTCGATTTGTTGCGGCAAATTTTGAAAACTAATTTGCTTTTTAGATCTTATTTTATTTTCTCTACCCTTTCATGACATATTGACCTATGGCATATTTTATATGTGATAGTATTTATTGTTCTGTTATCCATTCTTTAACCAACAAAAGATATAAAAAACGAAAAAGAAGATTTGCATTTATCACACTTTATCACACGTGCATTTATTACGTTGTATGACTTTCATCTGATCAATATGATACAGCTCGTAAACCACTGCCATTGCTGGTAAGCCGAGGATGAAATCTTAGAGCACGGGAGAACGTCACACGCTATTTTGAAAGTCTTTATGATTTATTTCCCTTTTTCTTTATTAATAACATTTTCTAAAATGTTTGAAACCATACGAAATTACCAAAGGAAATCATTTACAGCTCCAAAAAAAAATTATAATTTTATTTGTAAGTTAAATAAATATTTCCAAACCAATTTAATTAAATACCTGCAGCAAAATGTTTGAAATCATCGAATTTTCGATCTTCGATAATTTATCATAAAAATCGATGATTTGGTATGTTAGACAGTTAAAAAAAGTAAAATTTCAAAGAAATTATTTTTTCTATTCGATGGTGAAGGTGATGTGATGATGTAGTGATACCCAACATTTTGCTGCTGTAGTTTACAGTTGGTTCATGTATAATACGGTTAATAAATATAAAACATGATAAGAATTTGTTTTTTTTTTGGTTGGTTTTCATATTATTTTGGTATTAATTTTTAATTAATAAAAATATAAATGAATAAATTTAGGTAATAGGATTTAACATAATAACAAAATGTATTTGGAAAACGAGATATTGCCTCAGAGCAAAAATATTTCGATTATAATCATTTCCAATTTAGACTGAATGTGTCTCGCTACACGCATCGTCAGTTCACACACACACGCACATCGAAAAGCAAGCTCTCATTCAATCACTTGTACACCCTTTCACACGCATTCACACTTCTACGTTAAAAAAAGTAATTAAAATAAACCAAGTGAGGTGAGTGAACCCCATGATTAATCCTCCCGGCTTCAAAGTCTTACGGCCTTAGCCCTCCATCAGCGAAGAATAATCCAACAGGTAAAGTATTACGGATAAAATAATACTTGAATGCTGCGTTGAAATTCGGTAGACAACCAGAAAGTTACCAAAATGTTGAGTTGAAATTCGGTTGTAATAACACAAGTATATCAATGTTGAGTTGAACCTCGGTTGTAATCGCAACAAAATTGGATATCAATGTTGCGTTGAAATTTGGTAGTAATAGCAAGAAATTTTATATAATTGTTGCGTTGAAATACGATAGTAATATCCAAAGTTTTGTATAAATTTTGCGTTGAAATAAATCAGGCAATTGTTGTAACAAATAACATAAATGTTGTACCAACGATGCGTCGGAATAAATCAGGCAATTATTGTAACAAATAACATAAATTTTGAATAAATGTTGCGTTACGGTATTACGGTATTAATAGCAAAAATCTTATTTAAATGTTGCGTTGAAATATGTTTGTTATACGGTAGTGGTAGCAAAAATTTGATATCAATGTTGCGTTGCAATACTACGCTTTGATCTTAGCCTTTAGGCCGAGAAGCGATAACTAAAACATTAAATTTCACTGACTTTATACATCTTAATCGGATACACCTCTAGTGAATTTTAAAAATATAGCCAAAATAAATATAAAAATAAAAACAAAAATTTCTCCCTTCTCTTATTTTTTTATGTTCATTTTTAAATCTCAAAAACATGTTTTGATAATGAAAAGAGAAAAATGTATATTATTTTATGAGGTGTATTCGTACTTTTTACAAATTACAAATTGTTTTAAAGGATCGCCTACACATATCTTTTTAAATAATGTCAAAAACAGACCAAAACAAAAGATACGTAAGCGGCTGTGTGCGAATAAGACAAAACATAATCACTTTTTTTTAAAAAAAGATGTCAATAGTGTATATTTCGCCAAATTTTGTGCCGACTTTGTCCGAAAAGATGAAATGTTTGTCTTTTTTATATTTTTTAAACATGTGTTAGTTAAAAAAAATTATACACACTATAATACTTTTCTAAAATAAATTTTGTTTCTCGATAATTATGATTTATATGATCGATTCTCAAAAAAAATAAATGAAACAAAAACTTATTTTATTTTACACAAAATTAAGCAAAAAATTTCGAAATTCTATTTAATAAAATAAAATTTTTTAGGTTAAGAGCATTTTATTATTTATTTTCGGATAACATCGGCATAAAAATTAGGGAAATAGACACGATTGACATCTTTTTTAAAAAAAAGTGATTATGTTTTGTCTTATTCGCACACAGGCGTTTACGTATCTATTGTTTTGGTCTGTATTTGACATCATTTAAAAAAGATATGTGTACGCGACCTTAATAATTTTTATTTCGCAAATTCATTATCAGTGTGTTTTTTTTTTCTAAATCGGGGAGATCAGACAGATAAAATAAAATCTGTATCATATATATATATATATCGGATAATTTTTTTCTACAATAATTAATTAACTGTCAGATGTAAAATATTTTCTCTCTTTGTTTTTTGACACATCTGTTTTGGTTTTGAATTAAATATTTTAAAGTAAAGCTTATGTATATGTATAAAATAAGTTTGTTTTACAATTAATATTTTTCAATAAAACTTTGTTTACAAATTTGAATAATAAAATCATTCACGGTTTATTCGTTTTATTTCACTAAATATGAATTTCAAAAGATAATGGTTTTGTGAGGTTATATTATATTTGACTAATTTTCTTTTTTCTTTGCTTTCTAATTTTCTTTTTTTTCTTCTTTATGGTTCTTTGGAAATAGGGAAACATTTTGGTACTGTTATAAATTATAATTAATTATCAATCTGTAGTGTTGGGTAGGTACTGTGCAAATAAATAATTTGCAAAGTTATGCTTATTTTATAGAACTATCATAATAGTAGGCAATGAGAATCGAATAGACAAAAAAATTTTGAGCTCCGAAAAATTTAAATCGTATAAATAGATTAACTTAATATCAAAATACATTTTAATCATCTGCTAAACACTTATACTGAAGATGAAAACAAGAAATGGTTTTCTTACTGCAAATTCAACTAATTCAAAGGTTGATAATAAATCTAATTTAGATGATGAAAAAAACCTGAAGCAATTGGTTGAAAAATTCAAGTTACTCGAAACTGAGACCTTAAAGAAATTGGATCAGTCATTTGCCTTATGGGCTGAAGATTAACGTAATACAATTTCTCATCATTTTTCGGATCTGAAGAAAGTTTTCTTAGAAGAAATTAACCAAGAAATTGAAACTCTCAAGAAAAAGGTGGTTACCCTTGAAGAGAAAATTCCATTGAAGATAACGATAGTTTAAAGAATGATTTCAATAATAAATAACCGAACAAAACTGGTCATCATTGGAATACCCAACAATGTCAATGATTTTAATGAAATGATCGTGTCTAAGATCTCAAGTGCTACTGGTTTCGAAAATCCTCCAAGAGTCAGAGCTTACCGGACCAAGTTTAATGATCAAAGTGATTCTCTCTTGTTAAACTTCGAATCTGAATTTAACAAGAATGAATTCTTCTTCAACTACATGAAAATTGGAAACCGTCTAACTGTTGAAAAAATCTTTAACGAACCAGGAAATATTAATACTATCTTTATTCAATTTGCGATGTCCAAAAATCAATTTGCATTTTTAAAAGAGGCCATGAAATTTAAAAAGGAACAAAAAATCAGAAATGTTAAAGTTGGACAAATTGGTATTGATGTTACTCTTAACAATGGCAGAAAAGCTAGTTTCTCTAGCTAGTTTCTCCTCTAAATATATATGAAAAACAAACCTTTTTCATCTTTGATCTGGTGAGCATTATTATGATTTATTTTCTTTCCTTTTTTAATTTTGTTGTTTATTTCATCACCTGATTTTCATTTCTGTGCCTTTGATTATTCCTTTTCCATGAGATCTAAATGTTTGCCTCTCTTTTTGAGGCATTCAAAATTTAATTTCCCAGATTAATTATTTTAAAAATTCCACAAATAATCTTAACATTAATAATATTATTTTAAAATCAGCTTTTAATAACAATAATAGTTTCAATTTTATTCATATTAATCCTGGAAGTCTTAAACCAAATCTAAATGAAATTCGTTCTGTAATCAATAATTCAAACCTACATGCACTTGCTATTTCTGAATCTTGGTTTAATAGAGTTTTTTCTTTAAACTTCAAATCGTTGTATTGCTGCATGGATTGCTTCATGGAATCTGTCAAATGATAATTAGAAATCAGTAATTATGTATTAAAATTTACTGCAAAAATAAAAATAATGCAAATATAGTAAAAAACAACTTAAAGACAACGCAAAACAATCTTGATTTGCAAGAAATAACAATTTTTTAAAGTTCTCGAAATCCAAATCAGCTGATCACAAATGTCAAGTTTTTTTCGGGAAAAAGGTCTATGGCAGTATTATTGATCGTTTAATTGCAATCTTAGAGTATATATAAATATAGAGAGAACATAACTTTAAAATTGTATGAAGAGAGACATAAGAAATCGTGTTCACTGATATGTCATATTCAATTTCTCATTTCGCCAATTGCATTTCTGTTTATTTACAACAACCAACTATTGTATTAAATTATAAATTAAAAACAATTAAATAATTTAAAACGAAACAAAAAGTACAATCTATTATTTTTAGTTGTGCTAATTTTTATAAAATGAATGAAAATAATTACGAGAGTATTTTACATTTATTGTGTTGTTTTTAGTGATTTTATAATAGTGAATATTTTATTATTTTATAATGCCAATGTGCAAATATTTAAGTTATGTATACATCCTGAAAGTATATTATGAAAACTAGCTGGCGACCAACTTTTCATTATTGTGTAGTTTATTTTTAATAGATAAAAGATTAAAATTTATATGTTTGGATAGAATCAAATCCTAATCTGTCATTTTTCTCATTTCTTTTTATATAGTAGCAGTGAGGGAGAAACTATTATTTTTTTGTAGTAGGTTTTTTTCTTATAGATTTAAAAGAAACTCGCAATAATTGTACAATTTTGAATCAAATGAAAAATTTACGCACGTCTTTTGGAAGACAAACCGGTTTCTCTCTCAGAGAAATAAAGGAAAACAAACAAACAAAAAAATGATTTGACAGAAGATCAGTCACGATTAATATTAGTTATGGTGGTCGGTAGATTGCAATTAATGAACTTAATGTATTCAGACATGATCGTGTTGGAAAACGTGGTGAAGGTGTTGCTATTTATTTACTTAATAGTATTAAGGGTAAAATTATATGCAAAAGCAGATCAAATAGTGTTGTTGAATATTTATTCATTGAAATCATTAATAATAATGAGAAATTGTGTTTTGGAGTCGTTTACAATCCTCCTAATAATAAATTTCTGATAATTTGAAGCGTGTTTTTTCTGATTTATCAATTAGATATATCCTCATTTAATTATTGTTGCAAGACTTCAATATAAATCTTCTTTCTAAATTAAAAAGAACAATTAGTTTTAAAAATTTTTTGTCTTCAATTTCCTTATATATCTGTTCTGAAGAACCAACTAATTTTGTTGGATGGATGTTGGACGGATGTAATCCAAGTTTAATTGACCTGTCTATTGTCAAAAATCCTAATTCAGTTAAAAGTTTTTCCCAACTTTCTATTGGTAGCTTTACGACACACGATTTATTATTTGGTTCTTATTCAATCAACATGTCTTCATTTGTTAATAATAATTTTAAATTTTATCGTAATTTCAAAAATATTAATTTAGATAATTTATTACTTTGTGCTTCAAAATTTGATTTTGATAAAATTTATTATCTTTCTAATATTGATAACCAAGTTCAACTTTTGACCGATGAATTGAAAAAAATTAATGAATGACTTTTGCTCCTTTGAGGAAAACTAAAATCAGGAAAAACACTGCTGCACCTTGGATGAATGATTCACTAATAAATTTGATTAATCGTAAAAATTTTTACTATTCATCGTTTAAATCTGAAGTGAACATTAACCTTAAAAACAATCATCTCATAATGTTTAAAAAAACTTCGTAGCAAATGTACTAATCTTAGAAAATATCTTCAACGTGAATGGTTTAATTCTAAAATTGATCCTGACCTTCCTTCTAAAACATTATGGAATAATTTGAAAAACAATGGTGTTACTAAAGATTCTAATAATGTTATTACCAGTTTTTCGGTACATTGATCAAAGTGGTGGGGGGTCTACCATACAACTGCTGACTTTTCGCACTTGGTTTTTAAAGATTGTTGGGAGCATACAGACTTCATTCATTAATCAATTTTAATGACACTTTAAAAAAATATGGAGACTTAAATGACAAAAAACTGGTTAGTTTTTGGACAATATTGAGATAAATGGTGGGGCCTCCCGAGCACCCGCTTATTGTGTCACCATTTTTTTAATGTTTGTTACGAGTACCAAAATTTTTTACCGGAAATGAAAAACCGGAAGTTGGGATGCAGAACTTTTGTGATTCGTACCAAATGTTTATGTACCAAGTTTCATCCAATTCGATTTTTCGATTCGATTTTTTTACCAGTTTAAAGCAGTTCATTGATGTCACCAGATTGATTGTAAACTTTTCAATAATTTTTTATTTTCAAAATTATTTAAATCTATTTTTTTTTAATAATCACTAATCAATGTATTAATAATATTATAAATCTTAAATACTTTGTTCACGATAAACCTAGTTTTAAAAAAGAATTCCGTATGTGAAACTACATTGAATTAATAAATAAATAAATAATCGATTCGGCTGTGCAAAGTAAAATGCATGGAATGTAGTAAACGAAATGTCTGACAAAATTTAAAATTTTATGCCGCAAGGGGCATTGTTAGCCATCGATGGAACGGAGATCCCAATAATTGTACCCAGCGTTGCATATGCATTTTAGCTGTGTTAGTTTTCCAAAAACTTTGAAAATGTTTATGAAATTTGATACATTGTTCGTCTATTCTCTTTTTGTGAAAGAAAAAGTATCAGAAATTTTCGAACAGTTTAACTAATTAATTTTAAACAATTTTTGAAAAACGATCACATTTTTTTTTTACAATTCAAAAATCAGTTTAAAAATAATTTTAGTTCAGTTTTATAAACCCTCATTGTTTCTTAAATCTGAGGAATGTAAATGAGCTAGGTTTTGAAAACGAAGAAAACCATATACCATTGGCTGAAATAAGTATGGGGTATGCAGTACAATCATTTTTAGCATACAATAAACTGAAAAACAGGAAATTTCGGTGCTGCCAAAAAATGTGAAAAAATGTATATGGAAATGTATATTCATCAAATAAAACAAATAATAACCATCAGATAAAAATTTGAATTAATGTGATTTTTTTGTTGTTATAATATAAATAAATGTGATCAGGATACTGAATTGTACTAAAGATATATCGTAATTAGTCCTTTAGCAATATCAAATAATCATGTTTCATTTTTTGAAAAGAGTGGATACATTTGGATACATTTTTGTTTAAAAATTGGATACATTTTAATTTTTTGAGTGGCAACGCTGATTGTACCCCATGAGCATGCAAATGCTTATATTAATCGTAAATGATTTCACTCCATAAAGCGTCAAGCTATATGCAACCAAATTTACGAGCTTTTATGTGGGGTTAGTACAGTATTTGCATGCAGCGCTGTCGAAGTTACTACTATAGGAGTTTTTTGCTACTGTTTTTAATTTGATACTACTTTACTCCCCGAATCAAGTTTATACTCCGCTATAATTATAAATAAATTTAACTAGTGTTATCATTTTAAGTTACACGTTTTACATATAAAGTGCTCTAAAAATTAAAATCCCTGTGTTTGTTTCAAATGAATGAACAAAAATCAAAATCCTTCCCTTTATAGAATGGTTTGTTTTCCAGTCAATCATTTTCTGTAATTTTTTCATAAACAGATTTTCTTTAAAACAAACTATAACAATATTTTTGATATTTCAACTTCAGGAAATTTGCCGAAGATAATGTTAATGTGTCCGATTACAGATAACTATAAAAGCTTGAAATATCAACCTACATCATACTAACAAAGTTCCACTCACGGAAAAAATGGATATTTTCATCTCTTGTATCAAAATATAATATTTTGCGTGTTTTTTTTACGAATACTCCGTTTTTACTTCAAATACTCCGCTGACGCAGTCAAAGATACTACTTAATAATTTTTAAACACGACAGCGCTGTTGCATGATGCTTGTGTACTCAATAGATCAAATTTGGCAAATGAAATTAATTCAGGCTAGTTAGATAAAAAACCTTTATACAAAAAGTACATTATGATTTTTTTAATTTCAACAGGAAGATGTAGTATGGATGATTCAGAACACTTTCTTGGCGATTCAGTGTTTAAGTGCCCCTTAAAACATGGCTCATGACGCCATATAAAAATTATGGTATTTCGAGTAAATCTGAACGAATTTTTAATAGACTTCATTCCAAATGTCACGTTTTGATCGAACACACATTTAGGATTTTAAAAGGTCGTGTTCGTCGGTTAATGTTCATCGATAGCAAAAAAACCGAACTTATTCCATTGAACATAAGAGTTTGGGTAGCGAAAATCCGAAATTCTACGTCCACGCCGTTACCTGGGTAACGCTAACAGAATTATGTTGGTGTAGTTGAGAGGGGCAGAGTAAATACTGCTTATACTCAATGATTCTGCACCACGGCAAGTCATTGGCGCCATAAAACCAATGCAACTCAAGTGTCTGTTCTCCATGTTAGGGGCGGTTTGGAGCGGGCGTCTGTCTTGGATCAAGCGGCTCGCTATATAAACGTGCAAAAAGGTTGTTTCTGGTGACCTTAAGATGCAGAACGAACCCATTCACGAAAATTTGGGTTGGGCGAAGGGCTAACACCCCATTTCCGTAAAAAATTATTGTCATGAATTCTGAACACAGGCCTCGGAATATTTCGGCTTCATTATTAGAACGACCTCGGAAACTGTACCTGGACTACGATTTAAAAATGGGAACCTGGAACGTGCTAAGCCTTAGAAGACCAGGAGATCTACTAAAACTGACAAAGCAAATCTATAGCTATACACTAGATATAGTGGCGTTACAAGAACTAAGATGGTCAGGGAGTGGAATCCACGAAACAGCCAAGGGAGGCACTCCCTACTATTGCGGTCATGAAAACGGAGGAGAATTTGGAGTTGACTTTCCCATACATTGTCGCGTGAAGCCACATGTTATCGACTTTTGTCCAATTAATATGCGTATATGCACAATGAGAATCCGTATACGCCAAAATTTATTGTAACGATCATCAATGTTCTTGCACCTACTGAAGATAAAGCAGATGATATTAAAGACCTGTTCTTCCTAGAACTCGAAGAAGTCATCAATAACATCCAGCGGCACGATATGAAAATCGTGGTAGGTGACTTCAGTGCGCAAATTGGTAGAAGTGCAGAACTTAAAACACATGTTGGTGCTAACAGCTTGCATCATACTAGTAACAATAACGGCTTTCACGCAGCTGAACTGGCTATGATGTATGATTTAGTAATTTCTAGCACTTTTTTTCCTCATAAGAGAATCCACAAAGCAACGTGGAAATCAAACGATGGAAGAACTGAAAATCAAATCGGTCATGTCATGATTTCTAAGAGACTCTACAAGTGTAACTGACGTTCAATCATACAGAGGTGCTGATATGGACACCAATCATGTGCTTGTCATCTTAAAGTACAAGTGCAAATTATCATCTACATTTAATAGGCAAGCAAAAAAGACCGTGCGCTGGAATGTTGAAGCATTTAAATACCTGGAAACACTGAATAGATATCAGGAAATAGAAACCCAAAGCATAGAAGAGCATGACATCCCGTCTGAGATGCCATTAAACATACAAGGTGAATGGCAAACGCTTCAATTTCAACCATCATATCCACAGCACAAACTACAATCGGAAAACGACCACCGAAATCGCGTAACGAATAGTTTGATGACGAGTGCCGCGAAAACATTGAGCACAACAAAAACTGCGAGAAATATGGTTAACAAGAAAGACCCGAAGCTTCCAAACTGATTATCTATGCGCCAGAAAAGCCTCAGCAAAACTCCTACGGAAAAAGAAACGCGAACACATGAAGAGCTGTATCGAAAACATCAACCAACATGCGGCTAATGGAAATTCGAAAGAGTGCTTTGCCAATGCACGGAATCTGTCAAAAAATTTCCACCCAAGATCTACAGCCATCAAAAATGGAAACAACGAGCTTAAAACAAGTGAACGTGATGTGCTGGCAGTATGGCGATCCCACTTTCAAGACCTACTGAATAGGACGAATGAAGTTCATCCTATTTGAGCAATTCCTCTGTCAAGTGAGGAGATTTTTGTCCCTTACCTAACAATAGAAGAAGTGGAAGCTGCCATCAAAAAACTGAAAAATGGCAAATCACCAGGTATCGATGGAATCCCTGCAGAACTATTTAAGAATGGAGGAGCAGCTCTGGTCTCACGTATATATGATCTGATTCTTGCAATCTGGGACCAAGAAGAACTACCTGCTGAATGGAAAACAGCTCTCATTGTTCCGCTACATAAAAAAGGTGACCGTCTAAAGTGTGGGAATTATCGTGGAATCGCACTGTTAAACACTGCATATAAAATGCTAGCTAATGTCGTAGTCGCTCGGCTCATCCCGTTCGATGAATCTATCATCGGCGACTATCAGTGTGGTTTTCGTCCCAGCCGTTCAACCACAGATCAATGTTTTACCTTAAGGATGATTCTGGAAAAATGTTGGGAGTACAACATCAGCATTCACCAGCTCTACGTTGATTTCAAGCAAGCATATGATAGCATCATCCACGACAACCTCTTTTCTGCACTCATATGCCTTGGTATTCCAGCGAAACTTGTTTCTCTGTGCAAACTCACAACATCGGGATCAAACTGTAGAATAGTAATCGAAGGGTCAGTTTCTGACTCTTTTGATATAACATCAGGTGTTCGACAAGGTGATGCACTCGCGCCCAAGTACTATTTAATTTGGCGCTTGAGCACGCGATAAGAAAAAGCCGCATTGAGACACAAAACTGTATATTTAACAAATCTAGTCAAATTCTTGGCTATGCAGATGATATTGTGCTTTTCGGACGTAGAACAAGCGATATTAAGGATAGTCTCTCTCAGCTTGAAAGGAATGCTAAACGACTTGGATTATGCATTAACACCGGCAAGACTAAACTTTTAACAACATCCAGGAATATACCTCCCGGCAATCTGAATACTGGCGACTATGAAGTGGACCGTGTAGAAAACTTCAAATACCTCGGATCTGTAATAACATCGTCAAATGACATGCAGGCAGATATTAAAGCCCGTGTCTCAGCCGCATACAGAGTTTTCTACGCATACTCAAAACTTTTGCGATCTAAACATCTTTCGCAGTCGTGCAAACTCACACTTTACAAAGCCTTAATTCGACCTGTGCTTACCTTTGGAAGCGAAAGCTGGACACTGACTTCCTCCGATTGTAGAATTCTATCAACATTCGAGAGGAAAGTCATACGAACAATTTATGGTCCATGTAAAGTTGCTGGACATCAGTATAGAATCCGAATGAATCATGAAATCAGACAGCTTCTTGGAGGCTGCGATGTAATCGGATTCATTAAATCCAACCGGATTAGATGGTTTGGTCATGTAGAAAAGGCTCCATTGGAAAGAATGATAAAAAAAACGTCCCAACAACAACCAGCTGGTGTTCGTCGAAGAGGAAGACCTAGACAACGCTGGCGTGATGACATCATCCAAGACCTTCGTGATATAAGATGTCGAAACTGGGGTCAACTGGTCATGGAACGAGACGATTGGAAGCTGATTGCACAGACGGCAAAATCCCTCCATGGATGTAAACGCCAGAGAGAGAGAGGTATTAAAATAATTATAATATATTATTTAATAATTATAACATATTAATATTATTCAATAATTATAATTATATGACACATATTGTAATCCCTAATACACAACAGATTGTATACAAAAGTGCCGACAATCTCTCATAACATACTACGCTACGCTACGAAAGTGTTCACGTGGTCCATCTACTCTACTACACTCTGTAATGAAATCGACTGTGTGTTGAGAATTTGTATTAAAACTATTTAAAACCTATAATGAAATTTGCACTTATTGAATGCACTTATTTATGTGTTTGTTTCGACAAAAAAAAAATATTATAAACAAACAGTCCAAAGTATTTTCGAATTTAAAACTTTCCGAAAATCAAAATTTAAAACTGCTGCAAATAAAATTTGTGATTCGTCATGAAAGCATAACAAATGTCATGAAATCTTAACAAATGCAAAATTGTTATTGTCATGATGATAAATGTCATCATAACAAACGCAAAAATATTGCAAGTTGCAAGTTCTTTTAAGTTGATTTGTTTTTCTTAAAGTTCTCTCTGTAGAATATATGCAAAAAAATGGTTTGTATTATTAATTACAATCAGTTTTATAACCTTTCATTTATATTAGAGTTTTTATTGTAGATCATAAATGGTTTTTGTTGAAGTTTAGGACAGGAAAATAATTCTAACCTAAAAAAAACAATGAGTTTGAAAAGTTATACGATTGGTGGTGGATTATTAGGACATTCACTAGACGTTCGTTCGGGTGGCGAAGCACCGAATAGTATTGTTTCTGGTTCTGATAAAACCGCTGAAATTTGGAGTAAGTTTGAGTAAGGAAAATCTATGATCGGTTGCACCGGCATAGTTGAGAATAAATCATTAACTGAGTAATATTTTTATTTTTAGAAATACATTCGTAGAAGGCCTTACGCTAGTTGGTCGTTCCAATTTTATTTCATGCGTTGTTCTTCGCTTCCTTGAAGAAGGACATGCAGTTTGTACCGACTCCAAATATTTGATAGGTATATATATATATATACTGGGATGTATGACGCCGTTTTTTTTTGAAATGACAGGACATACTGATTGTGTTCGGGTTATGGTTGGACTTCAAATTGATGGATTGTTGAGTTGCAGTAATGATGCTGTAATCAAGCTAGGGAACGAAGAAGTAGAAGTCGTTCGTGATTGTCATGGGCATAGCAATTATATTTATAGTATATCGTTACACAAAGATGTTGACAATTTTGTAACTGGAAGTGACGAGTCAACAATTCGTTAATGGAGTATAAAAAGCGGGGCTCTGGGTGACAGTTGAACCTTACCAGCACAATCGGGGTGGACAGTCGCAATACTAAATAATGGCGATATTGCAACAGGTATAAGTGATGCTGTTAGGTGAGTAGTTTTTGCTGTAAACTAACGAATTGCTGAAACTGAAATTCAAAATGCATTCACCAAAGTTGCAGAACCTAGAGAATTAGAACAAGCAGAAAGTTGGGAGGTAGGAAAGTTTTTTTTCTTGTTTATCTATTTGTTCAAAAATTTTTTGTTGATCCAGGGGTGCGTTCTTTTTTATATTTTTGTTGTTTGAGTCGTTCATGGTCATTTTGTGGTTGGGTTGGGGTACCTGGTTATTCGATGTCGAAAAATGTTTTTTTTCGTGGAGGGGAAGCGAAGGTGATTGATCGGGGAAGTTTGTTTGAGTTTTTTTTGAGTTTTTTCTTTCTTCTGGATTTGGTGCTCAAGCCGGGCAGATCGTTCGTAGACGTTGAATTTTAATGAATTAAACCAAAAATAAAATGAAATGAATTGTTTTTTTTTGAAAAAAGTTTTTTTTGTGATACATTGGGCAAACATGTGGTTTTCCTATTTTTTTATTTTTTTTGAACAGAAATTAAGGTTCAAGTTCGGTGTAATCATTTAAGTAATAATTAAAAGAAAAAAAAATAATCTAATTAAATATAAATGAATATTTTTTATTGGTACATAAATTAAGTTTAAAGGTAATGTGAATAGACATAGTGAAACTTATATAAATTATTAATTACTAAGAAACTGAATGTACGCTCATAGTGCTACGTCGCTATCAAATTGAATTTAGATTGATTTATTATTTTAAATAAACAAAACTTGAGTGGACATTAGTAAAGTTATTTTAAAAACATAAAATTTTGGTTCCTGCCCTAATTGAAAAGAGGTGGTTTTTTTTGATATAGTTTTATCCTAACTGTATTCTTGATGATTGAAATAGTGCTAGCAATAAAAAAGAAACCACAATATGGAAAGTGAAGGATTGATTGATTTATTGATTTACTGATTGATAGCACCTCTATTGATTTATGGAATACTGAGGTCTTGTTTGGGGACCTAGTCAGAATTTACTGTGTTTGAATAAAGGATCTTGGCCTAAACATTTTTTCATTTTGTCGGGGGATGTATTGGAAGCAAAATCCTCGAGTAATTCGTTAAGTTAGCTATATTTCGGATGGCGCGGATGGAAGAATAGTAAGAAGGAACTAATTTAACTAATGCAGAAGGTGTTACTTTCAACAACTGTCAACCGGCTGGGTTCGTACCATCGTGATCTAGGGTGTTTAAAATTTGTTTTTTGTTAAGTAATTTTACCTTGATTTGAGATTATAAGTTCACTTATATATATATATATATATATGTGGATGTATATATGTATATATATATAGTGTTATATGTATGTACATATTTATATCTGCCAGTTTAATTTTATATTTTTTTTAGTAATTATCCGCTCGTAATGCCTTAAAAACAAAATTTTTTTGGAGTTCTGCAGATGCTTCTAGAACCATCGCTTCGAAGGGATTCGCACGGTTAAGGATGTGGCAGTTATTTTGTGATATTGCCGTGAACCAATCTCAACACGCACACTACTGTAAACCATTTTTGGTTGTGGTCCCCGGATGACCACGATAGCTTTCTCATGGTGACCAGGAGGATACGGTGAGTACCATGACTCGAAATCCAATGTTATTTTATTTAGTACCAACAACCTAGTCGTAATGATGCCCCTTCAATTCTCATATTCATTCCTGCGATAATTATGTTGTAGCTGCAGTCGCCATACTAAACGAACTCCACCCAACCGATCAGAGCATAGACCAATACTTTGCGCAGGATATGGCACTACATGTTTATGTATATAATTCTCTTTTCCATCTAAGCTTGAGCTCCGACAATACATCGAAGCTTAGCTTAACCAACTGCAACCGCTACAACTCCACACATTTTGAATGGAGTTCATAATACGCTACGTTGTAGTTTTCTCTGTTTTCACCTGGCGGTTTTTGAAATACGCTACACTACACTACGCACCACGTGAACAAGATATTATACCACAAATACAATTTTTAGTACAAAGTGATATATACATTGTACTTTGTGTTAAAATCTCTGTACTAAACTATTAAGTTATTACATTTAGAGATTTCAACACGTTATTGCTATTTTTTCGTTATTGGGCCGATCCTGGCGGTACTGCAATACCAGGCCAACCCGCGACAGAGGTGGAGCAAGCCCCTAGCACTCCGTCAATTTCCAAAAATCAGTTTAACATTTGTGGTCTCTCTATGAGAGATCTATCAGATGTTAAGCTGATAAGAACAGATACTACACTTTGATCTTAGCCTTTAGGCCGAGAAGCGATAACTAGAATGTTAAATTTCACTGACTTTATACATCTTAATCGGATACATCTCTAGTGAATTTTAAAAATATAACCAAAATAAATATAAAAATAAAAACAAAAATTTCTCCCTTCTCTTATTATTTTATGTTCATTTTTAAATCTCAAACACATGTTTTGATTGAATGAAAAGAGAAAAATGTATATTATTTTATGAGGTGTTAATTCATACTTTTTGCAATTGTTTTAATAATTTTTATTTCGCAAATTCATTTTCATTGTGTTATTTTTCTATATCGGGAAGATCAGACAGATAAAATAAAATCTGTATCATATATATCGGATAATTTTTTTCTACGATAATTAATTAACTGAATTAACTGTCAGATATAAAATATTTTCTCTCTGTTTTTTGACACATCTGTTTTTTTTTTTGAATTAAATATTTTAAAGTAAAGCTTATGTATATGTATAAAATAAGTTTGTTTTACAATTAATATTTTTCAATAAAAGTTTGTTTACAAATTTGAATAATAAAATCATTCACGGTTTATTCGTTTTATTTCACTAAATATGAATTTCAAAAGATAATGGTTTTGTGAGGTTTGATTATATTTGACTAATTTTCTTTTTTCTTTGCTTTCTAATTTTCTTTTTTTTCTGCTTTATGGTTCTTTGGAAACAGGGAAACATTTTGGTACTGTTATAAATTATAATTAATTATGAATCTGTAGTGTTGGGTAGGTACTGTGCAAATAAATAATTTGCAAAGTTATGCTTATTTTATAGAACTATCATAATAGTAGGCAATGAGAATCGAATAGACAAAAAAATTTTAAGCTCCGAAAAATTTATTTAATTAAATCGTATAAATAGATTAAATTAATATCAAAATACATTTTAATCATCTGCTAAACACTTATACTGAAGATGAAAACAAGAAATAGTTTTCTCACTTCGAATTCAACTAATTCAAAGGTTGATAATAAATCTAATTTAGATGATGAAAAACTGAAGCAATTGGATGAAAAATTCAAGTTACTCGAAACTGAGACCTTAAAGAAATTGGATCAGTCAATTGCCTTATGGGCTGAAGATCAACGTAATACAATTTCTCATCATTTCTCGGATCTGAAGAAAGTTTTCTTAGAAGAAATTAACCAAGAAATTGAAACTCTCAAGAAAAAGGTGGTTACCCTTGAAGAGAAAATCGCAATTCCATTGAAGATAAAGATAGTTTAAAGAATGATTTCAATAACAAGTAATAACCGAACAAAACTGGTCATCATTGGAATCCCCAACAATGTCAATGATTTTAATGAAATGATCGTGTCTAAGATCTCAAGTGCTACTGGTTTCGAAAATCCTCCAAGAGTCAGAGCTTATCGGACCAAGTTTAATGATCAAAGTGATTCTCTCTTTTGTAAATCTGAATTTAACAAGAATGAATTCTTCAACTACATGAAAATTGGAAACCGTGTAACTGTTGAAAAAATCTTTAACGATCCAGGAAATATTAAAAGGATCTTTATTCAATTTGCGATGTCCAAAATCAATTTGCACTTTTCAAAGAGTCCATGAAATTTAAAAAGGAACAAAAAATCAGAAATGTTAAAGTTGGACAAATTGGTATTGATGTTACTCTTAACAATGGCAGAAAAGCTAGTTTCTCTTCAATTAATGATCTAAATGATGTGATTATTGTGAACCAAGTCTTATAGGAGCTCTCTTTTTCCGAAGAAATGTCAAAAATAAATATATATGAAAAACAAACCTTTTTCATTTTCAATCTGGTGAGTGTTATTATGTATTGCTTTCTTTTCTTTCCTTTTTTAAATTTGTTGTTTATTTCATCACCTGATGATTTTCATTACTGTGCCTTTGATTATTCCTTTTCCATGAGATCTAAATGTTTGCCTCTCTTTTTGGGTCATTTAAAATTTAATTTCCCAGATTAATTCTTTTAAAAATTCCACAAATCAGGTTAATGGTCAGGGTCCTTAGCGATCTAGAAAAATTCAATTGGTTATAAAGGTAAGTGGGTTCTTTATAATTCACTAACTTGAACATAAATAACGCTGTCAAATAGTTTAAATACTGACGTAGGCTACAATCTAGGATTTGTCTAGTATAAACAGAAATAGGATCACCGCGTCGAATATTAAATATGTATCTTGCACAAGAGTTGAATGCTACTTTTAGCTTTTTGAATGCGGCTTCAGAGCAAACCGAGTAAATAGGTGCACAATATATTAGGTGGTGTACAATTAAAGATTTGACCAGTTTAAGCTTAGCTTTACGTGGTGTAAAATAAGCATAATGCCAAAGATTAGCTAGAGTGATATATATTTTGCTGCAGATAGTTTCCATATGGTCATCCAAATTTAATGATTTATTAATTATTAAGCCCAAGTTACGCACATTTGCCTCAAATTCTATAGTTTGACCATTAATAAAGAGTTGAGGCGGGCTTAGTCTAGACAATGATCTGCTTTCCAAATCTCGGTTGATATTATTTACGTAAGAATCAATATCGTGAGTTGTAGATTTGTAAATCATCGGCAAAAAGATGATGCATCGTCCTAAAAGATAAGTTTATGTCATTTATAAAAAGTGAAAACAATAGAGGACCTAATATGGATCCTTGCGGAGCCCCAGAGGTTATGTTTGCTGAATCAGAAAGCCTATCTTTTATCCGAACAATTTAAGCCCTATTATTAAGATATATGAGCTAAGAAATAGAAGGGCACTTTTGGAAAAGTAAAACTTGTTTGACAGTTTATACAGTAATAATGAGTGGTCAACCGAGTCGAACGCTTTTGAAAAATCAAGCAACACTAAAATAGACACTTTACCCTCAGCCATCGCTCGAGTCAGGTCATCTATTATTTTTATCAGAGCAAATGTTGTATTATGTTTAGCTCTATATCCAGACTGGAGAGGGTTTAATAATAGATTTTTATTTACATAGTCTAGAATCTGCTCTTTCATTATTTTTTCTAAAATTTTAGAAAGACAAGGCAATATATAAGCATATCATTAATCGAGCATATCATTAGCATATCATTAACCGAGTAAAGCTTATCCAGTTTTCTGAAGTTTTATTTAATTTCCAACAAGAATGCAAACTTAGATTATAAAATACACAGGATAAGTAATATCTTTTTAAGTTGAAGTTATTTTTATTTACATAAAGTAGTGTGCGATTTTAACGTGATAGTATTTGTACTGAAAAAACACAGTAGCCTAGAAATTTAAATATCATCGAGGTTTTCCCTTGCTTGACCAAATATGCTTACAAAATAACAGACTTATGTAGAAATTTTCTATTTAACATTTTTACCGATTAGCGAATGACCAACCTTATTCAATTTTATTTTATGTTTGTCAAAAGTATTTCGATTTAAATAAAACTGATAATATTAAAACTGAAAATTTGATCCTAACTAAAATTTTATCATGTACGCTTTGGTTTTGTTTTCATTTAAACTAAATTTAAACTGAAATGGATATTGTTTATATGGTTTACTGTTTCAGGTTTTGTTTTAATTTAGAATGAAATTAAAATGAAATATATATATTATTTGGCAGTTACTTCTTTCTGGCAATAGAAGAATAATAATATATTTTTTTTCTATAAATGGAATGAGATAAAAATGCTGCATGGGACCCTGTATTTTTGTATTTATTTTTACAGGAGCCTTTTCTTTTGTGGAAATTATTTTCAATGCAAAATTTGAATTTAAAAAACTGCTTCAATTTTTTTTATAGTTTTATAGTGTACATACACAAATATTACTTGTCCTGTATATTTTATAATCTAAGAATGCAAATAATCCCGCATGTTTCTATGAAATAAAATATCAGCAGTAAACCATGATGACTTATCAAAATTATTAACTCTAGATTCAACCAATGGAGCAAACTCATTTAATAAAAATAGGATTAACTGATAAAGATAATGTAATTTATCATTAATACATATCATCAATAAAGAATATTTGATCCCAATTTTGCATACACGCTTCAAGTAGTAGATCTTCAGCATTTATGTTATTAAAAAGACGTTGGAAAACGAATTCTTCAACATAAGCGTAATTTACTTCGAAATTATATGAACCATCTATCATGTCATGGGTGGTACATAAATCGGGTACCGATATTTGGGTATAAAATAAAACTTTCGAGATATTATTCGTGAGAAGTAAATCTATGCATGTACAACTCTCATTAACAAAATTTGTAGGATCACTGGACGCTGGAATCAAGCCGACTGAATTGATGAAAGTTTTAAATGTTGTAACGTAAGGATCACTAGATCAAAATATTTAAATTAAAATCTCCTAAAATGATAACATTACTATATTTACTGGCCGAATCAGTGAACAAGTTTTTAACAATCTTTATAAATTTAATTTTAGGAGGACTATAGACAACACCTACTAATAGTTATTCGCCACAATTGTAGATGATTTCGAAAAAAACATATCAAAAATTGATTTACTAGAATTCCTTCTTACAATTTTATAATTGATTTTATTGTTTATATAAAGAGCCACACCTCCTCCACGCCTACTTTCACGATCTTTACGTATTATATTATATTCCAGAAGAGAAACCAGGCGATCATCATGCTTTTCTTTTAGCCATGATTCAGGAATAGCTAATACATCAAGTGGAACACATTTTAAAATATTTTTGAACTCATCAAAATTGGATAATAAGCTACCCGGATTAATGTGTGCAAAATTGAAGCCATGACCCATAGATGAGAAACTGGATTTCAAGACAATATTTTTATGGTCCATTATCAATTCGAGAGAAAAAAAATGGAATTCAATTGGCAAATATAGGAAGGAGGTATAGAAAAACAATTATACTATAAATACTGATCAAAATAAGAAAAAAATTAAACTAGAAAAAAAAAAATTTAATTCAAATTTCAAAATATGCAATTAGAAAATATATAAATTCATAAGCTGAATACGACCACTGAAATAATTAAAGTATTAGTCCAACTGGTTTGCCGCTTCTTTTAAATCATCAATCTTATGAAACAAAATGAAATTGTCATTCTCCTTAAGCCTCACAGCCACTTTTCCATTCACTAGTTTCTACTTATTAATTTCGATTTAAATTCTGCTGAATAAAACCACGACCTGGTCCTTGAAATCCATCAACATTTTCCAGACGAATGTTCTTAGCATTAATTAGATATCGATGAAGATATTGTTCTTTCTGCACTAAGCTCGAAAATCGTATTAAGATAGGAGGATCAAATTTATTGGTAATCTGCTTACTATTTTGCTTAAATCGATAGATAATTACTTCAGGCAAAGGCAAAATATTTGAAGCCGATGTGACAATTTTAGCCGGTCCATAACCAAAACTACTAGATAGAGACGTAAAGATTTTGTATAAATTTTCATTCTTAGTTTGCGGTATACCACTCAATATTAGTTCAACTTCTTTACGAAATCAACCAATATCGTTGTAAACTTTGTTATCCAGATGTTGTAAATTAGATTCTACTTTAACCAATTTATTATTCCACTCAGTTTTAATTTGTTCAATTTCAGATTTGATATACCTTTTAAGTTCATCCACAATAGATGTAAACTTCTCCAAAAGATCCATACTATCATGGATTCATAGTTTTCTTACCGGTCGCCAATTTCATGTTAATTTAGATGGTATCACATCCAATATTTTCACAACCAATGCTGGGGTTCCCCAAGGTTCGGCACTCTCACCAACCTTGTTTCTTCTATACATTAATGACTTACTTATTTCCACAGTGCACCCAATCCATAGTTTTGCTGATGACAGCACATTACATGCATCACATGCATCTCCTAAATTTCGACCTCATACTGCAGTTACCACTGATAGAGAGCTGCTAATTGATTCCATCAACAAAGATCTGGAGCGTATAATGGAATGGGGTGATCGTAATCTTGTTTCATTTAATCCAACCAAAACCAAATTATGCCGTCTTTCACGAATAGAGCGACATAAAAATTTTCCTATTAAAATAAACCATGAGGAATTGCATGAGGTTGAATCAGTTAGACTTCTTGGAGTGGATATTCAAAATAACCTGAAATGGAATAAACATGTGTTCAACCTCGCTAAATCTGCAATGCAAAAATTAGGATTCTTGAGTCGATGTAAAAAGTATTTCAATCCCGAGCAAATTTTGCTAATCTTCAAGTCCTTTATTCGTCCATGTATGGAGTACTGCTGTCATGTTTGGGGAGGTGCTTGTCAGTCAACAATAAAATGTCTAGACTCTGTACAGAGAAAAACAATGCGGTTGATTGGTAATACCGAACTAACGGACCAGCTTGATTCACTCCAGCACAGAAGAAATGTGGCTGAATTGTCAATCTACTATAAATATAACTTTAGCGAATTCTCCTCTAAGGAAATTCAAAATATCCTTCCATCGTGTGCGCAATTTAATCGGCGAACAAGAACTTCAGAGTTATCTCACCCATTTGCTGTCCAAATACCTCGTTGTAGAACTGTGTCCTTCCAAAACGACTATTTTAATAGAGTGGCCAAATTATGGAACTCAATGCCTTCCTCTGTATTTCCCGATGAATTTTCCCCTCAGGCATTTAAAGCAAATGTCCATCATCATTTAAAAAAATTAGAATAGTTATCCCTATATCCCCATTCCTTCCATTTTCCTCATCTCCTTCCTTTATAGTTGACATGGTATCTTCGGATATTCAAAGAGTCTAAATAATGAATATTTCATATTTAGTGTGCTAAACATGTCCAACTAATTAATAAAAAAAAAAAAAAAAAAAAAAACTAAATTTATCCAGTTTATCATCAATTGTTTTGAGGTCATCTGTAGCTTTAGCAGTAGTATCATTTTTATTGATAATATTATCATTAAATGACATAGCATAAATTTGCTGACGTGTCACACGGCTTATGTTATAAACAGAATTACTGAATTACAGAATTGTGCAAATACAAAACAAATTTTATTGTTAATATTTTTCAGAACACTAGCTTTGCCAACGAATAAAATATAACTCTCACAAATATAAGTTTTTGATTTTGATGCATGGATAATGCGTGAACTACTGCCGATAGGCACATATTCCGATATAATTTCCGTATTTTCATTAGGACCTTCAGTTTCTTCATTACTTTGGCCAGGATTTGATAGTCGAATTAAATCACATTCATCAAGGTGTGCATTTTCATCAATAACAACGTCTAGGTACAATGGGTTATTTGATTTAAGCCATTCTAAAGCTGCGATTAATTTAGTTCTGGAAACAGTGTAGTCTCGAGTAGAATTTGCATTTTCTAAGCGTTCCGTTACTACTATAATATCAGCATCCAAGGTTGATCGAGGTAGAAACGTAGGAAGTTTTGAAATGACGTCAAAAATGTCCAAGGCAAAAAGAATTGCTTGACCTTTAAATCCGTACTGCCCGTAAAATCCAGAAAACTTGACAATTTTAAGAAAAGGTTGAATCCGAGACAAAAGACGTTGTTCAGCTTGAGAAAGTGCCTGAATTTCTGGTGGAATGTCACCTGGGTCTAAATGGTTCCAGTAAGCTCCAGGTGGAGTTGTTTTGTTACTTCTTAAGTGTGACTTGCAGCGGTGACAAACTGTAAGGCGAACTTTATTTTTTAATTCAGGCGGCATCCAATCTGGTGGTTGGATTGGAATCTGGTAGTTTGACACTTGCTTGGGATAGCACTGCTTCGTACAAATATCACATACTTTGTCTGCAAAAGTGTTAACTTCAGCCTCAAAATCGTCGTAACAACAATTTTGAACTGTGGTAGTAAGCTGATTTCTTTCTTCATCTGGATTTTCTTCTTGGCGTTCTGCTTCTTTACGTGCACGTCGGCGTTGATATCCTTCCTTTAATTTTGCTAATCGAATCACTTTCTGACTATGAGTTTCAGCATTACGTTTTTCGCGATATTTCTTTTTTGCTTTTTCTAGTCTTCGATTCCGTTGAGTTGCAGTTTCCGATGCCTTTGCCATGCTTAAATGGATATATAAGTCCTTATAAGCATTTAAATGGTTATTGCAAATCGCGACAGAAAAATCAAATACGAGAACAATTTATGACACATACCTTTATAGCTGGATCATTAATTGCACAATTTCACTTGATAAACAGTATATGATTATTAACAGTATATCTTGATAAACAGTTAATTGCACAATTTCACTTGATAAACAACAAACTGAGCACTAAAAAACAATAATTAAACTGACCCTTATTATGTTCACACAAACTCAAAATCGATACTCAAAATCAAGTCGAATCGTTAATTGTTGCACGAAACATCTCTCGTTTTTTTACGACTTTTTGAAAAGATAAATTTGCAGAGCTCTAGATTAAGTTTTTTTTGTCTGGTTTGTTTTGTTTTGAAAACGCATAGAATGTTTGTAAACATACAAATGCTGACCAATTTATCGAGAAAATACCTAATTTATGAACGTAAAATGCATAATTCTGTATAGTTTATCTATCGATCTTTATGTTGTGCAAATTTCAAGTCGCTACGTTAAGTAGATCGAGAGAATTTGAATATTTCCGATGAAAATCGATTTTTTTATTTAAACAACGAATAAACAATTAAAATTGTTAGTTAATATGATATTCGTGTATTGTCATCGTATATACGTATGCCTGCAAAGTTTCATTCATTTTCATTGAATATAAGGCAGTCAAATTAACGTTACAAGATTTGATACAATAGTGTGAAGTAAAGAAAAGCGATGGAGTGCGCCGTATTTAATACAATAAAAACTTAAATTAAGATGAACACCCCGATTACCGAAGGCAAGTCATGTCACATTAAATGACTAAAGTCGTATCGCATCAATTTTCGTATTGTTGAAGTCGTTTTTCACGCCTCAAGTCATTTTATACGTCAGATGTCACTTTAAATGACAATTTAGTCGCCTAAATTTTTCATGTGACAATAATTTTTTCAAACATCTTTAATTGTTTTTGTGAAATTGAAGAACGTAAAGTGTAAGTTTTTGTTAGTTTTGGAATTTTTTCGTTTCAGAATTCTTAGTTTTAGTCGTTACCGTTTTTATCGACTTCAATAATACCAATTTTTAAGCTATAGTCATGTCACCTGATGTGACACGACTTTGTGGCGAACATTTTAATAAAATTTAAAGAAAAATTAAAATTGAGTTGGCGATGTTTTTTATTTTACTGATTATTAAAAAGAAAAACAAAATTTTTATTCATTCGTTTTTCATTTTTTTTTAATCAATGTCAATTGTTGAAAAAACATTCAAAAAAAATTTAAAATATTATTGCCGTTAAATTTTAAGATTTAATAGTTGTTGAAAACCACCAAAGAGAGATTTTAAAATTAATATTATTTTATTCAGACTTAATTCAATTCAGTGTTATTAAAAGTATATTAACTTCTATGTTAATAAAGTTTCTAAACCGATAAATAAATATGGCTGATAGCAAGAAATATTGCTTCGAATTTTATATTAACTTTAAATTGTCAAAATAAGAAATAAATGTTGATGTTTTATGGTGCTCAATAAATATTACGATTCACTAAAACTTTTGATTTGGAAATACTGTTAAACACAGAATATAGTTGATATCTCGAATAAAGGATTTAAAAAGCTCGTTCTATGTTCGTCGAGCTTGATTCGCACAGCTGATTAAAGTATATTTTTTAATTTATGTTGTGTATAACTGAAACGTTATAAATACTACTCCTGAAATACAAAACGATATATTATCATCTTTATAAGCACTCAACAATTTTCCGGCAAAGAAATCTATCTCATTTTAACCGAAAACATTTTTAAATGATGGTGTCAAGTTTCATCTGAAGTATTCATCTCAAGATATTCATCTGAAGGTTTTCGTCTCAGGTTTCATCATCCAACAACGCCACTAGCTGAAACTTCAATTATTAAATATCTTTGGATACCTCGTGCTACCAAAATTGGTGACCCCGACGTGATATAAAATCGGGGTGGAAAAATTCAGTAATCGGGGTGGAAAAATTCACTTTATCTTTATGTTTTAATATAGTTTCTACTAAAAACGGCAGAACAAATTTTTTTTTTCGATTATTTAAATTAGTTATTTAATTTCAGTAGTCGCGTACAATATCGTCTACTCGATTGTCATATTCGACAAGGGAAAATTAACAGCTAATTACTGTCATTTGCATTTGTGGTTTCGTAGTAGAAGATATTACCTTATACTTAGCAATAGATTATGTTAATAGAATACAGAAGAAGTTCTTTATCAGAGTGACTGTGATTTTAAACGCCATATGGTTTTAAAGAAATGCTAGAGGTAGCTTAAAATTTCAAATTTAAATTAGTCTCAATCAGATCATCAACCAACGAACAAATTATAAATCCATTAATATTTTGTGCTTATGTAACAGATTTTTTTTTATTAAATTTTGTATTCTAATTTAACAGTTTTTTTTTACTAAAGATTATTTATTTTTGTTGGAATTAACAAACAGGTCATGTGAACTTTTAATTATTTTAATTAATAATATTTTTGTTTTATTTATTCATGTATATTGTATAAAAAAATATTTAATTTTATTCTAGCTATTTTTTGTAGAAAATAAGAAAGAGGTGAAAGATTCTTTGCAAAATCATGTATGTCACTGAAACTGTTTCAATTACCATTCGAAAATAATTAAAAACAAAATTCAATCGTCTATAGATTAATAGATAAATTTTAAACAAAAATCAATTTCTTATTATCAGTCTCTTATTGATATATTTTTTAACATTCATAAATTTCAATAATCAATTACTATATATTTTGTGCGCGATTTGTGATACATGCAGTTATAATTTTTAAATTAAAATATGTTATAGATACAAAATCTATTTTAATTACTACAGAAAGAGAAAAACTATAACGATTTTTTGCTTGATACAACAGTTGTAAAAATTTTCTCTAACCAAAAATGATATTCTTTTACACATCGATTCTAAATACTTATATAAAAAACATGTTCGTCTAAACTTTTACTATCTTTCACCTAAACGCTATTATATCAAAAAAAAAAAAAAAACAAATAAATAATTTTGATATAAAAATATTTTTTTTTGTTATTACAAAATAATCCTAAATATTTGTAATATATTTAATGTCAGATTAAACAATTAATTTAATGATTATAAATTTAATTAAATTTATATGAAAAAGATATGTTACTTTAACACAATAATAATTAATTAGTTAATTGACATTATTTTTAAGAAAAAGACAAACATTTATCTAGTTTTTAGGATATTTTATACATAAATAGAGAATGTAGTTAAAATATAATATTGATTATTATATTGACAATAAATATATTACAGAATAATAAAATAAAATCTTTGTAAAAGAATCCGGAATTTGAAATGTAGAATATGGAAACAAACATCTCTTTGTTGTTTGAGCTATGTGTGGTTCACGACTGTCGACCATCCTCTTCAAACTTTTTTTTTTTTCTACTTGATCACATTATCATGATTTCATTTAAAAACATTTCGAAGGTTGAATTATTCTTTTAGAATGATATGACTGTGTTATTTCATGCGTAACCCAACACTAGATTATGAACATTATTACATAAATTTCTGATAAAATTATTGTTCTCTGACACCTTAACATTCTAATACGAATTTGCATACTATTGATTGGCATCTTCGATATACATAGTTCTTTAATTAACCAATTATTACAAAACTTTTTTTAAAATAAATTTAAAGACTGAATAACAGTGCTCCGCAGTCAATTGGGAGCAAAGGGAATTCTTCAAGGAAGCATGTATGTTATTTAGTTGACTAGCTCAAAACATAAATACAAAAAAAACTCTGATTATTCTGATGATGACGTCCAGATTCCATCAAAATATAAAAAGTAAACTCGTCAATACTAAAGTGTACGAAATTTGAGACCGAGACAAATTTATTGAAACAATTTGAGTAACATAAACACAATTAAGTTTACGGAATAACATTTGGCCAGTTTAATAGTCTAAAAACCTCGTTATTGCTAATGTTCACAAAAGTGATTCAAAAGTTATTCAAATAACCTGAGACTGGTTAAACTACCGTGAAAATATTGCACTAAACTTGTTCAATCATGTTCTTGGCGGTAGCAAAATAAATGTTTACAAAGATTGTGCGAAGATTTCTAAAACATAATTTCAACTCTCTATTCGAAAAATCGAATAAGATCAACCAAAAGCATATTCTAATTTAATTATTGTGATTATAGATGTAAACTTATTGATGTAGACGAAAATTAAAAAAAAAAATTCAATGCAATATCGAAGCAACCAGTAGATCTTTCATCAAATTTTTACATGGCAACCTTACAAACAAGAGTAAAATACGATTGTTTTTTTAATCATGATATTTACGAAGCAATACAACTTTCGTTTTTTTTTCTCTATAAATGTTATAACATATTCTGCTCAGACAATCTGTATTTACGATAAGATTCTTTTAAATAGATTTTATTTTATTTAATTTTTTTAATTTAGATTAACTATTTTTCATTATCATAATTATTTGTATATAAAAAATTACATTCAACACTTATAGTCAGCACATTAATTTATTATTTTTTAAATTTTCTTAATAATATTGAAATTTTTTTATATAAACTTAATAACTATTATTTTATTTATTATTATTAGTATTATAATTATTATTAACACTTAAAATAAACCACAATCTTTAAGATTATTTTTGATAATAACATCTGTAACAGCATCAAACACAAATTGTATATTATTTGTATCTGTTGCACATGTTAAATGTGTATAAATTTCCTTTTCGTCTTTTCTTTTATTTAAATTTTCAAATTTCATTTTAATATAACTTGATGCTTCTTCAAATGAATTTGAACCTGAAAAAATAAAACAACAATATACATTAAATCTGATTTGATAAAAATTATAAAGAAACTCTTACCTGTATATTCAGGAAAACATATCGTTAAAGGTGAACGTTTTATTTTTTCCTCAAATAAATCTTTTTTATTTAAAAATAATATTATCGATGTTTCTACAAACCATTTAGAATTACATATAGAGTCAAATAATTTCATTGATTCTATCATTCGATTCATTTCTTCATCTTCAGCTAATACTAAATCATATCCTGAAATAAATAAATATTAATCTTTAGTTATTGAGAACATAAAAATATTATAATATATGTGTTAATATGGTTTTCCATATTATGTACTGTTTGTGTGCTTTTGTCACTTTTGAATTAAAATGCAATATTCAAAAATAGACTTTTTACTGTTTATTTTTAATTTTTTATTTTATTAATAATAATATAAACTTCCTTATAGTAACAATTTGATTTTGATTTTTTATTTTTTATTTTATAGAATATCGATTTCGACTTACGTCATCCTCAGTTCTTAAATTATTATTACAATTTTTGCTTAAACTATTACTTATATACTATTTCAACTGCTATTTTTTATTATTATGTCATATATTTTGTTAGTTTTAGTGTCGATTTTATCATTTAAAATGTTGTTATTGTTTTTATGTTTATATATTTCTATTTCTTCCAATCTATCTAGATGTTGTCCTTTTCTTTTTTTATGTAATATGGTTAAATTTGTGTTGATATTGGTGTATTTGTGTTTTTCTATTTTTGAATGTTGGGCATATCTGGATTTTGGATCGCTCTTATTAATTTCACTGGTGGGTTCAATAAATCTTTTTGTGAAGGACCGCCCTGTTTGACCTATATAAAATTTACTGCAGTCATCACAGGTAATTTTATAAACACCTGTGTCTAAGGTTTGGGTTTTTTTGGTTTTTAGGTAATTTTCTATTTTATTTTTGTTTTTGTAAGCTGCAATATATCCATATTTTTTTAAAGTTTTTTGCATTATTTTGAATGTTGTTTTATTGTATGTTACGCCTACATATTTTTCTTCATTCTTCAATGTTGTTAGGGTTTGCAAATTTTTCTTGTTTTTATATTTTCTTTTAATGTGTCAATTATTTCGTTTTTATATCCGTTTTTACTGGCTATGTATTTTATGTTGTTTAATTCGTCTTGATAATTTTCTGCATTCATAGGTATATTGTTCAATCTATTGATCATGTGGTTGCAGGTAGCTAGTTTATGTTGGTATGGATGATGTGATTTAATATTTATTGTTTGATCCGTTTGGGTGTGTTTTCGGAATATTTTGAATGTGTGTTTTGAATCTACATTTTTGATTGATAAATCCAAAAAATTTATTGTGTTATTTTCTTCATTTTCTAACGTGAATTTAATGGATGGTTCTATGCTGTTTATGTATTGGTGTAATAGATTAAGCTTCGATTCTTTGAATAATAAAATTATATCATCAACGTAGCGATACCAATAAATGATTTTTTCTTCGTGTGGATTTAAGTTATTATGTATATATTTTGTTTCAAAATCGTTGAGATATATTTCGGATAAAGTTCCAGATAGTGGGCTTCCCATAGGTAATCCTTCTGTTTGTTGATAATACTCATTGTTATGTGTGAAATAGTTTTGTTTTGTTATTTCGGTTATTATATTTATCATTTCTTGTGTATCTGTTGGGTTTAAACCATTTTTTATTAACATATTTTTTGTTATATTTATTGTATCTTTTATTGGTATGTTGGAATACATGTTGGTTATATCAAACGCTGCTAATTTTGCGTTGTGAGGTATTATTATTGGTTCTATTCTATTGATTAATTCTGTGTTATTTTTGACTGAATAACTGTAATCAAATTTTATGTGGTATTTCAATAGCTTGTTTATGTACTTCGCTATTCTGTATGTTGGTGCTGTGGTGAAATTAATTAATGGTCTTATCGGTGTATCTGGTTTGTGTATTTTTGGTAATCCTCTTATACTTGGTGCTGTTGGTGTTATCATTTTGTTATACCTTATGTTCTTATCACTTAATATGTTGATGATAGTTTTTATTTGTGCATTAAATTCATTCATTGGATCTTTACTTAATTTTTCGATGTTGTTATTAGTGATGTATTCATCTATCTTATTGTTGTAGTCTGTAGTTTTTAAGATAACTAATGTATTCCCTTTATCTGCTTTGGTTATTGTGGCATTGTTTTGTTTGATCTTGTTTTGTATACTGCGTATTGTTTTTATTTCTTTTTTGTTGTTGGTTTTTGAATTGTTTAAGTTGTTATTTTTTACTGATATTTCATTAACTATTATTGATCTGATTTCATTTTGTTGGTGAATCAATATTGAATTTTTTATTTCTAACAGATTTTCATTTATTTCTTTTGTTGTGTTGTTTGGTTGTATGCCGTATTTCAATCCTTTTTCCGAAAGTTGAGTTTCTTGATTGTTAAATTGTATTTCAGTGTAATTTTCTATTCTATTGTTAAATTGTGGCGGTCTATATTGATTTATTATGTTATTATGATGAGTTCCCATTTCTATTAGTTTTGATTCTTTTAATTTTTTTAATTTCAATTTTATGTTTTCACTTTTCTTTTTTATCGTGCTTTCCATATCATTCTTTACCGATTCCATTATTATTTCATATTCTATTTGATGACGTTGATGATATAATTTTATTATTCAAAGAAACGAATAGACAGCTTAATCTATTACACCAATACATAAACAGCATAGAACCATCCATTAAATTCACGTTAGAAAATGAAGAAAATAACGCAATAAATTTTTTGGATTTATCAATCAAAAATGTAGAATCAAAACACACATTCAAAATATTCCGAAAACCAACCCAAACGGATCAAACAATAAATATTAAATCACATCATCCATACCAACATAAACTAGCTGCCTACAACCACATGATCAATAGATTGAACAATATACCTATGAATGCAGAAAATTATCAAGACGAATTAAACAACATAAAATACATAGCCAGCAAAAACGAATATAAAAACGAAATAATTGACACATTAAATAGAAAATATAAAAACAAGAAAAATTTGCAAACCCTAACAACATTGAAGAACTAAGAAAAATTAGCAGGCAAAAAATTCGTAGGCATAACACACAATAAAACAACATTCAAAATAATGCAAAAAACTTTAAAAAAATATGAATATATTGCAGCTTACAAAAACAAAAATAAAATAGAATATTACCTAAAAACCAAAAAAACCCAATCCTTAGACACAGGTGTTTATAAACTTACCTGTGACGACTGCAGTAAATTTTATATAGGTCAGACGGGGCGGTCTTTCACAAAAAGATTTATTTACCAATGAAATTAACAGAAGCGATCCAAAATCCAGATATGCCCAACATTTAAAAATAGAAAAACACAAATACACCAATATCAACACAAATTTAACCATATTCCATAAAAAAAGAAAAGGACAACATCTAGATAGATTGGAAGAAATAGAAATATATAAACATAAAAACAATAACAACATTTTAAATGATAAAATCAACACTAAAACTAACAAAATATATGACATAATAATAAAAAATAGCAGTTGAAATAGTATATAAGTAATAGTTTAAGCAAAAATTGTAATAATAATTTAAGAACTGAGGATGACGTAAGTCGAAATCGATATTCTATAAAATGAAAAATAAAAAATCAAAATCAAATTGTTACTATAAGGAAGTTTATATTATTATTAATAAAATAAAAAATTAAAAATAAACAGTAAAAAGTCTATTTTTAAATATTGCATTTTAATAAAAATATTGATTTATAAAATCGGGTAATGGTTCAATTGATCCACATGTTCGCAAGAACTTAGGGTTGGTTTTGATTCGATTAGAGTTATGATTTTTTATGAATTTGGTGAGTATGTTTATGAACGTATTAAGGCTCGGCTATTTCTGTTATTGACTGAAGAACGGATTTTTTAAAATCATGCAACAGCTCAAGTTCATGTGATCGATTTTTTAGTAAATAATTCAAGAGACCATTCCAAAAAAATACGTAGTCTAAACGTGAATCAGATTTCGAGCAACAATACATATAAATAACCTAAAACGTATTACTCCAAAATAAATAGGAAAGATAGTTAAAAAAAAATCGATTAAATGAAATTGAAAAATATCCAACAGTTTAAATAAAATTTAACTGATTGTCGGAATAATTTCTACACAACAGTTACATTTATAAGCTATTTAATTTATTTTTAAACAGAACTACATATACTGTATGTGTACGACAACTGAAGTAAATTTGTACAGAAGGAACTGATTAGTTTTTGAGTGATATTGGAGAACAAGATTAAAGGTCTCTTGGAGACCTGTTCATTTGGAATGAAGTGGTCTCGAAATATTTGCATCTTCCTATCATCAAAGTTTAATTGACTCCAGAACTCAAACCTGCTGACAACGCACAGCGGAGAAAGTTGGTTGAATGTATTTAGGAACAACAGGTGGATGTTGATTTTCTAAATAAAACTATTTCTAGCAACGGGATTAATTTTTATCTTGATAGGTTTATTAATAGTTAAAGTAATAGTATTTAGGGTTTAGAAATTCTACGAATGATTGATGAGAAACGAAAGAATTTACAGTGATTGGTGCGGATTTAAAGCTGCCATCGGACAGTTCTTCATAGAATACTGAGCAGACAATAACAATCAGTGGTGCTCGCTACGCGATATATTAATCTGGGTTTTGTCAGAACTATAATAATCTTGCTACACATCATTTGTTGACATTATTAAATATTAACAGTTATCGTTATCTTTTTCATATTCAACTACATTAACATTCATTTAGAAAGGACAAACTTATTTTGTGTTGCACCTTTTCGTTCTGCGTCCCATCAAAATTATCACCTGAAACAGGAACTAAGTGTATTTTTTTTTTCTGGAAGTCAAATGTTATGTTGTGCCCAGACACTTCAGCAAGTGTCACCACAGTTACATAACGTGATGTGAATGGTCCTCTCGGACGATTACCTTTTTATAATTCTACCTACTTGAGATAATACTCATGAGTATTTGCACGCTATCTTAGCAACAAAAGTAATGAATGCAAAAAATATATATTGCAACGATTCTACAGAATCACTATGAAATCCAAAACAAAAGTGTATTCAACCTCACCAAAATTTCAAAAACAAAACGAAAATTATTTAAGTCATCATCTTCGAAAATGTGTTACTAATTAAATTTATGTTCAGATATTATGTATTAACCTGAAAGGGATAGACATTAATTAAAGTTGTATTGAAGATATTCCTTTTCTTTGCAGAACGAGGGACAGTTGGAATTGGAATACGATAGTGTTAACAGAGAGAACTATTTGTACATATTAATTTAAAGCCGTTTTGCTTTAATCCCGTAGTAATGAAACAAAGTAAATTCCCTATTAAAAGTGTTATCCAGCATGAGCATGCAACTACTTCTCGAAAATTCGCAGTTGAATATTGATTGATACGTTTTCATTTTTGTATCAGAAATTTGAAATTATTTTTGAATTTTGTAGTAACAGCCGCCTTTTCATACTCAAAACTGCGACATAACCGCATTCGATTAATAGGAGAAATTTGATTACTGTCACTGCCATATTAACTATCGTTGGTGATGAAATAATATCTCGTAAAACGCTTGATCCGCTGATAGGTACCTCCAATACTTTATCACTCGAACTTGATTCTGCATCACCTGTATTTTCAGCTTCAATCGATGGAACTGATCATTAGGAGACGAATTCTACAAGACGAACAAATTCGCATTCGCATATGAATATCAAACACATAATTTATCGAATGTAATTTATTCTGAATTTCAGGTGTAAGATTTCGTAAAGTTTTTGAACACTTGCTGATACCAAATGGTTTTATACCAGTAATGATCGATGGTCTAAACCAAAAACAACCCTGTGCTAGAACAATTTTAGTTGCACTTGACCTGTCAAAAGCTTTCGACACAGTGTCACATGCTGCACTACTGAACGACATGTTCAACTCCAATCTGTCAGGTCTAATAAAGCGCTGGTTGCACAATTATTTAAGAGGCCGCCAAACATACGTTGAGTTCCGTAATTCTAGATCTAAGATGAGAGTGCTCAGACAAGGAGTCCCACAAGGTGGAGTTCTCTTGCCTTCATTATTCAACCTTTACTTAAGTAGTTTACCTGCACCACCAGAGGGAATAACTATCACGTCATATGCAGACGACTGCACGGTGCTTGCAACAGGAAACAACCTGGAACAACTCACCAATGTCCTAAACACCTACCTCAACACCTTGAATGAATGGTTTAAGCCCAAAAAATTGAAATTGTCCACTGAAAAGTCCACTTCCACACTTTTCACCACATGGACGAAGGAGGTAAATACAACACTCAACATTTGCATTGACAACATACTAATTCCTACTGTGAAAAATCCAAAACTGCTGGGGGTAACATTCGATCCACTACTTAAATTCAACGCTCATGCTCAACAAGTAAATATAAAACTTAAAAACAGGAATAACGCACTGAAAGCTCTAGCGGGCAGTTCGTGGGGTAAGGATAAAAGCACAATAATAACGGCATATAAAGCAATAGGAAGGCCTTTCATAAATTACGCTGCTCCCATATGGACACCTCAAGTCGCTGACACCCACTGGAATAAGTTACAGATAACACAGAACGCAGCCTTGCGTACAGCAACCGAATGCCACCTGTTGGCCCACCGAGATCACTTGCACGAAGAATGTAACATATTGCCGGTCCGTGAATACAACGAAATGCTTAGCAAACAATATCTTTGGTCCTGTCATAGAGAGCAGCATCCCTGCAACGACACCTTATCCATGACAACACCACCTAGAGACATAAGAAGGACTGCCAAATGCTTCCTACAAGATGTTAAAAACAATCAAGATATAAATAACATCGACGAGCCTAGGTATAAGAGAAGGTTGAAAAAGATACATACAAAAACCGTTGAAGACACAATAAAGAACTACGCCCCGAATCAAGTTCTTGACAGCAAACCACCAAAAGTCGCTGCTGAAGAGGTGAAACTGACACGGTGCACCAGAACCATCCTAGCGCAGTTAAGATCCGGTTGGTCACGCATCTTAAATAACTACATGAGTAGAATTGACCATGAAATTGTTGACAAGTGTCCCATATGTCAGGGCACGCCACATGATGCTAACCACCTTTTCAATTGTCCAGAGAAACCAACCGACCTGACGAAGGAAGATCTGTGGTACCGCCCAAGGGCAGTAGCAGAGTTCCTGAACCTGGACTTGGAGCCGTAAGGATAGCACCTCCACGCGTTGCTACAACAACAACAACAACAACATACCAGTAATGATGCTGTACGATCAAAATATCTCTAAAGGCTATCATTTTCATTACTGTGTTCTCATTTTATGATAGATATTATCATTAATAGGTAATTAAAAAACGGTACTCGATTAGTTCATGCATTTAAAATTAATTTCCGACAGGTAGAAATGGGAGGAAAGGTAAATTATGTAAAACGCATCCACACCCTCAAATACTTTACTTGTATCCTTAAAATAATTAAATGGTCAATAAATTTCTATAAAACAAGAATTCAGGAGGTTTTAGTTAAATAGACTGCATTGTTTAAAAAAAACAAAATTGAAAAACGGGAATTAAAATTTTGTAAGAATTTTATTTTCAAAACGAGAAACTATGCCATTGGGAATCTTTCGATTTAGATTGAGAATTAATTAAAAAAATTTTTTCTGAAAAAAAAAAAAAAATATGGTAAAAGAGAGAAAATATTATTTAAGTTTAAGACAGTTTTAAAAAATTACTACAAAATTTTAAGTAATTTTTTTTTATAAGGTCTATCAATTATCTTTCTAATGAACTATAAATGACTTAAATCGGTTAAGTCAATCGTTAGCAATCGGTAGCCAAAGATACTAATGTTTCGCCAACCCGTAAAACTTGGCCGCCACCCTGTGTCAACCATCCCCAGAGCGAAATTTCATGTTTCGAAAGAAATGGTATTTTTATTTTGTCATCGGCTCAAATCAAAGAGGGTCAGTCCGGATGCTAGAACAAATGCTATTGCGGTGACGTGGAATTGCTCTTTTAGGAGTTGGAAAATATCAGTTATTTGATTATGAAATGTTTTTTTTGACAAAAGTTGTATTTTATTTGTATATGATTTTTCCCGAAATTCAGATTTTTTTTGAGAAGGTTTTGATATGATCTAGCTCCTCCCACCTCGGACTTATTTTAGGAGTTGGAAAATATCAGTTAGTTAATTTATAAATAAATAGCAATATTTGCGTTGCTAAGATTCAAGTATGACAATCATTGGCAAATAGTTTGTATTTATGTAAGTCAGAACATTCTGACTTACATTCTATTCTATTCAACTCCGGTATACCAAAATAAGATATACCGTGTAACGTTCGACCCTATTTCGATTTCTGCTTTAAATTAATAATCATTTTTTGAGAAGGTTTTGATATGATCTAGCTCCTCCCACCTCGGACTTATTTTAGGAGTTGGAAAATATCAGTTAGTTAATTTATAAATAAATAGCAATATTTGCGTTGCTAAGATTCAAGTATGACAATCATTGGCAAATAGTTTGTATTTATGTAAGTCAGAACATTCTGACTTACATTCTATTCTATTCAACTCCGGTATACCAAAATAAGATATACCGTGTAACGTTCGACCCTATTTCGATTTCTGCTTTAAATTAATAATCAAAACCATCAAATAAAATAACTCCATAAAAACAACTTATTCTCCTATTTTAGTTTTTACTCTATATCAAAATAAAAATTATAAGGCAAAAACGTCTAAAGAAACTCCGTAAATCAATTTAATATTTCATGTTTTGTCCTGTCTCATAAACAATAATTGAATTATAATTATCATAAGAGAATATAAAATGAGTTTGCGGTAATTCAAGAATTTATTAAATGTGAAATTGTAGTGTTTGGTTTTCGTGTTAGTATGTGAATTGATTTTTTTGTGATATGAATAGAAATGACGCGATGAGAGATGCTGTTTTTACATAGAAGAAAATGAAAATGATGTATGGAAATTCTGAATAATTATTTGGCGTGATGGTGATCAATATATATTTGAAGGGAAATGAAAATAGAAAATTCTCGCTAATAAAATATCGGGCATTCTGTTCGATCAAGTCAATTATTAGATACAATGTAAAACAGAATTATCAATTTTTGAGTTTGTGTTTAATTATCTAAAAGTTTTGTGATTTTCAAATTTTAAAATTGGAAAAGATGAAAAAAAGAGAATTTTTGACAACTATTCAATTATTAATCAAACTTTTATTTGTGAATCATAGCCTGGGACTGTTATACATAAAAGAATTAGCACAAAGATTGGAAATTGGTTATTCCGCATCGGATGCTATTCAAGGTTTGGTTGTTAAACTTTAAATATCATATTTATTATTATAATGGTGAGAACGTGTGATATAATTTAATATAATGGCGATAAATTTTACAAAACGACAATGGATGACTCTAGAAAATATTGGATTAGCCTATTTTTTGCAATGCAATTTATGTTAGTCTACAATTGCTATTTTTTCCACAGAAGATGTTTTTTCAATTTGTAACAGTATAATCTGGATGTCAATGTTTTCTTTTCAAGATAAGATAACAACAAAATTGATGAATTGAAGAAATCAGCCACAGGACTGGTATTGGAGACATTTTATAATAGAAATCCAAGGGTTATTCTGGGGTTTGATGTTTTCTTCATTATAAAAGCAAATTTGTATTGAGCATCCCGACGTTGTAAACACAGTTGAAAATTTTAGCGCAATCTGTTTGATGTGGAACATGCATGAGACATTTCGAAATACAATTTTTTTTCTCGATTAGCACATTTTCTCCAATTGTATGTGAAGCACAAGCCGAACTGACTGAAGTTTTGTGAAGTTGAATTGTTAAACTTATTTTGATTTCGGTTATTTTCTTTACATAAAACCAAATCTCTAACGAAGTTAACACTACACATTGGAGAATTTTAGCACAATCCTTTGGAGGTTGAACGTATGATATGGATTGGATAAAGAAGTACTTTTTAGAAGTAGTTTATTTTAATTTAAGATATTCTTTCAGATACGAAATTCTATTTGCAAGGACTTGGTTTATCGAAGTCAATCTTAATTTTGGACAACTCATCACATACCTAACACAGCCAGATTGACCAGAGCTTTGTAAGTTTGACATGCAATTTTTTCTGGTTTTTTAAAAGAAAAGTTTTTAATTGATCCAAAACCATCTAGATATTTTTTAAATTTTGTGCAATGGTTTAAATGTTAATCTTAATTCGAATCAGCAAAGTTTACATCTTAAAAAACCATGTTTTAAATATTTACATCTTCAAAAACAAAGTCGAAACGTTCAAAGCTTAGCACAAGCAATGCATTTTTCCACTTCAATAATTTTTGTTGTATCTAACAACATCGAGACATTTGTAAAATTTATTGCATTCGATTGGATTTATCTATTACCGTAGTTCGTTTTTTTGGAGTTTTGCGGATGAGATTTGAATAGTTTTTCTACTTCAAAGAGCAAATTTGTAAAGATCTTATATTGTTCGATTGAACTGTAGTTTGTGAAGAGAGCAATTAAAGTTTTTTCTCATTTTTAAAACTTCTTTAATCCAAAAATTAATCTTTGATGGATACGAAATAGGGATGTGGAACACGATTTGATTTGGTGACTGCTGATTGATGTTGGATATTTTGTTCATAATAAAAAGCAATTTGTGTTGGTTTGCAAAATTTTGCAAAACTCGTTAGATATGGAACACGAGTAAGATAGAGTATAGACCAATGTTATATAAAAGTGAATATATGGTTTTCCTTATTTTAACTTTTTTAAAAAGTAAGTTTTGAAAATTTATGAAAATTTATTGACCTCCAGGTCTCAGGGTGTTTATGACACTATGATATAGGTCTGGCTTACCCGAATTACCCGAGGTATAGCGGGACTCTTGCCCGCTATTATATACCATAAACCCGTTCTAATGTCTGGCGTGAGCAGGGACCTTGTTCCACAAAGGATAGTTCTTGTGTGTTTAAACTAGGCTACCGTACCAACCTCTGGGCACCTGTTGTCCACAGTTGTATATAGACTTCTAACAGGTATAAACGAAGACCTGTTGGTGACTTTTATTGCATATTAGCTCGTGGGAACAAAATGAAAAAAAATTTAAGCAATTCTTTGTTTTTTAAATTTGTGAGTTTACATTAGCAAGTTCTGATTTTGGACAGTTTTACTGCCCCAAAAAGCCAAGTTTGATTGATTGGAAACCATCAGAAATTTATTACTGTTCGTTGGATGTACATAAATGGTTGGGTGTTTGCTGCATCTAAATACAAAACTTTGTATGCATATCTGAGGAGTTTAGTGAATTCTATTGTATGTGTAACATAAGTCGAATCGGCCACAGCTTGTGTAGTGGACATTCAAAAATTGTTCTCGATAAAGATATTTTCTCAGCCTAAATGTTCGGCTACATTTCGACATTTGTAGCATTAAATACAATTCGTTGAATGTGGAGCATGCTTCAGATTACAAATTACAAATTGAAGCGGTATTTGGAAAATTGCACAATAGTAGCACATAAAAAGAAAGCATTGGCTATAACCGATTATAATACAACAGACTAGTACATCAAAGCAATTTCAAAGGTCTATTATTCAACCTTTCGATAACTAATGTATTTTGCCGACGAATTTCTTGCATGTGACAAATTACAATAAAACTTCGCCAATTTGTGGGAGTTTTGACGTTTTTATTTGAAAATTTTGAAATATTTTGTGAATTAAATTTAATGTTTGCAGTCCAAAACGGCAAAATTTTGGACGATTAAAGAATATGCTAAATAATTTAAATAAAAGTCTGTCTGTCGGGCGGCCACTGTCATTTTTTTGTTAATGTGTTAATTTTTTTAATTTGTTGACATAATTCTGTGATCTGAAAAGGTTTGAGACTCGATCACTGAATTGCAAGTGTGTAAAATTCATGTTAATACGTGTTCGGTAAGTTTGAGTGATAACGAATGGTAACATTGAATCTAGAACCAACGGAAGCTATCTGGACCGGCATTTCTTCATACGAAGTTTTAATAACTCTACCTATTTGAATTTAATTGAACTAATGGATTTTTGGATTTTTTTGGCTTTTTAAAACTATATATTAAATCCTGCCTACAAAACTAAAGTTCTTATGCCTCCGATTCTAGAGTTCTTAGTCTTCTTATGCATTCGCAATCATTACAATGTTCCATGTTGGATCACCAATTTGTCTTAAGTCTAGCAACTTAGGGTAAAGAACTTGTGGGATTTAATCGGTGTGATATATGAGCGCCAGAAATAAATGAGAATTTGTAATGATTTCATAATTTTTTTGATTTCGAATTATGGGAAAAGTTCTGTTAAGTACGAAAAATCATTTTGTTTACATTGGAGTTATTTCTTTACACAATTTTAAAGAATAATAGTGTTAATCGAAACCATGAATAAAATATCGCATTAGAGTAATAACAATAAAAATTTGAAAAAATTCCCACTTGCGAAATTTCAACATCGGTTTACCAGACATTCAGACTATTTTACATCCAAAAACGTTTCATACGAAAAAAATAGTATTTGAGCATTAAAGAATTTTATTTAAATTCTTTAGTTCCGAATCGATAGTAATACAAGTTTAATCTGATTATATGATATCCAAATGCATTTAATAGATAACAATCATACTCACGTATTATTTTTACAAATATGTTTAATTAAGACATTACCAAAAAAGAGCCAATATACTTTTATTAATAAAACGTGGATAAAATAGTAATTTTAAGCTATATTAAATTCTAATTTGTCATTAACTAACCGATAACGTATTGAATTCTTATTAAATATTCATAAAATAACAAAGATAAATTTAAATGATATCTAAATTTAAAATGAAGAGTTTATAGAAGTAATTTAGACGCACAACAGAAGCCTATATATGACTAAATAAAATTTAATTTAATGACTGGATAGTTTTATGACTTTGTCACTAGTTTTAAAAAAAACCAAGAGTTTACAAAGAAAACATTTGTTTTTTAAATTTACCTGACAGCGCAACACAAAAAATAATAGCTGTAACACCTTCAAAACAATGAATCCATTTTTTTCGTTCGGATCGTTGCCCACCTACATCAAACATTCTAAAAATAAAACAAATTAATAGAAATTATTCGAAAACCACATGCATTCCTATTTTAACAACTCACTTAAAATGTAAACCTTTAAAACTGAAATGTGTTTCAACAATTCCTGTCGTTTTAACTCTTGTTCTAAGTACATCTTGCTGTGTTGGAATATAATTTGGTCTTGAAATTCTATCCAATGAATTTAAATAATATGCCGCTGAATCGTTTAATTGATATTCTCTAGACCTAAAATAAAATTATATTTCGTTAATTGTAGTGTCAAATGTGACACATTTACGAGTATGTTGGTGATTAAGTTACCTTGAAAAACATTGCTGTACTCCTGCATCTGACCATAATTTTTTCATAAGTGATACTAATTCTGGTGTTAATACACCTTCTTCTGCTGCTGATGCATATGTGAAAAATTGTCGTGCTATATCCTAGAAAGAAAAAATATAAATTTGTGGTTTTTAATAAAATTTGCAAAAATTTTGATTTTGTTTTTCATTTTTCTCGTTTTTTCAACAAAATTAGTGGTTTTATGTTAATTTTAATGATAAGGTTTAATACGATAATAATATTGAAAATTTTATTTGAAATTTTGATTGGAGGTCATTTGCATTGATGATTTTTTGTTCAATTTGAGTTGATCCTGACTATCGTACATCCTTCATCAGTTCCGTTTGTCGGTACACCTATCGTTAAATGAAACATCATACTGACTAAACAGTACATCTGGTTGTGTCATAAAGCTTCATAACCCAGGCACATAAGAAAAACTGCGTAATAGAATAAACGATGCCAGAGTTAAAACACAAATTGACAGTAAAGATGAACCTGCATATAAAATTAGCAACATAGTCAAGAGCCACACTCATGCCAATAAGTGTATCGTCCATGTCAATAAGTACGCAAAACGAAACGATCAGCAGAAACCAGTTGTCCAGGTTTATAAGCGAATTAGGAGATTCAAGGATAAGGAAGATGCCATCTGTGTCTTTCTAGACATTGAAAGAGTCTTCTAAAAGCACTACACATAAAGCGAACAGGCAGACTAAATGAAAAACATCACAACTTGGATGTGTGAGATGGCGCCAACTAGAATGGCGGCAACCAAGACTGGAGATTACTAAATAAGTCTGGGTGCTAATAGAGGTTGTTCAAAAGACAGATTTCTAGCCCTCTTTTTGAATTCTAATGTTAGATAAAGTTCTGGCTATTAGGTAACCACGGCACCAAATGTTTTGGATATCAGGATTACATAGTCATTATAGCCGAAGGTCAATTTCAAGAGATACTTTATGAAATTTGTCCATTAATTAGATGTGCACAGGCGAATACACTACATAATGAATGAATGTATGGTGTTGCCTGCGAACTCAACATTCAATGTGTCGTATATTTCACGATAACATATCGTGAATGGTATGACTATTGATCAGTTGAGGGGTTGAGTTTTGTTTCTGTTTACCAGTTCTTGAGTGTGCAAATGTATTTGTTTATGTGGCCAAACGTCTCTTCGACACGTACCCATGTTGATAACAACGCAATAATTTCAACATATGAACTAAACTTGTCATAAAGTCATTAAATAATGCAAAGGACAGTACTCCTTTCTGTGGTACCAGGAATATAGCTCGAGAAGAATAGTTTAATCAGTTGTGGTAGTGTCCAGTTAAGAAAGTCAAGCAGAAGTACCGTGTAACCCACGGTATCGAAGGCTTCTGGAGAGATCCAAGACAACCAAGAATGTGCAATGGATGATTCCTATGTCCAATGGATGATTCAAACCTTTTTTATTATTTATGTAATAGTATGAAGGGTAGTTGTGGTGCTATGTCTCTTTCTGAAGCCATGTTGGTGAACAACTGAAATGAGATGTTTTTCCAGTGTTGGAAGTATCAGAAACTCCACCAGAGTCTGCAATGGTGACAGTCGCGAATTGGCCTGTATGACTTGGATTTGTCAATGACTTTTTCTGGTTTAGTAAAGGCATAATTCGGTCAACGTTTTATACTCAGGATTTCCTAGTAGTTGATTAAGTGGTTTAATATGTTGATTAAGTGGTTTAACAAATGTTTCTGCACAAAAATTTACTGATCAAATTCGTTATCCATAAATTCGATGATTTCTCAATAATGAAATCCCAACAAAAATATTTGTTTTCTAAGGCAGCCAAATGGGCTCTTAGAAAGAAACGTAGATTATTTAATATTTGGATCCATAACAAAAATCTCTTAAATCATTCCCAATATCTAAAGAGCAATAAAATATCCAACCAGATAATCGAAAACGAAAAAGCAGAGATTGAGAGATCGAAATCGGCAAAACTTTTCCCGCATGGAGGGATCAGTTTTTATTGTTTTGAAAATTTTTTTATTTTTGATCTACGGGTATGACAACCCCGCGTACTCCAGTCCCTGATATTGACATATGAGTTAACGTGAGATATCACATGATGTCACTAGCCAAGGTGACATCTTAGGGGTGGTGGCGGATAAACTGTATTCAGTCAACGTAGCACCCTCAATCTTAGCTGTGAAATAATCCTTGATGATGAGACGCTGTTGCATCCTTGAAGAAACGAGCCTTCATACAACTATGTGTGGGCTTTAATCTTTAAGAAAGACAGATCGTCACAGGATCAAGGAATATGCGCTGGATTATTGGCAACTACAGTTTTGTTTTATTTCAGCAAATTTTTGTAAAAATTTGCTATTTACTTTTTCATTTACTTTTATTTTCTCTATTCTATCATAAAATATTGGCCTCTGTCATATTTTGTCAGTGATAGGATTTTTTGTTTAGTTATCCATGCTTTAACCAAAAATATAAAAGAACAAAAAAAAGAAAGATTTACGTCCATCAACGTTTTTGAACGTATGTTGTTGTGGAACCTTGGTCTTAAGGTTTTAATGTGTTATTGTGAACCATATTGTAATTCCTACTACACAACACATTTTATTAAAAAAAAAAAAACGTTCAATTATGTCCATTTCTGACAAAATGGATATAATTGAAATTTTTAGTGCCATTGATTCTTTAAAATCTGGTACCAAATCTTCAATTCCTCCTATTATTGACGGTGATTTGATCGTCACTAGCCCCGGTTCGGGTCTATTTATACAAACAGTCGAACTGTTAAGATCACTCCCTGTCATAGTGGTTCTGTTATTAAGATTTCTTTGTCTTACATCGTACAAATGGAATGCTTTGCCCGAAGTATCCAAAGCCTTGAGCCCACAAAAGTTTAAAAAGCGTTCATCAACACCTCAGAGCGCATGTTGTTGTGGAACCAAGGTCTTAAAAGGTATCTATGTGTTGTTGTGAGTTGTGACACATATTTTAATTCCTATATACAACACTTTTTACTATAAAAAAAACAACATACATGTGAGGTATAAAGTATTGAGAGTCTACTTTTTTTTAGCATGATTTGTAACAATTAGCTGGTCCAATAGCTTTGAAAATCATCGTGGATTTAATTTTTCGGCTGATATTATCCCCTGTAAACTTCATAGGATCATGGTTGAGCTGTTTAGGTTATAAACAGGGTGATGAGTTGTTAAGTATACCAAAATTTGATTGGTAGATTTGATCAAATAAATCGTTAATTATCAGATAAAATATGAATGCAATGATGAATGGTCAATGTTTACAACTTACGTCACCCAATGTCATCATGTATATGAGTTATGGTTATTGAATCATTTACGAAACGGTGGATGATGAATGTAAGAACACCACCTCTATTCTTGCAGATGGCTGTGTTTGTTTGAATTAACATTTTTGCGTGATTCCGTCAATTTTGCTGCTCAAGACCGTTACGATTTATTAATAATATTCGGAACGGAGATGGATCTGGTTTAACTAGTGGATTGTTGATGTTTGTTGTGATGCTGCCAACCGTATTATTGTTGTTATCTGTGGTACATTGTGTGAAACTGTTGCATCTCATTGGCGCCGAGGTTTCGCATATATGTTTACAAATTGAGGAGTACCATATTGAATGTGAACAGGGATTCATTTTTTATACAGTTAAGTGATGAAACGAATATGCAGCAACCTTATTGAAATTGGCTGTCCTTAGCGAAAAACGGAAGGACAATATGCTGTGGCAAAAGTTGACGGTGCTGAGGAATTGCATCTAGATGTGTCATGATATTCTAGAGAATATACCAACAATCCTGGATTCATGATTGGCTAATACAATGTTAACATAAAGACCAGCTGATTTTATAGTGATATAAACCGATATAAACGTTTATGTGTGGGTAGTCAATTCGTTATACCACAGAAACCGATTCTGCAGATTTACACAACCATTAAATTAAAATTTACCAATCATAAATATTTAATGTATAAAAACTTTGAGATATCAATGAAACATCTAATTAATTTGTTCAAAAAGAAAAGTTATTCAGAATAATTTTGAAAATAAGTAGGTAAAACTGATATTTTTTCTATTTAGATAACAAAAAAAATCATACGTGCTTTCTTTCAAATTCTTTATTCTATATTTATACAATTTCTGCATTCAATAATTTACTCCAGTTAGCAAAAAATCATAGCAAATAATTTATAAACAAAAACACACTTACTGCTTTATTTGGATCTGCAAAATCAATTCGTAATTGTCCCATTGCTCTTATAATTGCCATTAAACTTTGTATTGTATTACTATAAACAACTGGTCTATATTGTTCACATTCTTCTTGTGAGTATCCTGTTTCATGAATAATTTTCATTTGTTTTACGATTGTGGATTTTCCAGATTCTCCAGCACCTTAAAAGAAATGTTTAAAGATAAATAAAAATTACTCATTGATGGTTTTCTTTGTTATTGATATAGTAATTAATCGAAAATGATTAATTTTTCGTGGAAGTGTGAACAGAAATGATTTGTTGTTGTGTTTAAGAATGACGAGGATGTTTTTATTATTTTTTGTATGAATACCAATTACAGATTTGATGTGTTAATTGATATATAATATAAAGAAAGAATTTATCAATATAAATAAAAAGTAAATTAGCTATCTATTCTGAAAATAAACAGCGGGAAATCGAAAGAATTGTCTAAATCGTTTGAGTTAGTAGCGTGATTTTAATAAGTCGACAGGGAATTAAAGTTAATATCTAAAGTTCACAGTCCAAAATGATGTAACTGATTTGATCGTAAAAATTAGTTAAAATTAAAAGTATTGGTTCTTAGATTACAAAAACTTAGTTTTTTTTTGCATAAAAATTAGTATATTTTTTAGAACATTGAATATTTGTCTCTAGACTTACAATAAACCACTTATGAATGACATCAAGAAACAAGCAGTCACATATAACCATATGTTAAAATTTATATTTAAAAAGTCGAAAACTAGACAACTAAATTTGCGACAATTATTCCAAAAATAGACATTTAATATAACCTTGACAAACGCATTATCCACATCTGGCGTAAATAAAAATAAAAAAAAACTCATATGTGTTGTTGAAAGGGTATTTAATCAATTTAAAAATAAATAAAACTAAACTATTATAACTAAAACAAAAACAAATTGTTGGTGACAAGAATCATTAACAAAAATGCATTAAAACATTTCTTTAAAATAGATAAAAAAAAATAATTATTAGATTTTGGAATGAAAACACATTTTTATGTGTCATCAGTTTATTTATTTTTAAAAGCATAACTCATTTTAATTCCGATTTAATTTTATCAAATTCATATGAAAATAAACTTGTAAGTTAAGGTCTTTTGAAGATATGCAATAGCGAAAACAAAAACTAAGTAACTAAATTCCCTTATCAGATCAACCACCGGATATACTCAAATTTATCTATACACATGCGTAACAAGCTTTCACCTGTCACACGACACTAGAAGATTATAAGTTGTGTATGGGATATCACAATTTTAAAGGGCAAACATAAAACAAACTGGAAAGCTGCAAAACGGTGTACTGAACAATCCCCCCGTTCATATAGGAAATGAAATTGACGCAAATATTTTGTTGTGACACAGTCTGGAACTAAATGTTCTTTTCTTTCATCCATTATTTTGCATTACCAAGCAGTTTTTGATATATACAATTTTAACCAAATTTATCTCATCTTTTCAAATTGTTTGTAAGATTTGAGTTGAAATGTTTTATTTTGTTTACATAAAAAATATAACCGCATTTTGAAAGTTTTTAGCTACCGAGTTCAGTTAAGGCATGGCGTAAGTTTCGTGCATTATATGTTTTTGAGAAAATTTTGCATGTTTAAAAATGCTGAGTTTTGACTATATTTTAAAAATTGTGCAATGTAAGATTTTACTAAAATTTGCATTGCTATTAAAATTAAGTTCTCTTTCGAATGACACTTGACAATTCAACTGGGTTAAAGTTTTTGACCCTATTTCCAGTCTTTCAAAAAATATAATTATGAGTATTATTTTTCGGGCAAAATTTATTAATTTTTATATCATTTTAATTTTTTCGGTTCATTAATTTCGGGAAACTAAGAGAATAATGGCACAAAACAAAAAAGTGGGACATTTACGAAATTAAAGAAAAAATTAGAAATTTTCTAATGAATGCAAATGATGATGTCGATTGGTCTCCACGATCGACGAGAGAATATCTAAAGATTATCCTAAAAAACACTCGGCAACTGAAATGAAACATTCATGGGACTGGTAAGCCGGTTTGTTATTTAGTGGGAGACAAAGAATCTTGGAGGTGAGGGAAGCAGTAAAAATTTTTACAGCTAACGAAAGTCTTCTAAAAAAGTTAAATATTAACCTCTTTTTCGCCTTCCAGACTACCTTAGTATACATCAAGCCGAAGTGGTCGCGATAAATTTTTTTTTTTTTTAATAAAATGTGTTGTGTAATAGGGTTTAGAATATGTGTCACAACAACACATAAATACCTTTTAAGACCTAGGTCTAGACCTGGGTCCCACAACAACTGGCGTTCTGAGGTGTAGATTAACGCTTTTTTTAAACATCTGTGGGTTGAAGCCACCTGAGACTAAGTGTTCCGGCAAACTATTCCATTTGTACGCAGTTCGGACAAAGAAGTCTCTCTGCGATCTGCCAGTATGACAGCGCGGGATCTTTACCGTTTCACTGGTTGCGGCAGCCGATTGCCGAGTGGAACGGGGGTAAGAATAAGTTTGAGGCATGATGCCGCTGATTTCATCTGAGCACTGCTGATGACGATATTTGTAAAAAACAACGAGGTCAGCAACAGTGCGACGATGTTGTAGGGAATCAAGTTGTGATGTCAAAGTTCGATCACCTACAATTCGTATAGCTCGCTTTTGAACAGAGTCCAAGAGGGCCAAGATGGAAACAGAGGCAGCACCCCAAACTTGACAGCAGTACTCCATACAGGGACGAATATAGGACTTATAAACATGGAGCAATTGGTATGGAGTGAAAAATTTTTTGCATCTATTTAGGAGGCCGAGTTTTTTAGACGCGCTTTTTGCCATCGCCATTACATGATCGTTCCAGAGTAGGTCATTTGAAACTGTGACACCCAATAAACGAATGTTTTTACATTCACCTATTGGTTCATCACACATACTAAATAAAATATCTTTGGGGAACTCGGTCTTTAATCTGGAAACAATCAACAGCTGTGTTTTGGTGGAGTTGAAATTGACAAGGTTTTGGTCACCCCAGTCGGCGACTTTATTCAGGTCTTTGTTCACGTTTATGGCAGCGTCTCTCCGGGCAGGATTAATTCGTTCGTGCATTTTACCTTTTGAAGGAAGGGGCTCGAACGACTTGTGCAGAGTACTATCATCTGCAAAACTATTTATTGGGTTGCTGGTGATTTTCAACAATTCGTTGATATAAATCAAAAATAGGGTTGGGGACAATACTGAGCCTTGGGGTACACCAGCGTTAATTAGTTTAGACTCAGAAGAATATCCGTCTAAGGTTACCGAAATGTATCGGTCGGATAGAAAATTTTGAATCAGCTTCACAACATTGGGATGAAAACCGTACGCAACGAGCTTGTTGATTAAGTTGGCATGCCAGACTCGATCGAATGCCTTGGAGATGTCTAAAGCGATAACGTATGTTTCACCACCTTTATCAAGTATGCTGTTCCAACAATGCGCTACATAGTTTAATAGATCGGTAGTTGATCTTTTGTTTCGAAAACCGTATTGGCTGTCGGATATTAAATGATTTTCTTCCAGAAATTTTGAAATATGTGTATTAATATAATGCTCATAGACTTTGGATAGGACCGATAGTAAAGCTATTGGCCTATAATTTGAGATATCGGATCTTGGTCCCTTTTTGGGGACGGGCTGGACATTTGCCAACTTCCAGCACGAGGGAAATATACCAGATTTGTAGGATTGGTAGAATATTTTAGTTAAAGTTGGTGCAAGTTCTTTGGAAAAGGTTTTTAAAATAATGGGTGGAATATTGTCCATTCCTGATGCTTTGTTGATGTTTAACCCCTTTAAAAGTTTAGCGACTATTTTGGGTTTGAAGTGAAGTTCATTCATATTAACTCCTGAAGACTGGATTTGGGGTATTTCTTTAGGAGTTTCCAAAACAGTGGAGTTTCCGAGCAAAGCGTTCAGCGAACAAGTTAGCTTTTCTTGCGGGATCATTGACGATTAAATCACCATCAATAATAGGGGGAATAGAAAATTTTGTACCAGAATTTAAAGAATTAATGGCACTGTAGAAACTCTTGTCAGAAACAGACATAGACGTAAGTTTTGAGGCTTTCGCTCTGTCAATTTCGGACTTTTCGTTTGAGATAATCTGATTAGATATTTTGTTGGCCTTTAGATATTGGGATCGATTAGTGGGAGTTTTGTTATGAATCCAAATATTAAATGATCTACGTTTGTTTCTAAGTGCCGTTTTGGCAGCTTTCGAATACAAGTATTTTTGTTTGGGTTTTACTATGGAGAAAGGGACAAATTTATTTATAGCAAATTGGATGGTTTCTGTAAAGTTTTGAGCAGAAACATTTACATTGTCAGTATAAAAACAATGACGGTCGAAAGGGAAACCATGGAAAAAATTTTGAAGACCACTCTTATCCATTTTTGAGTAGTGAAATATTTTACGGGGTTTGGGAGCTGTAGTTTTAAGTAAATCAGTTTTGATAACTGATGAGATTAAATAATGATCAGAATTTCCAATACTACCTTTCGCAACATCGACACTCGTAATATCTGGCATTGTGGTAAGATAGAGATCTAGTAGAAAACTATTTTCACCGCCATTACGGGGAGTGAAAGTCGGGCTTTTTACAATTTGGAATAGGCCCTGAGACGCGGCAAAAATTTCTGCCAGTTTTCCACTATTGTCAACATCGTCGGTCGATTTGGAGAATTCCAACCATGATTTGTTGTGGACGTTGAAGTCACCGGTAACGATAACTTCACAATTAGGGGACTTTGCTCTAATCTCGTCCATAATTTTTGTCAGTATATTAAAAAAGTTTGGGTTACGTTTGTTGGGGGACCGGTATAAAGCTATTGTAAAAAAAGTCATTTCTGGAAGACAAATCTTTAAAACCATTGTATTGAAGACGTCACCGTGTAGTTCAAAATTTGGAAAGCGCGTGTACGCAACACTCTCATGAATGAATGCGCATACGCCCTGATGGAGTTTGAAAGCTGATTCGAGCCTATATTTGGAATTAAGCGATTCTATAAAGAGAAAATTTTCAGAAACTTGTGTTTCTGTAAGGAATAGAATGTTCGGTTTGTCGTGCTCAAGATGATGTTGCACGTGGTCATGGTTAGCGTTCAATCCGCAGATGTTTTGAACATGTATTTTAAAATTTTTTATTGATTCATATATGTTTTGTCCCTGCAAATTCCGTGGACATGCCGCTTTATGGGCGGGTGGATTGCGCAAATTTGCTTTACCACTTGCAGACTTATTTTTTTTCGGTTGTACTGCCATATATATATCAAAATGTTTATTTTATTTTTTTGTGTTTTATTTTAAAATGCATAACTAAGTAAAAAATCCTATCATACTACAAAATATGACATATGCCAATATTTCATGATAAGATGAAGAAATAATAACAAAATAATAAGTGAAAAACAAATTGTGAGAAATTTGCAGAAAACAAAACAAAACTAAATGCCAATAATCCAGCTGATGCAGCGCACCCCAGACGCACCGCCCACCACTTCAATCGAGGCACAAAGCCCACACATAACTACGTGTTGGTTCGATTCCTCGGAAGAGCTAATGAGCGGTACCGCTACGGAACGCTGCCCAGCTAAGACTGGAAGTGCTGCCGTTGACTAATTAAAGTTCGTCCGCCAGCACCCTAAGATATCATCTTGGCTAATGACATCTCCTGCCATTGCCAGTGGTATGTGATATCTCACGCTAACTCATATGTCAATGGCAGGGACTGGAGTACGCAGGGTAGTCAGACCCGTAGATCAACATTGATCATAATCGATCAAAATCGATCCCTCCTGCATAAAGCATTGATATGGTTAAAAGCCTCGTGTAATATGAACATCTATGTGCACATCAATGCTGCATTAAGAAAGCTAGATAAAGTAACAAGGACGTCAAAAGCGCCACAAAGGTACTCATCTTGAACGAGATGAACAAGCAGTTTGATATCCAAATTATTTGACTGGATCTTCTATCAGGCAAAAAGCTATAAGCTGGTCACTTGTCTCTCTTAAACACTATCCTACGACCAGACTACGTGCATAGCTCATAGTCGGTAGTCAAATACCAGACAGATCTGCCTCCATGAAAAGTATGCAGATCCAACACGGGCTAGATTTGCAGCGCTCCAAAGAACTGATTCCTTAAGAGGACCCCAAAAAGACTTGGTGTTCCCTTTAATGACTCCTACAGAATCCGTAAAGATGAGAAGAAATAAAAAATAGTGTTCAATTTACTTTGTAGGTGTCCAGCACTAGCCCGTATTTTTTGGTCCGCACAAAACAAAAACTTTTACCGATGTGAGTAACGTTAAACTCAGGGAAATACTTAGTTGCAGCAAAAGTTCCAAATGGTTCGGGAGGGGGAAAGAACCGTTGCATCATAACGGACAGACACTGCAACTTAGCCTTGATTAAAAGAACCGGCACTTGACAGGCTTACAGAGACGAACATTTATCTAACATGTTCTCCATACAATATTTTCAGTTTCTCGATCAACGCATTTGGAAAGAGTGGTCATCTGCTAAAAAAAAAACTGACAGATATGCTCTTTTGACATTCTTGGCATTTCGGGGAAAAGTAGCAATGTTTGTACCAGTTTCACACAAATTCGATAGCTGTTTTTGGGGTTGATAAAAAGAAATTTTTACAAAGACTTAATAGAAAACATAAAACTTTGGTAGTTCCTAGAAAATATTGAAACTTAAATATTAACCACAAATATACACACTATCAGATTACCGTAATTCAAAAGTTTACCAATCTATACTGTTTACATACCATATCATTAATCGTAAAAAATTATATAAATGATAGCGGCTTTGATTAAATTCAGTTAAGTGTAAAATTTTAAAAGTGCAGTGTGTCATTTAAGCAATAGTCAACAAAAACATTTTAATTTAAATAAATTATTTCGTTACCGCAAACTTATTAGTAATTTTTAATTATTTAAAAAAAAATAAGTATGAAAACACATTCTTGCAACCAAAAATGTAACTTACCCAATTTATTTCGTTTGCTATATTGCTTAATATAGGTTACCATATAGGCAAGCGATTTATATATATATATATATATATATATATATATATATATATATATATATATATATATATATATATATATATATATATATATATATATATATATATTTATACACTTATATATACACATACACATACTTATATATACATACACAGATTTATATGTACACTGGTAGAACTCACGAAAGAAACTAAACTCACTAAATTTAAAAGTAGCAATGCAATTGACCTCGACGGTATAACTTATAAAATGATTGCAGAAAGTGATTCGCATGATTGTTCGTAATTTGTTCAAACAATTTAGAGAAAAGAAAACATACCTTAATACTGGAACACAGCTGTGCTTATAGCAAGCCAGGAAAACGGAATCATCTACTTTGTGCAAACTAGAAAAGTCACTGTCTCTTCGGCATAGCATATCAGCTCTTCTCATACATGCTGCTTGCCAAAAAAATTCTTTTTACTGAATATTTGTATGGAGAAACACCAAAATCGTTTCTGGCAAACACACTTGATAATCGTGTGAGAAAATCTTTAGGTTGCTTTGACCTCAATTTAAATACCCCGTAAACTGGGCTCATTGTGATCCAGATGATCGCGCCTGCTAATATAATTATCGACCGAAGTGAAGCTGATTGAAACCTTTCAAGTTGCTTGAGATCAGAAGAGTGGATCGGGAAAAAAGACTCTTTGGAAGAGTGGCTGAGAAAAGATTTGATGACGATGAACAAATTGGGGGATGAATCTAGTTTTTTTTTTAGCAAGACGACCATGTAGTCATAGCCTGACATGTAGACTGCTAAGTCCTTTATGCCTTCCTCATATTCAAGAGCTGAAGACCTTTTGGAAAAAGCCAACAGCCTTGAATGGTCTGCTTTGCAGAAATCTTCTATCCTAACATGACGCTTCGGCGCCCTGAGAGAGCCAAACATTCTCCCACAATGTGAGGGACTGTTTCATCCTCTTCAAGACAAAAGCGGCATGTTGGATCATTTTCTACTCGAAGCCGTGTACATATGTTTGTTCACATGATGGTGACCTGTTAGTAGTTCCACCATTAGCCTGCAGTCTGACCAGGGTTGCATAAAAATGTGATTTTTTTAAAAAAAATCAAAAAAATCGGATTTATTTGATTTAAATCGCTTTTTTTTGATTTAAATCGGTTTTTTTTGATTTTTAAAAAAATTTAGTTTAATTTTTGAAGAAATTTTATATTTCTTATGCTATGTTAACTACTTTATATAAATCATTAGCTTTAGTTGTATTTTTTGCAAGGCGAGGCTAGACAAAAGTATAGGAACAGTTTTTAGTTACTAGCTTTTACACTGATTGTTGTTCTAGCGACATGAAAAGCGTTACTTGCCAAACTAAGGTACTTTGTCACTGCTTTAGAGTGATGTCAGAGATATCCAATTCTGCAGATTCGAAAAGTTTCTCGGACATGTAGGTAACTGGTAAACACTAAACGGCAAGTCATATGGAACAACTCCTTATAACTTGTGCCAGGAAAGTGTTAAGGATTTAATATACCATCAAGATCTTAATAGTAACGATAGTTTTTAGTGGAAATGTTTTTTTTCGTAAGCGGGTTGTACTGATTAGCATTTAATACTCTATTTGATATGTAATTATTTATTATTTCTAGATTCATTTCTAGAATCTGTTCGTATGCATTTTATGTGGGTTTGTCAATATTTCTCGTTGTGGTTTAATCTGTGACTTTGTTGTTGAAGTTTTACGACTATAGGCTAACATCTTAATTATTCTCAGTCACAAGCACGATGCAATTGTCTTAGCGTGACTTGATACAGATGCCGTTGGTCAGGTGAAGATAGCTCAGATATAGGTTAAAAAAATTGTGAGCGTATCTCGTTCATCATCTTGTTAGAGCGCTTTTTGTTGTGGGATCTTGTTTCCTTAGGTTTTTATGTGTAGTTGTGACACATGTTAAAATTCCTACCACAAAACATTTTATCAAAAAAAAATCAAATTTTTATTTTGAATTTGCTTAAAGTTTTAGAAATTTTTTCAATTGATTTAAATCAATGATTTTTTTAAAAAAATCAAGTTGATTTAAATCTGATTTAAATCACTGATTTAAATCACTGATTTAAATCAAATGATTTAAATCAATGCAACCCTGAGTCTGACCGAGTCAGATTTAACAGGAATTTGGTGGTTTGCTGGTTCAACTCTGGAGTGAACATCTTGGAGACCTTGCAGCCTTCTGTGCTCTTCCATTGAGAGTCACTGGACCGAAAGAGAACTTGTTCGACTAGCGACTTGTTTCGACTATCTATGAGCCTCCCAGCGGAGCTCTTTGCTAAATCATTACCTTTTTCGTTCCCGAGATTCCCACTATGCCATGGTGTCCATATCAGTGATATGCTGTTCTTGAGCCCGAGATAATTCAAGGACCTAGAACATTCTTGCACTATTTTTGACTTAATAGTATAACTTCCCAGAGCTTTTAGAGCAGCCTGGCTATCAGGAAAAATATTAATGATCTTGCCAGACACCTTAAGTTCCGTCGCTCGTTTTGATGCTGCATTTATTGCGAATACCTCAGCCTGAAAGACTGTGCAGTATTCGCCAAGTGGAAATTGCAGCACAGGATCTTTATTACTGAAGTAAACCGCAACTCCTGCAGCATTTTCAGTGAGAGATCCATCTGTGTAGATGTCCAACGTGTTGTCAACGCACTGTCCAATAGTAAATTAGCTGAGGACCGGTCCTCTATCGCTGGAATTACAACTCTATACTGCTTTTGAAAGGCAGTTAGAGGTACTGTGTCATCAGTCGGCATGGACAAATCTGTCAGGTGTTCTTCCAGATCCCTCCATAGCGCTTGATGATTTTTCCTACAGCCCCTAGGTTTCCCAGGATTTCGAGCCTTTTTGTAGCCTTAAGAGCCTCCATTCTTACAAATGTGTGCAAGGGAGGAAGCCCTAATAAGACCTGCAGACTCGCTGTGAGCGTTGTCCTGAAAGCACTAGTGATACATAAGCAAGCAAGCCTTTGTACCGCCTCCAGTTTTTTTATCGCATTCCCAACAAAAGTTCTTGAGAGCCATGCAAGAGACCCATAGCTGACAATGGGTCTGACAACTACTTTATACAGCCAGTAGACCATTTTCGGAGTCAGCCCTCATTTGCCACCGAAAGCCCTCCTGCAGTGCCACAGAACTCGAGTTACGTTTGCGAATTTAATCTCAACATGAACAGCCCAATTGAGCCGTTTCTCGAGAGTAACACCAAGATACTTCACGTTATATTGGAGTGTTAATGTGTTATTACCGATTGAAGGGAGGGTAGTTATTTAGTTTCCTTCTATTGGTAAACGCAACGAGCTGTGTCTTAGAAGCATTAATCGAGAGACCATTCTTCTGACACCAGCTGTTGGTAATGTCCAGGATGTTCTGCATTTTTCGGCAGAGATGCCCCATGTTGTCTCCTTTCAAAAGAATGCTAATATCATCGGCATATCCGTATGTGTTTAGCCCTTTATCATTTAATGCAATTAGGAGCTGGCCTACCATCATGTTCCAAAGCAGGGGTGATAGAACGCCCCCTTGGGGACATCCACGCTTCACGTCTACCTGGATTGTGGTGTTGTCCTTCGTGTGAATAAACAGACATCGATATTCCAGAGCCCGTCGTATCCACCTTAGGAGTGTTTTATTCACACTGTACCTTTCCGCTCCGTTAAGGAGTGACTCAAAAGTGGCTTTGTCAAAAGCTCTTTCTATGTCAAGAAAAGCGCCGAGAGTGATAGCCTTTTTAGAGATAATCTTCAATATCAGAGACCACGTCTGAAAGGATTGTGTCTGTAGACTTTCCCGCTTGATAAGCGTGTTGCCTATTGCTTAGTGGGGTTTTCTTCAGACAGACGTTTCTGATGTAACGGTAGAATAAATACATTAATACGTTTTGGATAAATACAACTCTCACGTTTCTCCAGGCCTGTGGTACATAGCCGAGAGCAATGCAGGCCACGAAGATCTTTAAGAGCCTATCTCCTATTATGTCCAGACACTATTGTATCATAATAGGCTATATTCCGTCTGGACCTGGAGATTTGTATGGCTCAAAGGAGCCGATAGCCCAAGACAGAGTGTCGGGCGATACAACTCTTTTTGCCCTTTTCCAGTCCATTCGGTTTGGTTTTTCCCTATTTTCTGCGGCTGTCCCTTGAGGAATCTCCCCAAGAACACAGCCAGGAAAATGGTGTTGAAACAGTGCTGTATAAGTTTCTTCATTTGAAGAAGTATAAATATTATTGGATTAATATTATCCAGTCTCGCTAAAGGATCTTTTTCAAGACCCCCATTAGTGCAGCACCTTTTGTGATAGTCTCAACCGACTCACAGTACTTTTCATAAGGCCTCTTCTTTGATTTACGAATAAGCCTTTTGAAAAGTTTCCTTGCTTCACTGTACAGAGCCCAATCAGCTTCATCACGAGTTTTCAATGCTCTGTTCAGAAAATTCTTAGATCTTTGTCTGAGTTTATCATGGTTTTTGTTCCACCAAACTGACTTGTGTGCACTTCGCTGACTCGTTTCGGAACACGAGCTCTCAAAAGCCCAGACTAACAGATAGGTCAACGGCCTAATCAATAGCCCGGACTTTGGAAATGCTTCCACTAGCCCGTTTTTCCTGTACAATGCCCCTGGAGCACACCCAATCCGTTTGTCTTGGATTCCGGTAGACGCGATCCTCGACTGGGATCGCCTTTACAAGAAAGTCTATATATCTGTGATCGCTCATGGATATATCCGTTGACACTCTCCGGTTCCTGATGTCTTCTAGAAGAGATCTGGAGCATAGAGTGATGTCTATGGTTTCTTGCCGTCGGGAGTTAACAAAAGTGTGCTCTCCTCCGGAGTTTAGAATTTCCAAATTAGTAGTAGCCAAGTACTCTAAGAGAGACTGACCTCTGCTGTTGTTATTGGTACTTTCTCAGCTTACGTGATGTGAATTGGCCTCACAGCCGACTATGATATCCAGGTTTTTATGCTTGGCAAAGTCAACCACGCGCACCAATTCCAGCGTTGGCGGGGGACTAATGGATTCGTACGGAAGATAGGCAGACACAATGAGTATCCGCCTTTTTCCGTAGCTGTTCCATAGCTGAGCATTCCTACGGTTAAATCAACCGAGGATAACTCAGCCAGAAGATGCAAATCAAGACTTTGGTGTGATGCTATGCAGGTTCTGGTTTTGTCAGGACCCCCTTTAAACAGAATGTTCCAGCCCTTCAATGAAAGACCGGCTACTCTGTTTTTAATAATGTAGGGCTCTTGAATTATTAGTATTAAATAATCTAATACTAATAAATAATCTTAATCTATTAAATATCAATAATTCAATAGGTCGGCTCAAACTATAGTATACTTACAAATTGAAATACAAGAATCGCGGCAGGTAATTGAGGGTTTTTCCCAATTAAACCTCTTCTTGAATCACCAAATGTCTCAGATAACACTAAAGTTCAATTATACAAGAACTTGTTTAGATCGGTGGAGATGCATGTCCACCAAAGTGGACACATAAACAATACCTGACGAATGAAAACTTACAAGTTTTTAACGTTAAATCTTACGTTTTATCTTTGGTTCAACAAATAAAGAGAGAGAAAATACAGAGCCTAATGAAATTTTCAAATTAGACAACTTTTAGGGGATATGATGAATTAAAAATTGTTACCTTGGGGATACAGACGTTAAGAATAGTTTCCGTTCAGTTGGATAAAACTAGTTATCCAGGCATGTCCAATCATGATTTAGGCCGTGATTGTTTTCAATAGTGTGTAATTGGATTCAAATCAGAGGATTACAATAATTACCGTTTTTTTATCTTACCGCAGTGACTTTTTAGGTTACACTCGTAACTCCAGGTAAAATAAAAAATATTTTCGCTAGTCACGATATTCATGTCATGAATGCATAAAAACCTGAATCAACTCGAAAATATTTTTTTACCACCAAAATAAACTTGAAAAATTATGTGAATAGATTAATAAATTTTTCAATTTTCTTGTTTATCATCACAAAAAAAATACAAGGAGTAGCAGCTATCACATTATATTTTGTGGTTACAAAAGTATAATAATAATTTTGAATAGTAAACACATAATATAAAAACAAATAATAAAATATTTAATTTCACAAATGTAATTGATTTGCATATATGATTGTAAGTTTGCTCCTTTTAAAAGAACAATTTGTAATTTCAGCTATTCTGATTACAAAAAGTTGGTAAGTAAGTCACGGTTAACTCAAGGAATTAAAAAAAAAAAGTTGGAATATAAATTTGTAGCTGCGATGAAAAGAAAAATGAAGAATTTCCGTTCGCACGATAAAAGCAACGTGAATTTGTAATGAGGTTGTTTTTCAGTTTTCACAAGTGTAGTAAATATTCAAATTGATATTTTGTGAAAATTGATTGAAATGTCATTTACGTTTGATGAATTGCAAATCATTGACAGCAAAAATATTATTTATTAGACGACAACTTGATTCGATTGAAACGAAAACTGATTAAGATTTTTAACGAAATAGTTAAAAAGATTATATGGATTTTTAGAAATACATCATGGAGACACAGTTTACGAATGGTTGTCTTATTCAAAAACTGTCCGAGATTCCCTAAAGAATAATTGGATTTACATATCAATAAATGGTATACGTCTTCTTATTGTGGATCTTACTAGATTTCGTCATATACTGTACCTACATATTTTGTACTTATTTCTTCCCTACGTACAATAACAAAGATTACATCTTAAATTTCAAATAATAAAAAATGTTTTTATAATTATGATTCAACTTTTACTTTGGTAGATATTTATTTTATGCTTATCTCACAAATGCCTTAAATAAATAAATATTATCTAGTAGTTAAGAATATTAACACTAAAGACCACGGAAAATTAATGTTTAAAACACAAAAAAAACATTTGTTTAGTTTATTTGTTATTTTACTTATATAAAATAAATTGTTTTTCTAATTTACTTTTGAATTTGTTTATAAGTTTTTCCTTTCAGTTTACTAATGTTTTCACCATTAGGCGGTTACTTTTGATAATTTTGTTGAAATGAATAAATAAATCATTAGTATAATTTAGTGTAAAAAATATACCAAACTTTGATGTTTTTTTAATTTCTAGCCCACTTTTACCATAGTACGAATCTGGAGAAAGAAAAAAGAGATTATGATGAGATTCGTTCTAAATGATTGAAATAACAGAAACAATAGAATCATTTTGCACAATCTTTGAAAAATTAAGAAAATCAAAAACATGAACTAAGTATTCTAATTTCAAGTTCATTCAAACTAGAAAGCCTGACTAAAACGTGTATGCTTGCTAATTTTGCGATGCATCAACTTAGCGTACGAACTATCCAATCCAGTCTAGTTGTAATAAGCCAACGTATTGTTTCATGATCTCTTTAATTTCTTTCTTTTTACTTATTGGTAATTATTACCATGCGTGCCGATCTACATCATAAACCACAAATACTTGAACCAACTATACCTTAAACACAAACACAAAAAATTAAAAAAGTTGTAATACAAATTAAATATCATGATGACCGATATTCGGAGTTGGTCTGATCGAATTGATACTATTAACTATTAAGATTTGATTATATCAGTATTATTATGGTGTAATTTTTGAAGTTTATATAAAATAATCATAAATTAAATCAAAAATATATTTAAATTTTATCAAATTTGTTGGTCCAATGGAAACGAACAACGGCAGGCTATCTGAACTAGTTAATAAACCAATCATGGCAAGTTGGTAAAAATTTGATTACTAGATTCTAATTTCTAAACAACCAACCCGACTAGGATTTTGTTCAGACATGCCTTGTGATCCGAGCCGGATCAGGTTGTTATAAGGTAAGTCCTAATAGGGCATGCATGTACATCCGATTCCTATCAGAAATCATATCTGTTTTCACTGATAGGGTACGCCTTATTTGTTCTGAACCGGCTCGGACTGCCAAGACCTATCTCATCACTAGTAGTAAATGTAGTAAATGCCGGAGCAGAATCATATATGATTCCTCATTTAAGCTATGTCCTATTTATACTTTTCTGAACCCTAAGTTTCATTCAAATAAATTATACATTTGTTTAAAATTTACTAGAGTAATATCCACTACATAGTTTGCGAAATTGCACAGATACTTAAGTTAACAACTGTTCTCTGCGTTACATATAGTAAGCATAATTTAGAATATTTTTATAAACAAATTTATTTTATTTATAAAATAACGTTTATACAAAAATTGTACATTTTGTAAATTATGTGGTAGTAAATGACTCATATGAACTGATCCGGTCGTGGTCCTTTTTAGTAGGACTGGTGCCTGATTCGGTTTGGAATTGAATTTGAATTTTCAAAATCGATTTAGTAAAGCGAGTTAAGTAATTCGTTTACAAATTAATCATTTTTTTGCACTATTGCATAAAACAAATAATAACTTTTTAGCATATATATAAATATGTAAGGCATTTTTTTTTAACAAACAGCTATCATTTTTAATGAGTTTCATATTTTTGATAAGACAAATTTCTTCCTTCGTATACAATAGACTGATACTAGTTAAAAATTAAATTTTCCTCAGACGCTCTCTAAAAAAATTCTTTGTGGTCAATAACCCACAAGGGTAATTTTTTTTTAAATAAATAGAACACGTGCCGCAAAATCATCGAAGTTTATTTCTTGATAAAATCGAAAATATCTCATAAAATATGGATATTTAAAAAATAATCACATATACACTTTTGAAGGAAATTTAGTTCTTTCTAGTTCTCTAGTCATTTTTTTCCTGAAACGTATATTTCTGATGATATTTTGAAAAAAAAAATCGAAATTCTTCGTAACTCGTAAAAACAAATGACAAAAATTTTCACGAAAAAGCACTAATTTTGATTTTTCTTTTCACGATTATTATTTTATTCTTTTTATTCCATAGCATAAGATGAAAATTAGTACTTCTTAGTCATCTTTATTATTTATGTTTTTTATAAATTACGAAAATTTACAAGTTCTTTTTCAAAATATCATCAGAACTATACGTTTTAGAAAAAAAAATGATTTAGACTTATTTTGTAGAGAATTAAATTTCCTAATGTTCACATGATTTTTTTTTTAAATCTGCATATTTTATGAGATATTTAAAAAAAACCTTCGAAAAACTTCGATGATTTTATCACGTGTTCTTTTTATTTAAAAAAAAATATATCCTCATGGTTTATTGACCACAAAGAATTTGTTTAGGCACCGTCTGAGAAAACATAAATTTTAACGACCAATCTAGTATACATATCTTTCTCATGTTTTCTCGTCATTGCAAATGTTTCAAATTTTCCCTTTTTAGACTATAGACTTATAAACAAAACGCGTTATGCGAAGTCTCGGTGATCGAAAATGGACAAAACTCGATTCCATGCAAAACGCCACACTGTAGTTTTGTTTATAAATATCGATGCTTCGATTTCATAATCTGATGCAACATGTTTCAAACTTATTCTCGTCCCCAATTTAGTAGTATGGTCAGTCAGATAGTGTAAAGAGTTGAGATCTTGAGATATGACACTGTCCTACTGGTAAACTGCATAGTATGACTTGCCTAAATTAATTGGTTTCAAGATGTTTCGATGTTGCCGATTGTAGAACAATTCCTTGGCTATTAAATTACTCAAACTCAACACTAATGCTTATTTGAATTTTGAGTGTATTGAAATCGTTTTGAGTCCGTTGTACATTATACTATTGATTTCATTCTTATCAATTTAAAAAATACCCTAACAACCACAATAAAGGATACAATTTCCCAATACCAAATACATAGCACAATAATAAAATATTTTAATTTCCACACCAACGGATTTTGCTATAAATTAAATTAAGTTAAATAAAACTGTATATCCCCAATTCTTTACAATTTAAATATTTGTATCAATAAAACGCGAATCTAATCTAAAATTATACAATAAAACCGTTCACACCAAATTCACATATATGCACATATTGTAATAATATTAAATTATGTGATTCAATTAATATTAGTTATTGACAAAAAAGTAGCATTTTGTTAAGATAAAAAATTCTATTTGAATTTTTTATCAGTGTAATAAATTCACTACAATTACAATAATTTTGTTATATTAATTTATTTTTATGTAAATTATTGTTTATAAGATAAGATATGTTGATTAATTTCCTAAATTGCTGAGGACGGGCAGCAACCCACGTTGAAATTTTTATGTTTTTCTATTTTTACAGGTGAGATAAGGGTTATCAGAGGTAGATTTTCATAAAATTCCCGTTTAAATATATTAAAAATGAAATAAATCTTACTTACATTAGTTGTACATACTTTAGTCCTCAGATGACTAAAGTAGATGGTAAATCTTAATAAAACGCAATGATATTATACCGATTTTGAAAAAACCAAATTGAAGATTGTTTTATAAGACACTAATTTTGTATTTTTTGTGATAAGTATATAGATTTGAAGGACGAGCGAAGCAAGGTTGACTACAACCATAGACGAATTACAAAAGATATCATAATGCCGAATAAAATAAAATATTTTCCCTAGAAAATTCTGTTAAATAATTTTTTAACTTTGACTCTGGCTGAAGAAAATAGCATATTGTATATCATTTTGTTAAGTACGCGTTTGAATTTTCTTGTGGAAGCATAGCTATGGCCAAAAAACAGACACAGATGGAACAGCAATTTTTTACCAAGGTACACATTTTAGTTTTGTACGACTTTAAAAATTTGAAAACAACAATCATTTTCATGGGCCAGCATTGGCCAAGACTTAGCTAGTTAGCTTTTGTTTCAGTCTGGGCCAGTTGTAAATGCCTAGACTGTTCTAAACTTCAGTTTATTATATTACTCGTTATTAACCAGTGTAATGCATTGTAAACATGTGCAGGCCATATTATGTTTATCTTTATTTTCATATATGTTACTCTTTCCACAACCTCTTTCAACACTTTTAAAGGAGGTCTGGAAAAAAATTGGATTGGTAGTCCTGGGTCAAGTCTTATTTGCCAGACCTGGCCCCAGAACATCCAAGTCCAAGTTTGGGCCGATTGAAAATGTCAGTGGCGCGTGCTTGGCCCCCTAGCTTTTTCTTATCCGGGAAATTGTAGCGTTAGTGTGTTGAGTGGCATAGTGGTTAGCACGCTCGAATTCGGTGAACCCATCCCTACACGAACAACCATCAACACACCGGTATTCTAACCGATTAACCGATTAGGGAATCCAATACCGGAATAATAATACCGGTATTTAAAAATATAAATTCCGGTATTTAAAAAATATAAATTTCATACAAAAAATGTTGTTTCAATTTTTATTTGAAGTAAAAAAAAAAATTCATTAATCATTAACATATCACGTAATATTTAACATAAAATAAAAATAACACAACATCACATTAATTGATTAAAAGGAACAATAGATTTCGACAACTTATAAGCCTATAAGTATACATATACTTCGTTTAAAAGCGTTCTTAGTATCTCTAAAATATGATCTCAACATACAAAGAGAATCTAGGGTTTCGTCGATCAGTCTTGATCTCAGCTTATTTAGCAAAATACCAGCTGATGAAAACGATCTTTCAGATTAAACAGATGTTGGTTAAACCGTAAGAAGCAATTCATACGCCTCTTGCAAATATACTCCGGGAGGGAACAAGGCCTCATATTCAGAAAGACTCATTTCCTTTCATGGGCATTTAACTAGATATTGAGTTAAATGAGTGTTTTTCCCCAGCAACTGTGTAATTCAGTTTTTACAGTCGCTTGATCTATTTTCTTTTTCCTTAAGTTTTTACTTCCAAACTCAGACTCAGTTTCATTTTCCGTTTTTGCTATAAGCTCGAGATTATCTTCCACGAGTTCCTCTATAGTCTCATCATTGAGCCATCATAAAAGACCCTAGACTATATCGTTTTTCGGCATACGCCGAAACTTGAGATTACTATCCAAATTCCGACCTGTGGTTAAATCTTCTTCGTACGCTTGATGTAGATATTTGAACAATTGAAAAATTAAAAACGTTACAGTAAAATTCCGAGAATTTTTGGTTGTATTAATTGACATAAATATTGAAAACCGGGATTCAAATCAATGAATACCGTTATTAAATAGCGGTCAAAATTTGGCGTGATACCGGTTTTCGGTATACCTGTATTTTATTCCCTATAACCGATATTCAACCAATATGGCTGGTATGGTAGTCAACCAAAAACTTGTTTTGCTGATTAATTTTTGAGCCACATCAGACAAAGTGGAGAAGATGATCTCCCGAACAACCGTTAGTTTAAAAATTCAATTACTTTAGGTCCTATTACATACTTGATTTTGTTGCAACTCATTATTCTGAATGTATGCAGCATCAACCACTTTCGAATAGTTCGAACAGTTGGAAAATATAAGGTTGTTGCAGATTAAATGTCGTTTATTTACAAACGTTTTAATTATTATTAAAAAGCAATGATGCTGAATGGTGAGGTTGTCCGACAAGTTATGTTATGATATTTTAAATTTTTACGGCAACGCTTGCATGTTTTGTGTTATAATGAATTCTTTTCGACTGTACCGAACAAGTTCCAACACCGAATTATCAAAATTTATATTCTTTTAGATATATGAAACGCTTCTTACAAAAATGCCTGACACCTTGGAGCCAGTGGTTTCAGATCCTTCATGTTCTATTAGTTGAGTCATTACAATTTCACCATTTTCGTATTAAATTTGCATGATTTTTAGTTCGTTTTGAAAGTCTAAATCATATTGAAAAATACGAAAATAACATATGAATTATAATAAATCCTTTAATATTAATTGAAAATCATGGCGAAGTAGAGTTTATAATTTTTCGACATCTATGTTCTATCGAACGAACCAGAACAGCCCGACTGAAAATTAGTTCAGGGAACCCGGATTATGATCAGATCCGGATCAGATTTTCCGTAATACGGCCATCTAATCAGTTCCTGATCAGCGTACAGTACCGTTTCCCTTGATCCGGCGATCTGATCAGTTCCTGATCAGCGTACAGTACCGTTTCCCTTGATCCGGCTATCTGATCAGCGTGCAGTACTCTATCCGTTGATCCGGCTATCTGATCAGTTGCCGATCAGCGTGCAGTACTTTATCCGTTGATCCAGTCATACGATCAGTTTCTGATCGAAAAAACTCATCTTATCCGATGTCCTGAACTGGATAATAATACAAAATTTAGATTTTTACCTGATCCATTCTGTATATAATATTGCTCATTAAACAATAAATTCGTTATTAATGGTATAACTAAATTATTATTTTGATTATATTATCGACGTCATAATAGTACATTTACTTAACTTAAAATTTTTTTGTGCAAAAAATTTTCTCATTCTTCACGAATTTTTAATAACTTTTTTAAAAGTTAATTATAATATACTTAACTGTAATAATTAACTCTGTAGGTAAACTACACCAAGTCACATTTTTAAAATTTTACAGGAAAGCCAAAAAACTGTTTGAAAATCACAAACCCTGCTATATCTCTATTAACTGCTCCCCTTACCCCGAAAATTTTTTTTACTTTGTAAATTTTTTTTAATTTCCATGATATCCTTATTTAAATTACGTCATATTATGTAACGGTTATTTGTTAAAAAGGACTTGGTGTGCTTTACCTCACAATGATAAATCTTAATATTCCCAAGTCCCTTGAAACATACAACACCAAGTCCAAGACAATTGTACATAAAAGGTGTTTCCAAAAATAATGTTAAAGGTTTTTTTTAAACTTTAATTCAAAATATATTATTAACAATGTAAGTTTAACGTTAAAAAACGTTTAAAATTGTTTACATTTTTTGAGAAACTAAAAGAAAGACGTTAAAACCTAAAGACACATTGACTAAGTGGACTTGGTGTTATTTACATCTAAATACATAGTTGTCGTCTACAACACTATTTAGTCATAAACAGAACTATGTACACTTGATGTTCTTTACCTCTTAAACATTTGGACTTGGTGTCAAAATTTGTTCACTTGACGTTGTTTACCTCTAAGGGCTTTGGACTTGGTGTCATTTACAATTGTTCTATCTCGAAAACTACACTAGTTAGGACAGTATAAAAAAACGTATTTTGAAAAAAATGTGACTTGGTGTAGTTTACCTCCCACCTACAGAACCGTAGACTAAATCTTGTTAATTGTTTAATATTTTGTACTTATAAGTACAAATTTACTGTAGAATCGAAAACAGCATTGTCAAACTTACAGTTGTGAGGGATCTTGCTTATTAACCTTAAAGCATATAATTAAAATTTTTATCTTGCATCTCCTCTTTGCTCTCGAGTTTCCAGATGTTTTTTGTTAGCAGTAATAGGTGAAATATTTATTATGTAGCTCAAAAATTATTCTATTTGAAATATGACAAGTGATCTAAAGCAGGTATGGGTGAAGTTAGTTTTCGAATCCAAACTTGAATCCATACCTGCATAAGAGCCTATGTAAAAATTTTATTACCGTAGATTGTTTGTTTTGGATTCAGAGACAAAGAGTTTTATGATACCATTGGAAAATCATCAATAATGCCAAAACTTGGACTAAATAAAATAAAAATAAGAAATAATTAACAAACTTACTGTTTAAATATATGTACAAGCATTTGAAGTGTACTTGAAATTATGAATAAAATTAAGGAAAAATGGTAATATTTTTTTCATTTATTTAATGTCAAATTAATATTTAAGAACAAAATTAATTCTAAACCTTTGAACGGATCTGGTATGGATCTCTTGACCAGACTGGACATGAAACTGTTGAATGGATCCGGCATAGATCTTTAAAATGGATCCGGAATGGATTTTTGAAATGGATCCGGAATGGATCTTTGAAATGGATCCGGAATGGATCTTTGAAATGGATCCGGCATGGATCATTTAAACAGATCCTGTACGGATCATATATGGCGTGACGGTTTTTAATCATGTCCGGATCAGGAGGCCTGATTCATCCCTGATCAGTCTTCAGACAGTCCTGATCCGGATCGGACCCTATACTGATCTAATTTCTAGTCGGAAGAACCTATGATTCAAATTTTTACAAACTAACTTTTTAAGTAATAACCAACGCATGTCTTATCCGAAACAGTGAATTGTACTTTAAGAAATAAAGCAACACAATTGGAATCGACGTAATTAGGATCATTTCAAACACTGACTAACGAATCGTACCCATGTTAACCTATTTTTTTTGCAATCATTCTACTTAAAAAGAATCATACCTCCGTCAACAAATTACCTGTCATTTTACATAGCTGTCACATACTTATCAACTCAAACACATAGTTACATTTCAATAAATCATTTTTTTATATTAAGTAATTGCAAATTTTTTTTTTATTAAAATTACAATTAAATTTAAGTGAAAACAATTTTTTGTTTTGTATCCGATCAATATCATACATATTTTATAAATGTTTTCGATTACATATATTTCCAATCATCACATCATGAACTAAATATTAAAAAGTTACGCTATAATTACCATGAAAGGAAATTTGATTTAAACAAAAAAATTTATTTCTGTTAAAACTATAAATTAAAACCATCCATTAAATAGCGGAAATAATATAATTGTATTAGTTTTTCTATTTTTCCAGATTTTTCTTGAAAATTTATCAGTGGCTGTATAAGGTTACATAATTATAAAATGTTTGTTTTATGTTTGAGGTTGTGGTTGTTCTATTGAATTAAAATCGTTTGAATTGATATATAAAATTTGTTGATCGATTTAAAATTAAAATTAATCAAAAATGTATTATTAGATTATTGTTAGAAAGATCGAAAAATCGTTAACAATGATCCAATTGTAGCCAGGTAATTTAGTGTAAGCCTAGCGTCTTTTGGATATATTTTACATTATCTATACAAAGTGGATTTATTTGTGAAGACGACACACTTTTTACATTTAACCCCGGGTTAACTAAATTAAAAACAGCTAGAACTACAGGGAATTGGATGTGACTTTGGGAGTCACACTAAGAACTTTACGTTATGTGAAAAGTATGAATTCCACTTCTAGAGATAATTCATCAATGATAATGATGATTTTAATCAAAACTATATCCTTTCAACTCGAACATTATTGAGATTGCCAGAAAATAGATATCATTTATAATAATTTTATTTTATTTTGAACGTTGCAAGATTTAACGTTTGTTTAATGTCAGGAAAAGTTATCCAAGGCTAGGTTTGGATCAGTAGTGATGAATGGATACTTGATCCTTTGCGAAACAAAGACAATTTTTACGGCTTTCATGATATGCTTGTCTGATAGGCATTAAAACTAGCGACATCATGCCAAGCTTCAATATAATTTCAAACGATTCGGAAGAGCGTAGGGTGAAGCCATTGTAATCTAACACAGTAATAGGCATAATTCAGTTATTTTGGATCAAAAATGTAGTAATAGATTAGATTAGCAAGAATGCTGATGACAATTGGTCGAAAAAAAAATTAACTGTTGGGATGGTGGCGTACGATTTTCGTTACACCTTTGCATTTCAAATAAAACAAAAAGGTCCACTTGCCGAAAAGTATAATTTTTCAGATTTTGAAAATATTTTTGAAAAGGAATTCAAAGCTTTTGGCATTCAATTTCATTTTTACTTAATCGAATATTTCTACTTTAAATTGGTTTGCAGAACCCTTTCTTAATCTAGGCAAGCTGAGTTAATTTTATACTGCTATCCATTTGATTAAATAAATTTATACCTACATAAAACAGAACCAATTTAAATAAATCCAGTCGGCAGGAAAACCGCTATAAATAGATAAATTTCATTTGCAAACAGATTTGTGATAAGTAGAATCGGATGTATCAGATTAGTTAAAACAAAAAAAATTGAATACAAATAGAGTTATCAAAAAAATTATTAATAAATAAAAATAAAAAATGATTAAACAAAACCATTATTATCTATGCAATTTCGGGAACATTTTTTATTAATGGTTGAAGCGAGTAAAAAATACGAAATTTACCAAGTGTATGTCTTGCAACTACGAACAAATTACAGTAGTGCCATATATCATCCGTCATTACAGTACTACTAAATATCATAAAAGTGGGGTGTGAAGAATAGACAAGCTCCTCGCGCTACAACCTGGCTTACGCAAAAAGTCTATTCAAATTTGGTAGCCAAACATTTCATTTCAAACTCTTCGCTGTGTGTGATACAAACAAATGAACATGAACCAAAATCAATATCACAATAACAACGGTACTTTTCAGCACCATAAGACAAAAAATATTGGAGCATCAGTCGGTATTTTGTAATTGAACATCGAAGGCATTAGCAAGTCAAAAACTGAACACTTACCAAGAGTATTAAAAGATTTCGACACCGACGTTGTAGTTCTGCAAGAAACGCATGCAGCAGATGAAGCGCAACTTACCTCTAGGGGAAATATTGTTGGTTACAAACTAATTAGTGCTATTTACCATCAAGCATATGGATCTGCCACGTATGTTAAGTCAGAAATCATGAACTGCATCCACAGACGGACAACGATATACATACATCTTATTGTTGTTGATATATCGGACACGAAAATTGTAAACGTATACAAGCCACCAAATACAGCATGGCCAGCTGCTACTCTACTATTATTTCACCACCCAGTAATATATACTGGTAACCTCAACAGCCATCACACTCAGTGGTCCTACTCAAATAACAATTCCAATGGCATACAACTGACTGACTGGGCGGATGGTAACAACATGTTCCTGGTATATGACGCGAAAGACATGAAAACCTATAGATCTGCTAGATGGCGAAGTGATTACAATCCCTCCTCTGTTTTTCCACAAAAAACGAACAACGTAACCCTGTTACAATATCTAGGGCTGCCTTACAAGGTTTTCCGCGCTCTCAACATCGTCTTGTAATTCTTGAGGTAGGTATCCAAATCCCACTCGTTAACTCTACTCCTCAACCTAGATAGAATTTTAACAAAACTTACTCAAATACGGGTCGGAGTTGGATACAGATTCTTAGTGAGAGTAACTTAAAAAAGTTATATTTTATATATTTATTGGAGATTTTTTAAGAGCAATTAAACTCAAGCAAGTAAGGAACTAAGGGAGTAATTGAAATTTTTTCAATTCAAAAGTATGGTTGGAAATTTTTCAAATAAAACTCCATTTCTTATTTTACGTATTTCGGATGAATTCAAATTTTCCTCTTTAGTGCCAAAACAAAGGATTTGAACATGGCACTGAAGAGGAAAGTTCGAATTTAACAGAAACACGTAAAATAAGAAATGAGGTTATTATCTGAGATATTTCTACCCATAGCATTGATTTGAAAAAATTCCAATTACTTCCTTAGTTCCTAACTTGCATGACTTTAACTGCTCTCAAAAAAGCCCCAATAAATTTATATAGGCATGATGTTGTCTAATATATGCATACATATATGACAATAATTGACATTGATTGGAAACAAAAACTGACTAAACAATCGTGACTTAGGATGTTAATTAGAATTGAAATATTCTCCATTCTATGAATTCATACAAAGTATTGTCTACAAATTTAATGCACAAAAAATCCCATTATATTTTATGTTCTTGTATGAGTGAACAGTAATGGAATTAAATTTTCTTACATGCAGAAGTTTGAAATAAACAGTTGCGACCGAATTCCAACCACTTTTTTTATTTCGATTAAAAAAACCAAACAATTCCTTGCCATGCAAATATACATCTGGCATCAAAGTTTCATCAAAATTAATTTATGAACGAAGACTGTAGAGTTCACACAAACATAAAAAACCAAATGAAAAAAATTCTCATAGTTAAGAAATTAAAAAGAGAGCAAAAAAAAATTTTCAACGGAAGTGGCAAACCGGCAGGCAGTTGGAAGGCAAAACTTTGTAAAATTTTATAAAAACTTTATGTACCATATATCATAAAAAAATGAATGTCAAGACTAGAAGTTAATGAAGTTTTAAATAAAAAGGTGTTCGGAACAGCCCCTGATACTCCAATTTTGGAAAGAAATCCAAATTCTAGATTTTTATGTGAACCCGGTTCATAAATCCCGGTTAACAACATCACAAACCCACACACATAAATGCGCTAGTTTTATAACTAGTTTTCACACAATTGCAGTGAAGTAGAAATTGATTGGTGCAGACAACAAAAATTGTCGTCGAATAATAACAAAAATATTCAAATAACTTGAGTCATTACTTTTAGTTTTAAAGACATACGACATATGACTTTTGATGACGTATTTCCAAACTATTACTTAGAATGGAATATTATTTATTAATCTTTAATTTATTCAACCTATATTTTTTCAAAACTGTTACTTATACCACTTGAAAACGAACACTAAAATGGCACTTCAAATTGTAGTTATCATTTGGTATTCTTATCAATATTGACAAATATTTCAAAATTATATAAATATTCATAATACATATGCAATTGTGCAATAATGTACATGTTTCTAAATATTCTAATGAGAAACAAAACAAATTTTTTATATATGTACTTAATCCAACAAATCTAATCTAAAACAAAAAGTCATATAAATGAATTAAAACTTCCTTAATTAAAATAACAATAGCAAAACCAAATTAAAATGACACATTAATTGTTGAACACAAAATTAATCAAGCAAATTAAAGAATTCGTATCACAATCCGTATTATAATCATTTTGAAAAAAATCGCGGAATAAGATGATTTTTTTTTTGTTTATTCGCGGAAAAAACTTATTTATTTGTTTGAATTTTGTGTATGTATTTAACGGTAATTAAAAATAAACCAAATTTAAGAATTTCTTTTAATAAGTGTTTATATTTTGAAGAAATTTTAAATTGTTTTGCTTACACAAAAAATAAATTAGCAAAAATTTTTTTTACGTTATACATATTTGTTAAAAATTTAATTATTTTGTTAATAGTAAATTATATGGTTTTTATTTAAATGTATGATATAGATATTTTTTATGTCTACCCACACTGTTCGTACGTTTTATTAAAAAATTTAAAGTGTTCAGAAGTTGTTTTTGTTATCATAAATGAGTAAGATTTGAAATATGTAAATCTATTGCAATATTTGCTGATATGATTTTGAAGTAATTTAAATAATTTTAATTCAATAGTTTATTGGGGAATACCAATTGTGAAAACAAAAAACTTATCTGAGACAGTTGCAAACATTTTATTGGACGACATGCTCATTGTCAATGTTGCTCCAATGTCCTTTAAGATAAATAATATTGTTTTTATTATTTACTATTTTGATAACTTAGTTATAAGTAATATATAGCTGATATATTTTCTTTTAGATATAGATGAAAAAGGTGATCTGCACAGGTGAAAAAGTCGAAATTTGAACTTGACCATTTTTAATTTGTCTAAAACTTGGAATATAAGTCGTATGGACAAAATAAAAAATACTACTTACTTATTTTACAATTTTTTTTAATGTTCATAGTTTGAGCATAGCACCCCAACATGCATGAAAAATGAAAATTCTGCCAATCCGATGTAACTTTGAAATTAAATTGCTCAAGAACGGTTTCAAAAAAAATTAATTATTTGTTTTTGTAATTAATTTTAAACTTAAAATAATAAAAAAACTTTTTTAAAGATGGCTTTTTTTCTCAAAAAATAGTTCTATCCATACTTTAAAATATAACAAATTTACAAAGAGGCGTTAATTCGTGTTCTGAGATATTTAATTTTAAAGATTTTTAGTCCGACTAAAATTCGAATTTTTCATCATTTTTTCGAACTTTAGTGGTTAAAATAGTGACAATTAACATTTTGGCAGATTTACAATCTAGTAATTAGAGCAAAAACAAAATATCAACGCATTAAACCAACAAATGTTTGAAAAAAAATAATGAAACCGGCCCAATAGTTTTCACACTATCGCTAATCATGACGAACAACTGACCGGCGAACAGACATACATTTTCTTTTGCTTATTTAATCCCCTTATACCCCAAAATTAGAGAAAGAATATTTGTAAGATTTTGAACATTTTGTCAGGTTATTTTCAATTTTTTGTTAGCCGAGCTTCTAAACGTATGTGTTCGGGAAACTTGATCTCTTGATAACCAAATACAGACTAAAATTTTCGCAAGTTTATTTAGACTTCACATATTCCATCGAATTCGCTTCATAATTGAACCTACGGGCGAATATAAGATGTGCAAGAATTACCAAAAGAAATTATATGCAACCTGATGTCAAACTTCTCGAATCATAACCAACATAGCCTCATAATAATGTAACTATTCATAATATCACATGACTTAAGAAGTTCGTAGGATGGCATATAGATGGCACCACAATTGACAAATACATATCGTCGCTTTAATAATGAAACAATGTATGCTATTTATACGTTGTTTTTATATAATAGGTGCGCTGCATTCCCCACGAGGGTATCTTTGAATTGGCGTTTTTACATTTTCGAATTATTTTATGACTGGGGGTAAGAATTAATAAATTATAAATTAACGTCCATGCAAATGCATGCGCACATCAAACTTTAAACTCAAATATCTCGAAACTATACTTTTGCGTATACGTCATTTCATTATTAAAGCGACGATATGATTTTTGGAAAGTTCAACTTTGAAATGATACGTGTCTTTCATGACGTGTTGAGGTTTAATTCACAAGTAACAGTGGTTTTAGTGACGCTACGGTTGCAATTTTAAAAACAGAGAAAAAATCATAATTTCATCTGTTCATAATGCATTGGGTTTGGTTTGATAAATGTTATTCGAAATCTGATCCATCGAGACAAATAATAGAAAAGTGTTTTCCAGTTTTTAACGCAGTCGTATCAACACCGATAATGCTGGATGCATAATTTTGCATGGTCGTTTTTCATGAGAAAATTGTGTGCAATCTTGGTACCGTCCTCAAATTAGTTCAAAAATAACAAGGAATTGACGATTCAAAACATACGCTGTAGAAGTATTTTATCAAAAACTTTGAGAAAGGAATAACCTGATTTTTTACCTGGATAACGCACCGTACCACATTCTTTCACATGTAGACACAAACAATGACAATATTGCACAAATTGCAGTTGGAATTGTCCGATCTACTTCCACCCAGCGACTACTGCCTGTTTCCATACCTAAAAAAATTTGTCTGGTAAAAAAGTTTGTTACAATGAATAAGTTATTGTCGAAACTTATTCCTATTTTGAACTCAAATGTGGTTCATTCTTCAAAAATAATAACGAAATGTTAGAGAAGCGGTTGAATGCATGTATCACTCTTGAATATAGCCGAAGTTTTTTTATTAGCCATTCCAACTTAGTAGTTGTGGAAAAGTAGCATGTGGAAAAGTAGCCGTCCCACACATAAATTCTATAGATAAACATTTTCTTCAATTTTTTGACTCAAACATATATTTTTGAGAAAAAGAAATAAAAAAATAACAGCTTACGTTCAGAATCGCAGACAAAGATAAACACTAAAAATAAAACACGCATGAGTCGAAAGAAGACTCTATTTCTAAGCACGCCATATCCATATCGATATAGAACACTAACCGAACAGTGCTCGGCATATTATAGAATTCCAAGAAAACCAACTGTGTACTTTCGAAAACCATATCTATTACGTTACGACAGACTGGGGCGATTCTTGAGATAAAATAAGAATCAAAACTATCGACAAAAGAACATCATAAAAACAGTTCATTTTCTTATAATCCATGTCAACAAACATAAAATCATTTATGGGTCAATCAACAAATTTTTAAAATTTTCTCAGTTAATTGCTTTGTTGCGTCACACAAGCTGTAATGCATGTTTCTATCTACATATAACATAAATAAAAATAAAAATTTGGCTATGTAAAGCTTTCGTCATAATATTATATGAAGATAGATACGGTTGTTCAAATTTATAAAAAGTAGAATGGGGTAGTCTGTAATTTTAGAGGGGAATATTTTCTCGTTTGACTATGGAGAAATGATAAATTAAATGATTTGGGTGTGATGAAAGTATAATTAAAAAGAAACAAAAGATAGAGAATTTTAGCTATAAATTTCATCAAATTGTGTGATCAGGACATTATGTAAATTTAAATCAAATATTGTGGAAGTTTTTTTTGTAATTTTGTGGTTTTTCGATTGAAAAAATAAGTAGAACCTAATAAAGTGTGAAATGTTTTTACTAAAATGTTAGTTATATTATTTGTTTTAAGTTATTTTGTTGATCAAATTGTCCTAAACGGCATCAAGCAGAAAAACACACGGGAAAATTAGATTTATGTCAACGGAAGCACAGTCATAACTTTGAACGTTTCTGATTTCTGTCCATTCTCATTCTGTTTTTGAGTACATGTCTATCGCAACGAAATAAAATAAAAGAAGTTAAAAAAGAAAGATTTTAATTCAAGTATTTTATATCTTACAAAAAACACAAAACAAAAACCACCGGACAAGTGACAGGTGACAGCTCATTTCCATGATCACTAATTCGCGAAAAGCACGTATGTTCGTTAAAAGTAACATGTAATTCTTGTCTTTTACATTCTTCCGTTTTAAAGTTTTTTAAAACCTCAGTTCAATATTTCACAGAAAAATATATATACATATACGAGTACTCCAATTATTTATGTAGTCATACTAAAAAAAATTGCAAACAAATGAATAATAATAATAACAATAATCAAACGTATAAACGAGAATCAACAACAATAATTATATTTATGTAAAATATACGTATTGAGTTCACAGTTTTCAATTGAATTCGTAACAAGTGAAGTTAATTTATTAATAATAATAACGCAGATAACAGATCCAATAAAAAACCATAGAATTTTATGAATGAAACGGAAAAATAATAATAAAAAAATATGTAGAATGACAAATTCATTCACGATTTCAATAAAAACAGAAAATATTCTTAGTATTTAATTAACGAATATTACTCATTTTGAAAGAAATAAATATAGGGAGTTTAGTGTTGTGAGTGTTACTATTATTTGTTTTTCTTTTAAATTTAAGTAAGAACAAAATACATTGAAACAACAAAATTAATATTAGACCATAAGTACACAGAACATACACAAAATATATATTTACAAAGATAATTACAGACATGAGTTTTTACTTTTTGTGTAATTTGACAATTCCTTTCCCTAAAAATTCGATCAATATCGAAATCGTTTTCAAGATATTTTCGAAGATGGACGAAAATGTTTTATGATTGCTGTCAAATAATCTTATATATTAATACGCTAGATTAAAACTTTGTGGAGCATAAGGCTTTTTTATTCGCAGATGGATTCAATTCAAATTTTCACAGCTAACTGATATTAGTGTAACCTATATTGGGATCCGGATTCAAACAAATCGGATCATAAATAAAAAAGTTATTATATGCGGAAAACTTTTTCTATACATATGCATTATAAGTTTACATACATATAAAAATATATTTGCTATCGAACAACGAACAACAAAAACGAAACTTAAAACTTTATTTTGTTATTCTTTTTTATATTTAATTTTTTCTCAGCTGTTAGTATATTTATTTCTTTGAATGTGAATAAACGTACATATTGTTTTTCTATGTTTTAAATTTCATTTCGAATTTTTTCTTATGCGTAAGATAGGTTTTGAGTTAGATCGTGTGAATCCTTTTGTTCGTTCTTTTAAATCAATGCATGAATTTTGTGAAAGACCTGAGAATGTTACTGCTGATGTGTCAATGGTTATAAAAGTTAACAGAGAATGTGATATTCGTCGTTTTAATGATGCTGTTCAAACTGATGTGGTTGCTATTTTTAAAAATGATGAATTTTGTTAAATTTGTCAGATGAAGATAGAATTGATGGAAATGAAATGATTAATAAATTTGTATGTACTGAAATCCCTGATCCCATTCTTTTTCCTAAATTACATGAATATGTGAAACGTCATATGATGCATGAACCATGTGGTGCTCTAAATCCCAATTCTGTTTGTATGAGAGTGGTAAATGTAGTAATAATTTTCCAAAACCTTTTTCTGAAAATATTAAAGAATATGTGAATGGTTATCCTTTGTACCGTCGACGTGATAATGGTATGAGTGTTGATGTACGTGGTGCATCTCTTGATAATAGATATGTTGTTCCGTATAATATTTATCTTCTTGCAAAATTCAATTGTCATATTAACGTGGAAATATGTACGACTGTTAAAAGTGTGAAATATGTTTACAAGTATGTATATAAAGAGTATGATTCTGCCAATGTTGAATTGAGAGTGAATGGAGAGAATGCAGTGAATAATGATGATGCGATTGTGGGAAATGAAATTCAAGATTTTTTGAATGGACGGTATGTTGGTTCGACTGAAGCTGCTTGGCGCATATTTGAATTTCCAATGCATTTTCAATCTCATACAATTATTCGACTTGATTGTCATTTGCCTAATAGACAAAATGTTTATATCAGGAATGGTAATGTGGCTGGCACAGTCGCAAATCTATCAAGAACAAAATTGTTAGCATTTTTCCATTTGAATTCCATTGATAATTTAGCTAATGAGTTTTTGTATACAGAATTAATTATGTTTGGTATGACCAAAGTAAATCGTGGAAAAGAAGACAACGTGGGGCTGATAAAGTTGTTGCTCGATTATATATGGTTACTCCAAAAGATATAGAATTGTTTCATATGCGTTTACTTCTGTTGCATGTTCGTGGTCCAAAATCTTTTTTTGATCTACGTATGTATGAAGGTGTACCCTACCCTACTTTTGTTGCAGCATGTGAAGCTCGAGGTATTGCAACAAATGATAATGAATAGCGTGAATGTTTACTTGAAGCTTCAGAAATTCAATCACCAAAACAGTTTCGTCAATTATTTGCATTTATCTGTGGTTTGAATGTTCCTCCGAATGCTTTAGCTTTTTTTCTTGACAGCTCATGCAGGTTGTGGCAAAACTTTTGTTCAAACGGCAATCATTCATAAATTTAATTCACTAAATCTTTCGTGTATTGTAACTGCCTTCAGTGGTATTGCATCAACTCTTTTGATTGGGGGGCGAACTTTGCATAATGTTTTCAAATTACCAATTCCATTATTAGAGAATTCAATGCCAAATATAACTCCAAACAGTGTACATGGCACATATATTAATAATGCATCAATCATTATTATAGATGAAATTTCAATGTGTTCTATTCATGCTTTAAAATTAACTAGGAAGGCCCGGCGTGCTTCGCTACGCTTATAAATAAAGTTTTTGCGTAGACATTTTGTTGACGTAGAAGCAATGATTTCAAAAAGTGGTAACGAGAAATGCTAGCATATAATTTTTAATTTTTCTTTTTAAATATATGAATGAAAAATAATCAGAACTCTAGCTGATCAGTTCGGATATATGAAAAATTAGCGATCAAATAAGTTAGAGATAAAATAAGCTTACTTGAAAACTTATTTGATCGCTAATTTTTCATATATCCGAACTGATCAGCTAGAGTTCTGATTATTTTTCATTCATATATTTAAAAAGAAAAATTAAAAATTATATGCTAGCATTTCTCGTTACCACTTTTTGAAATCATTGCTTCTACGTCAACAAAATGTCTACGCAAAAACTTTATTTATAAGCGTAGCGAAGCACGCCGGGCCTTCCTAGTTTATAACAATATATTGGGGATTTTTGAGATCAATTAAACTCATGTAAGTAAAGAAGTAATTGGAATTTTTTCAATTCAAAGGTATGGTTTGAAGTTTCTCAGAAAATAATAACAATATGTTATAACGCCAGTGGGGTTGTGCAACCCGTGCCAAGATTTAGCCAGACTGGACCTATTCAAATGGTCCGGTCCCATACTGAGTCATTTGGATATAAGGAACTCTCCAAGTGTAATTTGCTTTGCCAAGTCCTTAGGGCTTTGATTTGGTCGACCATTTTTCCCTAGATACTCGTACTAGCAAAAATGAGTAAGAATAATTACAAAAACAAAACATACACAAAAACCACGACATCACCATGACAGGTTCAGAACGTAAATGTAGGAGTGGAAGTACTTATCAAGCCGATGAGATAACGTGTCAACTGTACAACTACAAAGTAATGTCGAGGCTGAGAACAGTACAACGTCGGTGGTGAACACCATGCTACAAGGCATGACTAGGAAGAGAAGGCATATAGATCCAATACCCTCACCACCTTTAGACCAGCCAGAATAGGTCCCATGTCAGCGAACAACTTTTTAGAACCGGCATCAGGTGGTACTTGAATCTTCTCGCGGAGAGGTTGTCTCCAAAGCACCGTAGAAGGCTCTGGAAAAAATGGAAAAACAATGCTCCAACAAAAACAGAAGCGGCCCAGAGAGTCGTTTACGCCGCTGGACAATGGGAGGCCACCCATCAGGCCGGGTTGACTCTCCACTGGAAAGATTTTTCGTTTTTTCACAGGTAATATTTACCACAATTTTCTTGCGGTTAATTTTTTGAGCACCTCCGGTTTGAACATACATTCTGGGAAGTATTCTCCATCATTAATTTTAAATGCCGAAAAGGTAGGGTGATTTTGGTTTTTCCAGTCTTCTGGTCCAGTTTCTACTTCTTCATTAAGCAGTTTGCGCAAATATTTTGGATGCATCATGTTTGCTAACTAATGACCGGAGTGAGTAACTTTTCATTCGTTTTTCAATTAAAGATCTTTTTGTTAATTTCGGCAGCTGTGGCAATTAAAGTGGAGTCACCTTGTAGACCATCTAATGCTATTTTTATTTAAGATAACATTTGTTGAAGATTTAATAAGGCTTCGTGGTGGATATCGTTATTATATTCATTTAAATGCGCTCATCTTATTTGTGCACAGAGGTGAAAATTAGAAATCCAGAGGTGAAAATTAGAAAAGATGTTAAACAATCATCATACGAATTCCCCAAGTTTTTCTTTTAACCATCCATGCGGTTGGGGGTAGGGATTGCAATCCCGGACCTACGGGATTCATAAATTTTAAATCCCGGGATTCACTGCAAATGAGATCCTCTAAGATGGTTTTGCTTAAATATTTTTATTTCTCTCCCAATTGCGAAAACCATTTATATATTTTAATGTTGCATTCTGACCAAAAAGATTGTTTCCACTCCTATCACAGTAAATTATCAATTACATCACACTATCCATGACATGTAAATTGATTATTACAAAAGGTGTAACGTAATGAGAAAAAAAGTGTTACGTAATGTATTTACATGTATATATATTACCTAACACTTTTAATAAAAAGAAAAATTTTTAATTAAAGAAAAATTTGATTTTTGAAAATTAAATATTTCAATTCATTTTGACACAGAATAATGCAAAGCCTACCACAATTTGTAAACTATTTGCATTTAATTTATATTTAGTAGTTCATATTTCAAGTAATTATACGCGTTTGAGCATTAAAACAAAGTCGTAGAAAAAGTATATAACAAACCTCGAGCTGCAAACCATTTTCCATGCTCGTGAAGGTACTGCACTCGCCGCTACGCGTCTCGTGCGCAGTATTTTCCCTCGCATGCAAAATGATATTTACAGTGCTAGGTATGTAATATACTAATGTATCTAGGTATTAAGCGTGAATTAATACTGCGTGGCAGTTTATCTTTCTAATTGCTTTTCTCTTCTAAATCGACTGGAACCACGTCCTCAGTTATATTTTCGTTGTTATCTGCGCTCGATCATGTAACAGTGTGAGGAGTTCGATCACCAGTTTCAAACTCCATGTATGCTCCTTTATGTAATGTTAAATAATCTTTAATTAAAAATTTTATAGAGTTTCGACTTGGAACGGTAAATATGTTCCTGTGGTTTATGATCTCACGTTAGCTCATATGACATATCCCATTAACAGGGACTGGGGCAGGCGGGATTTTTATACCCGTACACCAAAAACAAAAAAATATAAACCTTAAAGAAAGGCCCTCAAACTAGATCCACTGCTATTCAAAACGAAGATGAGGAGCTACAAGTAGACCTTAAAAATATTTTAGATACTTGGGCCGCTTATTTTGAGAATCTTCTCAGAAAAAAAAAAAAGATTGATTGTGTGTACCCACATAAGAAAAATCCCATGACGTTCCTCTACAATATTCTTCATTTTTTTCATCTTGATTTTGTTATCCGTGCACAATTTTGTGTAATTTTTCTTTTTGATTTAAATTAGTTTTAACTGAAAATTCTTCATAGACGATTGAGTACAATGTTTGATTTTTTGTTCCCTATGCTGAGGACTACCAGTCGTAGTAAGATACGTATTTCCAATTGAAATGTCAGTATCAATATCTGCATCACTATCGCATACTGTAAGTTTTTTGTTACAACTTAATAAATGTGCTCTTAGGCGCTTTACTTTGTTGCTAATTTCACAATCACAGCGCTTACACTTTACTTTTGTAGAATTTTCGATACGAACTAGGTTATTCAACTCAGCAGCATTTTTACATTCACTTCAATGCATTCTATATTTCTATGGGGAAAATTATTTTTTATTTCAAAATTCAAATCAGCATTTTACTTTTAAAAATTTATATGATTTAATCAGATGTACATACTAACATTAGTTTTACAATATACGATTCAATAAACTCACAACATTTCTTACTAAGATTCACTTTAATAATGATTGGAGTATTTTCCTTTTCAAGATTTACATATATGGGATGATCCACGTCAAACGGGCCACCGCTGCGACAGAAATTTGGAGAGGTTTAAAAAAAACGTGAGCTGGCTCTATATTTTTGTATTAGTGTCCTCTTTTCAATAACACGTGGCGTTTTGAAATTTTTCAAAATGGCGCCGTCAAAATAAAGCGTTAATACCAACATTTTTGAACATCGTACGTGGAAACTAGTTATGTACTAACAAGAACTAATATTTTTAAAAAATAGATTGTGAATTTTAAAATGATTGTAGAAGTCTATCTTTAAAAATTTATATAATTAAAACAAAATTAAAATGGCGGCTTTCAAATCGCGCCAATTCATCAAATTTGCATTTTTACCAACAAAAGCTAATTCTACGGCTTGAAAATTATGTTTTTGGTTTCAAATAGTTGTAGCATCAATTTCTCACAATTATTCAAAATGGCCCGAGCAAAATACCGTCTTTTTTATCAAAATCACAGTTATATTAGCAAAATCGTTTTTGTTTTGAAAAATAAAACCAACTTCAGAACATCTCACGTTTTTTAAAACCTCTCCAAATTTTGGTCGCAGCGGTGACACGTGTGACACAATTAAACATGATTTCTAAAAAAAAACGGAAAACCCACCGGGTCAACTTCTTTTTAAAAATATCCGGATTTTTGCCAACCCTCCTATCAGGAGAGAGAGAACACCACCATCTTGGACCAGGCACCAACTATGAGGGTGTAATTTAAGCGATTAAGGTGACTATTCTGGCTGAAAACTAATCCTTAGACACTGCTGAGTGCAAAACAGCTGGGTTAGTCGGAGAAGCGCTGGTGAACCAACTGAATAGTGAAAAATCTCTCCCATTGCTAGAAGTACAAAACGCTAGGATGAACATAAGACTATGGTAGTTGTTTGGAAATCAGGATGATTGTAATGGGAATTTAAGGAATCGACGACAAGTGAAAGACACTATCAGTAACAGGAAATATGCTTAACAACCGGTTTGGAAAAGTCATCGTCTATTAACCTTAAAATGTGAGGTCAGTAGAGAAATAAGAAAGGGGACTGTCGACATCTTGAGGGAGGTACCTTCTATACAACCACCGCCCAAGTAGTCAACCGTAACCAAAAAGACTTTCGATGGGGTGGAAAACATGGTAGCGAAAGAGGTTGAAGCTCCAAAGGATTATACGAACATCGATGATGCGACCGAAGAGTTTTTAAACGGATTGATTAACATTAAGATTCCTCGTCAACAACATCTAATGGAGGTGGCGACTTGAATGTGTATAAAATCATACGGCAAAACATTAAACCTACGGTCAAGAAAAGTTCACGGGTCAAATATACCTCCCCCCGTTGATTTATGCTCAAGACCATTCTCGAAGACCTCTTAGAATAAATTTCAAAAATTACGATGACTAAGATGTTTTGCATTTAGTACTCCTACAATCTATAACATTTTAAAAATATATTTGTTACGAAAGAAGCTTATAATTGATTACTGTATCGGATATGCCTCAGTATTTTGAACAAGCTGTAAGAAATTCAAGTATAACTTTATTTAAGTCAAGAGGAATTGGTCCGCTATTTCGGGTGATTTGAAGAATTGATAAGCAGAAATACTTTTAATAGAATTAATTTAAGAAGGAAAAATCCCGGGCGCTGTACAATCAAATAGGTCAAAGTAAGAACACTATGGTCACACATAAAAAGGTTCTCAATTCATAAGAGTCAAAGATTATAGATTATCTTGTATTTGATACGTGAGCATGTCGCATGATAACATCTATTGATATTTTGCAGCGAGAAATTTATTGAAAGGAAGTAAAGGTACCAATAAATTTAGCAATTGAGAAAAACTGCTCATACCGTCGTATCGTTCGTATATTACTCATTTACTTTCTCACCATTATATTTGTTTCAAATCATATGTCTTAGCTTAGTGGTCAAATATAGATAAAATGAGTTTTATATTCGTCACAACAGACGCAAGCTAATTATTCAAAAAATGTATTTATTATTTATATAAATTTAAAATCTTTCAGTTATAGTCAGTAAAGATAAGAAAAGGCAAAATTAATTCAAGAGAAAATACTTTTGCAATTAGTTCGATGTGGTATAAATTAATCTGTGGTTATACCATTTTAAAAAATTGATTAACAAATTATAGTGTAACTGTTACTTATCTATTACTTTACTTTTTTTACAAATACTTGTTTAAATTGTATATTTTTTTGTGTTATTGTGTAATCATAAAAGTCATATACAGTACATACCATCCATCGGAACGCAAACAAATAAAACGATATCGGAAATTTTCCGACATTGTTAGTTCTAAGGCCTTACAGTAATTACTAGGGTTAAAAATTGAAGATCAACAACAATTCAACATCAATTTATCAAATTTTTATCTTTCATTTACTTTTCGTTAATTATTCTATTTTTTTTCATTCTGATTCATCATCACAATTATTAGTTTCGATTTATTAACCTTTCACCCTAGCCTGTGTAACTTTAATTTAAGATTACATTCGACTATGTATTACGAACAACTGTAGGTTTAGAACGAATAAATATACATACATACATTTTGGACTAAAACGATGAAAACAAACAAATAAATATTAAATCGTCCAACAAAATAAAAAATATTATTATATTTCAAATAGTAATTGGATGGACTATATGTCAAATTAATTATAATATAAAGCGAAATCATTATCATTACAATTTTAATTAATTTTTTGAAGGTGTGGCTAACTAATTAAATCTACGTTGATAAAAATTAAAAACGTAACGTAATATCCTCAGACGTTCGTTATGCTTGTTCGAAATATTTTTCTTTTGAAATCAATATATGTAATTCAATTTCGTTGTTTGTTTATGAAAAAAATAATAGTTTAAACAGGAAACCCACCTGCTTCGAACACAAAGGTTATATTTTTAAAATAACTCATAACATGGATCGGTAAATAGATAAGTTTCAAATAATGAACAAATGACTCTTGCTTAGATTATTAGGTCAATTTATCTTTATCTTAGATTTTTATGTAAACAATGAATGACTTTTTATATAAAATAGGCGCGTTTTTTCGCGCCAATACCACAAATTTTTGTGGAGTTTTAAGATGCGAAATCTTTTGGCATATTTGTGTCATTTCATCTATCAAAGCAATATAAATTTAAAAAAAACTTCGAGTTACAGTGAATTGAACCTACAAACATTTATGTCATCGTTATCAATAAACATTCGCAGAAAAATTTTTTTTAATGAAATAAATCTCATTACAATTTTTTAAACGAAACATATTTGTCATGTTAAAGCATGTGATCAGTTACTAGCAATCAAGAACAGTAATAACATCAATTAAAATTAATCACAATGTTATTCGCGACGATCGAGTTGTTAGGCGGTTCATACCCGATAATTAGGTAAAGGATCTGATCAGTGATGTTTTGCGAACTGTATCGAAGATTAGTCGGACGAAAACGCATTCAAATAACTCAGGTCATAGTCGAGCGTCTTGGATACATGGCAGTGTTCAAGAGGAAATTACTTTACCATGCTACATGGCTACGTGGTGTACCAGTTTTTCGTTGTAGTCGTGGGATCGGAATCTTCATAAAAAAATATTTTTAGAGTATCGTTTTTTAATAGGAACGTTATTGGTAAAATTAATGCGATATCTATCTCCTGCTTTTGCAATAGGTATAAACACCTTTTTAATGTGTTCAACTTCCCGTTTAACGAAGAAACTTATGACTAGTTTTCCAATATTTTTGTTAAAATTGGGATTTTCTACTTTTTCTTCTGATACTTTTGCAACAGTTGACCAATTTTTTAGATACGAATTAAGAGAATCGTAGTATGTATTCTATCGAACTTCATTATGGAGAATAAAAGCGGAGCCTTCAGCTTTCTCGAATCATGCTTTGGGAGCGGTAACTTTTAAAATACTTAATCATCTGTAACTTGTTGAACCAACTTTTTGGTTTGATCGTTTTTGTAGGATGTCTAAATCTAGAGCTAACAGCTTCAAACTATGAGCTGCGTATCCGTACGATATTATATGATCTTCTGAGGTTCTTAGTTAGTTTAGTTTATCGCATTTTTACCATATATTACTTGCATTATTGGTTCGGTTCCAAACAATGTAATTTGAACATTAAATTGCACTTCGGTTTAATTTGTACACTGTACGACCAGTTTTTATAAATTTTCAGTTGTGTTTTTCCCGATGGTGATGGTGACACACCATGGTGACTTCTCTCTATTTCGCGCGAACATGGCTTGACAATACAGGATTAGAGTTGGCCAATCACAAAACGGAAGTTTTACTGACTTTAAAGACTCCTTGATATACCACCTAGTGACAAATACTCATTGGTGGCACTAGAGAGCGGATAAGTAAGCTTCTCGATAACGTTAGCACATCAATATTGGATGTAAGAGGCACCCATATGGGTCTCAGCGGTAAAAAGGTCATCTTATGTTAGACCTATCAAATCAGCCTACAAACTGACATCGTTGCGAATATGCTGCGCTTTCCGCAGGATGTCTGATGAGGTCGTAGATGTTATTGCGAGTAGAAGGGATGCTCCTCGACATTACAGCAAAATAGCTATCGGCACTGCGTATAGCAACACAAAATTATAGTGACCGACGAAACAAAAATAGGAGGCTTCCCCAACGGTCGATGGACCTTTGTCCTGATCCCTACGTAAAAGCATGGACAACAAGGAAACACGGTGACGTCAACCATCATTTGACGCAGATGGTTTCGGGGCATGCATGTTTCCGTGAATACTTATACAAGTATCAGCACCAACGCAACCAAACTGCCTCTACTGTGAGGAAAAGACCGCTGAGCATGAGCTAGTCGCATGCAGAAGGTTAGCAAAGGCACGAAGACTTATAGAGCAGCATATTGGAGAATAAATCACTCCGAATAGGCTCATGCAATTTATGCTGATCTCAAAAGACAACTGAGTCATAGCGAATAAGATCATCACAAGTAGCTTCTCAAAATGGAGCTCCAGAAGTACTCGGCACCTAGTTCTGACCAAGTACCATCACAAAACGTCACAACGGCACTGGCCTCGGTGCTTCAAACACTCCTCGTCAAGCCTGGAATTGAAAGAAATTCGGGACCAACTAAAACACGGAACTGTGCAATATGTAAAAACATTTTAAGGGTAAATACTACATCCATACAGTGTAACAGCTGTAAAGAATGGTGCCATTTCAATAACTGCTCAGATTTTTCCAAACTATGTAGTGCCATGTTCCTAAACATCAAGTCTTATTGTAGCTTCAACAGTCTTTGGTATGAAGCCTTTTTAAACCAGTTCTATATATAGGTGTGCAGTCGTCTGTATATAATATGGTGGTTATACCTTCTGGTGGAGACTGGAGTAGGTAGACTGCTAAGATAAAGGTTAAAAAGCGATAGTGAGAGAACTCTATCTTGAGGTACAACTTTCCTTAGTACTCTCATTTTCGATCTGCAGTTTCTGAAATCAACATAAGTTTGGAGGTTTCTCAAGTTACACAGCCAGCGCTATATTATGCATAGCGGGTTGGTATTTAGGATGTCGTTTAGTTTATTGCAGCGTGCGAACCTGTATCAAAAGCTTTTGATCAATAAAGTGCCACTAAGATTGTTCTTGGACATGGCTGTTAATTGTTATTGGTTTAGGCCGTAGCTGATTTGATTTTGGATTTTGTGGAGAACGGTAGTTGTGGTGTGCTTTTCGGAAGTTGATGTGGAGCTAAGTTACAGCCTGCAGGAGCTTGATATCCATGGAAACAAAAGTGGTTCAATCATTTTTGAGCTAAACAACAGGGTAGAGATCTGTCTGTACGACTATCCTTCTTCGAATTTTCCTGGTTTTAGAATGGAATTAGTTTTAGCCATTTAAACATATCATTGAAGGTGATCATGCAGTTATTTTCATGTCTTTGAGGATGGTTTAAACCCTTTTACTTTCCATAGACTTTTACTGGGTTCGAATTTCGATTTACTCACTAGCTCTTTCCATTTGTTTTCTTATGTTCTATGACTAGCTTGTGTATTTGCTGGTTTAGGTCCTGGATTATGGGGCAGACGCTTCTGCTTGAAAATTTGGTTTAATGAACTGTATTTTACCAGCAAGGATGTTACGGGTTATTGCTTTGTTGAAAATATTTCTGAATTTTTCTCACCAGATAGATAACTCGGTGTTTAAGTGAGAATGTTATAGATCGTGGTGTGTGTTCACATAAGGTTTGTTTCTTGAAGAACCATGACTAGAATATTATTATTGCACATAAAGTTAATTATATCGTTTAGCTTATTTGTTAGACCGTTGCAGTTAAGTTGTATCATTTTCACATCACTTGGAGTATCTGGACGTGTGTTCATTTCATGCGCGATGTGTTTTGCTGTGTGCTTGTGTTGGCTGGTTGACTAGATAATTGGCAGAGTGCTGCAAAGTTTAGACAATTGCTGGTGTATATAAAGGTCTAAGCACTTTTTGGGGTGATACCTTTTTTTAAAACCGTTGCACTGGACGGATATTGTGTTTGCTATTAGAATATGTGTACATACTGCACAGAGTCATATTTTTGTTGTTGAGCCAGTGTTTGTTTCAATACCGGCCATGGTGAGAAGAGTTTGAAGCAGTGAGGCCAGTGATATAAGATCTGGGTGATGTCGATGAAACTCTGGTGCAAAAAATGCCTTAATAATACATTGTGATATGCGACAACGAGCAAACAGTCGTCTGGTGCGAGGAAACTCTACCTAAGCTTAAGAATATAGAGAAATCTCTCACGATACTATAAGCTTTTGAAACTATTGGTTATATTCTACTAAGACTAACTCATGTCAGTCGATGAATCCACAATTGGACGCTGTTGCCGGCAGAAAGTTGTGGCATCTGTTTAGTTTTCTCGCAAGGAGATGCAGATATCCACAAGGAAAAATAGTACAAAAAAAAGAACAAATAAATGTTTGTTGCGGACTCTTCTTTAAAGAATACAGAAAAAGCTCAGTTCACATAAAATATAGCTCTGCTCTATTTACAAAAAAAAACATCAATACAAACATGGCATTCGTGGGAAGAAACAATAGCACCGCATGGGGTCGCATAAGGAAATGCTTGAACTCACTTTGAATGGGAGGAATATAGCCATATTTTGCTCCAATGTAACCAATAATAATAACATCTAATAACTTAATTCCCTACAGACCACAGGAACCAGTTCCGTTTCGGTGGAGAAAAATGTATAAATTTCCGAAATGCATGAGAAAAAAAAACATTCAATCGGAAGACACATAAGAAATCAATCTAAATTTCAAAATAAATGTCAACGTCGATAACTGTCATCCGCAAAAACTGCGGAGAGTTCATGTATTCATCATTTACCGTGCCTTCAAAAACCGCATAAATAATTGGAACAACAAGCTATCGCTATAAATCTCAGAAAATAGACTGCGGATAAATACAGTCAGCAATCTGCTCTCCGTAACGATACAAAGTTAGGAGTGTTTAGATGACTTAAACGCTCACCAGTTAACATCACATTTTAACTTATCTGACGATCTATGAGGAAAATGTTTTAACCCATTCAAATCGATCGACTCATTCCGAACATATATGTATATCACCACAAACAAGAGTTCCCAGGATTTGACAGTTGACAGCGCAAAACACTCAAGTCTCAACCACTTCAAAATAAGCGAAAGCATTATTTATCATTATATCACATACTAATAATGATCTCGATCCAGAGACTAATAACCAAATGCAAGTTAGATCACAGATGCAGCATGTGCACAAATTTCTCAATAGCAAAATGAGAAGAATTTCTAACACAAATTGAAGACAAGCTGGCAAAATTCGTGTACGATCCAATCTACGCCAAATAATGTGTCCGAATCCCATTCCATTAGGGACATACCTGAAAATTAGTCCAAACTGACGTAGCACAAATAACAGATGAGCTACGTGACACTGATCCAAGTAACTTATGGATTAAGAAGAAGTCAACAAGACAAAAAAATCGGTCAAGTGCGAATGAAATTCGCTCGTCCAAAGTTCTGTGAACGAACCGGTGCACGGGAAAATTGTAACAAAAAATTGAATGGCTTTCAAATTACACTGCGATAATGAGCCGAACAAGATTTTTTCTCCCTTCCCTACTCCTATCCCTTCAAAATAGAGAAATATAATTATTCGAAACTTTGCTACATTTTTCTTTAAAAATTTACCATACTCTTGTCTCTGTGAATGTCTGTGCCGCGGGGTTACTACTGATACCATATCATCAACAAACTTTTCATTATTACATATTATACCAGTCTAAATTTGCATTTTTATATTTTTTTATTCGAGTAGTAAACAGCAAGGGTGACGGTATACATCCTTGTCTTATAAATTAAGCCCTAAAATATTACCAAACAAAATTCAATAGTTTTTCAATGTTTGAAGATAAATACATTTTCCCCAATTTATGTCATCTGTTATAAAAACTTATATATAGATATATTTTAATCAACCCTTGTACAAAATTCAACCCTTCGAAAGTGGAAATACTCAAGATCCAAATTTAATGCATCTAAAATAAAACTCATTCGGTTTATTTATTGGTTTAATTAATATTTATGCATAACAATAATTTAATTAGAAATTTTATAACAAAAAAAAATTTGCAAAATATTTAATTTTTATAGAAAATAAAATTATAATCATTTCATTTTCGTTTAAAGATGTTTGGAGAGGGAACAAAATTTCTTTTAATTAAAATTAGAGAGCGGCGCTTCAAATCATTTTCAATTTTATTAAAATATAAATAAAAAATTATATCAATATTTATACAATTAAAATCATATTAAAATAATCAATAATAAAATTAAAAACGTAAGTTAATATAAAAAATGTCATAAAAAAATGCATTATATCCATACAAATATGTAAACAATTTTTATAAGAAAAGAGAACGCGTCATTTTTGTTTTATCTGAATTTTGTAAAGGTCATGTTTTTTTTTATTATTTTTTTTTTTTCAAATTAAACAGTTTAATAACCAAAAATAAAACAAACCTAGTAACAGGAGTTTAACCTCTGATGCAGCCCGTTCACCATCAGCTCGTAATGCTCTATCTATGTTTTTAGATCTTTCTATTGCCTCTTTATCCCTTGAGGTACTAACGGCGCAACCCATTTTTAATTAATTTATTATTTTACACAAAATTTGATTAGAATATGAACACTTGTTGCACTTTTAATATATATATTTTTTTATTCTATTTTTTATAAATAATTTCTTTTTTTCTAAATTTTATATCTAATATAATTGTTTTCACATATAAAAAACTAAAACACTCTCGGCACTTTCAACGCATGGAAATTTAAACGTTAGAACGATGTGAATCATCGAAATTCATCACAAAACATGAATATGAACACAAGAAAATAACAAAAAATATTTGTATTACAACTGGCACAAACGAAGTGTTGTCGACACCGCCCGATAGCAGTAAACGTAAAAAAATGCAATTAGGTAGTACCAACGTTGAGTAATTTTGTTTTTGTAAAAGACAATTTTAATGATTTTTTTGTGGTTTAGTTGGTAAAATGAGTTGAGTTAAACAAATTTGAATATAATTTCGATTTATTTTAAGATTTTTATTGTTTTTGGATTTATTATTATTGATTTTGCCTTTTATCAATTATCATTTTTAATGATTTATAACAACAATAATAGAAAGTTTGATTCACTAATAGTTACAATTTAAAATTATTAATAGTTTCAATTTTAAATTGGTGAATATTATAAGGAAGTAAGCATAAATTAATATGTGAACGGTGCTTACTTATCAAAGACACATTTCAATTAATTTAGTACTGTAAAATTCTAGACACAATATTTGACGTTACATCGATTCAAAAACTAAAATATCACCCGGAAATTACAGCTTTGTAGAATGTTATTTTCTATGAGCGTAAGGTAAACTAATTTATATAGACGCCGATTCGGTCATGGGTATTGATTAGAAGGGAGTTCAGTTACTAATATTTTTAGTGATACCATATATTCCCGTCCAGGCCAAACATTAAGTAAGACTTTAAATATTTTTAGTACTAATGTGATCTTTCACTAATAATATCTGGGATACGTTCCGAAACTTTACTATAGCTAAATATTTAATGCACAAATCAAATCACCGCATTAAAATATTTAATAAATTTAGTTAAATAATTTCTGAACGACGATCATTAAGTAAAATATTAAATACACAAATACTAATACAATCTGTTAAAATCGTATGTCAGAATAATTCTTTCATAAAATGTTTCATTTGAATAAAATTAAAACCGAAAAAATTAAAAACTAAGATAGAAATTACTAACCATATTGTTATAGAAAACTTGCATTTCATTCAGAATTTTAAAAATATATATGCTGCAATTTCAAAATAAATTGAACTGTCAATTTGAAATCGTTAAATTTTAAATAATGCTTATGTATATGTGTATTGAATCTTTAACTCTACTCGAGAGCACATTTAATTTTTTAATAAATGTGGGCGGGGCGTAGTATGTTTCTGAACGCAAACAGCTGTCAAATAGTTAAATATTAACTTTACTATTTTGTTTCTGAACGACCGGATTTAAATGATATTTAAATATAGTTAACTATAGTAAAGTTTCGGAACGTATCCCTGGAACTGAAAATAGGTAACACTTATTTGCATACCCGGGTAAACTTTCGAAAGAATATCGACTGTTTTTGTTAAGATTAAGGATTGAATTGTTCCCTTAAATTATACAAGGTGTCCGCCGGGAAGGTATACTACTTTGTTTGTTTATAATTTTTGATGAAAAAAAAGCGAATGGATCTTATATTGATAAATGTCTTATTTAATGTCGGTAATTATGTATGGAATACAATAGCAGATAAATGTCCGCCTCTGTTAGTCTCACAAATGCGAGCCCTTTTGAGCACATTTTTCATTACATTCTCACACATTTCACGCGGTATTTGATTAATATCATCACGAATATTTTGTTTGAGTTGCTCAAGCGTTTCTGGTTTGTTTGCATAAACCTTGTTTTTCAGATATCCTCACAAAAAGCAGTCAAATCAGACGACCAAAAATTTCACGTTTCGTTTTCTCCCAAAAATTTCATGTAAGTTTCTCATCGTCACAGTAATCGATGATTGATTTTGATAATATGTTTTAACGATTAAAACACGTTGGTTTATTGAATATTTTTCCATAATAAATTTGCCACGTGTCTACTTTACGACTGCCAAATATGAACTGTCAAAACTAATGTTTACCAAAATGGCGGCAAAACAAAGTAGTATACGTTCTCGGCAGACACCCTGTATAATTTACATAGCTTTAGATGCACTCATTATTATCATTTTCTTTATCTAGAAGTTTTTTGTTCTTCTGTCGGTTATCGATTATATTCGGTAACAAACGCAATAAACTTTTTGCAATAAAAGTTATCAACAGTGTTTTATTCATACTATTTAATTTACTACAAAAAGCATAATCTTCAATAGTTTTGATAAATTTCATTTCATTCGATTTTACACTCACCGTCGACGAGAAACAAACATTGAAATTATTTTATTGAACTTGATTTAAATACTAAATTCAACTAAATTGATTTGATTTAACAAAAATTAAATGTAAATAAAGTTTTTTTGTGAATTTGAATAAATTAGAATTATATATAATAATAAAGCAAAACCAATTATAAACTTGAAAAGTCAAAATAGCGGAGCTTCGATGGACACTTCGTCATTTAAAATAAAACACTTTCCAATGGATATGGATTGCTGAGTTGAATTGATTGTTGCCAATGGGAACTGAGTACTGACCTAAATTTAAAAGTATGTATCTTCAACTGATGAACATATCTTTTCCTCCACTTTATTCAATTAAATTCAACTAGACATACGTCCTGCAGCTTAGCTCAATTTTCGTTTATTGTGAATTGTAAATCACCAGTAGAATATGTTTATTACTTTATTCCCAAATATGTTTATTCCACATTCCACAATGTGAACTGTGAAAAAAGTTCGTTACTAAGGTCACAGAACTATTTCCTTGAATGAAATCCAAACATTCTCTATCGAATCAATAGAATTTGAGATAGAAACAGAAAGATAATCTCCTGCCTCCTTACCTGTCTACAAAGTTTTAGTTTATGCAGATTTTAGTTTAGTTGTGAAACATATTGTTGGGTACGCAACAAATAGGTGTGCTACCCACGAATCTATATATAATTGTATTGAATTATATTGTATTCATGTAACATGTATTGTACCGCTATTTGAAATGTTTTGTAATATCAAAGATATTAAATAGGGCATTCTGTATCTACCGATTAGTGAAAGCGGATCTTAATATTAAATCATAATTTAAATAATAATTATATTATAAAATTATATGTTGTGTTTTAATTCATAGTATAAAATCCACTCGTACCTCGTACACAACATATTGGCGACGTCGGGAGCGTTATTTTTCGATTATTTTTAAAACATCGATTCATAAATTCATTTTGTAATCAACTGACGAGCCTAAGGGAACCAGCGAATACAAAAAATTTTAGCCAACAACAATTCATGGTAACTTTGAAACATAAATATGATAAATTATTTCAATCTTCACTGGGTCTATGCAATAAGGCTGAAGCAGCAGTTCATATCAAACCAGGTTCAAAATCAATTTTTCGTCCAAAACGACCAGTACCTTTAGCATCCTTAGAAGCTGTTGAAAACGAATTAAGTCGTCTTGAACAAATCAATGTCATTACGCCTATTAATTATTCAGAGTGGGCTGCTCCAATTGTGGCTGTAAAAAAAACAAATGGGTCAATTCGAATTTGTGGCGATTTTTCTACTGGTTTAAATGAAAATCTAGAACCTCATCAATATCCTTTACCATCACCAGAGGATATTTTCGCATCTTTAAATGGAGGTATATTTTTTTCTAAAATCGATTTTTCAGATGCCTATCTTCAGGTGCAAGTTAGTAACGATTCTAAACCATTGTTAACGATCAACACACATCGTGGACTTTATCGCTACAATCGACTACCTTTTGGCATAAAATCGGCTCCTAGTATATTTCAACAAATTATCGACACAATGTTGTCTGGCTTACCAGGTGTTGTTAGTTACATAGACGACATAATAATCATGGGTAAAACTGAAGATGATCATGACAAAAACTTACATGAAGTTCTTAGTCGCATACAAGACTGGGGTTTTCATCTTAAAGTTGAAAAATGTTCATTTAAAATGCCTCAAATCAACTATCTTGGTTTTATTATCAACCGTGATGGTCGCAAACTTGATGTCGAGCGAATTAAGGCTATATCACACATGCCTGCACCAACTAATATCACAACAGTCCGTTCATTTCTTGGTATGATAAATTATTATGGTCAGTTTATCAAAGAAATGAGAGACATAAGAGCACCTTTAGACAGGTTACTCCAAAAAAATTCAAAATTCGTATGGTCAAACGAATGTCAAAATTCATTCAACAAAGCAATAGCCATATTACAATCAGATTTGGCTCTCACACATTTCGATCCAAGAAAAACAATCATCGTTGCTGGTGATGCTTCAAACTATGGTATTGGGGGTGTCATTATGCATCGTTTTCCAGATGGCTCTGAAAAAGCTATCGCTCATGTTTCTAGATCATTGACCAAAACTGAACAAAATTATAGTCAAATAGAGAAAGAAGCATTGTCTCTAGTATTTTGTTTAAAAAAGTTTCATCGCATGCTACATGGTAGAAAATTTATACTTTTCACTGACCATCAACCACTTTTGGCAATTTTCGGATCAAAAAAGGGTATTCCAGTATATACAGCGAACCGTCTTCAACGCTGGGCATTACAATTGCTGTCATATGATTTTGAGATTAAGTACAAAAATTCAAGCAATTTTGGTCATGCAGACGTGCTATCACGTCTCATTTATCAACAGAAAGTTTCAGACACAGAAGATTTTGTAATAGCATCAATCAAACTAGAAGCTGAAGTGAAACGTGTATTGGTAGATAGTATACGTGAATTGCCAATTACGTATGACACTGTCGTTCAAGAAACCGCAAAAGATAAGTTGTTACAACTAGTTTCAAAATATATTCGCACTTCATGGCCAGATAATATCTTAAATGATGAGTTGAAGACATTCTACAACCACAAAGATTCATTAGCTGAATCTGAAGGTATTATAATTTATTTAGATCGTGTTGTAATTCCTTTTTCATTACAGAGAAAAATTTTAAAGCAACTACATAATGATCATCCAGGCATAGTTCGCATGAAAGCACTTGCAAGAAGTTTTGTTTATTGGCCAAATATTGATCAACAAATTTCCGATTGGGTCAATAGATGTGAAAATTGTTCAATGGTACTCAAGTCACCTATTAAAACTAAACTAGCATCATGGCCACAACCATTAAAGCCATGGTCACGCATTCACATAGACTATGCAGGTCCATTTCAAGGAAAACATTTTTTATTAGTTGTCGATGCATTATCAAAATGGCCAGAAATTTTTATAATGCCAAATACAACATCTACCGCAACTATAAATAAGCTGAAAGACATTTTTGCCAGATTTGGTTTACCAGACACAATTGTGTCTGACAATGGAACACAATTCACATCCTACATTTTTAAATCATTTTGTATTGAAAATGGTATTCATCATTCTTTTAGTCCACCTTTTCATCCACAGTCAAATGGTCAGGTTGAAAGGTTAGTGGACACATTCAAGAGAGCTATTCTCAAACTGGAGGGGGAAGAGATAACATCTGATGCACTTTTTACATTTTTAAAATGTTATCGATCTACACCAAATCCAACATTGCAAAACAAGACACCAGCCGAGGTTATGTTTGGAAGGAAGATTAAAACAAAACTCGATTTGTTACGTCCAAATCAAACATCAATATCTCAATCTCGCAATTCCGCCTTTGAGCAACAGTTTAATAATAAACATGGTGCAGTGGAACGAAGTTTTGTTCACAACGAAATGGTTTACGTTAGAGATTTTCGAACTACAAAACCTACTTGGATACCTGCCACTATTATAAGCAAATGTGGCACCGTTCTTTACAATGTTCAAGTTAATAACCATATATGGAAACGACACACAAATCAAATTATTAAAAGAAATGAGCAGGACAACAAAGTATACTCAACGTTATTTGATACTTTTAATTTATATGATGCTCATGTAAATCAAGCTGTTAACAATAACAATAAAGAAGAGAATCATACTCCAGCTACATCTGAAGCTACAGCTGCAACACCATCGTCAGCTATAATTATACCTAATTTGTCAAGTCTAGACATCACATCTGATCCAACAGAAATTACAACCATAACTATTGATGATGATGATGATGATGTGGATGACCATCTTCCAATTGCACGACGATTACGCCCAAGACAAAAATCCTAACTTACTGCAGCAAGTATCTTCAGAAGAGGAGGTGTTGGGTACGCAACAAATAGGTGTGCTACCCACGAATCTATATATAATTGTATTGAATTATATTGTATTCATGTAACATGTATTGTACCGCTATTTGAAATGTTTTGTAATATCAAAGATATTAAATAGGGCATTCTGTATCTACCGATTAGTGAAAGCGGATCTTAATATTAAATCATAATTTAAATAATAATTATATTATAAAATTATATGTTGTGTTTTAATTCATAGTATAAAATCCACTCGTACCTCGTACACAACACATATGAAGAGTCTTAATCCCTTTTTAAGTAATTTAAAACAAGGACCAAAACTAAACAAAATTCTGAAAATCTTTTGCAACGAAGGGAAGAAGAGAGTTGGAAGTTGGGAAGTTTAAAGCACAACAGTAGTGTATTCTCGGAATTTTTTCGTCACAAATCGTGGGGCATACGACACCCTTACAAAGTTTCAGCCCGGGCTAAAACATAAAACCATGAATAGATATGCGAAGAAGAAGCACTATTCTTCAAAAGTTATCGAACTTTCGAGCTTAACGAATTTTACTTAAAGTTGTTTACCCTCAGTTGTAGATCGTAGATCCTCCCCATCAAACCCTACCGTTCCCAACGGCTGGGACAATTTGATTGAACGAATCTTTAGACGAGCTTGGCTTTGAAATCACATATGGAAAAAAATGGAAGTTGTAGACGCAGGCACATGTAGTCTAATGAAAATATCATACATATTGATTTTCGGGTCATAGCGTTAGACATTTTATTGATACCCGCGTCTCAAGCTCTTTATAACGTCTATCCGTTACCGGAGGAATAATTACTGTCCACAAATGTTGTGGTAGTCGTGCAGTGCTCGATATTTAGAACAGTTGCTTACTATTTGTAATTCGAAAACGCCAACATTTTGGACGATCTAAGTTTCCCAAGAAATGGCAATCTCATCATGAAGCAGGCACGCGTCTTGTGACCAAATGCACAATGCTGACAGAATCGGATGGGCATTCTGTTTCGATGTATAAAATTGCAAGGAGTATTTTTGTATGAACGTATGAGCCACGCTAAAGGTTTTAAGACAGTCAGCTGGTTGGTATATTGGGATTATTGTCCATTATTCTAGACGAGAGTTTTGGGTTGACAACGCTTAATAGCTGTTTTTAAAGATCATGATCACTTTTGAGTAACAGTTGAGCACAAGCAGAAGTCGTGGCAGTAAATCACAATAAAAGGTCAATTGAGTTGAGATGAGATAAGGACAGCGGTGTATCTACAATTAGGAACATAAACTTCCTCGTAAAAATGTTTACACCGGACCAGTTTTAAACAAAGATTAGAGAGAAAGAGTTGTATCCCATTCACTAAAACCGAAAAACAAAAACAATTCAGAGAACCCACTATCTACACCTCAGAAAGTCGATATCGTCTCTTTAAGTGGAAAATTACCACATCACACTAGTGACTAGGGGGATCGGAATAAGATTAAGAAAAACCTGCGGTGAATCAGATGTTAAAACGCTGGAAGGAGGAATTACAAAATCCAGTATGAAGGGCTTCACTTCAAACCGAGGCATTTGGTGGAAAACAGTGATTGAATCAAGTGGTTTGAGACAGTTTTCCTAAAATTGCCGTAGGATTTGGCGTGAGAATGAGACAATTTCTTCTTTTTTCACACTATCACGATCCTTGACTTGATTTTATATTGGAAAATGAAAGAAACGCTAAACTTACATATTATTGCATTAATTGAAAAAGGCGAAAGGGAAGATAATTGGTAGATACAATACGAACGGTATTCAGCAATGTTTTGAACAAAATGTATGATATCCACTAGGATTTTCTAAGTTAAGAAAAAGGACCCAAGTGTTTATCCTTCTGTAAACCTTATTTTGCTTTCCATTGTTTTAACCCGGCAAAAGACATTTAGTAGGTTCTGAGTCTACCCCACGATTTATTACACTAACATATTCTGTAAGGGTTAATTGTAAGGGTTTTTATCAACAATCCCAGCAGGTTTACATTATATATTTTAAGTACAACTAAGAACTAAATAAGTAAATGATAAAAAAATTAGCGCCCTAGAAGGTATCAATTTTTCATTTTTAATTAACAATCGAGTGGATCTATAAACATCATTTCTGACTTTGCCGAGGGTAAGTTGTGCGAGAATAAACTATCCACAGTACTTTCAATTTGATGTAAGGCTGGGCAATTTAATGGTAAACGTTTATGGTTTAAACTAAATGATAATTTAATTACCATATATGCCTTAAATAATCAAAAACAATAAATTAAAAATATTATATTATCTGTAAATGAATTTTTGAAGAAAATGGGCTGGACACCCGTAAAAAAATTCTTAAAAATTGTGCATGTTACATAATTCCCGTGCACAAAATTGTGCATAATACATGTCATGCACATGATGTGCACCATGCCATGCACATGTCGTAAAACGCCTTAGCCGCATGTTTCACGAATAATAAAAAACGAAGCGAAACGAAATTTATTTAGTGATAAGAATAATAAACAAAGAATAACAGGAAAGTGAAAAAGTAGTTTAACATTTTCTAAAATGACTGGTTCCATTTAACTTTTTATGAGATAATATGACTTTCCAAACAATAAATTGATGAACTTAATTTTATTTTCATCTAAAATTATGTGCGAAAGAAATTTTTTTGTGAGGGTTAATGAAAACATTCCATAAAACAAACGGGCACTTTGAATAATTAATTTTAGTGATTCAAAAAAATTGGTAGATTTATTTAATATTTTTTCTTTGTCCTCTTTTGATTTCGGTTTACTAATATTTAAATTTATTTTTTATAATATTAAGAAAATTGTGGAAAATTAATATTATTTTTTATATGTAAGCCGAATATTTAAATTTTTTGATTTGTGTTTTTTTTTCATTTAACTTGTATCGTTCAAAAACTGGCGAAAAAAAGGATGCCTCATTTACCAATTCAATCACACACACACATTTTCCATTTTTTTTATAGACCCGCTTTTTAACAGTTTATTTAACAGACGACTTTTTTTAATGTTAAAACAGGATTCATTTTGTTCAACTGTTTATTTTCAAATTATGACAACCAAACTCTTGAATTGGCTTTATCATATTTATATATTAATAAATTCTAAAATGTCAACATAATTGTCATGACCAATTTATCGAATCCAGGCCAATTATTTGAAAACAAAACATTTAATTCCCTATATTGATTTTGGTTTGTGTAACCCAGTTAAATGATTGTGACAATTATTTCACTGGGGTTCTCAATGTTTGAAATTAAACGTTACGTTGAACGTTTATGCTGATTCTCGCGATTTTAAATTTAAATGTTTGGAGTTAATTTGGAATAAAAAGTAACGAAATTCTAGATTTACCCGATTCCCATACAGGGTTGTACAACTGGTCCAGTAATGCAGCAATGGGCGAGTACTGGCAATCACGACTGGGCCATTGACATAATTTTACTGGATGATAACTTCGGACAATAAATGGTTGCCATTCTTGGGTCAGATAAAAACCAACAGCAATGGCCCATACAAGGTTGTACAGTTGGCCTAGTAACGGAACAATAATAATGACCAGCATTTAGTAATGACCAAATACTGGCAACCATGACTAGTCCATTAAAAAAAATATACATTATTATCATATGTAAATTTAAATAAATCAAATACAAACTAATTTAAAATAAAATGAAAATAACGGAAAAAATTCAAAACTCCCCATACAAATGGTTTAGTTGCAAGAATGGCTGAGTAATGGAGAACTCCGCCCTGACTCCGCCATTAAAAAAAATATAAAATAATATTTTTTATACATAAATTTAAATAAATTATTTACAAAATAATTAAAATAAAATAGAAATGAAAATAAACTAAAACATATACCAACCTTTTCAATATTACCATAGTCTTTCAACCGACAAGGCGATAACTAAACTATATGTGAAATTTTTCAAACTATGTATTTCTAAAAGGGATAATACTCTAGTGAAATTTAAAAAAAAGACATAGATCGGCAAATTCATGGCTACAGTACTGGCCCAATAACAATAGCCAAGTTATATTTACCATTCATGGGCCAGTGCTTGGCCATTCAAAGGTAACAATATACTGGCTATTTTGTGTAAGCCATAGATCGGCCGATGATTGGTTCTAGTATTGACCCAGTAACAATAGCCAAGTACTGTTAACCATTAATGGACCAGTGCTTGGCCGTATGTCAATGTCTGGCAAAACCTACTTGGGTTGGTTTTGATAAATTGGTACCTGAGATCCGCCAACCCTAACAAAAATTTAATCTCATTTCGGTCAAAACGACAGACGGATTCAAATCTCTGTCAATATTTTTCATTTTCTTGTTGTTTGCTGTTATCTAGAAAACAGGATGTCCATGGTAACTGCTTCAAAAATGCGCATTATATTATTATATTTATCTTTAATTTTCCATAAATTTTTTGACTCTTTATTTACAGAAGACCAAATAAACTGATTAATAAACCAGCCTGGCGTGCCAACCATCAGCCATAACTTGTTGGGTCCTTATATTTCTGTAAAAATAGTAGAACTGAATATTGCAAACCCTAATTGAAATTTTCAAAAGTAGTCTCGCGGGTAACTATTATCCATTACCATGAATAGTGAACAGTGTACCCTCTACGAAGAAATTATTTTGCATAGATCTTACCCCTTTTTAACCTTTCGTCAACATTCCTGCTTACAATTTGGTGGGATCTCTTCTAGCCACCATCTTCAATTTTTGCCCACGATCTTCGATTTGGCAATGGAAAATATTCTTAAAAAAATTGTCTTTTTTATTTGACTTTTTTTAAAAATTATGTCATACTAATTCACACACGAGGTTAAGGTAAATGAATAACTCAGATTTCTAGATGTTTACATAATTCACATAACAACGACCAATCTATCTCTAAAGAATTGTACCTTTTAAGACAATATTCAATATTGGTTACAAGTAGTTTGTCAAACGGATACTGTCCTTAAAAGGCTTAAATGATAAAAATTGAAGTCTAAAAATGTCAGCAAGATTTCAGAAACAACACAGAAATAACATTCTGTGGTCGTTATATATTATATAACCTACTATTACCTATTGTATAATTGATTTTTTTTATTTTGCAAATGATTAGTCAAAATTCCCAACTTGAAGTTTTAAAAGCATTGTGTTAAAGTCTGCCATTGACTCAGCGTTGCTTATATTTGTGTAATTAAATCGTTTATGGTTTTTTTTATATAAAACTCACTATGCAGTACCATAAAGGTGTCTGACCTTCTAAACCCAAAAAAATTGTTTAGATTAAACTAAATCAAACAAAATAAAAAATTTTATTGAAAATAAAAATAAGTAAAATAAAAAATAAAATTGAACTTATTTTTAGGTTTGTTTACATAAATTTAATTCCGTTTAAAGGTTTAATATAATTATATTTATTTTGAGGAAAAGTCAGTTTCTCAAAAGAAAAGCCGATTTGTTTTTTTTTAAGGAAAATAGAAATTCTACAGATTAAGGTATAAATTTACTTTCTATAATATTAAATTTATTTTCAATTCTTATTGTTCTTTGTTATTACTACTTGTTACATCAAAAGAGTTGTTCTTTGTAAATGTTTAGCTTTAGATTTAAAACTTACCCTGTATTATGTTTAACAATTTTTTTACCTACCTGTCGGTAGGTACTATTTTTTAAAGGAAGAGCAGCTAATGGAAATATGTACATAATTGGTAATACAAATGGCCATTTCGCTTCGTGCTGCAAAAATTCATTGAACTTAACCCACTAAAATGAAAATAAAGGTTTTGTCATCTAGGAGTCTGATTCCTAGACTATAAGGATATAAAATTATTGAATAATTCATGAATTAATACAAGCTTATCTGGACCCTGTAGGCGTCTATCGTACCCGTATATAGTACCGCTAATTTGTTTTATTTTATATATTTCAACAAATGATAAAAATTATCAAATTATTTAAATAATACTGTCATGAATGCTTTTTATATTGCGAATCAATTCCTGTTGAAAAAGAAAGAAATGTTCCTGCATTGTTGAATGTTAATAACTTTATACTAATTGTTTTATTCGCATGCCATATTGGAATTTTGTACACTGATTCTCTCCTTTGGTAAAAATATTAAAGTGTCACGCCTTTTTTAGTGATACAAATAAATTATAAAATATTTTTTTATAATAATATATATATTATAACCCGAGCAGAAATTTGTCAGGGCTCTACTATAAAGATATGTAAACAAACTTTTATATTACCTAATTATTTTACGAAATCTTACATTAATAACCCTGAAATAAATTAACGATACGATATTATTATACAATTAATTCAGTGAATTATTTGTGATATAACATCACTCCGATGGAAGTTATCCCATCATGAATAGTAAGACTGAACCTAACAATATATGGTGTGCAATTTATGAAGTTTTTTTGCCATTCATACAATTGTCGATCGATTTAGTTTCGAGCCCAATAAGAATACTTTTAATATTAAAAAGTTTATCCATTCTCATCAGGACTAGCCGACTAGATAAACTACCCAAAAAAGTGAACGCTTATAAACCCAAATTGGTCGACTGGTCTAGTGAACTATAAGAAAACAAAAAACTTTCATAAACATATATTTATTAGATTCAGGCTTAGTAAATTTATTTCTGTAGATGACCACTATTGTCGTTATCCCAAGTAGGTTTTGCCAGACACTGACATACAGAACATGGTTTACAGAAAATAGCCCATGGTTTACAGAAAATACTTTGAATAGCCAAGCACTGGCCCATGAATGGTAAATATTGCTGGGCTATTGTTATCGTACCATTTTTTTTTTTTTTTTTTTTTATTGGAGGGCCTTGAGACTTACAGTTCAAGTAGCACTGCGACCTGAAGGTCTATTGTGCATACCCTGATTTTGTTATTAGTCAGTCGTCGTCTGTGCCGTTACTGGTTGTATTCTGTCATCCAAGTTGAGACTTTTAATAAAATTAATTAGCTCAATTGGAGTGACGTTTTGTGGTAATGGAAGTGTTAGTCTTCTATGACCAAGTTGGTTATATCTGTGCCCAGAGAGTTCAGGACAGCTGCAGATGACGTGTTCCATCGTTTCCGCATCCGAGTAGCAGAATCTGCACCTATCGGAAACAACAAGGCCTATTTTGTTAAGATGGTGGTTTAAAGGACCATGTCCAGTAACGCACCACGTTAAAATTCTTAGAGACTCTCTGTTTAAGTCGATTGTTTTTAAGGGTGAAACAGGGAGGTTACCTAGAAACTTCTTGGAGTGTACTAGTCCCTCTCTGCTTTTCCATAATTTAGCATTTTGTTCTTGTTCCATTGTTTGGATTGTGCTTTTGAGCGAACTCTTGGCCATTCCAAAGCATGGTTCCGGTCCAACAAATTTTTTATTGGCACCTTGCTTTGCTAAAGCGTCAGCGATAGCATTTCCTTGTATTCCTGTGTGGCTAGGTGCCCACACAAGTGTTACTGTGTTATTGCATGAGATTTTTAATAGATTTTGGTAGCATTCCCATACCAGTTTTGAATCAAAACGCGTAGATTTTAGTGCCAAGAGTGCTGCTTGGCTGTCAGAGATAATATATATTTCAATATTTTGGTATTTTCTTTCAGCGCATAGCAAAGCGCAACTGCTAATGGCAAAAATTTCGGCTTGAAATATGGTTGTTGTGGTGCCTAAAGCAACCGTTTGTTTTGTTCTAGGACCAAACACTCCTGCTCCCGTGCCCATGTTGGTTCGAGAACCATCTGTGTACCAGATGCTGGCGTTATGTGGCAGTGACCGTATGTAGTTTTTAATAAGATCTCTGGCCAATATCTTGACATCAAAGTGCCTATCTAAATCTATTGTTTTTGGCATACAATCCGAAATATGGTATGTATGCAGTTCAGCTTGTAATTCAGAAAGGATTTTAAGGTGTCCAGTTAGATTACCCGGCTTAAACCCTTCTGTGAGCTGCAGTCTATGAACGCTCAACACCGCTACAGATTTAACATGTAGGTGCAATGGAGAAAGCTTTAGAAGAATCTCCATTGCTGACGTTGGCGTGGTTTTGAAAGCACCTGTGGCACTAAGACACACAAGCCTTTGTATTTTTGTAAACATATTTTGAGCTGTTATTTGGCGCGTTTTAGGCCACCAAACTAAAGCTGCATATGTTAGAATTGGTTTTATAAGACTTTGGTGCAACCAAAGTATCATTTTTGGGCTAAGACCCCATGTTTTCCCAAACAGGTTTCTGCATGTGAAGAAAACTTTGTTTGCCTTATCAGAGATATATTTCAGGTGTGGGTTCCAAGTTAGTTTGCTATCCAGGATCACACCTAAATATCTAACCTCTTTTGATGTTTGTATTGGATCGCCGTTTAGAACAGGAGAAACGAAATTGAAGTTTCTCCTGTTTGTGAAAACGACAATGCTTGTTTTTTGTGGGTTGATCGACAGTCCTAATCTGTTGCACCACTTTGATACAATATTAAGAGCTGTCTGGGTTCGACCAGCGACAACGGAGTCATGTTTCCCTCTAACCATGACTGCCAAGTCGTCGGCATAGCCTACAGTGTTGAAGCCGGAATCATTTAGCTTTGTGAGGAGATCATCAGCCACCATTAGCCAAAGCAGCGGAGAGAGCACGCCCCCTTGCGGGCAGCCTCTAGATGCAGTAACAGTCACTGAATAATCACCTAGTGTAGCCGTTATCTTCCGACTCTGTAGCATCTTGATAATCTACGCAATGATAAGCGGGTTTATATTTTTCTTTGTGGCCATTTCAATGATAGCTTTGAAGTGGACATTGTCAAAGGCTCCTTGTATGTCCATAAATGTACAAACAAGTGCCTCCTTATAGTTTAAGGTGCTCTCAATTTCTTTCACCATTTTGTGCAACGCCGTTTCAGTAGATTTCCCAGTCTGATAGGCGTGCTGGCTAGAGTTGAGAGGGTTTTGTTTCAGACATACATGACGGATGTGATAATCCAACATCTTTTCCATTGTTTTTAATAGAAAAGATGTAAGACTTATGGGTCTGTATGATTTGGCTTCATTTGGTTTTTTTCCTGGCTTAGGTATAAAAACAACTCTGGTTTCTCGCCATATCTGAGGAATGTAAGCAAGGCGAAAGCTTGCTTTGAACAAACGCATGAGGTATGGAAGAATGATTGTTAGACCCTTTTGCAGAAATACCGGAAAAATTCCATCACCTCCTGGAGATTTATACGGACCGAAGGATTCTATAGCCCATCTCGCTTTGTTGGGGGTGAAAATTGTGTTGGTTAAATGATCTGCATTACTTTTAGTTGCAGGATCTAGAAGACGTACGTCTTCGTTGGCATTATCTTCCGTGCTCCATTTTATTGAGCCCGGAAAGTGGGTTTGAAGTAAAGTATCTAGTGTCTCAATACAGCTGGTGGTATACGTACCACTTGGTTTGCAGATTGAGCCTAGAGGGTTTGTGTGATCAGACGACATCAATTTTTGGAGTCGAGCTGCAGCAGGCAGATTATCTATCGTATTGCAGAGCTCTTTCCAGCTATTTCTTTTTGATTGTCTGAGTTCTTTATTATAATTGGTTAGAGCTACTCGGTACTCTGTCCAATTATTTGTTGTTTTTGCTCTGTTAAAGAGCTTGCGAACTTTATTCCTTTTCCTCTCCAAGTTACCATTCCACCAAGGTACATCTCTGCATCTTTTGGATTGAGTTATTGGAGTATTAAGGTTGTATGCTTCAGTGATAATTTCTTGTAAATTATTTGCAGCAGAGTCAAGCTCAAATGTAGAGTTGATACTGCTGCAACTATTTACATTATCATAAAGATATGTTGTGTAAAGTTCCCAGTTGGTTTTTCTTGGGTTTCTAAAGTACTGGATGCTCTTCGGGTAGTGTTCTATGTTGAAACATATATAAGCATGATCAGACATAGAACCTTCCTTCGAAACATGCCAGTTCTTAATATGGTTAGTAGCGTTTATGTTAGTTAAAGTAAGGTCAAGGACCTCGCCTCTGATTGCGTTTCTAAAGGTAGGCTCACTACCTTTGTTTGCAATAAACATATTGTTTGTATACAAAAATTGAAGCAGACGCTCGCCTTTTGTGTTAATGTTGCTACTTCCCCACACGGTGTGATGAGCGTTAGCATCACACGCTATTATGAGGTTATAGTGGTTATTGTTGCAATACTTGATGAGTTTCTCTACCACTTCTGGTGGTGTCTCGTCCTCATCCCCCGGGAAGTATGCAGAAGCTAAAATGAATTTACGAAATCCACCTTGAGGAAGATGAATTTCTATCTGGACCGTTGTAAGATCTCTACAGATAAATTCATTCAACGGAAATATTTTCAGATGTTTGTTGAAGAGAATCGCGGTTCGCGGTCTTTCCACATCTGAGAAATAGATCAGTTTTGTATTTTTGTTTGACGATAGACCTTTTATTCTTTTGCTGTCTGCCCACGGCTCCTGTATAAATGCAAGATCGTGAGCATCCTGTTCAATTAACCGGTTCAAATTAACTGAGGCCATTTCTGATCTGTGCAGATTAATCTGAACGCAACTTAATTTAGGTACTAGAGATTTTTGTCTATATCGTACAGGTCTTCTGTCTGACTTAGAGTAAGCTGGTGAATCAGACATTACCATAGAGTCCGACATGGTGTGTGTACTATCCGAATTAGGATAAGCTGATAAATCAGGCATGATCCTAGAGTCAGACATGGCATGTGTGCTGTCTGGTTTAGAATAAGCTGATAAATCAGGCATGATCCTAGAGTAGGACATGGTGCACAGTTTTGTTGTTGGTTTATGTGATGCGTTTGGAGAAGCATCGCTCTCATCTAAAACTTTATAGTTTTCCATACAATATTTATGGAGAAAGTAGGGAGGTACATTGGTCAGCCACAACAGAGCCCTGTGCTGTGGTAAGGCTATTGAAACTGGAGGGCGCCCGGTATCCAGAGTTCCGTACTAATAATCAAGCACCCCCTTGACCATGCTAAGCTTTCGGCGTACGTGTCTCACCTTAGCTTTGGGTTTTGGACTTGATCTTGGCTTCGATTCTCACCGAGGACCTAACGGCATGGGTGACCCTACCGTTGTAGCTCCTAAGATCACTGAGTCTACTGAGTGTCCCCATCAGTCCCCATCACTGCGTCAAAGTGCCAAGTCCATTAGATGGGGTATCGTACCATTACTGTAACCATGACTCGGCCAATCTACCGTTTATAGAAAATTGCCATTGCAGTTTACTTTGAATGGTGAAGCAATGGCCCGTTAATGGTTAACATTAATTGGCTTTTGTTATTGGGCCAGTACTGCAGCCATGAATTTACCGATCTATGTCATTTTTTTAAATTTCACTAGAATATTATCCCTTTTAGAAATATATAGTTTGAAAAATCTCACATACCTATATAGTTTAGTTATCGCTTCTCGGCTGAAATATTATGATAATATTGAAAAGGGGTATATGTTTTTATTTTTTTCATTTCTATTTTATTTTAGTTATTTTGTAAATAATTTATTTAAATTTACATATAAAAATATTATTTTATATTTTTTTTAATGGCCGAGTCATGTTTGCCAGTACTCGGCCATTCTTGCATTACTGGTAATGGATCATTACTGAATCAGTTGTATGGGGGTTTTGCATTTTTCCGTCATTTTTATTTTATTTTAAATTATTTTGTATTTAATTTATTTAAATTCACATATCGTCGGCTACAAAGCATTTACGTGTAACTACATTTTAGAAAAATGGAAAGGAAGCTCACAAAATGATTTATTGCGATTCTAAACGATCTTTAAAAAAAAGTTACTATCAATAAATAAAAATATAGTACATTATGATGCAAGGACGTAAAGCTAAAGATTTTGGACGTATGTGGAGTTTGCAAATCGAGGCGCTAGTCGAGATTTGCACCCACATTAAGTCCAAAATAGCTTACGTCCGTGCGTCATATACTGTTTTTTATCTCGACGCTAGCAAAATATTTAAAAAAAATCGTTTATTCTAAATCAAAGTTATAATTTTGCATAAATTTTGAAATGAAAATATGTTGAACAAGTAACCTTTGAAAAAAAATTTGTTATTTTCTTCAAAATAATTGTATAACTATGACAACAAATAATAACAATAATTTTAATTGGATAATGAAATTTTGAATTTAAAGGTTGCTTTGATAAAAATTTCTGTTTTTTATAGAATTTAAACAAATACAAATGTTTTTTACTTTTTTGGACGTAACTATGACAGCAAAATATATGGTTAAAAAGTGACACTTTATGGCCGCAAATCACAGTAATAAAGTACCCCTTTAATGTGTAGGCGAATAAAAAATGCTTTTTTGTGCGAGTAAACCGTAAAATGCACTTTTAAAATTCAAAAATTGTTCCTAAAGCAGGCCTTTTTTCTATTGAAATAACAATGCCAAAATTGAAATAAATGCCTAAAATTGAAATACCAATGCCTAATAGTATATTAAGATACTAGTTTCATAATCGATGATTTTATCGGACGCAATCTGTTTAGAAAACGTCCCGCGCAGCGGGGAGTTTTCTAAAGGATAAGTGCGATAAAACGTCGTATGAAACGAGTTGTTTATACTATTTTTTCTATTTTGCATTTTTCGTCTTGAAATTTTAAAAAATGTGTATTTTATTAAGTTTAGTTAATTTGAAATTTTGTTATTATTACTAATTATTATAATTAATTAAAATATTTAACACTAATTTAGATATTCTGATTAATTTTATTTACATAATTATTCGTTTTAATGTTCACTGACGTTTGTATGACCAATGTGACCAACCTTGAAAGACAAAACTTTTGCGTGTCGTAATGAAAGCCATTTCGATACGCATTTGGGTATCGAAATGACTTTATTTTAGACGCAAAATAGAAAAAGTTTTTATTATTACTATTATTTTGAAAAGCTACTTGGATAATAGTCCAGTAATTGTAGCATAAAACAGCGGTCAACCTCGGAATGAGAGCTGAATTTTCGTATATACCTTTGTTTTGGTGTTCAAAAAGTTGTCTCAAAAGTCTCATCAAATCTCGTGTCTGCATCGTAAGTTATTCAAGGTCAAATGTAAAAAAACAGTTTTTCGCGATTATCTCGGTTTCTATTGTTCCAATTTTGTTAACATTTATTACAGAAATTGTAGAGCATAAAATTTACGACCAATTTTATTAGGAGCATTTTTTCATGCGCGCAACCGTTTTTGCGATAGAAGGCGGTGAGCGCACAGCGCTTAGCCATACGTACTCTAATGCAAGGTCAACCGTGAAAATTACCTTCAACTTTGAATAATTGTCGTTTATTCTCGTTTCCGATCTCGGCAACTACGGACGTAAAATTTTGAAAATTATGGCTGATTTGTGTTTTATTTGTGAGAAAACACTTGCAGAAGATGATTTTGATAATGTGATGCGTGGCTTGAAACCTTAAAAAGCTGCAGGTATTGATTGAAATGATGGTCACAGAGCACTTAAATATTTTGACTTTTGTGGATGTGCATGTTGTGTTTCAAAAAGTGTACATCAGTCAAAATTCCATAGCGGCATCGAAACGATGCTTAGAAGGCGATCAATCTTTATTATCACCCAGTGTACCTCGTAAAAAAAGGAATAAAGTGTTTGATTTAAAAAAAACTGTGTTTATTTTGTGGCTAAACAGCTGATGCAGCAGCAGAGTAAAGAAAAAAAGAAAACTACTTCACCGTGTTGTGATCACAATTCTGCCAGGTGATGTTTGTGGAATTGAGGTGGGTTGTCGGGAAGTCGGGACTAGACAGGTCAGACAATTAGACCGATTGCATTACCAGCAAAGGCCGGCATCCTGAAAACTAACCCTATATTCCTTATTCTCCAACTATAATATTACCTGCTTCGCGTTACATAAGTTTTGTTTAACATGTATCTAAATATTCAACTGCAAATGTGATGAAGTGTATTTATCCTAAATTCATTATTTACTGATATTCTTGTGGTTATATTTTGTTTTCATTTAATATATAACCTAATATACATTGCTATTTCACGATGTTTTTTTAAAATAAATAATGAAATGATGACGCACCTTGCAATTTAAAAATATTATATTAAACGAAATCATATGGCTTTCCTTTGTAATTTGTTTATCTGTTACATATTTAAATAAATGAGAAAAAAATGAATGTTAAATCTTTTCTCTTGCAATTGTTTTTTTTTTAAATGCTTTAGTACTTCAACAAAAACTTGTTTTACGAAAGAAAGAAACAGCTTGCATTGAACCATCTTTTTTGTCTCGTTTACTCCTACGACTAATATAATATTTATGTTAGTATATTGCTTAATTAGAGTTAGCTAGTTTTTGATTTCAAAGAATAATTATTAAATATTAATTCAATTCAATTTTGATCTAAAATGAATTAATTAAAAAAATTCGTTCTGTTCGTGAAATTGAAAATAAAACAAAATATTGTTTAAAATAAAATTCTGAAATTGAAAATAAAACAAAATTTTGTTTAGAGTGATAATAATTTATAATTAAAATAAAATTCATGTTTAGAGTTTTAATATGGCAATGTTAATTTGCAATGTTTTTTTTATATACCTGGTGAAAACGTTTTTTTTTTTTTTTTTTTTTTTTTTATTGGAGGGCCTTGAGACTTACAGTTCAAGTAGCACTGCGACCTGAAGGTCTATTGTGCTTACCCTGATTTTGTTATTAGTCAGTCGTCGTCTGTGCCGTTACTGGTTGTATTCTGTCATCCAAGTTGAGACTTTTAATAAAATTAATTAGCTCAATTGGAGTGACGTTTTGTGGTAATGGAAGTGTTAGTCTTCTATGACCAAGTTGGTTGTATCTGTGCCCAGAGAGTTCAGGACAGCTGCAGATGACGTGTTCCATCGTTTCCGCATCCGAGTAGCAGAATCTGCACCTGTCGGAAACAACAAGGCCTATTTTGTTAAGATGGTGGTTTAAAGGACCATGTCCAGTAACGCACCACGTTAAAATTCTTAGAGACTCTCTGTTTAAGTCGATTGTTTTTAAGGGTGAAACAGGGAGGTTACCTAGAAACTTCTTGGAGTGTACTAGTCCCTCTCTGCTTTTCCATAATTTAGCATTTTGTTCTTGCTCCATTGTTTGGATTGTGCTTTTGAGCGAACTCTTGGCCATTCCAAAGCATGGTTCCGGTCCAACAAATTTTTTATTGGCACCTTGCTTTGCTAAAGCGTCAGCGATAGCATTTCCTTGTATTCCTGTGTGGCTAGGTGCCCACACAAGTGTTACTGTGTTATTGCACGAGATTTTTAATAGATTTTGGTAGCATTCCCATACCAGTTTTGAATCAAAGCGCGTGTGAAAACGTTAGTTTTATTATTGAAAAATAAAAAAAATAAAGAAAGAAAGAAAAACGAAATTTATAGAGAAAATAGTACATTATATAACAAGGTTGAGAAGTAGGCTATTATTGACCGAGAACTTTTAGATCTTGAGGCGCGTAGCGCCGAGGGATATAATGCTTGAGGTCTATATGAGGGATATAATGCTTGAGGTCTATATAAGCCTTCTCAACCGAGGTATATATAGAATTTTTTTAACTACTAATACTAATTATCATATTTGCTTTCATTAGATATTTATATTAGTCATTTTCCATTTCATTTTTTAAATATCTTAAAATATCAAGTAGCCTGGAAGTTTAGTTTCATACACATAAAACGAAACAAAGCAATGCAAATATTATTTGTTTGTGTTTACACACTTTTTTTTTTGTTCATTTCAATCAAAAGTAAAAGAAAATTTGTCATTATTAACCTAGGTAATTGTTTGTTATTATTATTGACCTAGCTTGAGAAAAATTACTTCTCATTGGGGCATTCGAGTAAATAATAACGATTTCTCAAGTTGGTAGTTAAAAATTGTATATTTGTGTAATTATTTGTTCAGGCACATTGAAATGGAACCAACATTTTATTCAGATAATAAACTACTAACTAAATGATTTTTCCGTTCGATTTGATTGTATAGAACGTGGTGATATCATAATCGCAAAATTACCAACAAATCCAATAGTGCATAATATATATTATATATTATATGCAAAAGAGTTTGCGGCTTACAGGGTGATAAAATTATAGTTCGAACATCATTTGGTTTTGGTCCAGTTTCAAATAGTTATAAACATAATTCAAAAGTTGGATACAAATTACGAAAACGATGAAAACAATTTCGACGAATTCAAAGATCTAGACAATTTTGGGAAATATAAATTAAAAATTAGAAGGAAAACAAGCTTGTTGCTTGCAACATTGAAGTCAATAAACAGCTATAAGATTAAGGTTAGATTTATTTTTTCTATTTTATTGTTATAATTTTTTTTGAATTTTCATGGAATGAATTTTGAATTTTCTGGTGGAATCTGCGTACGGTTTTTCGTGTATCATTCAACAATTTTTTTAAAAACCCCTTGGATAAATAAAAACCATAGGTATCTATTTTCAATTAGAAAAGCCCAGGCTTTACAACCGCCCTCTATCGTAAAAACGGCTGAGCGCATGAGAAATTGTTTTCAATAAAATTTGTTGCAAATTTTATGCTCAACAATTTTTATAATATATGTTAACGTCATTGGAGCAATAGAAACCGAGATAATCGCGAAAAACTGTTTTTTGTTATCTTTGACCTTAAATAACTCACGACGCAGACATGAGATTTTATGAGACTTTTGAGGCAACTTGTAGAACGCCTAAATGTAGGTGTACGAAAATTCAGCTTATTATCTCTCATTCCGAGGTTGATCGCTAAAATGACTGGGGTATAAAATAATTTTCTAAAAATGTTTTACTATTTTGTAAATGTAAATGTAAATCATGCAAATGATACAGAATCTTGCTCGTACAAAAAACCTTGTATGCAATTCGGGCATAAAGTATCCTTTTTTCTTTCGAGTAATTGTTTTTCTCGGCTAAGGCCTCGAGTAACAATTTCACTCTCAAGCGGAAAAGACATACTTTACGCTCTTAATACATAAATAGCTATTTTTTGATTTATTGATAAAAAATTTTTATTTTCAAGCTTGTTTCGAACCACAATAAATCGCTTTTTGCGCTTACTTTCAATTTTTCCAAAATGTAGTTACACGTAAATGCTTTGGAGCCATCGATATGATAATATTTTATAGTTTTTTTAACGGCCCAGTCATGGTTGCCAGTATTTGGCCATTACTACAATACTGGTCATCATTATTGGTCCATTATCAGGCCAACTGTACAACCTTGTATGGGCCATTGCTGTTGTTTTTTCTCTGGCCCATGAATGGCAACCATTTATTGTACGAAGTTATCATCCAGTAAAATTATGTTTATGATAATGGCCCAGTCATGGTTGCCAGTACTCGCCCATTGCTGCATTACTGATTGCCAGTAATGGACCATTACTGGACCAGTTGTACAACCTTGTATGGGATACTCTTACCAAGTTAGAATTGAGTAACAAGCTTGTATCAGTGAGAAGAAGATGACCCGTCTTCACTTATGGCTATCGACACATTATCTACAATTAATACAATGCTTTATTTGTTCACTTTTTTTTTGGTAGTTTATCTAATCGGCTAGCCCTGATGATAATGGATAAACTTTTTAATATTAAAAGTATTCTTATTGAGTTCAAAACTAGATCGGTCGACAATTCTATGGATAGCAAAAAAATTTCATAAATTTCACACCATATATTGTTAGATTCAGTCTTAATATTATTATAGACAATAGTTTTTGGTAGCGGCTGCTAGTGGCGTTGTTCAAGCAATGAGAGTTATTCAGGCGATGAGAGATAATATTTGTTTGTTGAAGAGTTGTTTTCCAATATCGTTGTCAGCAGACCTCAAATGAAATCATAGTAACAATATCCATAAAATTGTAAAATATTGTTATGTATTTTGTATCATCCGTTATAGAAAAGTTGAAAATAAGTTCCTTTGTGTTTACAAAAAACGGTTTATTTTTATCAAACAAAGTTTACGTTTCTGTTCAAAATAAGTACAATTGAAACTCGATTCCTCCCTCACATATAACGATTTCTTCATTTATATATCAACAGGTATCCCAGTTAACAGTGAACAAGACATAAATATGACATCACACGAACGTCATATATATTATGTGTTTGTAGTTGTTACGTAAATTTGACATAAAACTGACACTCGTCATGACCACAACATGGTATCATTTATATGATGCTTTCATGACATCGTACTGATCTCTTATATTTGACTTTGATATGATGTTATAATTTGGACTTAAATATGACTTTAATATGACTTAGCTAAATTTCACTAGAGGTATATCCAATTTAAATATGTATAGTTTGAAAAATTCTGCGCACAGTTAGTGGTTTCTATCTTAAAGCATATGGAGTAGTGGGTACGTAATGAGTAATGACTAACAAGTAAGTGTTTTCGTCAATTTTATCCTATTTTTACATCGCAGTCACAGGAATTTTTTCTTCACCACAATTTTAAATTGTGTGAAGTAATGCAATCTATCGAGAAAAAAAAATCTTACATACCACAAATTTTGTTGTTTCTTTTGTTTTGGATCTAAATAGCCAATAAAAATTTTGGTGTACGTCTGTGTGGGTGTGTGAGTGTGTGGGTGGGTGACCTTTCTGCATAGGATCTTGATGAAACTGTGGCAAATGATACAGGCTTACTTGAAAATGGTAGATCTAGATTCATTTCAAATTTGGACAAAATGGCGGAGGGTCTCCCGAACACCTCTAAGTTTAAATCTTAAATAACTTCTAATCCCGGCTTATGATCTAATGGAAACATGGTATATAAGGTTTTAGTACTGTTTCCAATATTTCTGCATACCAACATCCGGTTTGTCAATTCCGGTTAAAAAGTTTTTTTTCAGGTGTTTATCCCTACTGTAGCCTACAATTACCGATCGATTGTCATGAAACGTTGGTAAAAGCATTTAAGTAACATGAGAAAGATTTTATCAGCTTTTTAGAATAAATATTTAGAATTATTTTTAGAATTTCGAAAAATTTTTAATTTTTGATTTTATTATAATTTTTGGAATTTTGAAAAAGTTTCAATTTTTGATTTTGTAATAATTTTTGCAATATTTTTAGAATTTTGGAAAAAGTTTGAATTTTTAAGAATTTTTGGAATATTATTGGAATTTAGAAAAAGTTTAAATGTTTGATTTTATTCTAATTTTTGGAATTTTGAAAAAAGTTTCAATTTTTAATTTTGTTATTTTTGCAATATTTTTAGAATTTAAAAAAAATAGAATTTTTGAAGTTTATATATATTTTTAGAATTTTATTATTATTATAGAGAATTATGGTATTATAAGTTTGTCAAAAAAAGTTGTCAAGTGTGTCAAAAGAAATATTTTTTTAATTTATTTTTTTACCCATTTTTTGGAAAAAAATAAAATTAATTATTTGTATGACATAACACTTGTTTTTTTTGAAAGCTGAATAACATCTGTACCTGATAATCGAATTGGATGAAACTTGGTACATACACATTTAGTACGGTTCACAACAGTTCTGTATCCTAGCTTCCGGTTTGTCACTTCCGGTAAATTTTTTTTTTTTTACTTTTTCTCGTACAACAGAATTTATGTATGTTGGGATACTACTGCTTTCTTTAATATTTTATTTATAATTAGAACTAAGTACGCGAAATCTATAACATTGGTTTGCTTTTAATGAAAGTATTTGATGGATAATTAGCTCATTATATATCCAGAACACTATGTTTCCAGAGCTGTGGTGAAGTCCCCCTATGCATCAGCGTCGCAATATTTTTATATTAACATGATATCAATCTTATATCATAGCAACGTCACGAATATCACCACAGACATCACATTTATGTCATAGTTATATCATTATTGTTATGTCATGTTCTTACGTAAATAAGTGTGAAATAATGACATCCATATGACTGATATATGAACTTGATCTTACATAAGATGTGACTTAACGTGATGTAATTTTGATGTCACAATGACGTAAATGTGTTTTCTGGAATATTGATTAATAAACACCACTATTGCAATTATTGTAATTTATTGATGACTTACAAGAAAGTGTTATTGAAAAAGCTCCAAAGTTATAATCAATCCATATCGATACATATTTGTATTACATTGAATTTATCTGTTTTTAAGTTACAACAATTCTTTGATGATAGTCACACTTTCGCTTGTTCGAAGAAACGAACCTTCATACAACTCTATGTCTGGGCTTTAATTATTGATCAAGACAGCGCGTGACATGATCTTATAGGAATATGCCATACTAACTGCATTATTGGCAACCCAAGTTAAAATTTTGTTCGTGCAAAATTTTCTTAAAAATTTCATGTTTTTTGCCAACTGGAAGTTGAACTCGAGTCTTTGGGAGGTTAAATCTAGCTGCATATTTTATTTTATTTTATTTTATTTGAATCAAAGAAACTAGTATACAGACTTAATAAGTCCAATTACTTACAAGTTAGGGTTCCGTTTTTTAAACGGAACACTATTAGTGAGAGTACAACGTGTTTTTCACATTATTTCGATTATCTCGTGAACCATTAATCCGATGAACTTAAAATTTGAGGTGCTTATAAAGCTAACTTATCCACACAAGATGGTGGGTTAAAAAATAAATAAAGTTGGGTTCGTTTGTTTTAAGGAGGTACGATGTAAAGCCTTTGAAAACATACATTTTTTTATCGAGACGAGTATGGTATCATATGAAAGGGCTTCATTTCAGCATTATTTAAAAATATATTCTGGAATTTTACACTTCACCATTTTTTGTATAATTTTGAAAAATGACGTTTTCTGGATGTTTTATTGCTCCGAATAACTCCGACCCTACTTCATCGAAAATCTTGAAATATATTTGAAATGATAGAAAATTGAGTAGGTTTTTAATGAAAAATATAGAAAAGTGGCAGACACTCATAACTATATTTATTAAAGGGGTGGGAATGTTAAGGGGTAAAAACATCATTTAAAACCAGGTCATGTGGGGTTTCATTTGAAAGAAGACTTGATTTTAGAAATATTGCCGTTTTTTTTAGAATTTTGCAATGCATAGTTTTTGAATTATTATCAATAAAGTGACACAAAAAGTTGGTCCCCCCTTGCATTTCGAGCCTAATTAACAGAGTAATCTGAAAAAATTCACAGACAGGAAGTTTAATAAACTCTGAACGAAAAATATAGCGAACTCTCAAATAATTATATTTTTGTGCTTTTAAGGGATTGGGGTGGGGAAGGGTGAAAAAAAACTTTTTTGACCCAAGCGAGTGGGGTGTCATTTGAAAGAAAATTGAATTTCAGAAACTTTGCAATTTTTTTTAGAATTTTGCGGTACACAGTTTTTGAGTTATTCTAAAAAATGTGCAAATTCCAGACCGTTCCCCCCCTACGTTTTGACACTGATAGACAGAAAAAATTGAAAAAATTCAGAGAGACAGGAAGTTTGCTATATTTTGAACGAAAATTATAGCGAACTCTCAAATAATTAAATTTCAGTGTGTTTAGGGGATGGGTGTAAGGGGGGTAAAAAAACTGTTTTTGACCCAAGCGAGTGGGGTATCATTTGAAAGAGCACCAAATTTCCAAAACATCGCATTTTTTTTTAGAATTTTGCGGTACACAGTTTTGGAGTTATTCTAAAAAATGTACAAATTCCAGACCGTTCCCCCCCACTACGTTTCGACACAGATTGACAGAAAAAATTGAAAAAATTCATAGAGACAGGAAGTTTGCTATATTTTGAACGAAAATTATAGTGAACTCACAAATAATTATATTTCTGCGTGTTTAGGGGATGGGTGTAAGGAGGGTAAAAAAAACTTTTTTTGACCCAAGCGAGTGGAGTATCATTTGAAAGAACACCAAATTTCCAAAACATTGCAATTTTTTTTAGAATTTTGCGATACACAGTTTTGGAGTTATTCTAAAAAATGAGTAAATTCGTGACCGTCCCCCCCTACGTTTCGACACTGATAGACAGAAAAAATTGAAAAAATTCTTAGAGACAGGAAGTTTGCTATATTTTGAACGAAAATTATAGCGAACTCTCAAATAATTATATTTCTGTGTGTTTAGGGGATGGGTGTGGGGAGGGTTAAAAAAACTTTTTTGGATCCAAACGACTGGGGTTTCATTTGAAAGAACACTTAATTTAAGAAACATTGCAACATTTTTTAGAATTCTGCGATGCACAGTTTTTTAGTTATTGATAAAAAAAGTGCCATTTTAAGTGTGTGTATACCACCCTATATTTCGACGCTGATTTATAGAACAAATATTCCCTATTTAAACCATTAAAATACTGGTTAAATCTTTCTTTAGCTAACATAAACAGCTATGGAAAAGATTTAACCTCAAGTAACATTTTTTATCAATGTAGATGTGATTGACATTTACTATTGACGTTTACGATTAAACATTTATTCTGTTATGCGTCCATAGTCTGGCGATATAAAGACTTTACAACATAACTTTATGCCATTTATTTTTGATATTGTGTTTTTTTACATTCACGGAACCCTTGGCGAGCGAATTTTATTCGCACTTGTCCGACTTTTTTTTATGTAGGTATAATACAATTAGAATTTCTTGTTATATAAATTTTGATTATTAAAATTGCTTATATGTGTAAGTTAAATTACTTCGGTCTGAAAGACCTAAATATTACATTCATGAGCTAAAAGTGATATTCTTACCCCCACTTTTTTTTTGGCATTTCTCGACGTTTTAGGACCTACTGATTCTAAAAAAGCAAAAAAAAAAATGTATGTCTGTCTGCCGGTCGGCCGGCCGTCACAACCGACAAATCTAGAAAACCGCTGGAGGGATTTCAAAAATTTTTGTTTCAAAAAATAGGTACACTCAATGGTAAGAGCCGAAAGGACGATGTGTTCGTTAACTGTACCAAAAGTATGTCAAAAAAATCGTCAAGTGTGTCAAAACAAGGAAATTCAGAATTTGTGCTTGAAAAACGTTAATTTTAAGTGATAATGAGTAGAAACAAAGAATGTAGAGAAATCTCAATGGTCGGGATTGGTATGTGAGACCTAGATTATTGCATCATAAGTTTGTCAAAAAAATGTTGTCAAGTGTGTCAAAAGAAAGATTTTTATTTATTATTTTACCCAATTTTCTGGAAAAAAGTGAAATTAATTATTTTTAATTATTTGTATGACATGAAATTTTATTATTACTATTGAGAATTATGGCATTACAAGTTTGTCAAAAAAATGTTGTTAAGTGTGTCAAAAGAAAGATTTTTATTTATTTTTTTACCTAATTTTTTGGAAAAACATAAAATTAATTATTTGTATGGCATGAAATTTTATTATTATCATAGAGAATTATGGCATTATAAGTTGATCAAAAAAATAATTTCAAGTTTGTCAAAAAATGATTTCATTTATTTTTTTAGCCATTTTTTTGGAAAAACAAAATTTTGCTGTTTTTATGACGTAAATGTTATTGAAAAGAAATTGGACATAGAAATTTTTTGAATTTGTTATAGTTTTTGAATTATTTTTGGAATTTTGAAAAAAAGTTTGTATTTTTGATTTTGTAATAATTTTTGCAACATTTTTAGGATTTTAGAAAAAGTTTAAATTATTGATTTTATTTAATTTTTACAATATTTTTGGAATTTTGAAAGAAATATGAATTTGTGATTTTGTAATATTTTCTCGAAACGCTAAATATACATCGCTGACCAAAACTAAACACAATGTCCTCATAAAAGTTTTTTTCCAAAAACATTATCAAAATCCTTAACCCAGACCGAAGTCTTGATATCTCAGAGCTGTGAGATTTCAGCCCCTCCATATTTTGTTTGTTGCAATTTATTATATTTTAAAATGCTTGTATTTTATTATATATCAAAAAAATAAATAATATATAAAATTTATATTTTGATACTTAATTAAATAAATTATAATTTTCATTTATTTTCCCTATATTGTAATGAAAAAAATTAGCTTTCAATTTTACTTTTGAATACGGACTGTGAAAACAAAAACAAACTTATGTTATTGAACAATCGGTTGTGCATCTCTGTTCAGCTGTCCCCCTCACCACGCAAAAATAAAAAAATTTTAGCCCAGAATTAGGAACTATTTAGGAGCTTTCAAAAAAAGCAAGAATAAAATTTTGAGCTTGACCTCCTAAGCAGAAATCTTCATATGAAAATAGGGGGGCTGATTGAACGTTCACTCAGCCCCCACTAGTGTTTCCAATCCGGTTTAAGCCGGATTGGAATTATCCGGATAATTCGTAAAAATTTTGCTATCCGATATCCGGTTAATTCACAAAAAAAATCCGGATAGTTAAATTAAAGTATAAAAAATACTTTGCGCTATTTACCTATTTAAAAATTTTAATCAGCTACTACTAATTTTTCATAATAGACGTTTTCGCTTAGTCAAACTAAAACTTAGTTTTTTAATTTCGATTTCGTTTGGTTGATCTAAAAATTATCATTCCAGCAATTGTTTTGAATTTGAATTTTTAGAAGTGTAATTTTTTGTAATTTGAAAATATTTAAAGTTAATCACATTAAGGCAGTCTATTAACAAAACGAGAAATGTTGAGCTAGTTTCATTAATGATGTTGGTGCAGAATTCAACACTATTCAAAAATAATAATTTTGACGATTTTAGTAATATTTCTAAATCATAAGATATCAGTTATGCAAAAACGTTAGTAAAAAGTTTGCTTCCAGATACCAAAACAATCAAAAATGTTAAGTTAAAAATGGTGGAACAAGAAGTTAAGGAAAACTCCGACCGAACTTACCGAATGTAATTTAGTCATGGAATTGAAAAATACGATTGAAGACAATTCAACCTACTTCGAACGAAAGTGAAAGAGTCTTTTCGGTTGCTAGTATCTTCTTAATGAAAACTAGAAATCGGTTGCAGTTTCCAATGGTAAACGCTTTTGTATTTTTAAAATATTATTTTTCAAATGAAAATAAATTATTAACCAATTTTTTATTTTTTAAAACTACATATTGTTTTTATTTAAATCCACTATCCGGATTATTATCCGGATATCCGGATAATTACTTGACATACTATTCGATATCCGGATAGCTAAAATCACGGATAATTAGAAACACTAGCCCCCACACCTTAAAAATAACTCTAGAGGATCGGCAATAGGCTCAGAATTAGGAGCTATTTAGGAGCTCTTAAGACTGTATACTTTTGATTTTAGAGCTCCTCCCCTATTCTTAAAACCACCCCAAAACGGGTTTGACCCCCTCACGATGCAAAAATAAAAAAAAATATATCTCAGAATTAGGAGCTATTTAGGAGCTATCAAAAAACGCAAGAATAAAATTTTGAGGTCGAACCCCTTAGCAGAAATTTTCATTTGAAAATGGGGGGGGGCTAAGTGAACGTCGTTCACTCAGCCCCCCCACACCTTAAAAATAACTCCAGAGGAACGTAAATAGACTCATAATTAGGAGCTATTTAAGAGCTCTTAAGATGTATACTTTTGATTTTGAAGCTCCACCCCTATTCTTGAAAACCACCCCAAAACTAGTGTGCAAGCGAAGATAACACATAAAAAATACCATTAAATTCAAAATTTCTTTGGTACATGTAGTTCTTGAATTGAAAAAAAAAACATAAAAACAAGCAACTGTTTATTTCTGAGTTGCAACCCTTCAGCAGAAAAACCACCCCTTGGGTCAAACATGCATATGGGAACTATGTTAAACATAATCGGTCACAAAAATATATCAGGGTGCGGATAAAGTTCCAATTTAGGAGCTTACTAAATATGTCATTCTATATTTCTGATATTCAACCCTTTAAAACGTGCCACCCCTTATATCATGCACGCATAAGGGAACTATATTAAAGCATAGATATACGGATCATTTTATGTAAGTAAATGATTTTTCGATTTAGGAGCTTACTAAATATGTCACTCTATATTTCTGATTGCAACCCTTTAGAAAAAGCCACCTCTTGTACCATACACGCATGAGGGAACTATGTTAAAGCATAGAGATACGGATCGTTTTATGTAGGTAAATGACTTTTCGATTTAGGAGCTTACTAAATATGTCACTCTATAATTCTGATTTGCAACCCTTTAGAAAGTGCCACCCCTTGTATCATGCACGCAAAAGGGAACTATGTTAAAGCATAGATATACGGATCGTTTTATGTAGGTAAATGATTTTTCAATCATTTGGAAATGATTGGGAGCTTACTAAATATGTCACTCTATATTTCTGCTAGTATGGAAGACATTTTCACCAGATTATTTAAACTGTCATTCATTTGTATAAAAGAAGTATTGAACCTTTCTTGGTGTTCTTTTATACTTTTTAGTTGTCTCCAAATTTATGTATAGCTTTTTTAAAAGATTCTATGTCATCCTCAACTTTATTGTCAGAATGAACAATAGAATTGTTTTTAGATGAACCACTGCGACAAGTTGGATATCGCCACTGAAGGATCCCATCTACAAGGTCGTCCAGTAGATTGGGCTTCAAACCGGCGCACGTGCGATGAAATTCTTGATTACAAACAGCGCACTTTATCCCTTTTCTTTGTCGTGATATTCCAGTATTACAAATTCCACAAGGCATTTTAACTTTCTTCGATATTTCCTTCCCTCTCCCTTCAATAATCAGTTATCAAACAAGTATCAATTTATCGATGAATAAGAGTAAACTGTTAATCTTTTTTTTTGTTTAAAGTTTGATGCTTGAAGTTTGAAGTTTAAAGTTTAAAGCAAATTGAATTATTTATATAATTTCTTATATTTTTTAGATTGAAAATCAAATAAAAGTCACACTAAAATATTATAATTAGAAACTTTATTAATTAATTTAATTGTTTTAGATATTGAATAACAACAAATTGTTTAAAAGTTTAAACTTGTTTATTTAAATGATAGAAATTAAAAATTAAATTGCATCTAGACTATTGCACGATAGAAGAGAGAATCTGACATTGAATCTGCATATAGTTAATCTTTAGGCTACGCAACACCTAATTAGACAAATACCAATAGTTTTCAAAAAGATAGCAGACTTAATTCAACAAAATAACCACTAGTAGTGACATAAAACTTTACTGTCGATATTGGAGAATGACTTTTAAAAACATCAACAATGTGTTAATTTCATACTTTAAAAAACGAATTCGTAGCAAAGAACCGATCTTCTGTATAAATATATATTTGAAACAAGGTGCATTGTTCTACTTTAAAAACATCAAAAATCAATCCATCATCACCCATTCCAATAGCACGTCATTTCACTAACAAAAATTAAAAAACACATCTCAAAGAAAGTTTACTCTTAAATCAATCTCAAGAACTTCATCCATCCTCACCATTTATATTTACCAGTTAACAATAAATTAATTCACAGTTGATTCTGTTAAATATTAAATCACGGGTCTTGTGTTATTTCGTTTTTTGTAATTAATTGTTTTACTATTTTTTACATAGTTAATTTTATTTGTTATAATAAATTTAAATTTTTTAATTTTATTCTACAATAAAAATTTATTGCACACTATTTTCGATCATGAATTTTTTTAAGAAGTTGAAATTTTTATTGCTTGGATCGCCTTCTGGTTTATGTTTGTTTAATTTATTGAAGGCAGCCTTATGGAAAGTTTCCTTTTTTTGCATTTCTTTCTTTTAATTTTCTCTGCTTTCTTGAATTTTCATAAATTTCTGCTTTGGATGAATTGGTTTCCGTGAATTTTAAATTATAATTAATGGTGCGATAAATGTTTTTGGAGAAAAAAAAAGTAAGCCTTTAGCACACGCCACTTACTTCTAATAAAATTGTTTTAATTTGGAAATTCTCAGAACCAAAACCGCTAAAAATAAGGGAAGTAGCTTAGGTAAACCACTTACCAACTGTTCCGAGACATTAATAACCAGTCAGAGACGTTAATTACATATGGTAGTTGATTTTGTTACCACCAATTTTTACCAACGGCCGATTGTAAAAAAACTCCACTTCACATTTTTCGTGTTTCGGATGAATTCGAACCTGTCAGTGCCTGGCTCGAATCCTTAGGCAGATTATGAAATATAATGTTTTTCTGTTCCATAAAAACAAAACGAATAAAGTTACGATTTTTTTTTTCGTTTTGCAGCACTGTGTAAGAGACAACGTAAATAAAACTGAATCAATTAAAATACCACTAAACGCGACATTTTACACACAAAGGCAAAATGTAATATGCCGACAGATATAGATAATATACTAACAGGTATATGATTTAATTAAAAGATTTAATTAACACGCAATAATTGTCATAAAATTTATGTAGACCAAACTGGGCGGTCGTTTAAAATAAGGTTCATAGAACACATAAATGATATAACAAAGGGGCATTAACATCCAAATTTTAACATCAATCTACAATTTAATCAAAATTGATAAAACACCAAACTCAGTCTAAGAGTACGGTTTAAAAAAAAATTAATATCAATATCAATATCAATTGCAATTTTACCCAAAACGTACGTATCGGTCACGTAACGGCTCTGCAAGTATTTAATAATAATTCTTTTATGATTTATTTTCAACCAACAACCTTGATTTTGTACAAAGAAATTTATTACACATTTCCTTAGAAAATTTAATTTTCCTTAGAAAAATTAAAAAAAAATACTATATACTCGATACTCGTATGTTCAATATATCTGGCATTTGAATTTTTTTATTTGTAGTGATCAAAATTTCCAAAGAAATAATTACAATTCATGCAACAAAATCATAATATTTTATTACAACAACAAAAACAAAATACGAACAATTAAAAATTAATTTTTATCGTCTTATTATATTTTTTTTTCAATTTTTAAAGATCATTAGTTTTTTTTTAAAGAAAATTAAATTACAATGAAAACAATAAATTTAATTATTTTATTATAAGATAGAGGGAATATTTTGTTTATATTCGAAGAGAATTTATTTCATTTTCTGTTCTTAATATGAAATCTTACAATGTGTTTTGTAATGTAAGGTTTGTGTTTAGCAGCATAATCGATTCTAGTGTATTGATTGGATGGATTATAATTTGTTTCCCTTAGTGCAGCAGCAGAGACTAATCAGAACGTTTACACCACCTGGAATTAATGACAAAATAAAGAAATTATTGAGGTGATATAAACGGATATATGACAACCTTAAAGTTTTTCATTTTATTATATGATCAAGAATCAAGATGGTAATAGAAGTTCACAAATTTTGAATTAGAAAGTTCATTTTTGAGTTAGAATGTTCTTTTTGTCCACTTTGGTTGAAACATTTAAGAAAATGGTCTTTTGAAATAAAAATTAAAGGTTCCGTACTTTGAACCCTATTGGTGAGACATCGTCCGTCGGTTCGAATTTTTACATAATCTAATTCTCACAAACTATAAGGGTCGATTGTATGAACAAGGATGGGTAGAAAAAAATCCGAGGATAAAGTTTTATCTTCATCCGAGAAATTTATTTTTTGTCGATTGTATGAACATGGATAGAATTTTTTGAATTTTTGTTTTTATTGCATTTTTTATAGCAGTATTTTTATAAGTGGCAATACTTATTCTGTTACTTTTCTATTAAATAAATTTAATTATAAATTAAAAACAATTATTTGAAAGCATAAATTAATTACATATATTAAAATTATATTAAAAATCTTCTTATATATTAATACGCTAGATTAAAACTTTGTGGAGCATTAGGCTTTTTTATTCGCAGATGGATTCATTTGAAATTTTCACAGCTAACTGATATTAGTGTAACCTATATTCGGATCCGGATTCAAACAAATCGGATCATAAATAAAAAAGTTATTATATACGGAAAACTTTTTCTATACATATGCATTATAAGTTTACATACATATAAAAATATATTTGCTATCGAACAACGAACAACAAAAACGAAACTTAAAACTTTATTTTGTTATTCTTTTTTATATTTAATTTTTTCTCAGCTGTTAGTATATTTATTTCTTTGAATGTGAATAAACGTACATATTGTTTTTCTATGTTTTAAATTTCATTTCGAATTTTTTCTTATGCGTAAGATAGGTTTTGAGTTAGATCGTGTGAATCCTTTTGTTCGTTCTTTTAAATCAATGCATGAATTTTGTGAAAGACCTGAGAATGTTACTGCTGATGTGTCAATGGTTATAAAAGTTAACAGAGAATGTGATATTCGTCGTTTTAATGATGCTGTTCAAACTGATGTGGTTGCTATTTTTAAAAATGATGAATTTTGTTAAATTTGTCAGATGAAGATAGAATTGATGGAAATGAAATGATTAATAAATTTGTATGTACTGAAATCCCTGATCCCATTCTTTTTCCTAAATTACATGAATATGTGAAACGTCATATGATGCATGAACCATGTGGTGCTCTAAATCCCAATTCTGTTTGCATGAGAGTGGTAAATGTAGTAATAATTTTCCAAAACCTTTTTCTGAAAATATTAAAGAATATGTGAATGGTTATCCTTTGTACCGTCGACGTGATAATGGTATGAGTGTTGATGTACGTGGTGCATCTCTTGATAATAGATATGTTGTTCCGTATAATATTTATCTTCTTGCAAAATTCAATTGTCATATTAACGTGGAAATATGTACGACTGTTAAAAGTGTGAAATATGTTTACAAGTATGTATATAAAGAGTATGATTCTGCCAATGTTGAATTGAGAGTGAATGGAGAGAATGCAGTGAATAATGATGATGCGATTGTGGGAAATGAAATTCAAGATTTTTTGAATGGACGGTATGTTGGTTCGACTGAAGCTGCTTGGCGCATATTTGAATTTCCAATGCATTTTCAATCTCATACAATTATTCGACTTGATTGTCATTTGCCTAATAGACAAAATGTTTATATCAGGAATGGTAATGTGGCTGGCACAGTCGCAAATGTATCAAGAACAAAATTGTTAGCATTTTTCCATTTGAATTCCATTGATAATTTAGCTAATGAGTTTTTGTATACAGAATTAATTATGTTTGGTATGACCAAAGTAAATCGTGGAAAAGAAGACAACGTGGGGCTGATAAAGTTGTTGCTCGATTATATATGGTTACTCCAAAAGATATAGAATTGTTTCATATGCGTTTACTTCTGTTGCATGTTCGTGGTCCAAAATCTTTTTTTGATCTACGTATGTATGAAGGTGTACCCTACCCTACTTTTGTTGCAGCATGTGAAGCTCGAGGTATTGCAACAAATGATAATGAATAGCGTGAATGTTTACTTGAAGCTTCAGAAATTCAATCACCAAAACAGTTTCGTCAATTATTTGCATTTATCTGTGGTTTGAATGTTCCTCCGAATGCTTTAGCTTTTTTTCTTGACAGCTCATGCAGGTTGTGGCAAAACTTTTGTTCAAACGGCAATCATTCATAAATTTAATTCACTAAATCTTTCGTGTATTGTAACTGCCTTCAGTGGTATTGCATCAACTCTTTTGATTGGGGGGCGAACTTTGCATAATGTTTTCAAATTACCAATTCCATTATTAGAGAATTCAATGCCAAATATAACTCCAAACAGTGTACATGGCATATATATTAATAATGCATCAATCACTTAGAGTATATATAAATATAGAGAGAACATAACTTTAAAATTGTATGAAGAGAGACATAAGAAATCGTGTTCACAAAAATGTCATATTCAATTTCTCATTTCGCCATTTGCATTTCTGTTTATTTACAACAACCAACTATTGTATTAAATTATAAATTAAAAACAATTAAATAATTTAAAACGAAACAAAAAGTACAATCTATTATTTTTAGTTGTGCTAATTTTTATAAAATGAATGAAAATAATTACGAGAGTATTTTACATTTATTGTGTTATTTCCAGTGATTTTATAATAGTGAATATTTTATTATTTTATAATGCCAATGTTCAAATATTTAAGTTATGTATACATCCTGAAAGTATATTATGAAAACTAGCTGGCGACCAACTTTTCATTATTGCGTAGTTTATTTTTAATAGATAAAAGATTAAAATTTATATGTTTGGTTAGAATCAAATCCTAATCTGTCATTTTTCTTATTTCTTTTTATATAGTAGCAGTGAGGGCGAAACTATTATTTTTTTGTGGTAGGTTTTTTTCTTATAGATTTAAAAGAAATTTGCAATAATTGTACAATTTTGAATCAAATGAAAAATTTTCGCACGTCTTTGGGAAGACAAACCGGTTTCTCTCTCAGAGAAATAAAGGAAAACAAACAAACAAAAAAACGATTTGACAGAAGATCAGTCACCATTAATATTAGTTATGGTGGTCGGTTGTTTAAAATTAAATAGGAAGGCCCGGCGTGCTTCGCTACGCTTATAAATAAAGTTTTTGCGTAGACATTTTGTTGACATAGAAGCAATGATTTCAAAAAGTGGTAACGAGAAATGCTAGCATATAATTTTTAATTTTTCTTTTTAAATATATGAATGAAAAATAATCAGAACTCTAGCTGATCAGTTCGGATATATGAAAAATTAGCGATCAAATAAGTTAGAGATAAAATAAGCTTACTTGAAAACTTATTTGATCGCTAATTTTTCATATATCCGAACTGATCAGCTAGAGTTCTGATTATTTTTCATTCATATATTTAAAAAGAAAAATTAAAAATTATATGCTAGCATTTCTCATTACCACTTTTTGAAATCATTGCTTCTACGTCAACAAAATGTCTACGCAAAAACTTTATTTATAAGCGTAGCGAAGCACGCCGGGCCTTCCTAGTATAATTTATTTTACTATTAATTTATATAAAAAACAAATTTCAGAAACGCGCAAATTTAAATTAAAAAATAATCACAAATTGAAAACAAAATTATCCTTCTATGCGCATGTCAAGAAAAAAAAAACAAATTGTTTTATCGTTTGTTTTATGCAAGAAAAAGAGAATAAAACAGAGAATAGAATTTTATTCTCGGATTAATTTTTTATTCTATCCTGATTCATACAATACAAACGACGTTTTATCCGAGGATATACCTTCTATTCGCGTTCACACAATCGGACCTAAGTCCTACCAACTTGAAATTTTCTACGGTTATAAAATGTATTTTCCCACGCCTACTGTATTTCATAAAAATAGATAAGGAGATAGTAAAACAAAAGTTTTTTTTAAGGAATCGAGTTTGATTTAGAAAATCGATAGATTGAAATATTTCAAAAATAAAATTCAACAAATTATCAACTGCTTAGTTTTTGAGTTATACACAAAATCGTGAGTTTTTGTTCCCCCACCCTCCTCCTTATCTTCACATTACTAAAGAAAAAAAATGAAAAAATTCACGGTTATAAGAAATTTACAACATTTCTTATAACCGTGAATTTGTTCATTTTTTTCTTTAGTAATATTCGAAGATAAGGAGGAGGGGGAGGGAGGGGGAACAAAAACTCAAGATTGACTGAAAAACTAAGAGTGAATGAAAACTATAGCGGTCAACTCATCATTTAAAATGTTATTTGGAGGGGGTTGAGAGTGGAAATTTCTCAAAAAATTGTTTTTGACCTTGACACGTGGGGTTTCATATATGAAGGATGAATTTTTTTTCCGGTCCCAAACTTATTTTTTGTACTTTGCGAAGGCACTGTTTTTGATTTATTGTGATTATTATGTTTTTGGGAAGAACTATTCTCGTAGAATATTATATAAACGGAACCCTCGGCGAGCGAGTTATATTCGCGCTTGTCTGACTTTTTATTTTAATTAAGGTTATAAAATATAAAAAAAGCATAAAAAATCAAATTGAATTTTTTATCACAACAAAATCTAATCAAATTCATTACGTTTCGTCTAATATGTTTAAAAAATAGAGTATAGAAACTTATTTGCAAAATCAATAAAAAAATTCAAAGAATTGTTAAATGTCTAACACAACACTTCAATCATTTAAAATAAAATAAGGGAATTGATAAATTAGATTAAATGGCTAAAATGGCTAAAAGTTTCTTTATATATGATATCAATGAATGTTTAGATGAATGAAGCTCGTAGAATACCTCCTAGTTTATAATATTGGTACGATTGTAAAAGAATCGCAACGCAATAAAAAAAAATATGTTCAACCTCAGTTTGCTCTATAGCTTGATAATCTCGCTATAAAATTCTGGATTTAAATTGTCATAAACTTACAGCTAGAAATTCAGCTATATAATACATGGAGCTAAATTTAAATCAAACTCTGTAATAGGCTCTTATTAATTTGTATTAACTAATTTTATTTATTTTTTCTTCTGGAAGTTCTATTAAATACTGCGTCTAAATTCAGCCAAAAAGTTCTTAGAAATTACATCTCATATTTAGTAAATGATTAGTAAATCAATCCAGAGATAAGCATCTTCATCGAAAATTTAAAACAATTAGAATAACAATTATGCACTAGATTTAATGTATATTTCAGAGATAATATTTATAATATTTTTTAATTTAATATCCCCTAACGATTTATCATAGAGTAAAACATTTAATTTTATCGATAAAATATAATTAAGTAACTGGAACATAAAAATAAGAGAACTACTTTTTGCAAAAACAAAAACTCTAAAAAACTAATTTGTTTTTTAAATATTTTTCACGATAAAAACATCGCCTACCAAAATTTTGAAATTTTTTAATTTAAATGTTCGCCACAGCTCTACGCAATTTCTAGATTACAAGATTAAAACAATTAAAGCCATAGTCATCAAACATGTGCTATTAAAATTCAACATATCTGTGAATTCTATTGAATAACTAAAATATGTTTTTCTACTTCAAGCTACGAAAATGTCATTTTAATATATAATAAAACCTATGTGAAAGGGAAACTTTTTCTAAGTAGTGACTGAAAATGTTTTCAGTCACTAGGACTGCAAGTGAATAAGTTTCGGTGGTCGCCTACAGGTGGTGGTTATTTAAAGAATTGAATATTTGATTGAATATTAGAGATTGAATTTGGTTTACTGTTTTTGTTGTTGTTTCGGTTGCTGTGTTTATTTCTGTCAATATCGCAGTATTTTGAAGGGATTGAATATTTTGATCGAATCGAATCGCAACTAATCATTATATCAATTGTGTGTAATTAATTAATTAAAATAATAATGAGATGAGTGTGTTTTTTTTCTATATCGGAGAAATCGGAGCAACAGAATAAAATTTGTATCAGATATATCGTATAATTTTTTACGCCAAAAAAAAATTAAAAAAAATTTTTTAAATAAATAAATAAATTTTATTAAAACATATTTTTATTTGTTTTTAATTGAAACTTTACCTACAATTTTTTAAATTTATACTTTAAAGGATGACTTCCAGTCGGTAAAAAAAATATCTGTAATATCTGTAAAAGTTTTTAGAGAAAATATATGAACTATTCTCATTATTCATATTGTCAAATTCATCTACTAAAAACTTACAAATCGACATATCTAAATTTGACTGTGTAAAAAATAAACAATTATATATCGCATTTTTACCAGTATAAAATAAAGTTATAATGCTGCCCATCCACTTTGAAACATGTTTCAAAACATGGTTTACAAACAGTGGCGTGGCTAGCATGGGTGGAACCCGGGGCGGATATTGTGGTGTCACCCCAAAAATAAAAACTGTCAATAATAATAAAAAGCCGATAAACGTAATTTATATTTTTTTTTAATTAATACAAATGAGCATTATTATTATAAGCCCGCAAGTAATTTTTAACTAATTTTAATTTGCTGAAACTCCTCTCACACGAAGCCACTAATACGCAAATAGTCATAAATAACTTTAGTGCGACCGTAAGATTCGGAAGAAATTCTAAAAAATCCCATTCTACGATGAATTTCAAAAAGTCTAGGTACACCCAGCTAGAAACTGTAACATTGGCCGCTTTTAAATGCCTCCTCACCCTTTGTATCTCTATGAAGAGTTCTGTTGCCAATACCGCATCATAAAAACCAGTAAATTTTGATACCGATAATTTTAACTCTTCACTGTTCGCCAAAAGCTAAGTGTTTGTCTGCACAACCTCGAACAATGAAGCTAAATCTTGAACTGACTTCAGTCTAGTTCGGAGTTCAACACTGAATCGGTCAAGACATTCCAACATGTCCTTTTTAAGTTTGTAACGTCCACTTTGCGCGCACGCTATATTATATTTTTAGGTTGGGAATGACGCTTCAGCAAGTATGTTTCTTACCTTTAAGATTCCTTTGTTTTTCTCTTTTAAACACAAAATTTTCACTAAAGACAACAAATATATCACAACATTACAACACAGCACTATTAATTTGCGACCGAAGACAAAACTTCCCTCAACACATATTTGCCGAAACCTTCACCACTTTCAAGAAACTATGGAAAAATAAAAAAAATTAACTCCAAAATAATCACAAATTTAATTAAATCATATATACAATTTAGCTTTATATCAATTATTATATTTTTTTATTTAAAATAATTTTTATGGCTTCATCACTCAAACCGTTAACCCTTAATTCCGCCAATGTAAATTAATTGTAAATATATATGTATATAACTTATTTTAATATCTACCAATATGTCTTCGTTTCCTTGTAAAAATCCAAAAATGATCCAATGTGATTATTCTCGCTACCTTTTGGTGATGGTTTCCCCGATTTATTTTGGCAGCTTCTTCTTGAGGTGTTCGTTCTTCGATCCTCAAATGGATAGAGAGCGTTTCTTTCAACTTCAATTTTATTTATAGTATTTTGATATTTTTCCCCAACCAATTGCTTCCGGTAATATTTTCTTATAATTTTGTCTACCCTGATGTGCAATTGCAAAATTTAAGGTAGATGTTTTTAAATTATATTATAATTTCCTTTTATTTTCTCCAACATTAGCAAACAAAACTAAGGTAGATGTTGTTTTTTTTTTATTTAAATTTTCTTGCACCCAAGACACTTTCTCCATTTATCAATTATTATTTCCAAATTCCGAATGATATTCATTTAGGCGGTTCAACTCTACAGAATAATCAGCTGTTTATATATATATTTACATGTAGATGGTTATTCTTCTTTGGTTTTGAGCGTGAGTATGATTTGATATTTGATTTAAGCTTTTTTTTTTTATTTGATTTATAAAATTAATTTTTTCTTATTATACTAAACCTATCAAAAGTTTACAATATAAAATAAAATAACAATTAACATATCCTATGAATTTAATCATCAATGAATTTACAATAAATAATTTCAAGTTTATTTTAATAAAATACAAACGTTTCCGTTTTTTTTCTTTTAAATTTTACGTTAATCAATTTGAACATATGTTCTTTACAATCTGTTTTTTTTTTAATGAGATTCCATATAATTGATTGAAAACGACACATAACATATATTTTGATTTTATCGGATCATTAGCTCCTTTACATTAAAATTTCACGCGTTACAAGTTGAGCTCTCAGTGTCATTCCAACATCAGGTGCAAACTCACCACCCGTTCGTTTTTTGCGTTTTTATGACGAATTCGGCTTTCCATTGGAATGTCATAGTCCTCCGATTTTTTCGCAGCAAGATCTATTGCCTCTTCTACAATGAGACTTCGTTATGAATTGACTCTATTTTTGTAGCTAATTGATCAATATTCAAGCCCGTGCTGTGCAATCCAATCTGAGCACAGATATTATTTCTCTTAGAATATCATTCCAAAACAAAAGATAGCAAAGAAACGAAAAATCACATGCTGCATTGATAAGGTTCTGTGCAGCGCCTCTAGTGTCTACATTTTCTTGTTGTACACTTAACTTCTCAATTTCAGCCACAATCCCATCAACATTTTCGGCCAATACTTTTACTGCAGCATAATGAGCACTCCAATGCGCTGTTAAGAGTATTTTAACAGTTGCTTTGTTGTGTTTACCAAGTACTTCCCAGCGGCTAGTCGAAGCAGAAAAACATGTAAAAATGGCTTCCACTGACGAGTGTTGGCTGTATAAATTAATTGAATGATCTTTGCAGCCCACAAAAATTGCTTTGTTATTTTTTGCTTTAATAATAGCTTGCACTTCTCCATGTATACTCATAACAGCTGCATTATCATAACCTTTGGGAGTGACAATTCATAACATCTATACCATCATTTTCAAGATTTTTACACTGAAAAAAACATGTCCTATTTCGGACATGTTAAACATGTCCTATTAAAAAACATTTCCCAATCGAAATGCAGTTGTCTCAACCTCACCGTGTGGGCAGATATGGCGAATCGAAATACGAGATTGATTCAACAACCGTACAATGATAAGCCGATGCAGTTGAGACAATCAAATGAAATATTTATGTGAAAATAAAATATAGTTCAATTAATCTCAAATACTTAAATTTTAAAATGAAAAATTCATGATATAAGGCCAAAGAAATATGTTTTCATGGAAATAGTTATTAACTTTATTCAACTACTGTTATATTGGATAGCACTTTATATTTTAATTACACCTCATTCTGTTATCAGGAAAATGTTACTGAGTACTGAGTAGTTGTCCCAATCACGGTGAAATTGTTTGTAAATATCTTTTCTTTACATGAATAATAAACTGCCATCTTCGAGATGAGGTTATCATTACTTCAATTTTTTTTCAGTGTAAGAATTTCATCGCTTAAATTAGCGGCTTTTTTCCATGTAAAAGAAAAAATCCAAGGAAAGAAAGAAAAAATCCAATACTTCCTTGATTTCCACTTTACTACCATCAATTTTCACATAACGAATCACCTCTGACATTTGATCAATATGTGAAATGTCAGGTGTGCTATCAAACATAATTCCAAAATATTTAACCGATTTAATTTCGTTGACAAGCTTAAACTTTACGTGGACCGCTAAAACATTTATGAACTCATTTTGTATATCTGGTGACAAATATGATACTTTTGGTGATTTACCATGCTCCAAATTCAAAATGTGTTCTTTTAACACTACATCATACTTTGACAATAGTTTGGTTAGTTCTAAGAAATTGCCTTTATTTGAAGAACTTTGTCCTTCATCATGTCCATGAAATGCTGGGTTTTGTTTAGATAAAAACAAAGTTATATCCAATAATCTTGATAAAAGATGTTTCCACTTCTGTTTTTTATTATATATTAATTGCAAGGCTGCGTCTCGTATCGTTTTATGAATTTTTAACCTCATTTTCAAAGTTTTCCACTTTTCAAAATTCTCCAGATGTTCATTTGAAGTTTCATGGTCGGCCACTTTGGGATTTAGTTTCCACCGCTGGATATCATCCAGTAGTAAATGTTGATTTTGTATTATTATTATTGGTGACAGCAAATACACGACAACAGAAGCAATACAGGACGCAAGTTATTATTTACAGGAGAATAAACAATCCATGGGCGTAGAATTTTTTCACCATTATTCATCATTTTATGAACCCATTCTTTAGAAAGATGGCGAACATCACCTTTTATGTCTAACCCGTGTCTAGATACAGTAACAAACGACCCTTCTCTATTTTGAAAATGTTCACTTTCTTTTTTTATGATTTCAATGCGAACATTACCAGAGACGAGTATATTCCAATCTGATACATCTCTTGAGTCCTGAAGTGATTCACCCATGCAAATACTGTCTTCGATAGTAGAAGCATTAGCGGAATTATCATTGTCATTTTCATTATTCCTTTCTAATTCGTCATCATAGGTTATCATTATTAATTCTGTATTGTTGCTCTTACTTTCCGAAGATGAGCCAATATTCTCTGAAACATTCGTTGCATCAACGTGATAATCAGTTTCTTTTGATGAACCTTGGATATCATCGGGTTTTGTAACATATTTATAGATTTGGTCTTTCTCTGCTGGAACCAACTTTTTCTTTAAAAAGTATGAACTCCCCGTGGCATATTTATTTTTTGGGATATTTGCTAAACGAAATCTAAAAAAATATTTTTAATTATAGTATAGGTATCAGCAAAGCATTAATTCTAAATATATTTGTAGGATACATATTAGGTATATAGTTCATAATAAGTACACTGTGTTAACGACTAAATACACCGCCAAGAAAATTAATTTATTTAAATTTCCTTATAACAACTTATATTAAATAATATTTGATAAAATGGAATATACAAATCATAGCCTAATATTATAAGGAACTATTTAAAAAAATATAAGTATGAAATCCTAAAAGATATTTTATATAAAGAATTGAAACCAAAATTAAATATCCAATTAGAATCATGCTCAATAATTTACAAAATCAAATGTGATTTTTGTGAAAAATTTTACATCGGGAAAACCGGAAAATGTTTTAAAGACTGATTTAAGGAATACCTTCCTAAGAAGAAAAATAAACAAAATTTAAAGTTTATTTTTGCAAACCATTTACATAGTTAATAAAAATAGCTACACCACTTTTAAAAAAAATTGAAGGCTTTACATTTATGTAGCCAAGGATCACTTGATGAGTTTGAAATTTCCAAGGGATTTAAAACCCAACAAAATGTAATTTTAAATGGTAAACTTTCATTTATTTCAAATATATAAATATAAAAAACTGAAAACATACAGTATGAGTATGTATCAACCTACAAAAATTTGCAAAACTGCAGTAATTGCATAACTGCCATTTTATTCCACAGTAATTATTTTTGTGTCCATTGAAAAACGATCTATTTCAATTTATTCTTTGAGTTTCAAGATAAAGGAAAAAAAAAAATTATTTTGAGATCATTTACAAACACGGTAATTTGATTGTTTGTTAGTTTCCTTAGGTGTTTGCAATTAATTTGTTTGAAATGTAAAACATATATTAGGTAGTAAGGTTAAGCTTTTAGAATTTTAGAAATAATTTTGGAATAGAGACATTGTAACTCAAGGGTGCCACCCTATCGACAAAGGGTGCCACATTATCGACGTAAACCACTTTTCCTATACATTATTCAGCATATGTGTTTTCAAACCTGGTCATTAAATAATCATACTTGCATACTAAATAATATATCGTAAAAAACGGTCAATATGGTATCTATAGGAATATTCAAAACTATTGAGTAATTGTGGTGATGGGATTCAATGCTCAACATGTTGATTCGATTAATATTGTTAAAATTTTATTTCACGTAATAACTCAAAAATTTTAAAAAGTAGAATAGATTCTTTTTGAACCAATAACACATTTATAGGACACATTTATAAGTTATCACAATTTATAAATTAAAATTATATGGATAACCTGGTTAAAATGGTTTCTAAGTGATTTATCGTTGAAAACATGTGATGGTTTGTTTAAGTTTTTTACGTTCGGGTGTCACCCCAAAACGGTTTCGAAGTGATTTATCGTTGAAAACATGTGATGGTTTGTTTAAGTTTTTTACGTTCGGGTGTCACCCCAAAACGGTTTCGAAGTGATTTATCGTTGAAAACATTGTGATGGTTTGTTTAAGTTGTTTACGTTCGGGTGTCACCCCAAAACGGTTTCGAAGTGATTTATCGTTGAAAACATTGTGATGGTTTGTTTAAGTTGTTTAAGTTCGGGTGTCACCCCAAAACGGTTTCGAAGTGATTTATCATTGAAAACATTGTGATGGTTTGTTTAAGTTTTTTACGTTCGGGTGTCACCCCAAAACGGTTTCGAAGTGATTTATCATTGAAAACATTGTGATGGTTTGTTTAAGTTGTTTACGTTCGGGTGTCACCCCAAAACGGTTTCGAAGTGATTTATCATTGAAAACATTGTGATGGTTTGTTTAAGTTTTTTACGTTCGGGTGTCACCCCAAAACGGGTGAAACCCGGGCGGACCGCACCCCGCCCCCCCCCCCCTAGCTACGCCTCTGTTACAAACTTGTTTGCATATTTACCATACATTATGAAACGTGTTTGTAAACTTGGTTGATAAACTTACAATAATTATAGATGTCAATTTCTATTGTTATTTTAATAAACTCTTCCTTCAAAGCGTTTTGATTTTACTAAAACCAATTCACAAACCGTCAAATTGGCGTGCAAACTTCACCATACACTATAAAACATTCTACAAACACAAACCAAGTTTTGAAACATGCTTCAAAGTGGATGGGCTCCTTTATAATGGTGTTCGCCTGTTATTATGCCATCTGTAGGCGAACACAATAACAACATTATTTTACACTGATAAAAATGCGATATATAATTTTTAATTTTTTACACTGTCAAATTTAGATATGTCGTTTTGTAAGTTTTTAGTAGATGAATTTGTAAATATTATCATTTATATTCACAAGCGTAGAAAAAATAGCGTTTTCTACGCGTGGTAAAAACGTTTTTGCGTTCCTGAACTTATTCCACTCGACGCTATCGCGTCTCGTGGACAAACCGTTCAGTCACGCAAAAAGAGACGTTTTCACCACTTGTTTAAAAATCTACTATTTATTTTTAGAGACCTATCACTGTGAAAACTACATGCACCAGAACACCCCAGTACAAAACCAAGATTTACAATATTTGCGCCATTTCGCGATCGGTTTTATGAATTATTGGATTTTGCTCCACTTAAGACTAAATAGAACATCCCAGTACGAAACCAAGATTTGCAATACTTGTGCCATTTCGCGATCGGTTTTATGAATTATTGGATTTTGCTCCACTTAAGACTTAATTTTTAAATAAGCAGAATATACCTCCTCACTTATTTGTATTAAACCAAGTTGATTCATATGGGTTTTGTAAGGTTAGTGGACATAATTAAGAATTAATAATAATACGGTTAGTGGATATAATAATTAATAATACTAAGGCTAAGGATGTATTATCCAGAATGATTTTCTGTGGTATATTAGTACAGACACCTGAAGTTTCGATACAGCAAAGCTGTTATTAACTATGCAATTGGGAATGGTTTGATTGTTCTTCCCATGTTAGGTTTTTTTCCAGGCCTTGTTATCCGATAAATTAGATGGTGATTTGGAATGGAATTTTACGATCGTTGCTGGTCCGTTGCATTTATATCATTGTTTACGTAGGGTTTGATAAACTCTGGTACAATGGGCTGCAATAAATGGTGGTTTGGGATACACAACAATTGTAGCCAATTGTTATTAAATTCTTTGGTAGTCTTTTCTGATTATGGAAGCATATTAATTGTATAGAAGGTGGTCAATCATTAGACTCTAACGTACCACTGAGTGGTGTTGCTATAAAATGATAGCAAAACCGAAATAAAATTGTCGAATTTGTTGGTAATTGTTGGAAAAATTTTCTAGGGTTAGACTAATAAGAGTGACGACATATCGATTATGTCGATCATGTAGATGGTGAATATTTTGATGGCGCGTAAAATGTCAATTACATAAGTTTTTTTGGATTGTGGGTTTTTTCTTCTCTTATTTTCGACGAGAGACTGCCTTCTTGTTCAAAGTAGGACCGGTTTTTGTTTTGGCGCGCGTATGAGATGGTGGAAAATGTTTTTTGAGGAGATGGATATTCAATTGGTGATTGTGGTGCTAATCATATGTACCAAAGAAAAAAAAGGACAGTAATTAAGTAATTGAATTGGTTATTTTTGTTCAAATATTAATTTAATTGATTCCTTGTGTTATAATTATACGAACCATTTTGTTCAAATTATATGAACCAAATTATGTATATAAAAAGAGGACAGTAATTAAATAATTGAATTGGGGATTTTTTGTTCGAAGTTTTTCTTTAATTCAACTCGAAAGATATATAAAAAGAAGGAACATATGTCAACAATTTGTATACGGTTCGAGTGGTCAAGGAGGATAAAATTGCATTTATATTGTTGATGTTAATTACTATATTTAAACCAATTCCGATGTCTAGCTAGGAAGCCAAAAAGGTGAGGGAGCAGGATTTTGCACCCCCCCAGGGAATACAAGGTCAGTGCGATTTTATTTGTTGTTCTTGATTATTTCTGGCTTTGTATGGATTAAATGACATTTAATATTACTAAACATGAATAAAGTAAGTTAAGGTTGAATGGTTGGTATTCTCGGTCGTCTTTTTTCTTTCTCAAAGGTCGTCAGAACCCAGATGTCTCCGGTTTTCCTTTTTTTTTCGTTTCCACCCTTCGTCATCTTGCGTGTATGCTATTTGCTTGATAGTGAATTAGAATGCACTTCCGCCTCGAACTCACTTGACTGATAGCCAGCCGACGAAAACCTTTTAATCACGCCGCATTCTATCCAGGGTTGTTACAACTCTGGAATCTTATTCATTACAAATTATAACAAAAAAGGATAGTAGAACAACAACAAATGAAAAACATGTAAGACAATACCAACGTCAATGATTTTAAGAATCTATCGATTATTCTTTGTAAAGAAAATTTATCTTAGCCTACAGAATGCTCTAAACATTAATGTAGAAAAATACTAAGACAGGTGTCTCTGATGAGTGTGAGTTCAAATTCTGGCACGAAACATAAAAAAAATGTCTAAAGGAGTTTTTCTAAGAGAAAATGAAAAATGATTTCGAATTGCGAAATTTAAATGCTATTTATTTATTTTATTGCTATTTATACACAAAATTCAACTAAAAATTACAAAGTGTAATTTGATTTTTACTAATCTCTGAGATGTGCACCCATACCCTACTAGAAGACGTTCAAATCTTTACGTACCCGCGGTTAGATCCAATAGAGGTGCAAGTAATATATTTTTTATGGGAGTCATATCCTATAACAAATTGCCATCTTCACTTAAAAATACATTATTAATATCTAAATTTAAGACTTCAGTGAAGGAATTAGTTTTTAATGAATGGGTGAGAACACAGAGATATCCCATTCAGAATTAGTCATTAAAAAAAAATGTTGGGATGGGAAGATACTTCAATTCAGTATAATTTAATGTAATTGAATCAAGCTTGAATTTACATTAATTTTAATAAAGGATGTAAATAAAGTTGTTTAATTTAATTCAAGAAACTCAAGCTTGAATGTAGATGATTTTAATAAAGATTTAGCTTAAGTCATTTTGGATACATATATTATATCGCAAATTAAATATTATCCAATACAAGTTGTCACACTTTTAGGATAAAAATAAAAAAAAAAAAATGATTTCCAATACATATATACTTAAGCTGAATTGCTCACAAAAAACCTTCCAAATTCATATTCCCCTAATGTTGTTTATATTTTCTAACCAAATATGTATTAAATTGACCGTGCGTCAGATATTAGTTTCGCATTGATTGACAACAATCAATAATGACTCTACACTCGTGACTTAGGGTGTTGGTTAGAATGTTGACTATAAAGATGGTGACGAAATATTCTCTCATCCTATATGAATTCACACATAAGTAGTATGGTGTCTAGAAATTTATTACAAAAAATACCAAAGAAATGCATTTACTTGGGTCTGAAAGACCTAAGTATTATTGCATTATCGAGCCAAAACTGAAATTCTTACCTCCTCTTTTTTGGCATTTCTCGACGTTTTAGGACCTACTGATTCTAAAAAACAAAAAAGTAATATATGTCTGTATGCCGGCCGACCGTCACAGCCGACGAAATCTAGAAAACCACTGGAAGAATTTTTCTAAAAATAGGTAGAATCAATGGTAAGAGCCAAAAGGACGATGTGTGCGATAACTGCACCGAAAGTGTGTCAAAAAAAATCGTCAAGTGTGTCAATCTAGAAAACCACTGGAGGGATTTCAAAAGTTTTTTTTTCTAAAAATAGGTATAATCAATGGTAAGAGCCGAAAAGACGATGTGTTCGATAAATGTACCGGAAGTGTGTAAAAAAAATCGTCAAGTTTGTCAAAACAAGGAATTTTGCATATTTTTTGTTTAAAAAACGTTCAGTTTGATATTGAGATTTCAGTCCCTCCATATTTTCCAATATGTAATCATAGATAAAAGATTCAACTTAAGTTAATAATGAAATGATGAAGTTTCAATTTAGAAATCATGTCTGAACATGAAAATTAATAAATATATTTCGTCATCGCTCCTGTGACCAAGTGTGTAAGATACACGGGATCTGAACAGATGTCTTTGATGAGTGTGAGTTTGAATCCCGGCACGAAACACACAAAAATTTTTCTAAAGGAGTTTTTCTAAGAGAAAATGAGAAATTCTTTCGAATTGCAAAATTCAAATGATATGTACTTAAGCTTAACTTCTCACAAAAAACTCCACCAAATTGGCATTAGAGTTTACTTGTATTTGCTATTAATGCTGTGTAAAAATCGCAGAGAATATTAGTATCATCATATGAATTTAAACCTTTATGTGGGATATTGTTAATTATAAAAGATTTATAGAGATCTAATGTAAACTATAGGTTTTGTCGTGCTATTTAATTGCTCGATAATTAAAATTAGAGTGTAGGCGACAATTCTGTCTGATATAGAAATCATTAAGTTATTGTAATAGAAACGGTAGTTTGCATCATTGTAACAATTTATTAAATGACTCAACAATTATGAAGTTAGACAATTTTTCCTAATTTTATTGCGTTAATATCAGATTACACATTTTTTATTTTATTAGATTCTATAACATTATTATAGTTGTTACTTGTTGACTTTTTAGAGCACATTAAAATTTAAATACAAAATAAAAACAAAACATATAAAAATGTTTATGATTGTGATATTATTTCATTTATTTTTTTGTTGGTTGAATAATGAATCGTAATAATCGTGTTTTATAGCTAAAAATATATCTATTATAGAAGTAATTATTAGGGTTTTTGTTTTATGGGAGGTCTTCTTCAATATTATAGTAGTTTTTCAGTAGATATTTTTTTTATTGATATATGTATGTAAATGCTTAGAAATCGAAACACATGGAAATAGGGCTAAAATAGAATAACATACAAATGATAGTTTTTAGGTCTGTTTTATTTTTTTTATTATATAATTTTAACAACTACCCTTTAAGTCATAAAACTGAAGGAAAAACATGAATTACTATTCTATTTCTGTGTCTTCCTAATTCATTTATTTTTTATATTAAAACTACCATTTTGTGTAAACAAACTTGGAATATGTTGGGCTTAAAAACCAAAGATGAAAACTTGAGAAGGACAGAATGTCTATAAAAAAGGGTCTACGGGTTGATATTGTTAATATTATCTAATTTGTGTTTTAGTTCATAGACAAATTTGTAGCATATCTAACTTACATGTAGATATTTTAATTTCGTCATTCTTTTTTATCAAATAGGTGTCGGTATTTATTTGACAAGACAAGATTGAAATATGTTGATTCAAAGATTGGAATTTAGGCTAAACATGTTGATTTGATCTTTTTGTTTGTTTTATGATTTTTGACAGATTCATATTTAAATTTTGTTTACTAATTTGCATATATCACATATGCGAAAATTTAATCGATTTATTATTCTAACTACCTACATGTTTGCCTAAAGAAAATAAATGAAAAGTATCACGTAGTCATCTTTCAAAGCTGGCAGAATTAAGGTCTAAATTAATATTCAAAAAATAAAATCAAAGCAAATGAATATTCAAATAAGTTTTATTATATTATTTATTTTATATGTGTGCACAGTTCTCGGAAACTATTTTGAAATCGATGGATATAAATATTATATCAGTTATCCATTAAAGGTAACGACAACGATTAAACTTATATTTTTAAACTTTTCTTAACGTTTTTAGAAAAACTGGTATGGAGCACAGCGTTATTGTACGTATCATGGAATGAGTTTAATCGATATTCCGAATGAAGAAGAAAATCAACGGATAGTGAAAATAATTTCCATGCTAGATTATAATAATAACCTAACAGATTTCCATATTTGGACAAGTGGAACTGAATTAGGTTGTGAAGGAGAATATTATTGGGCAACTACTGGACATCCAATGATGTATAATGCTTGGTCCGACAATGAACCAAATAAACTTGTTAATAATAATGATTGTTTGTTGCTTTATGTACCATACAAACATGGATGGATCGATGCTGAATGCTTAGCAAGTCATCATTTCATGTGTCGGGATAAATTATATGTTCCGGATACATTAAAAAATAAGCGCGTGCGTTTAGAGTGCTAAAATAGTAGACTAATGGGAAGAAATTAGATTCAGAAAAAAACACATTTTTTTATAGATACTTAATATATGAATTTTCGGCAACTTTACCAATAGCAAATTTAGCCAATACGCACTAAGATTAATTTAATTCCTTTTGTAACAACAGTTTGAAAATGAAATATTGTAAAATTCGAAATCGAAAAAAAATACGAATCATAGATTTTTTTATAAACCAATAGCCAACATCGTCAAATTAAAACAAAATCTGAAGTAGTAGTTTAAAATGAAGCTGTTAAACCTGTGTATGATTTTTAATTAAAGAGTGAAAATTAATAAAAAGTACTTTGTTTTATTTTAAAAGTTGATCTATTATTCCGTGGAAATACAGTGGATTCTTTTATCACAGTTATTTTAGTACATCTCCTACTTTCTAGAATAGATTAAAAAATTGAATCAAGACGCCGATGACGTGCACCCGACCATTTTCTGTTTCTTTGAATCTTCGGTATTCGTTTGTACATATAGTAAAAAAAATGAATGCGTGTTTTTCACTTTTTTCCTAGTTTTGACCGGGTGGCTCAAAAGAGACCAGGGAAATTTAAAGAACGAGTTAACCGATTTGAATAATTTTTTTTTGTTTGAAAGGTGCTAAGTAACACTTTATAAAATTATTACACTTATAAAATAGTTTTTTTTCGGATTTTTTTAATTTTTTTTTGCAAACATAAAAAAGTACATTTTTTATTTTTTCTATTTTAAAGAGTTATTATTTACCACTTTCTAAAATTACGGAAAAATATATTTTGTTTGCAAGAAAAGGGCATCTGAATATATTATTTTTTTAAATTTTTTGTATTTTATGCCATTTACTAACATGATAATTAGTTAAAGTCAATTTGGAAAAAGATTAAATCTTTAGAAAACCCAAAAAAGTACCTTTGTTTTTCGGCATCTTTGAAAATTAAATTTCAGAAAAATTGAGACTGAAAAATTTCATGAAAAATAAGTATAAATTTTGCAGAATAAATTTTTTATGCATCCTTATTTAATATCTTTTAAACACAAAAAAGATCAATCGAATCGGGAATAGTAGATTGTATTACTAGTGCGAACGCGTTTTCCAAACAAGAGTGTAGTTCTTGGCACAAGAGCTAGCTCGCTACGCTCGGGCTGCAATCACTCGCGTTTGTCATTGTCATCTGTCAACTCAACAAATATTTTGTGTGATTGTTTTGATGTATTATTTCACATATTTTTTTCGCGTGCACAGAAGTTTTTCGCGTGCACAAAATACTATTTCGAAGAATTAAAAATATTTTGTAGGCATATATGCGACATATGTATATATTTTTCGTTTAATTTAGTTTAGAACAAAATTGGATATTTTTTGTAAAACTTTTTTGTAACACATGCGTACAAAATATTCAATTTTGTACTAGAATAGAATACAAGAAAAAACTACTTTTCGCCACATATGACTACAAAATATTTTGTGCACGGGCTAGCACGCCGCCTGCATGTGAGATTTGTAGGTAAATCTATCCATATATCTATCTATATATAATATTTTTATAGCACAAAAATATCAAAATAATAATTTAAATGACTTACCATAAGTTAAAAAAAACTTAAACACATTGCATCATTTGAATTGCAAGAAAAAACAATTCATTTAGGTTTTTAAAGTTCATAATTTTGACAGGTGGGGTACTATATGTGTTAGTTCGAATTCTATATTATATTTTTATATTTTCGTTTATATTTTCGAGCTTGAATAATTTAAACTATTACAACGAAGATGGCGCACTTTAATTATTTAAAAAGCTTAAATTTGTTTATAACTTTGTTAAATAAATGATTATATGAACAATTAAATAAATTTTTATAAATTTTACGCACATGTTACAAAAAATAGTGTGTATTACTAGTGCGAATGCGTTTTCCAAACGCGAGTTATTTACCGCACTCCCTGCGGTCGTGCGGCAAACTAACTCTTCTTTGGAAAACGCATTCGCACTAGTAATAGATACAATCTACTATTTTAGTGAATGGTACGAAATACCAAAAATTTCAAACAAATATTCAAATGCTTTTTTCTCGAAAACAAAGTACAGCGTTTATTTTTAATTTTAGTTGCTTTGGATAAAATTAAAAAAAAATAAAAGAAAAGAATGAAATCACCATGTTGAAAAATTAAAAAAATCATATCAATATATAATATTTTTATCAGTGTAATATTTTTATACATGTAGCCTTACTAAGAACCTTTCAAACAATTTTTTTTTTCAGTTGGTTAACACGTTCGAATTTAATTTTAAACATTCCAGCTGGTCTCTAAATTTCTAACACAATTTCTGGCTATAAAAGCTTTTGTCCAAAATAGTGATAAAATAAAAAATCACGTATTAATATTTTTACTATAACAACGGTTTCCAAAGTTTCAAGAAAATCGGAAATCTTTGGATTAATTTTGGTTTATTTTATCGGCGTCTAAATTCGATTTTCCTTCAATAGTAAATACAAAATTTAAAATTCTCGAAAATCTATTTGAATTATCTGAAGTTAGAACAACTGTAAACTATAAAGCAAACATTACACGAAGCAAATCATTACTTAAAATTAAAGCAAATATGTGTTTTAATTATTCGCTAAAAAATATTTGTTGTCGTATTTGCTAATCAAAAATGAAGCAAATAATGGCTTCGTGTAATGTAGTTTTTTGATCGCGGTGCCATAACTGAGCAAACATGTTCTTTGATTTTTTCTTTGCTCATATCGAAATCTTGTATGTGTGAGCGGACAACAATTTTTCTGGTAATATTTGGGCTCATTTCATGTGTTGAATGTGTGCCGATGTTATGGAATGCCAAAAATGAGCAGTATAAAAATAAAATCGATCGGTAATCCGCATGGAGTCAAATAACAAAGGTTCACTTTAATAGTAAGTTTACCGGCACTGAGCTCATGGCAAAATTTTTGAGCATGTGCAGCCAATACCAGAGCTATTTTGCCATAAATCAAAAACAAAATCTGGCCAGGACTCAAATAAAGAGTAAAATGACAATTCTTCGAGACCATGAACTTTGTTGGCCGCACCGAAGATATGCAAACGCCTACCACCATTTCAAATTTGGTATGTTCTTATCGTTTTGTTTTTAGTATTTAATATTGATCGATGCTTAACAGAGATATTACAGTTAACTGATCGTAGACGGGTGTCGCAATCTCCTTCGTAACATCAACTTCTTTTAGCGTCGTATATAGTTGAGGCAGGAATGAAGGACCCCGTCAATTAATTGAAAGAGCAAAGGCAAAAAAATGCCGAAGATGAATACGGTACATTTGGGAAATATGTCGAAACCGAGCTTAGTTCTCTGTCTGATGCAAATGACGCACAACGGGTGATATTTAAAGTAATAAGAAAATCAGTCCAACGGTCCAGCAAGAAATTGCGATTTTTTGTACTTTTTCTGGAACAAGATTACGACTTGCTAATATACAAAATGCATTCTCTATATACTATTCAATTATTGCTCAACGTAAAGACATCATCGGCAACAAAGAAATAAGGAATAGGTTCATCTCGTTCGGTTCGGGCAATAGATGCGGGGCTGGCAAATGTAATTTATCACACTGAAAAAAACATGTCCTATTTCCAATCGAAATGCAATTGTCTCAACATCACCGTGTGGTCACATATGGCGAATCAAACGACGAAATTGCTTCAAAAACTCTACAATTATAAATCGATGAAGTTGAGACAATCACACAAAATATTTATGTGAAAATAAAATATAGTTCAATTAATCTCAAATACTTAAACTTTAAAATGAAAAATTCATGATATAAGGTCAAAGAAAATTTTTTTCGGGGAAATAGTTATTATCTTTACTCAACTACTGTTATATTGGATATAACACTTTATATTTTAAATAAACCTCATTCTGTTGTTAGGAAAATTTTATCGTGTAGTTGTCCCAATCAAAGTGAAATTGTTTGCAAATAATTTTTCTTTGCATGAATAATCAACTGCCAACTTCGAGATGAGGTTGTCATGAACTTCAATTTTTTTTCAGTGCATCAATGAGGATGTGATGAAACGATGTGCGGTTAAATACACCACCGTCTGAAATACGTCCGTTCGCTCCAACATCAATATAAGTGAACTTATAATTGGCATCAGCAATAGCCATTAGCACAATACTATAATGTGTATCTGCACGAAAAGAAGAATTATTTATGTATAATTAGATTTTAAAAATTACTAAAATGGGTTTAAATCTGTATAATTAAAGTAAACACTTCCTAAGTGTGTTGGGGTTTTCATCACGATGTGTTTTCCATCAACTGCGCCAATGCAATGCGGAAAATGCCTCCTATCACCAATCACCCAATTTGAGCCGATGGAAACTGTAAAACAGTATTCTTTAATATTTCAGCTGATTGATGAATTATGAGAAAAACAACCTTCAAAAACTTCTTCATGAAACTCTAACCTGTAGCGATAAAACGTAAGGTAAGAACAAGAAGTTCACCAGGTAAAATATAGCTTCCCGCATGTTTGTGTCTCTTTTTTTAATCAATAGAGACGTTTCCAAAAGATTTTTGAAGTTAGCAATGTTCATGCGAAGAATGTTTTTGTACAGCTGTGGCACCTCATTATCTAGCTCTCGAAAAAATTGATTGGAGCACGTTTCACCCAACGCTCATCCGAACATTACGCACTTGACGATGCCTGTGGTACTCGTTATGCGATGGCTCTCGATATTAAATTGAGAGTCACGACCAAAAAACAAACCAACCTTATGCGATGCAACCCTTAACCTTATGCAACCTTCTTCTTTTTCAGAATCAGTCATTTTCACTTTAAATTAATTTTTTCACGGATTTTTTATTCGCATAGAACACAAAACAATGAACAAAATCAAGAAAAATATATTGTTTGCTGTATTTGCTATACAATATTGTTTTCTAAAAGTTATTTACATCGTGTAATGGCATCGCAAATATATTTGCTACAAAATAAGCAAAGCGACCTTACTACCTGTTTGGCAATTAAATTTTAGAGCAAATATTTACTATCGTGTAATGGTATAGCAAATATATTTACTCAAAACAAAAATTTGAAAAATTATTTCCGCAAATAATTTCCGTATGAAACAAAGCAAATATTTGCTTCGTGTTTGCAATGTTTGCTTAAGAAATGTCACTGAATTTTTTTGATAAAAACATATGGGAAGTAATTTTGTATAGAAACATTTGACACATAAAAGCAATTATTTGCGGATGACATGAAATATAATTGAATGATATATATCTCTATGTACTGCTTCATGCTTGCCGTTGGTACTTGTTGGTTGGTTGGTTGGTTGGTTGGTACTTGGCCGTTGGTGTAAGTATTTAAATCACATTATAATGTTGTATCCTGCAGCGTAATGTTATGTGTATACGACATACGTTATGTATATTTCTGAATGATTTCAGCTCACTTCCAACTAATAGGAAGAGTTGGGAAATATTAGGTTGTTGCAGAAAAAATGTTGTTTTTTCACAGAAGTTGTGATTATTGACATGAAGAATTGACGCCAAAGGGAGCAGTTTTCTCAACTAATAGAAAACGTTGGGTTAGAAAATACTATAGGCTTACGAAAATTATGAAAGGAAATAGCAGGGAACACATGTTGATAATTGTTTGCAGCTTTTCACATTTAAAAATAAATGATTAGTACAAACATGTAAGCAACCAAATGTTCATAGTAAGTACAAACAAGAAAATTCAGAGGATTTACTCGTCTCTAAATATTATTGTCGATACATATGGATTATGTTCTAAAAGATATTTTTTTAATCACGATGACAGAAACGACAGCTTGTAGGTGGAAAAGTATTTTCTCGTTTTTATACTATATTTTCAAAAGAAAAGTTTTGTTTTGTTTTTGAATGTTTCATTTGATATTCAATTTTATAAACAAAATAGGACAGACAGTTGGTTATATTTGTGGCCAGAATTTTTTATGTTTATGAGTTAAATTTGATTTTTTTATGAAAGAACTCGTTTGTTTATTTTATATTCGTATATGAAATAAAAAAGAAAATCATATGTTCAAAATGTATCATGCCACAGGGTGTAGAAACAACAAAGTGTTTTCAATAATTTCCTATCCCACAGATGCTTTTTTTCGTATTTATTTTTTTTTATAAAAAGTGTTGTGTAGTAGGAATTACAAAATGCGTCACAACAACATATAGATACCTATAACTTCTCTTTTAACCCTGGCATAAGATTCGGCGATAAAGAAAATTAATAATTTGCTTGATCTAGGTGTATTTTAAGGGCTCTACAGCAAAATCTAGACAGTGTAAAATATAAGTATGGACTATTATAAAAGATAATAAAAATTGTACCTCTTTGAACGATTTCATTCAGAAAAATTACATTATATTTTGTTTTTGTTCAATTATGACAAATATGAAAACATGAATACTGAATACTGGATTATGAAATTGTAACTAAAGTTTTATTAATCTAGAGCTTAATTTTTCTAAAAAAATGAAATAGATTTCCAAATTTGATTAAATTTAGAATTCACCACACATCCTTCACATGCAATAATTCAACATTCAAATATTTTGATTGATTATACTTGTAAACTGTTTCGATTGACCAATAATTATATAGGAAATCAGTTCAGACTAGACCAGTGAAAATAGCTTTTTGTAAGGAAAAAATTAGTAACAGCATGAAAGCTATTGGATAAGGAAGAAAATATTGGGCAAATGATGGGAAAAATAAATTAAAGGTGATCCGAGTTACAAGTGTGAAATGGGGTGAGCTTTTAGGGGTAGAAAATGGTTTTGTAGGTAATAAAAAGCTTTATAACTTTTATATAAGCCATTTTTTTACATAACCTAAAATTTGGCGTGAAAATAGAAAAACCGAGAAAAAGGTCTTTGCGTTTTTAATTTTTATCTCCGACAAAAAAAATTTTTTTTCACACAATTTGGTGGAAACTTACCTTATTATGTCCCTAATACGCTGTAATTTTTTGGAATCGAAAGTTTTATTTTTTCGTTTAATTTTGATTTTAAATAAAAAAGTAATCTCATTTTCAAGCGAAAATCCTCCTGTGTGGAAATAGTTTTTTCAAAAAAATCAGTAATCTTTATTTTTGTTGAAACGTCTACCTTTAGATGGTGTTAAAAAAATAAAAATTACCATTGAAAAAAGTTATATTTTTTAAGGATTTTAACGGTAAAATATCAAGACTTCGGTCTGGGATAAGAATTTTGATATAGTTTTTAGCAAAAAACTTTTATGAGGACATGGTTTTTAGTTTTGGGTAGCGATGTTTATCATACATAACTTTTTGTTAAAGTACATGTATTTTTTATCTCTGTTTAGATATGTATTACAAAACTAACGCGAAACGTTGTCGGAAAATTATAACAGATCATAAATTAACATAATTTAGTGAAAAGATTATACAATCAGCAAACTACTCAAAAACCTCTCCATTTAGCGTTTCGAGAAAATATTTCAAAATCACAAATTCACATTTCTTTTAAAATTCCAAAAATATTGCAAAAATTAATAAAATAAAAAATTCAAACTTTTTCCAAACAAAATTCTAAAAATATTTCAAAAATTTTTACAAAATTAAAGATTAAAACTTTTTTCAAAAATTCTAAAAATATTGCAAAAATTATAACAAAATCAAAAATTATAACTTTTACCAAAATTATAAAAATTATAATAAAATCAAAAATTTAAAATTTTTCAAATTGTAAAAATATTCCAAAAATTCTTACAAAATCCAAAATTGAAACTTTTTTCAAAATTCTAAAAACATATATAAAATTCACAAATTCTATTTTTTGTTCAAAATTCTTAAAATATTCCAAAAATTAGAATTAAATCAAATATTTAAACTTTTTCTAAATTCTAAAATTATTCCAAAAATTCTTAAGAATTCAAAAATTCAAGCTTTTTCCAAAACTCTAAAAATATTACAAAAATTATAACAATATCAAAAATTGAAACTTTTTCCAAAATTATAAAAATTATAATAAAATCAAAAAATTTAAATTTTTCAAAATTCTAAAAATATTCCAAAAATTCTTACAAAATCAAAAATTGAATATTTTTTCGAAATTCTAAATATATTATATATACCTAAAATTCAAAAATTCCATTTTTTTTTTCAAAATTCTAAAAATTCTTTTATTCCAATTCTTTTATTCCAAATATTAGAATAAAATCAAATATTTAAACTTTTTCTAATTCAGATTTTACAATTTTGATTTTCACGGCAAATTTTAGGTTATGTGAAAAATGGCTTAATTATAAAAAAAATTTGAGTCGGAGATAAAAATTAAAAACGAAAAAACCGTTTTTTCTCTCGGCTTTTTCTATTTTCACGGGAAATTTTAGGTTATCTGAAAAATGTCTTATATAAAAGTTATAGACCTTTTTCTTACCTACAACGTTTACTTTGAACTTTTTTCGATTGAAGGTCTAGTTTCGCTGAAAACCGTGAACAACCATTGTTTACCCCTAAAAGCTCACATAATTTCACCCTCGTAACTCAGATCACAATTAATTTATTTTTCCCATCATTTGCGCAATATTTTCTTCCTTATCCAATAGTTTTCATGCTGTTACTAATTTTTTCCATTTGTTCCTGTTTTTAAGGTATCTGCACTGGTCTATTGTTCAGATTGAGTACTTTGATAAACTTACAATCCATGTTCTATATTTACCTAGAGTAAATGAGTTGAAATTATTTAATCTAAAAGTATGGCTACAAATTCTATTAACCTTAAGGCGTAGCAGTGCATGCAACTGGCTATAGCTTTTCATAAAATATTAATTTATATTATTTAATATAGAAAATAAGTATGTACCTATAATAACAAACAAAAATGTCTAAAGTTAAAAGATTAAAACAAAAAAAATCTCAAATATGTACTAAAATAAAATAATAAATTTATATTGAGAATATAAGAATAAGAAATTAAAGTTAAGAAACATCAAGAATATTATTTATTATTCTTTAAAAAGATTTGTAATTTGTCTGTTAGTTTGTAAAAACAAACAAAAACCATATTTTTAGATGTTGTGTTTTTCATACGTCGAAAAATTATGAATGTAAACCGCCATATTGTAGAGAGGAATATTTTGTTTTATTTGGAAAATAAATAAATAAACTTTATAAACGATACAAATTATTAAAAGAAAATTGAACTTTTTATTAAAACTAAGAAAATTATATTTAAATTAATATAGGAATTAATTTTTTTAATAAAATTTAGGCATGTTTAGTGCTAATTTATGAACAGATTTTTATTTGAAGCTTTTATAACCTCTTGGCATTCAATTTTGTTAAAGTTTGGTTTTTGTTCTCCGTATTGACTTTTCGTTCAATTTTGTTTGTTTTATGAATAGTTATGAAGAAATTTTAATGAAACTGATAACTTGATAAACGGCTTCAGTCAACATGAAAAAGTACTGATTAACTTTTTGGGTATACTGTACAAACAGGCGAGATTCTCCCATACAGCTGCTGATTTTATTCACGTTATTTTTAGGTAGATTTCATATAAAAATCTACCTATTGCAATGGGCTTCATCTCGGAATTTCGGAAAAATTTTTGTGCCAAACGACTATATATGATAAGCGGAGACAAAAAAACAAAAAAAAAAAAAAATTTATATATATATATATATATATATATAAACGATATGAGATATAACGAAAACGACCGGCACTCTCACGGTCGCATTTGTTGAGGTAGATCAAAAAAATTTTCTGTACTTGTGTGTTTTAATAATATCTTGGACAAGTTCGTGAATCAGCAAAATCCGACACGTGGTTAAGAAACTAGAGGCTTTTTTCTGAAAAAAATTGATTTTTTAAAACCGTTATAACGGCCGTTTGGATACTAATATTTCAAAAAATTTAACAAATTTAGAATCTTTGGAATCTTTTTTATCAATTTGTTTTAAAACTAGACTTCTGCAGTTAGAGGTTCCTGAGTGAGCGGCTCCAACAAAAAAGTTTGCAAAAAAAATTTTTTTTTTGAAATAACCGGCACTCTCACGGTCGCATTTATAAGGCCAGATCAAAAAACCTTTTCTAAAAATGTGCGTTTTGTTAATATCTTGGACAAGTTCGTAAATCAGCCCAATCCAACACATGGTTAAGAAACTAGAGGCTTTATACTAGAAAAAAACTCTGTTTTTTAGATCCGTTATAACGGCCGTTTGGATTCTAATATTTTTAAAAACTTCATAAATTTAGAATCTTTGAAACCTTTTAAAATAGTTTCTTTCAAAAAAAAGACCTCTGCAGTTGGAGGTTTCTGAGTGAGCGGCACCAACAAAAAAGCTTGTAAAACACAAAATGCGTTTGAATCAACCGGCGCTCTCACGGTTGCATTTGTGGAGCCAGATAAAAAAACCTTTCTTAAAAATGTGTGTTTTATTAATATCTTAGACAAGTTCGTAAATCAAAAAAATCTGACACATGGTTAAGGAACTATAGGCTTTATACTAGAAAAAAAAGTGGTTTTTTTAATCCGTTATAACGGCCGTTTGGATACTAATATTTTTAAAATCTTCATAAATTTAGAATCTGTGGAAACATTTGTATCCGTTTCTTATAAATATAAACCTCTGCAGTTAGATGTTTTTGTCTTGTTGGCTTCAACAGAAAAGTTTGCAACAATCCCCAACTACAATTTCCAAAAACCTTATAACAGTCAATGTCAACCTTATAACAGTCAAAAAATAAAAGATTTGAATAGAAGAAATTAATTTTTTTTTCTTAGAAATAAAATATTTTGATATTTTGCAGTAATTGCACGACATATGATATAGAGTAGGTTTGTGTCATAAATTGTCACACACATGTTCTGTGGTAGATTTGATATTTGTTTGTTGCAAAATTGGATAGATATAATTTTGCTTGTAGGTAGCTAATTTTCTTTTTAAAATTTGTTCGATATCTGTTTGAAATTAGTTTGTTTTGTTTAAACTAATCTGATACATCAGATTCTACTGGCACATAAAACTGTCTGATCTCGAAATCTACCTATTTCTAGCGGATATACGTGCCGCTTGGACTTTTTTAAGTATGCTAGGACGCACCTGCCTACGTATATGAATGAATTTTGAAGAAATTTTAATAGAAGGTGTCGGCTTGTATAACACGGTGGAGGTCTTCGCAAAACCTGATGAAGATGTTTTATCTTTTCAATTGAAAATTTATATTTATATTTATTGATTTTTAATGAGCATTTCATGACAACCGAAGTTTCGGCTATATTATCATATAGCCGGCTATAATATCTTTACGCACTAGTGCGTAATACATATATTACGTTACTACTATACCTACCTATAAGTGATTATATAATATTATTTAAAAAATAATAAAACGTCCTGCATTTAATTACTAAAAACTGTATCATAAATGATAATTTCTTGTTTGGTCGTATAGAAAAACCATTAACATAGAATTTTACAATAGTTGCCCTAATTTGCCAATTAATGGCACAAGCATTATATAGATATAAAATTTTATAGTATTTATGTTTTATTATTATTTACTTAATTAGCGACACTGTTGACTCCCATGTTACAAAATGCAAACTGTTGTTTTCAAATGGATGCTTAGGTACTTCGAGTTCGGCAGGAGCAGTAGGTACTGAAACAATACAAAGAAAGGATGTTGGAAGGGTTTGGTCTTTTCTCATAAAACCTATCATCCGCACATCATATTTTTTATAAATGTTTTACCTTCAAAAACGAGCCTTAAGCTTTTTAAAGTGAAAACTTCTTTAGGCGCACCCACACACAGATTTTTCCATAGGTAGTAAATTAAACTGATTCTTCAGCATTTCTACCATTTATCAATCTATAAATTTTTAACGTTTCAAATTGCGTTGTGGATAACGTGCTCGACTGATGTGCTGTGTAGGTTGTGAGTTCAACGCCTCGTATGGTATATATTTTTTTTGGTTTTTTTTTAATTTTTATTAAATACCATTAAAATTATTTTTTTTTATTCATGAATTCATAAAATAATAAAAATTTCTTTATACGAATTTTAAAAAATTGATCTATAACGCAGTTTTTTAAAGTTAAGTCGTTGCCACATGACAAAAATTTTTGCCGGATTGCTAGCAACGATTTTCTAATTTTTGATTAATCGAAAACCTGCTTTATTTGGATATTATGCCAAATGTATGGTAAATTAGAATACCTATCGATTAAAATTGACAAAGCTTATTATTAAATTAATTTTAATTGATGAATTTTCCAAAAATAATTTTGCACGATTTCTACCGCCGATAGAAATAAAAAATCGTTCATAAATCTCCACTGATTTTTTGGAGAATTATGTATGGTTTTTGTAGAACTATGACCGGTTCTTCATCGTTCCGATTTAACCTCACATCGTGGTATTTTTCATTTTGAAAGTTTATGTTTTTGTGATTGATTATAATTTACGTTGAGTTTGTTTTAAATTAAAATTTTAGAAATATTATAACATTCATAATAAACATTTTCATTTCAAATTCAATATAACAATTCATATTTTTTTTTGCAAACTGTCATTTTTAGTGTTGTTGTTGTTGTAAATATCACCGATCAATTTTTGGTTCATGTGGCACATTTTACTTAAAACGACCAAATTCGTTCGTTTATATTTTGCATGTGGCATGGCTTTAATATTGCTACTGTCTGACAATATTCATTTGAGTCATCATGCTAAATAAATATTGAATATATATAAAATTGAAAGTATGTATGGCTGTTTATCCTTGCTGCATTAATACAATAATCATCATGAAAATTCATGAAGTTGTTGTGTACGCTTAATTTTTGCTTTTTATTTATCTATCGTTTTAAACGGTAGTTTGCTTTGATCAATGTTTTTTGTTGAACATTAGGTTTAGAAATTAAAAATAACGTAAGAAAGATAGTATAACCTGAAGGCTGAAACAATTACATTTGTATATCAAAATTATATGTATTGGAATTTTATCATTTTCACTAAATATGTTAACGGTTTAGAATTGTATGTAATACATGTTTCTAAAATTAAGTGAAGACTTAATACTTGTAACTTGGTACTTGATAAAATCGATTATATCGATTTAAAGCTCACAAAATTACGAGACGGAAATCGCATAAATTCTGCAATGTTCTGCAATAATTGCAAAATTAAAACTGACTATCTGATATTTTGTTCGCTTATTCATATCCAAAAATAAATAAGTAGAAACTTCTACTAATCAGTTGTTGTTTTCCACTGTACTTTCTAGAAAACAATATTCGAAGTACGTACATCATGAGTAGGCCACACCTCTTTTTAATTTATACTTGCATTAATGTAAACATTTGTATTAGCGAAAACAAATTTAATTTGCATTAATTTATGCAAAATGTATTAGTTAACTCATTCTTTAATCCATCTTTGCAATAATTTGTATGTGGAAAACATTTATGCAGAATGTATTGGTTATGTATGAGTAAATTAAATTAACCCATTCTGGACGAAGTTTATTGCTATACAAAGAAGCATAGCTTATGTATGGCAATCATGATAAATAAAATAATTAAAAATGGTGGGACTTAGCCGATAGTGATTTGCAAACGGCAACAATGCGCATTAATGCCAATGAATTTGCTAAGCTTTCCGCAGAAAGATTTGTAAAATTTAAACTTGTTGATCTATGGGTGTGACAACCACGCGTACTTTAGTCCCTGCTATTGGCTTATGAGCGCTATTTTGACAATTCTTTGGTTTACATTGTAAGGTTAGTGTGTGTAGTTAGCGGTTTATCGTTCTGACTCGTTCTCATTTATTCTACTAATACGATCCAAATACTACTAATACGATTACTATTGATTGCGATTGCCAATGAAGCTTTCACATCTGCCGTGGGGTCTTAAGCACTCTCTCTGTTTTTTTTCCAATACATTAAACATTTCGTTAGTGTTTACTGACCACAAACCTGTGGTAACATCAACCGACTGAAAAACAAAAATTAGTTCCACACAGGCTAGTCTCCTTTATTTAGTTTCTCAGTTCATTAAAGTTATTTAACATATCTCTGTTTGGATACGCTTGCAAAAAAGGACAAAATGGTGATTAATTTAGGTGGTTGGATGTTGATAAACGTATCAAACTTCAACAGACCGATATAGAACTTACCAGCGTAGTTCAAAACTCATAAACTGTAAGACCTTTAGCTAAAACTTATCTCTATTTATTTTCTAAAAAACGAATTGGTGCGAGCATTCGCCTATAAATTGTAGCGTCCATGCATTGACGGTCAGTTTTCGTAACGAAAAATGGTATCTATAAGGAATGCTTATGAAGGTTATAATGATTATTCACGTTGGTTTTTGGTCTTAGACATATTTGATCTTATCCACATTGAACTGGTAGGTCCTGTACATTCATCTCTTCTTCACGGAGCTTCCGCCTTTCGTTTCTATTCCTTTATCAAGATTAGGAACGAGATGCGTGTTTAAATATATACTTCTGAGTGCAGAGCGAAAATCAAAGTTATTTCATTTGATGAACATCATTAGTTCTTAAAGACCTATTGAACGATGGCTTACATTTCTAAAGTCAAAAGAATTATTGAACGACTTCATAAACAGAATGAGAGCTAAAATCATTAGTCATCCTCTCAGAATCAAAACAAAATAGAATCGAAAAACTTTTAAAAACTGTAGCTATTGGCAATCAAAAGCGTTCTTCATTCTACGACCAGCTACTTCTTATAGCTAGGGATTCTGATCCGCGGTCACACCAGATCTTATAAAAAACTTTGGCTTACCCTACTCCCTACAGGTGTGAAAACCGTCGTTGTCTCAGTAGGGAGTATATTCAGAAATTGCAGGCAGAATTCGGGAAGCAATTAACGAATCAACCCCTTCGACATCTACAGGGACCTGGCAACAACCACAACATCTATTTGAGAAGATGTTAGAAAAACTAACAACTTCTTTTAACAACATGAAATCATGTCTGGTCAACTGGGGAAAACAACTCCCAGAGTTCACGACTTCGATCACCTTCTATGGTACTCGTCTTTTCGATGAAACAACTTTAGACATAGAAGCAGATCACCTTCTTCGAAAAACATTTGTTGAATCGAAAATCGATCTTGTCCAGGCTTGCTACCAAATACCAGTCGCTGCGGAAGGCATCCACAAAACTGCGATAACAGTTCCGTTTAGTCGCTTTGAATTACTTAAAATGTCATATGGTCTGAGAAAAGCAGCTTAGACGTTCCAACGTTATATGGACTAAGTGCTCAAAGGATTGGTGGCAAGAAATTCTCCACAGGAACACCAAAAACACGTATTCTTTTCGAAAGGCTATCTGATTTCGATATTAAAATCAGAATTTCTAAATGCGTATTTAACGTTCCTTCTTGATTTTTTCAGTCATGGAATCACAAATTGCATCACAATCAGATATACAAAATTTTCCACAGCCAACTTCAGTTCGCCAAGTCTAGCGATTTGTGGGGAATGGTTAACTATTACCATATAAATTTACACCGCACTTAGCCAACCTAATTGCTCCACTACATAGCTATCTCTTTGAATTAGCCAAGACAAAAAAGAAGACAGCATTTGTCTGACCACTCCAATGCAGTACAACCATTGACAATGTCAAACTGGCGCTTGTAAACTGTACACTCTTGGCTCATCCGTTACAAAATGCAAGCTTTTTTACGAAAATAGAGGTTTCAGGTAATGCAACAGGAGCAGTATTAGAACAACTAAACAAAGGAAGTTGGGAGCTATTTCACTTTTGTTCACGAATTATAGGCTATTTTGCAAGCTATTAAACACTTCCGTTACTTCATAGAAGGCCGTTTGTTGACTGTGTTCATTGACTATAACCCTCTAGTAACATCAATCGCCTAAAAAAAAGAGATAAGTCCCCGCCAGGCTCGTCCTCTTGATTTGATTTCCCATGTTTACAACTGATATGTGACACATCGCTGGCACGATTAATGTAGGGGCAGATGCTATTTCACGAACTAAGAAAATGGCTATCAATTTTATTGGATCAGATGCTGACAAATTCGTTGCACTTCAACAGATCGATCCAGAACTCCAACAGTTAATCCAAAATCCACAGGTTGTAGGTTCTAAATGGAAGTTAGAACCGGTCTAAACAAAAATTCACAGTAAACCGATTTGGTGTCGAGACCTCGGCTAACATGTTTCGTCCATATTTACCTGACAAGCCGATCCACATTCGATTCTTTACACGATCTTTCCCACCCCAGTATAAGAGTATCCCGGAAGATACTCTCTGGCCTTCAATGAGTGTTGATGTTGTATTTTGGTCTAAGTTGATCTAAGACATGCTTATTATGTTGTTATGCTCACCAATTGTGTGATGTCCAACATGTAGCGTTTGGAAAATTCTATAATCTAATACAGAACAATTTGAGTTCTGAGTAAAGGTGTTGGAAAAGGAGTTAGATTTTTGTAGTTACGTCTAACAGTAAAAACTAACGCCGCGGCCGGTGCGAAACACCTTTCCATTTTCCATCCTTGATTCAACAACGTTGCATGTTTTACATTATCATAATATTAACTCAATAACATTTTTATTGATACCATCAAGCAGTACAAGTAACTTTTTACCACACCCTCGGTTATATCTTAATAGGATTGGTTTTGGATTTTTGAGATCAATTAAACTCAAGTAAGTAAAGAAGTAATTGGAATATTTTCAATTCAAAGGTATGGTTTGAAGTTTCTCAGAAAAAAACTACAATTCACATTTTACGTGTTTCGGATGGGATTCGAACCTACCCTCGTCAGCGCCAGTGCATAGGATTGGTTTTTTGCATTTTCATTTTTTGTTGTACATGAATATTTTTAATTATTCGTTTTATTTACACGAAACGAAATGAAAATGGGAATGTATGAGCTCTATCAGATTTATATTTTTGTTCATTGTGTTGAAACGTACAAAAAAGGAACTCAAAATGTGTATGCTCATTTCAAGTTTCTCTACTGAAATGTTTCGATGTGTGAGTTGATTTTTTTTTGCCGATTGATGTATGCAACAAACTAGATGATTAAATGATTTGATTATTTGTTAATAACATGGTGATCCCTATTTTTGTTTATGTTTTACAATTAACAAAAAAAACAAGTAAATATGTTTTTGGTGAAATGAATCATCCTATTAACCGGTCTCGCCGTGAATGTGTTGATATCAACAAAGTACAACGAGGGCAATATGCAATCAACTTTCTTCTCCCTCGTTTAGGTTAATCAGCAAATGTATTTATAGTGACATTTTTGCAAAATGTTATTGAGTTGTAAATTAAAAATCAATAGGCAAGTTGTCTTAAGTATAGTGCCTCAAGTGTTTTATATTATGTGTTGTTTTTCGAACTTGGTTTATAAATAAAATTATTAACTTAAATTAAATTAAATTATTGAAAGTAGCAAAGTTTTGTGTTCTCTTTTTGAAAAAAAAAAATAATTTTAACTGGTGATATTAGAAAGAAAAAAAAACAAATTAATTGAATAATGGCTTAAAAAAATAATGTAACTGATAAATATAAATTGGATAGCCGAAATTGTGATCAAAAAGATGAACACCATCTAAAAATGGTTTCAAAAAAATTCAGTACAATTGCTTCAAATTCAGTACTATTTACTTCAGTAGTTTAGTACAGTTGTGATTTCGCAAATATCATCACTGACGCAAAACATATATGTACAATTTGGCATCAAGCTATAATTTGGGAGACTATATATGCTCAGAAATGATTGTTATATGTATGATTGTCGTGCTGGTTCATCTTTTGATTTTTTTCATCTGTGGTGTGATTAACATGGAGTATTGCATTCTACAACGCGTCTATGGATGACACTACAGATTTTTATATGAGTGGTTTTTGGGAATGAATTTGTGAAAGCCTACAATGTCTATATGGATGACGCTCTAAATTTTTGGAGAAGCTATTTTTTTGAAACACAATTGGTGACCGACTTCAAACAACATTATTTTAATTTACGTCTCTCACATTGTTAGTTTTATGTTGCATGTTAGATATAGTAAATTTGTGTTGGTTCTAGAAGTCAAAATAAGATGCCAAAATATTTTTCAATAGAGATCTTTCTAGTGTTAGAGTCCACGCATGGTCCATTTATTCATATATCGTTTAAAATTAATAACCCTTGGATAAATAGATACGGTATGTTTCTATTTATAATAATATAAGTTCGATGGTAACAATGTCAAAGATGCAAGGTTCAAACAGAATTCGGTCAGATACCTGTAACTCAGTGGCCGGAAGCAACACCTTTGGGGGATGGAACAGCTGAGACTGTAGCAAAAGTTTTTTTTTTTAAATCGTATTTAAAGATTTGGTGTGCCGTCAAACATTACTTCTGATCGCGGAGCGAATTTCAAATCAAATTTCAAATCAAAGTTATTTCAGAAAGTTATCATGGGTTCTCATAAAATAATGACGACGGCTTACAATCAATATTCTATCGGCTTACAATATTCCATCGACAGAAACAATATTATCTGGAATCTCATGGTAATACTATCAATTGGAGTGACACACTCCCCATCGTCATGCTAGACATTCGGTCTTTGATCAAATCTGATCTAGGGTGTACTCCTGCTAATTGCTGATCTTGTCTACGGACAAAGTCTAAAATTCCAGGAGAGCTATTTATGCATTCTGGAGATTCGCATCCAATAGAACCAGCAAATCTTGTTGACCATTGACCAAAAGATACCCGTAAGGATCCTCACACTAATATCTACGTCCCAAAAGATCTTTTGGTATGTAATAATGTTTTCGTCAGGGTGGATTAGGTAAGACCAAGCTTATCACCACCATATGAGGGTCCATTTAAAGTAATCAGATCGATTCCGGAAAGTTTCATCATTGAAATCAAAGGTAAAAACCTGACGAAACTGCAGACTGAAACCAGCGTACATAACCGATAGAATTGACAAAAGCAAACAAGAATCACATTCCCGAAAAGTAACTTTTCAGTTACCTACACAACAATCTAACATTTATTGAATCATATATTTCAGGTCATTTATTATATGTACGAAGCATAAATCGACAATGTTGATTTTAAATGCGCGCCATTACAATACTTGAAACAACACCACATAAATTTCTATTACTTATATGCATAAATACTAAAAACTTATTATTTACGATCTATGATTTTTCTCTTAACTTTAATTGCTTCTGTCTCGATTATTCATAAAACACTCAAAAACCATAATCTTCTGTTCTTCACATCCCTTAAAATAAAATTATTCATAAATGTCAAGATCAAGAGGAAATTAGCATTTATACTACCTACCTACAATGAGACATTCCCAAATATGTAAATAAAACAAATTTTACATAATATTTTGACATTTCTAAACTAATTAAGATTACACAAAACTATTAGATAAATTATCTAATAAAAATCTAGCTTCTTAGGGGTTGGCGCCAATCATGTTTTAAATCTTAAAGTATCATGTTATCTTTTCTTTGTTATTTTAATTTTGTTTTCTTATTTTTTGTTTTTTTATGTTGTCTTAAAACTAAAACAAATTTTCTATTAAAATTTTTCTAAATTTTTCTTTGTTTTCTATTTTCCTACATCGAAAGTGTTAGCAACCGTTTTGTGTCATGTTATGTTTTCATCCGTCAATAAATAACAATACAATAATATTATACATATATACAAATAATTATTTCAAACAAAACAAAACAGAATAGGAAAAAAAAATTATATGAAACAAATTACACATGGCGTGGGTGGTCCCGTATATAATACTATATACGAAAATAACATAAGCAAGTGTACCAATATAATTAAAATGAAACATAATTTCTTATTTTGGCCACATAAAAAAAATGTATACAGATTAATTTTAAGCAAGTAATGGAATTAACACAATATTCAAATTAATTAATTGGATTATATGTACATATTATAATATTTAAAATGTGAAATAAAATTTAATCGATTTTTATTTTTATTTTGTTGATACGGCATTCTAAGAAAACAAATCTTATCGTCTTAATTGTATTGATGAAAAAAAAATATGTGATGAAACAAATTTAATTTAAATGATCGTGGGATCGTTTTTGCTATATGTGGTGATTTACCAGTGGGGGAGTAAAGATGGATAATAGGATTAGAGCCTTATAATAATAAATTGCTTAATTGATTGAATTTTTTTTTTAACATTTAACATACGTATTTACATAAACAATAGAAGATTTAAACTTCACCAGGTTACAAAAAATCCTGTTTCTTACAACGAATAAGCAAAATTGTTTTTCCAATCAATTTTTATGATACAAATCAGTTTCGATGTGACTATTTTAAGCTAAACAATTTCTTGTTCCCATACGGATGATATTCATGTCTGATAAGAACATAAAATCTATTGTAGAAAAAAAATAAAATTTGGGACATAATCTAAATATTTACATTTGTTTAATTTTAGTTTGTTTTTGTTGTCTATATATATTTCAAATTTATATTTTAATGGCTAAATAACTGATTTTTGATTGTTCAGTCTTAATGGTGCCAACATTATTCTAATATGAATACTTTTTTTAACGTTTGAACTTTATTACCAACCTTCATTATTCAATATGTTTTGGTGAATAGTTTATTTGATGTAATTTTAGATTTTTATTATAAATGCTCTAAGAACATCAATCATCTTGATCTCTTTGGATCGCACTCAAATGTCAAGAAAAGATTTTTAAGCCAGATAATTAATTGATTTTCCTAGTTGGGATTTACACAAAAATGAATTTTGAGCCAAATCTCATTGGTTTCAGTACTATAATCAAGGTTTCTTGCTTCTATAACCTGTTTCAAAAGAGTTAATTTTTTAGCATAATTTTGGTGTTCTGGACAGAACTAAAGCTCAATAAAACATATAAACTAAAACCATTTCAGCATACATCCAATAGTAATAAGATTCTAATATGTATATATATATATATATATATATATATATATATATATATATATATATATATATATATATATATATATATATATACTAGCAGGACCCGGCGTGCTTTGCTACGCTTATAAATAAAGCTTGTGCACAGACATTTTGTTGACGTAGTAGCAATGATTTCAAAAAGTGGTAATGAGAATAATCGCATAATTTTTAATTTATCTTTTTAAAAATATGGATGAAAAATAATCAACACTCTTACTGATCAGTTCGGATATATGAAAAATTAGCGATCAAATAAGTTTTCAAGTAAGCAAAAAAAAATTTAAGCAACTTGTTGAATTAGTAGAGGTGTGTCATCTCTATATATAACATAATACAGAACATAAATAGATTTACAAATGTTCGCAGTACCCATATGTTGAATGTGCTGAGTGCTCACTAAGAAAAGAGAACCTACAGGTTTCTAATGTTCAATTTCTCGATGCTTCTGCAGGTTATACATTATTTGTTGTGGCTCCATTGTTGGTTCAGATATAGAGGTTATCTAGTTTTATGCCTCTATTCTATCTACGCAACATAATTGTCCATACGAAAATCAATCCGTTCTACATCTAAAGCGCGCACTTTTAATGACTGAGCGTGATCTTTTTTTATGGTGATTGCAAACATCAATTTAATTGACAATTGTGATCTTTTGAATTGAAATGCTAATCACCCGTATTGTACTTATATTAAACCTAATCATCAGTATTGTATTTATATTAACGACGTAATTTCACATTGACCGACGGAGCAGATCGATTCGACGGTAGCATTAATAATTGATTGAGAACTAAGTTCGCTAATACTACGCACAGATCTTCAATCATTTTGCTATATAGGACAGGAAATATCATCAACCATGTGCGATTTATATTTTTTTCCATAACGTTCTTGTAGATGAAGAACAGTAAGCGGTCAGCATGATTTTAAACATAGCTCGAACTTAGTTTGGAGGTGAAGTGCTGCACGTGTCATTGATGAATGATACATACATCCCAGTGCTGCTTCATTGTAGCACGCTAAAACTGAAATGTTGCTTTTATTAAAGTACTTTCTAACTTACGTATTTGACTGATTTGACGTATATACCGTATTCCAAGTTTATGTGCGATCTGTATGTTCTTTGTAGCAAAGGATTAATATGGAACAACCATCCATGTTTATGGAACTATTTCCATGTTCCCGTTTCGCATATCTATATATTGTTACCTTACCGCCATCTGCTGCGGCTCTTCTTTTATATAAAGGATCATCGTTTCATGTAACTGAATTTCGTGTAACTGACTGAATCCTTGGTGATATCACTTTGCGTACTTTGGATTCAGTGGATTCAGTGTTCTGGAAAGCTCATGTTACATATTTTTCGTCACAACTTCCTACAAATCTTTATCGAAGCTGGCATCGGATATTTGACATTGAGATGATTTTGTGTGTGTGCGTTAGTTGTGAATAACCGTCATATTAAATTGGCTCTCGCAAATATACTGGTACTTCAGAGAAAAGCTTGGTTTGATTTAATCGAATGAATATTAAACGTTCTGTTTCGAATGTTTTTGCATACATATCTACCATGTATTGGTGAAACAATTGACGGCATTTCCAAATGTGGAAATCTTCCCCTCGAATCATTAATCCCTCTTTTATTGACAAAAATTATATCCCGGTTGAAATTTATTGCCGACTTTATTAATTGTCACTTCGTTTATTGTCCGAGCATTGAATCTTCTCATATGTTCTCGAGCAGGCGTTTTGTCAACCTGACCTATTGAAACTTATATATGTATCACATACATCATGTCAACTGCTGTTTTGAACAAATGCACAAAATCGTTTTTTGAAATCTGGTTTTCAAAAAAATTATCAAAATGCCATTCCGTGTAGAAGTATTTGGTAAAATATACAATAGAGCCAATTTCCATGCAATGAGCAAAAATGAAATAGAACATTTTTATGACCGTATGTATATAAATGTATGTACAAATGTGTTGAATGGTCTAGTGGTTAGCACTACTTCCATTTAGGTCAAAGTGTTGTTATACAAAGTCATTAACAAACATAAACACACTGGTTACACAATAACACTGGACACTGGAGTGGTTATACAATTAACCGGTAATCAGCAAATATGGTTGATAAATTGGACAAAACTATATATGGGTGATCAGATCACCCATACATAACTAATCGATTAAATTAAGTCTTTAAGTGAAACTCGACCATAAAAAGATTGAATTGAGATTAATGCAAGTGAGGGGCGCTTGTCGACAGCTTACATTCCTATATGAAACGCATATCGCTAAAAAACGCATATCGCTTTCTGAATGCAACATTGTGTCCAAATTTCAAGAGAATCGATCCAGTACATTCCTAGATTGCCTATTTTGAACCAACGAACATTTGCATTTGTATTTATCATATATAGATATGTAGATAGAAGATAGATAGATAGATTAATAGATTGATCAGTTGTTGACTACTGAGAATTGAAGAGTATTCCAGTACTAATATCGCAATTAAAAAATGGAGGTTGGTGGTAGAAGGGGGAAAATAAGGGATTATATGTATTTTGTAAAGACAAATCATAAAAAAATAAAAATAAAAAAATTTTTTCTGAAAAATACAAAACATTTTGGGAGGGAGGGCCCCCCTTATCACTTATGTGTATAAAAAATAGTTTACGACCGATTCTCAGACCTACCGTATATACACATAAAATTTCATGGAAATCGATCAGGCCGTTTCGAAGGAGTAATTGAAGAGTATTCCAGTACTAATACCGCCATTAAAAAATGGGGGTTGGTGGTAGAAGGGGGAAAATTAAGGATTATATGTATTTTGTAATGTCGAATCATAAAAAAATTAAAATAAAAAAATTTGTCTGAAAAATACAAAAAGTTTTTTGGGGGGAGGGCCCCCCTTATATCTTAAGGGTATAAAAAATAATTTACGACCGATTCTCAGACCTACCGTATATACACATAAAATTTCATGGAAATCAGTCAGGCCGTTTCGGAGGAGTAATTGAAGAGTATTCCAGTACTAATATCGCCATTAAAAAATGGGGGTTGGTGGTAGAAGAGGGAAAATTAAGGATTATATGTATTTTTTAATGTCAAATCATAAAAAAATAAAAATAAAAAATTTTGTCTGAAAAATACAAAAAATTTTGGGGGGGAGGGCCCCCCTTACCACTTAAGGGTATAAAAAATAGTTTACGACCGATTCTCAGACCTACCGTATATACACATAAAATTTCATGGAAATCAGTCAGGCCGTTTCGGAGGAGTAATTGAAGAGTATTTCAGTACTAATATCGCCATTAAAAAATGGGGGTTGGTGGTAGAAGGGGGAAAATTAAGGATTATATGTATTTTGTAATGTCGAATCATAAAAAAATTAAAATAAAAAAATTTGTCTGAAAAATACAAAAAGTTTTTTGGGGGGAGGGCCCCCCTTATATCTTAAGGGTATAAAAAATAATTTACGACCGATTCTCAGACCTACCGTATATACACATAAAATTTCATGGAAATCAGTCAGGCCGTTTCGGAGGAGTAATTGAAGAGTATTCCAGTACTAATATCGCCATTAAAAAATGGGGGTTGGTGGTAGAAGAGGGAAAATTAAGGATTATATGTATTTTTTAATGTCAAATCATAAAAAAATAAAAATAAAAAATTTTGTCTGAAAAATACAAAAAATTTTGGGGGGGAGGGCCCCCCTTACCACTTAAGGGTATAAAAAATAGTTTACGACCGATTCTCAGACCTACCGTATATACACATAAAATTTCATGGAAATCAGTCAGGCCGTTTCGGAGGAGTAATTGAAGAGTATTTCAGTACTAATATCGCCATTAAAAAATGGGGGTTGGTGGTAGAAGGGGGAAAATTAAGGATTATATGTATTTTTTAATGTCAAATCATAAAAAAATAAAAATAAAAAATTTTGTCTGAAAAATACAAAAAATTTTGGGGGGGAGGGCCCCCCTTATCACTTAAGGGTATAAAAAATAGTTTACGACCGATTCTCAGACCTACCATATATACACATAAAATTTCATGGAAATCAGTCAAGCCGTTTCGGAGGAGTTTAATTACAAACACTGTGACACGAGAATTTTATATATATGGATATATATATAGATATATATATATATATATATATTATATATATATATATATATATATATATATATATATATATATATATATATAAATATATATATATATATATATATATATATATATATATATATATATATATATATATATATATATATATATATATATATATATATATATATATATATAAATATATATATATATATATATATATATATATATATATATATATATATATATATATATATATATATATATATATATATATATATATATATATATATATACTTATATATATATATATATATATATATATATATATATATATATATATATTATATAATATATATATATATATATATATATATATATATATATATATATATATATATATATATATATATATATATATATATATATATATATATGTATATATATATATATATATATATATATATATATATATATATATATATATATATATATATATATATATATATATATATATATATATATATATATATATATATATATATATATGTATATATATATATATATATATATATATATATATATATATATATATATATATATATATATATATATATATATATATATATATATATATATATATATATATATATATATATATATACTATATATATATATATATATATATATATATATGTGGACTTGATTGTTATTGTTAGTAATTTCAAAATTTGAAATTACTTATAAATATTTGATCTTGAATTTAGCATTTTATTATTGTTCAAAAAAATTGGAATTCTTGAAGCAAAGGTTTCACAGGTTTTAAAAAATTAAATTAAAATACAAATTAATTAACCAGTGAAACGGTAAAGATCCCGCGCTGTCATACTGGCAGATCGCAGAGAGACTTCTTTGTCCGAACTGCGTACAAATGGAATAGTTTGCCGGAAAACTTAGTCTCAGGTGGCTTCAACCCACAGATGTTTAAAAAAAGCAGAAGATAAGCCATCGATGGATACCGAATTGTATCGGTCGGTGAGAAAGTTTTGAATAAACTACACAACTGCGGGGTTAAATCCGTACGCTACGCGCTTGCTGATCAGGTTTGCAGCCCGGATTTGATCAAATGCAAATTGACGACCAAATTGTAATTAAAGTGGAAAATATTATTCAACTTTGCCTTAAACAACAGACAATTACTGATTATTTTTCAGTAAAAAAATTGTCCATAGAAGCTTAATCTGAGTAGCCACATATGCAAACATTCTCATTCGAAAATATTAACATACATATATGTTTATGTAGCATCGATTTGATTAGCTTTAACATAATAATTTTATGATAATGAATTGTTTTTAAACTGTATGTTGCTATTTTTTTGTGATCGCTTTTATATCAATTAACTTGCAGTAAATAATTTAATATGAAATACAATGATATAATGAGCATAACAGGCAAATTTGCATATTCTTTTTTAATTTTTCTGGATATAACGTACCATGGTGTATAACGTACGCCTACGTCGGTCCCTTGACCGTACTTTATAAACGAGTTTTACTGTATATATATATATATATATATATATATATATATATATATATATGTATATATATATATATATATATATATATATATATATATATATATATATATATATATATATATATATATATATATATATATATATATATATATATATATATATATATATATTATATATATATATATATATATATATATATATATATATATATATATATATATATGTGGACTTGATTGTTATTGTTAGTAATTTCAAAATTTTGAAATTACTTATAAATATTTGATCTTGAATTTAGCATTTTATTATTGTTCAAAAAAATTGGAATTCTTGAAGCAAAGGTTTCACAGGTTTTAAAAAATTAAATTAAAATACAAATTAATTAACCAGTGAAACGGTAAAGATCCCGCGCTGTCATACTGGCAGATCGCAGAGAGACTTCTTTGTCCGAACTGCGTACAAATGGAATAGTTTGCCGGAAAACTTAGTCTCAGGTGGCTTCAACCCACAGATGTTTAAAAAAAGCGTTAATCTACACCTCAGAACGCCAGTTGTTGTGGGACCCAGGTCTAGACCTAGGTCTTAAAAGGTATTTATGTGTTGTTGTGACACATATTCTAAACCCTATTACACAACACATTTTATTAAAAAAAAAAAAAAAAAAATAAATTAAGAAATGAATAAATGAATAAATGAATAAGTGAATAGCTGAATAAATGAATACATATATAAATAAATAAATGAATAAGTGAATAAATGAATAAATTAATACATAAATAAATGAATAAATGAATAAATGAATAAATGAATAAATGAATAAATGAATAAATGAATAAATGAATAAATGAATAAATGAATAAATGAATAAATGAATAAATGAATAAATGAATAAATGAATAAATGAATAAATGAATAAATGAATAAATGAATAAATGAATAAATGAATAAATGAATAAATGAATAAATGAATAAATGAATAAATGAATAAATGAATAAATGAATAAATGAATAAATGAATAAATGAATAAATGAATAAATGAATAAATGAATAAATGAATAAATGAATAAATGAATAAATGAATAAATGAATAAATGAATAAATGAATAAATGAATAAATGAATAAATGAATAAATGAATAAATGAATAAATGAATAAATGAATAAATGAATAAATGAATAAATGAATAAATGAATAAATGAATAAATGAATAAATGAATAAATGAATAAATGAATAAATGAATAAATGAATAAATGAATAAATGAATAAATGAATAAATGAATAAATGAATAAATGAATAAATGAATAAATGAATAAATGAATAAATAAATAAATGAATAAATGAATAAATGAATAAATGAATAAATGAATAAATAAATAAATGAATAAATGAATAAATGAATAAATGAATAAATGAATAAATGAATAAATGAATAAATGAATAAATGAATAAATGAATAAATGAATAAATGAATAAATGAATAAATGAATAAATGAATAAATGAATAAATGAATAAATGAATAAATGAATAAATGAATAAATGAATAAATGAATAAATGAATAAATGAATAAATGAATAAATGAATAAATAAATAAATGAATAAATGAATAAATGAATAAATGAATAAATGAATAAATGAATAAATGAATAAATGAATAAATGAATAAATGAATAAATGAATAAATGAATAAATGAATAAATGAATAAATGAATAAATGAATAAATGAATAAATGAATAAATGAATAAATGAATAAATGAATAAATGAATAGATCGAAAATAACAAAGTCCAAGCAGCACAGTTTTGTCTAAAAATAGAATTGGTTGTGTCAGATTAGTTTAAATAAAAAATTTAAGTAGAAACAGAATAATCCAAAAAATTGATCAAACCAAACTAAATACATTAACGGAAACTACTTTATCAATGCGATTTCGGAACAGTTTTGTTTAATTTGATTAAAACTTCTTTTAATAACATATTAAATCCACCAAAGAGCAAATAAACGTTCTCACTACATCACACCTACAATACACCAGCACATAATTTATAATCAAAAATTATCAAACTACTTTTACACCTCAAATAATACAAATATCTATTAATTTAGGAAAACTTCTGTAAAGGTGCAATCAATATATATTTATTGCAACTAACAATTCAAAATTTTCCAAAGAAATATTAAATATATCTTCTTTTGTTTCTGTTTTAACCTAATGCGTGAAAGTACCATGCACTATGTTAGTATAACGTTAATTGCATTGAAACCACTTTGGTTAGAAAGCTGAAAATCTCGGAGGTTATAGTTGAAAAGTTTATCTAAAAGCTAGTATGAGGTTAAACATCATAAACTCAAAAATGAGGAAGGCATGGCCGTTTGCGTTTGTTTTCGTTTTAACAGCCCCAGTGTCTCAACCTCTAGACTTGAACTACTTTTTTTTTAAATTTTCGAAAGATTTATGTTGCATCTACGTGTGCAAAAGTGACATTGGCCATTTTAAGTAAGATCAAGGACAACAAAGTTTATTAAATTTTTAAAACAGCTGATTTTTCAGGAAACCTGGAACGCCAAGGTTGTCATATTCTATATGTATATATATATATATATATATATATATATATATATATATATATATATATATATATATATATATATATATATATATATATAAATGTATATATTTATATATATATATATATATATATATATATATATATATATATATATATATATATATATATATATATATATATATATATATATATACATATATATATATATATATATATATATATATATATATATATATATATATATATATATATATATATATATATATATATATATATATATATATATATATATATATATATATATATATATATATATATATATATATTTATTTGTTTTTATATTATATTTGTTTTTCCGTCTCCGCTTATCATACATAGTCGTTTGGCACCTAAATTTTTTGCAAGTAGTATTTGTATTTTAAAGTTTTCACATTTGGCTCAATATTTTGTTGAAAATAAATACTGATTATTCAGAATTGCTACATATAGTCTAAATGGCAGTAGATTTTAGTAGTATGCAATAGAACATATTACGCACAATTACAAATATGAACAACTTTTACATATCGTAGGTTATGTAACAACCTAAGTTTTCAATCCACACCACACATTACCAACAGATAAATCAATATTAAATTCAAATATAAATCAATCTTAAGCAATTCCAAATCCATATACTTTTCAAAAAACATCAAATTGAAACACATAACAAAAACAAAAGAGATAGTATAAACAACAAACAAGTGAAAAATCTCTTAAAGAAAGCCGTCAAATATTCCGCCTTTATGGGACCACCCAGATCTTGTTTTCATTTCAATTGTTCAGTTAAAAAAAGTTTTTTTTTTCGTAGACAGTTCTTTTAACTTATATGTACAAAACAAAACAACAAAAAACGAAAAGAAAAGTAAAATAATACTGTTTTGTTTATTTAATGAAAACCAAAGAAAAATGTTAAAAAAATAAGAAAATACAATTTGACATTATCTTATATATTGTTGTACTTTAAGATCTTGTCGCCATGTAAATTGATATCGAAAATATATAAAATGGAAACAGATATATGATCGCATTGAGGTTAGCTAAGCTTTTTGTTTTAATGTATTTACATGCTCGTCTCCTATTTGAAATAAAATTTATGATTCAAAATTTTGAAATATTATTGCATCATACATACAAAGTGTTTTCACAGATGTAATATCTAGAAAAAGCAATTTCAAAGACACCTTTCAGATTCAGAACCTAGGTCCTACTACAAAATGCGTTCTTAATAGATCGATTCTAATCGGAATTATTGCTTCTAGCAAATGATTCCATTCAACAAATTTATTCATCGGAGTCATATACCACAACCGATTATTTGAACTAATTGTGATCATTATTAGTATTTAATTTGTAGCAAACGATGTTCCTTTTATAAAGAGTGGGTTAAAGAAGAATATTGGTTAATTGTATAACCTTTCTTTATTTTAAACGTTTAGTAATTGTGCTTGTCCTATTTTCATTGTTTCACTTTTCATTTTCAGTTCAATCTTGCATTATTTTTGTTACTTTATTTATGTGTTTTAATTGAGTTTTGTGCGAAGGTCTACCTGGCTTTGACTAATGCAAAATTTAACATGCGACAATTTTGACAATTGTCGCATGTTAATTCTAAACGGCTGTGTATCACAGAAATATTATTGAAGTGAAAACTTCTTTAGGCGCGTTGTGCGATTTTGTGTGGGGAAAAATTTATATATTCGAGTTATCATCACGCTAATTAGTTATCATCACGCAAATATTTTTAAATATTAAATACCTCTAACGTCGTAATGTTTCAAATTCCAATATATATATATATATATATATATATATATATATATATATATATATATATATATATATATACATATATATATATATATATATATATATATATATATATATATATATATATATATATATATATATATATATATATATATATATATATATATATATCGCGTTTGATTGAGGTTCTATAGATCGAGAGTTCCATTCCTGGAGTGGTACATTTTTTTATTGTTATTTTCGAAGTTTATACTTCGTGATGCGCCTGTCCTAGACGAGTCCGAAAACTTTTGTTCTGCCATTTTTCTCGATTCGGCCGCTTTTTCGTTCGGCAAGCTCCGAAAAACACCGTTTGCCCGCGATTTAGTAAATTTGCTACCACCTTTTTTTTTAACTATGGGTGGTGGAAATTTGGTTTAGAACACGAGGGTAAGCTTGTCCGACAAAAATGTGTCTCCTAATGTCGAGTCCGACAGTTGACATTTTGGTATGTTTGGGTTGTTCGACAATTGCAGACAAATTTTTGTCAGATAAGGTTACCTTTGTGTTTTAAAACAAATTTCCAACCCCCATAGTTAAAAAAAAAATTTACAAGTTCCTGGGCAATTGGGATTTCTCGGAGACCGAATGAAAAAGCGGTCGAATCGAGGAAAATGGCAGAACAAAAGATTACGGACTCATCAAGGACTGGCGCCTCATGAAGTATAAAGTATGTGGTAATCATCACATGAAATCGGCGTGGGCTCAGGGACTATGAGAAAAATGCGCTGAAATAGTTAAATTTATCGCTATAATTCTGAGCAATGCTGTTTTTGATGGAGTTCCGTCTAAGTAAAATATCCATTACGGAACGTTTACAGGCATCCGAAGCCAACAAACAATTGAATATAAATTGGATGTTCATCGATGTAATCCTTGATTTTTGGCTTGATTTGATAAATCATGTCAACTGTACTTTAAAATGTGTTTACATTTGGCAACACTCTTTGCGTTCTTCAAAAAAAATTTTTGATCCTCAGATGTCGTATAGGTTCTATAAATGACTTTTTATTTTCAACGAATTTCGTTAATAATTTTATCCAAAATGTATCAGCTGTATTATATTTTAAAAGTTATTTGTAGTACAAAACTGTTGGAAATCGGTGCCAAGCCCGAGACATATTAGTCGGTTTTTCGTCAATGTGGCACCGACTTCGAACAGTTTTGTACTACAAATAACTTTTAAAATATAATAACTATTATAACAACTATAATAACTATAATAATTATAATAAAAAGTAACTATTTTAATATAGTAACTTTGTATAATAGCGTAATTTTTTTGTCTATAGTAAAGCATAATTAAATTAAATTAATCAAAATGTCACGTATTTTTTTCTAAAAGCAACAATTGAGTTATTTTTCACTTTTTTGTGCCTCTTTGGTTTTTTCTGAAGTCGGTTCTATTTTTTTTTTTTTAAGTTTTTTTATTTCTTTATTTTTAGTGTAGTCATAAAGCAAATGTCGGGTAGAAAGCGTTCTAAAAGTAATAACTTCAAATGCTGGAAAAACTTTCATCAGTAACAATCTATTAATTATGGTTTTGCGATTTTTTGCACAAACGGCATATATATTTCCCGTGATAGAAAATTATTTACGATAACCTCGACAAGTATAGCAATATAATACTGCCCAAAATATCCAACCAGAATTATATGTTTTGACGAAATCAGCGAAAATGCATTAAAAATATGGTTTTTTCTAATTTTATGAATAACGGTATTTTTCACATCAAAGAAAAAATTATGGGACCCTCTGGGAATGAACCCAAATAGAATAAAATTTAAATCATCCAAATCGAACGAGCTGTTTTTGAGAAATCGGTGTACTACATAAAGAAAATCTACAGTAAAACACAGAACCTCCTTCTTTTTTGAAGTCGGTTAAAAAGTAACTATTTTAATATAGTAACTTTTTTTAATAGCGTAATTTTTTTGTCTATAATAAAGCATAATTAAATTAAATTAATCAAAATGTAACGTATTTTTGTCTCTAAAAGCCATAATTAAGTTATTTTTCACTTTTTTGTGCCTCTTTTGTTTTTTCTGTTTTTTTCTGTAGTCGGTTTTATTGTTTTTCAAAAAGAATTTTTATTTTTTTATTTTTAGTGTAGTCATAAAGCAAATGTCGGGTAGAAAGCGTTCTAAAAGTAATAACTTCAAATGCTGGAAAAACTTTCATCAGTGACAATCTATTAATTATGGTTTTGCGATTTTTTGCACAAACGGCATACACATTTCCCGTCATAGAAAATTATTTACGATAACCTCGACAAGTATAGCAATATAGTACTGCCTAAAATATCCAAACAGAATAATATGTTTTGACAAAATCAGCGAAAATGCATTAAAAATATGGTTTTTTCTAATTTTCTGAATAACGGTATTTTTCACATCAAAGAAAAATTATGGGACCCTCTGGGAATGGACCCAAATAGAATAAAATTTAAATCATCCAAATCAAACGAGCTGTTTTTGAGAAATCGGTGTACTACATAAAAAAAAATCTACAGTGCAACACAGAACCTCCTTCGTTTTTGAAGTCGGTTAAAAAGTAACTATTTTAATATAGTAACTTTTTTTAATAGCGTAATTTTTTTGTCCATAATAAAGCATAATTAAGTTAAATTAATCAAAATGTAACGTATTTTTGTCTCTAAAAGCCATAATTGAGTTATTTTTCACTTTTTTGTGCCTCTTTTGTTTTTTCTGTAGTCGTTTTTATTGTTTTTCAAAAAGGTTTTTTTAATTTTATATTTTTAGTGTAGTCATAAGGCAAATGTCGGCTAGAAAGCGTCTTAAAAGTAATAACTTCAAATACCGGAAAAACTTTCACCAGTGACAATCTATTAATTATGGTTTTATGATTTTTTGCACAAACGGCATACACATTTCCCGTCATAGAAAATTATTTACTATAATCTCGACAAGTATAGCAATATAATACTGCCCACAACACCCAAACAGAATAATATGTTTTGACGAAATCAACGAAAATTCATAAAAAATATGGTTTTTTCCAATTTTCTGAATACGGTTATTTTTCACATCATAAAAAAATTATGGGACCCTCTGGAAATGGACCCAAATAGAATAAAATTTAAATCATCCAAATCGAACGAGCCGTTTTTGAGAAATCGGTGAACATACATAAAAAAAACCTACAGTGAAACACAGAACCTCCTTCTTTTTGGAAGTCGGTTAAAAATGGAATTGAATTGAAAAACTTAACAGGAAAATAGAAGGAAAAAAACTTATAAATAATATTTTAAAAACTAAAAAAATAAAATAAAAAAAAAACATAATAAAAAATCAAGACTTTTAAAATTCACAAAATTGAAATTTAATACATAATACATAAGTATAAAATTTCAATACGTGAAAGAATAAATAAAAATTGACTTAAAGAAATTAACAAAAAATTAAAAACTAAAAAAAAATTATTAAAGAAACTTTTTTTTTTTTTTTTTTTTAAACGGCGTTCATGCTCCATGTAGGAGCGTTGCCAGGCTAATCAGCTTTGAATATTCACCACGGTCATTCGCAAGAGCGACATAATTACCATGGCAGCCGATTTTTTTAAGGTCGTTTATTACGTCAGTCTCCCATTGTAGTCGTGGTCTACCTCGCGGTCGCCCACTCCCTGGGGTACTAACGTACATTTTTCTAATCATTCCAGACTGTGAATCGGCTCGTAGAACATGCCCAAACCAAGCAATCCTATTAGAACGGATACAACCTATTATATCAGGACCCTCAAGAAGGTCTCTGATCTCAAAGTTATATCGGGTTCTATACTCTCCATCGTCTGTCTTAAGTGGACCAAAAATGTAGCGTAATATCTTACGCTCAAATACAGATAAATGCGATTCGTCATTCTGTGTAAGGGTCCACGTTTGTGATCCATACATCACAACCGGTCTAATCAATGTCTTGTATAACTTGAGCTTGGTGTTAGTTGATACATAAAGAAACTTTAAAAGACTAAAAAAAAGCTTCTATAGAAATCACAAAAAATCAACCGAACTAAAAAAACTTTTCGAAATACACTTGACCGGGCCAAAATAATTCTGAAAAATCTTGCTGACCCCCGCATTGTTAATTATATGTTCGAGCTAATTTGAAGTACACCAATCCAAATGGTTTAAGAAATCTATCAACTCTTATCTTTGATTATTGAGCTTAAAGTAGGTAGGTAGTTTAAGATAGTTTCGATACATTCTGAAAAATGCCAGTGTCACCATTGCTTTTTAATAACTTGTTTCATACAGGCGGGACATATAAGAAATAGTAATGGTTAAAGTAAGTGTATCACTGAGCACTAGATATCACTGAATCTCAAAGCTTACTGCTTGAAACAAAAACAAAAGAGAACTGTCGGCAATTCAAATGCCTAAATGTATCATAAAAGAAATTTATACTATTTTGCATACTCAACTACACTTCTAAAATATGTTTTTGAATGAGTTTCCTTTTTAAAGCTAAACAAAACAATAATAACTCATTCATAAAGGAAATCCAACTTTCAAACAGGAAATATACCAAAAACCAAATAAAATTATATTTTAATTATCTTGTGAAAAAAAAATCTTAAAATTTTCAATGAACAAAATCTAAATTAACATTTTTCTAACCGATGTTTATTGTTATTCGCACGTCTTCCTTTTCATATATCCCAATGATAACCCAAAAGAAAAATAAAATTCTTTTCTAATTTTAATGTTGATAGAAATAAAAAATTTCATCAACCAATAACACTCGTAACAACCTTGTTCTGTCAAAATATTCACTTGATTTCTTACTTTTGAACTTTATTTTTTCATTTTACTTCCAACATCATAGGAATAATATTATTTTTGAAATTCTTCTTCTTGAATAAAATATAAAATCATATTTCCTGTGATACTTTTTTTTTATTTGAAATTATTTTTCGATATTAAATTTTTCAAAATTTAATTATTTATTTAACAAGAATAAAAAGAAAATCGATTGAAAAAAAAAACGTTGTGTGGCCAACCATCCAGCTTATGATAAATAAGAAATCAAAAAAGTGACAATGATCGATATTATTTTTCTTTGTATTATTTTAATAAATCAATTTTTTTCTTCTTGTAGCACCGAGAAAATCTAAATAAAAGATTTGATGAATAAGTTTTGTTTTGAAACAAAAGAAACAAAAATAAAACTTAATAAAAGATAGTTTTAAGAAATAACATAAAGGAAATCCTGTGATATTCAAAATATTGGTGTTTAAGAAACTGAATTTAAATTTAAAGCTAGAGTGATATTGTATACAAATGCAGTTAAAATAAATGATATGAATATGAAAGGTTAACCTTCTTTGACAGTATCTTCAGTTTTCACCAACTAACATTCAAATAACACATCACAGCAACAACACAACCGTTTAACCAACGTAAGTTCTAATTCATCAAAACTTTTGTTTACTATTAAAACAAATCCAATTAATCAATGTTTTTATTATTATTATTAAATTATTTTTTTTCATTCCATTTTAAATAAACTATTAACAATATCTTAACCCATTCCTATCATCATTACGAACTTACTTATGTCTGTATATCTCAAATTTATACAAAATATTTATACAAAAAAAATAATTTTTATATTATAAATTGTTTATGGATTTACTGTTAATAAAATATTTACAGTTGAATTTAATGAAAACAATTATTATTATTGTTGTTGTTATAATACTTGGGAATCCCTAGTTTAGCGTAATAAACAATTGATTTCAATTATTAAGTAACTCATACAGCGGATCTAGAAAGTTATGTAAATATTTATTAAATATAAAACCTTGACAATGGATGTTCGTAAATAAATAAAAAATTGAATAAAAACTTTTGACCTACATTATTCAATGAAATCGAAGTAACAATAATTAGAATTCATGTTTACATGTTAAACGAAGTGATTTAGATAAGTTGTTACTATCGAGGTGTAGCATCACAAACAAAATTATCCCTAAAAAAGAAAAGAAATTATTAAAATAACAACTTACCTAGCACACAGCGCAGAACAGGTTCTACAGTAAGACGCCTTCTTTTCCTGTCAATTATATCTATCATATCAAAAAATATAATCACAATTGAATTGCGGTAATATAATCCAACTTCATTACTAAAGAGGATAAGGCCATGATTCATGTAAAATAATTGTCTTTCAGACATAAACATTTCGCTCTAATTGGTTAAGGAGCGGCAACAATTTTTTATCGTACGACAAAAACAATGTTTTAAACATTCTTCTATTTTTGTGTCAGATATAAAAACAAAACCTGGTAAATTTTGCTTGTCGTTTGTATATTAGAAAAACGAATTTTATAAGTAAGTTTTATCGATAATTTGTTTATTAATACATTGACATTTGACAAAATTTTAAGTTTTTGATTGGGATTATTGTCTAGATTTATGTGTATTAATAAATAAATTAATTTAAATGTAATTATAAAATCAAGTTATTTTAATTGTAATTAATTATCGACAAAACTATCTTTTAAAATTATTTTTTCTAATATGGAAATGGAAGTAACAAGCTAAATTTTCTAGGTTATGTTTCATATCTTACATAACAATTGCAGATTGTTGTACCGATTTACGTGAAATTAAAAGTAAAATATGGAGGGGCTGAAATCTCAAGCTCTGAGATATCAAGACTTCGGTCTCGGTTAAGGATTTTGATATAGTTTTGGGCAAAAAACTTTTATGAGGACATGGTTTTTAGTTTTGGGCAGCGATGTATATCAAACATAGCTTTTTGTTAAAGTACATGTATTTTTTATCTCTATTTAGATATGTATTACAAAACTAACACGAAACATCAATACGTTGTTGCAAAATTATAACAGATCATAATATATTAACATAATTTAGTGAAAAGATTATACAATCAGCAAACTACTCAAAAACCTCTCCATTTAGCGTTTCGAGAAAATATTTCAAAATCACAAATTCATATTTCTTTCAAAATTCCAAAAATATTGTAAAAATAAAAAATTCAAACTTTTTCAAACAAAATTCTAAAAATATTTCAAAAATTATTACAAAATCACAGATTAAAACTTTTTTCAAAAATTCTAAAAATTTGGCAAAAATTATAACAAAATCAAAAATTGTAATTTTTTCCAAAATTATAATAAAATCAAAAATTTAAACTTTTTCTAAATTTCAAAAATATTTCAAAAACTATAATAAATTCAAAAATGTCCATGTCCAGTTTCATTTTCAATTACATTTTCAGCAAACTATTCAAAAACCTTCCATTTAGCGATGTGAGAAAATATTACAAAATCACAAATTCATATTTCTTTTAAAATTCCAAAAATATTGTAAAAATTATAATAAAATCAAACTTTTTTCAAAATTCTAAAAATATTCCAAAAATTATTACAAAATCAAAAATTGAACTTTTTTCAAAATTCCAAAAATTATAATTTTTTTTTTTTTTTTTTTAAATAAAATGTGTTGTGTAATAGGGCTTAGAATATGTGTCACAACAACACATAAATACCTTTTAAGACCTAGGTCTAGACCTGGATCCCACAACAACGGGCGTTCTAAGGTGTAGATTAACGCTTTTTTTAAACATATGCGGGTTGAAGCCACCTGAGACTAAGTGTTCCGGCAAACTATTCCATTTGTACGCAGTTCGGACAAAGAAGTCTCTCTGCGATCTGCCAGTATGACAGCGCGGGATCTTTACCGTTTCACCGGTTGCAACAGTCGATTGCCGAGTGGAACGGGGGAAAGAATAAGTTTGAGGCATGATGCCGCTGATTTCATCTGAGCACTGCTGATGACGATATTTGTAAAAAACAACGAGGTCAGCAACAGTGCGACGATGTTGTAGGGAATCAAGTTTTGATGTCAAAGTTCGATCACCCACAATTCGTATAGCCCGCTTTTGAACAGAGTCCAAGAGGGCCAAGATGGAAACAGAGGCAGCACCCCAAACTTGACAACAGTACTCCATACAGGGACGAATATAGGACTTATAAACCTGGAGCAATTGGTATGGAGTGAAAAATGTTTTGCATCTATTTAGGAGGCCAAGTTTTTTAGACGCGCTTTTGGCCATCGCCATTACATGATCGTTCCAGAGTAGGTCATTTGAAACTGTGACACCCAATAAACGAATGCTTTTACATTCACCTATTGGTTCATCACACATACTGAATAAAATATCTTTGGGAAACTCGGTCTTTAATCTGGAAACAATCAACAGCTGTGTTTTGGTAGAGTTGAAATTGACAAGGTTTTGGTCACCCGAGTCTGCGATTTTATTCAGGTCTTTGTTCACGTTTATGGCAGCGTCTCTCCGGGCAGGATTAATTTGTTCGTGCATTTTACCTTTTGAAGGAAGGGGCTCGAACGACTTGTGCAGAGTACTATCATCTGCAAAACTATTTATTGTGTTGCTGGTGATTTTCAACAATTCGTTGATATAAATCAAAAATAGGGTTGGGGACAATACTGAGCCTTGGGGTACACCAGCGTTAATTAGTTTAGACTCAGAAGAAAATCCGCCTAAGGTTACCGAAATGTATCGGTTGGATAGAAAATTTTGAATCAGCCTCACAACATTGGGATGAAAACCGTACGCATAATAAAATCAAAAATTTTAAAATATTTCAAAATTCCAAAAATATTCCAAAAATTCTTACAAAATCAAAAATTAAAACTTTTTCCGAAATTCTAAAAATATTGCAAAAATTATTACAAAATCAAAAAATACAAACTTTTTTCCAAATTCCAAAAATATTTCAAAAACTATAACAAATTAAAAAATTTTCATGTCCAATTTCATTTTCAATTACACTTACGTCATAAATCCGCTACATTTTTTTTTTCAAAAAACTTGGTAAAAAATAAATGAAATCATTTTTTGACACGCTTGACATCATTTTTTTGAAAAACTTATAATGTCATAATTCTCAATAATAATAATAAAATTTCATTTCAAACAAATAATTCATTTTATTTTTTTCCGAAAAATTGGGTAAAAAATAAATAAAAATCTTCCTTTTGACACACTTGACAACATTTTTTTGACAAACTTATAATGCCATAATTCCCAATAATAATAATAAAATTTCATTTCAAACAAATAATTAATTTAATTTTTTTCCCAAAAAATTGGGTCAAAAAATAAATAAAAATCTTTCTTTTGACACACTTGACAACATTTTTTTGACAAACTTATGATGCAATAATCTAGTTTTTGGTCACACATACCAATCCCGACCATCAAGATTTCTCCAAATGCAATGTTCCAACTCATAATCACTTAAAATGAACGTTTTTTTTCACAAAAAATATGAAAATTTCCTTGTTTTGACACTCTTGACGTACGAACTTATCGTCCTTTTGGCTCTTCCCATTGAGTAAACCTATTTTTAGAAAAAAAAACTTTGAAATCCGTCCAGCGGTTTTCTAGATTTCGTCGGTTGTGACGGCCGGCCGGCCGACAGACAGACATACATTTTTGTTTTGCTTTTTTAGAATCAGTAGGTCCTAAAACGTCGAGAAATGCAAAAAAAGGGGGGGGGGGTTAGAATTTCAATTTTAGCTCATGAATGTAATACTTAGGTCTTTCAGACCGAAGTAATTTATTGAATATAATTCTTAAAATTATAGAAAAAACAGAAGCTTACCTAAAATATAATCACAACGTGTATAAACAAATAATTTTTTTGGCGTTTAACAAAATTTTTTAACGTCTGTCATATTAAAATACAAACAGTGGTGGACCTCGATATATTGCCTCATATATTAGAGAAATGAATATAATATAAATTATAGTAGAGTCTGTCATCATCCACTCGTTATGCCATCTGCCGACAAACCAACGTTGAATCATAAAACTTTCGAAAATAGCGGCAGTGAAGACAGAGTCTTGAAAAATAAAGAAGGCGCGATATATATATATATATATATATATATATATATATATATATATATATATATATATATATATATATATATATATATATATATATATATATATATATATATATATATATATATATATATATGTATATATATAAATATATATATATATAAATATAAATATATATATATATATATATATATATATATATATATATATATATATATATATATATATATATATATATATATATATATATATATATATATATATATATATATATATATATATATATATATATATATATATATATATATATATATAAGGGATATATCGAGGTCCTTCAAAATAATAAGAAAATTCACTTCTGTTTTGAGAGGCGGTAAGTCAGTACTATTTTAACATTTGGTACGTGCAATAACTTGGTACTTGTTTTGGTATTTTTAATAATAAAATGGACCAGTCAGATCTAAATATCAGCCCAAAATAAACAATTTTGATAATAATAAAATTGTGTGGTTTCTTTTGAAAAATTTTCAAATTTGGCGAAAAATTTTCTTTTTTGGCGTTCCATTGGTGATCTACTCAAAAGCTGCTTTGAGCAGCTATTTTGTTCCAAAGGAACGCATGTAATACTAAGATGTCCTATAGTTCGGTGTTAAATAAAATAAAAATAAGACTAAATATATTCCAAAGGAGCTGGATCATACATTTTCAAAATGAAAAAACAAATTTTTGATACTGGCTAGGCGCTTGAAATACGAGGATATTATTTTATCAATTTGTGTGGGGCAAAACCAACAAAATGCCAAAGGTGAATCCAATCAATTCATAAAAAAGTAGACTTAGTATGTCATTCATTATTATTTTTTTTTATTTTGCTTTAAACTATGAACATATGTAGAGTTTATTAAGATAAAATGTCAGTTTAAAAAAAGTTAAGTGATCGAATGTGAGAGCGATCTTTCTCTTATCCCTTATAGATTCCCCTATGACCTATGTGATTTAGTTTTTTGTTATGACTCACACATGTTCTTTTTGTACGCGCGTTTTGTAAATAATTGTATATAAAAGAACGGAATCCTGTAGCAAACTGAAGCAATCCCGCTCAACCATATGCTAGGTGTGTCAAGACTGTAATTGCGCGTTGCAAAGATGGCGCCTAAACAAGACCTGAGTGGACAAGTGATTTGATTTTTGTTGTGAACAAGCTCTTGTCAAACAACGTTCTCTGGTGAAAATGTTTTTTATGAACAGATGTTTCCTCAAAAAGAAATTTTTTTCTGTAGATCTAAGTTTTTTGGTAAACAAATATTTTTTGTTGAATTTTTTATTTTAAATATTTTTAAGGCAAAATAGTAAAAATGGTAAAGCCTCAATCATTAGTAATGGGACCTCGTGGACCCAAATTCTAGCGAACTGGCAGTAATGATTGGGATTGGATTATGAAAGCTGGTTGTGCCGACCTGTTACCCTCCACGGCCAGAGTAGACCATTTTAAGTGGCTCGTGTGGAGGCTTGGGTCTGAAGCAGGGACAACTTATCACCCAGGTATGATGAGTCCTCTATAACACATCCTCTATAATAAGTGCAGCTACTCATCACTAACCAAGCCCGACCACGAACCGGCCATATCCTCTATTATTCATGCAGGCTATAATTAACACAATTTACTATAATTATAACACTTTGTCGTTGGCACTTGAGGTAAGTTATCAAATAACATAATTTTAATCTCTTGTTCCTCTACGAAAATTTAAAAAATAAAGTTATTTTATATTTAACTGTCTATATATATATTTCAGCTAGTTACGTAAAGTAAGACGAGATTGACATTATGTAAAAGATTTATTACTACTACAATTGATCCTACTCCCAGTGAATGTACCAAAACAATCTGCTTTTGAGTCAACCACCATCAGCCACCAATCATCAAATTAGCAATGAGGATAAGTTCCAACTTTGAAAGAATTGGTTATGCCCGCCAAATTACGTGATGTCTAACAGGTATCGTTTGTAACAATATACAACCAAATACCGAACAATTTGGGTTCTGTATAAATGGGCTGACAGAAAGTTAGGGCTTGACAGTTAAAACAGCCAAAAAACTGCACTAACAGGAAGACTAACTTCCTTATCAACCCACACTTTATCATTTTTTCATCTATGATATCACATCATCGTATTTCTCATTAACAACTTTTTATTATAATTGGGCAGCGTACCTAATTTTAGATTCATTGTAGAGACATCAAGGTTATAATTGTTTTTGTTATATGCTTGCATTCTCTTACATAAACGTTTCGAATTTTATTTGTTTTCTTTCATTATCTTTTTGCTTAAATAAAAACGAAACAAGAAAGATGATGATTTATAAACTCTTTTCGTTTCGTTTTGTTGTGTTGAAACATACATAAAGAAAACTAAATGCATGTTTGCTCATTTTAAAATTTCTTTACTGAAACGTTTCGATGTATGAGTTGTTTTTTTGCCGATTGATGTGCGCAATAAACCAGATAATGCATATCATTGCATATCGTGTGAATACTTGTTAATGAAAAGGGTGGTCACTATTTTTATTTATGTTTCACAAATGAATAGACAAACAAGGAAATGTTTTTTGTGGAAAATGAAACAACTTGTTCTTTATAAATTTTTTTTGTAAACGTATTGTTACAACAATATACACGACGAGTTAAGAATATATACAATCAACTCCTCCTTCTCTCTTGTTTAGAGTAATTAAAAATATATAAAATAACAAACATTTTTCAATTTGAGTTGAGTTGTAATTAGAATTTCAATAATAAATAATGTTAAAGAAAAAAAAAATATAAATGTGTGTGATGTTTGTAACCTTAAAATAAAATTGTAGTTCATAATTTAAAAATAAAAGAAATCGAAAAGAAGAATGAAAAAAAGAACGAAAATTTTTTTTATTAAAAAAAAAGATTTTATTTATATACATATATATATATATATATATATATATATATATATATATATATATATATATATATATATATATATATATATATATATATATATATATATATATATATATATATATATATATATATATATATATATATATATATATATATATATATATATATATATATATATATATGGGGCAATCTTTGTCAACTCGTCCACCCCCTCTGACCAAAAATTGGAGCAATCTATAAAATTCCAGTTTGATTCGTTTTTAGCTGTAACATTCTTGTTTAATTTTAGCCGTGGTCTTATGGGAAATTCAAAATGGCGGACCAGTATGGCGATGCAAGTCAACTTCCTCAACATGAACGAATGCTTTTGTCGATGTCATACTTGTAAAAGCCATCGGATCGGTTAATAGACTATTTAGACTAATAGACTTAACTATTTTCTGATGTAGTTTTTTATGTAAAAGATTTATTACTACTACAATTGATCCTACTCCCAGTGAATGTACCAAAACAATCTGCTTTTGAGTCAACCACCATCAGCCACCAATCATCAAATTAGCAATGAGGATAAGTTCCAACTTTGAAAGAATTGGTTATGCCCGCCAAATTACGTGATGTCTAACAGGTATCGTTTGTAACAATATACAACCAAATACCGAACAATTTGGGTTCTGTATAAATGGGCTGACAGAAAGTTAGGGCTTGACAGTTAAAACAGCCAAAAAACTGCACTAACAGGAAGACTAACTTCCTTATCAACCCACACTTTATCATTTTTTCATCTATGATATCACATCATCGTATTTCTCATTAACAACTTTTTATTATAATTGGGCAGCGTACCTAATTTTAGATTCATTGTAGAGACATCAAGGTTATAATTGTTTTTGTTATATGCTTGCATTCTCTTACATAAACGTTTCGAATTTTATTTGTTTTCTTTCATTATCTTTTTGCTTAAATAAAAACGAAACAAGAAAGATGATGATTTATAAACTCTTTTCGTTTCGTTTTGTTGTGTTGAAACATACATAAAGAAAACTAAATGCATGTTTGCTCATTTTAAAATTTCTTTACTGAAACGTTTCGATGTATGAGTTGTTTTTTTGCCGATTGATGTGCGCAATAAACCAGATAATGCATATCATTGCATATCGTGTGAATACTTGTTAATGAAAAGGGTGGTCACTATTTTTATTTATGTTTCACAAATGAATAGACAAACAAGGAAATGTTTTTGTGGAAAATGAAACAACTTGTTCTTTATAAATTTTTTTTGTAAACGTATTGTTACAACAATATACACGACGAGTTAAGAATATATACAATCAACTCCTCCTTCTCTCTTGTTTAGAGTAATTAAAAATATATAAAATAACAAACATTTTTCAATTTGAGTTGAGTTGTAATTAGAATTTCAATAATAAATAATGTTAAAGAAAAAAAAAATATAAATGTGTGTGATGTTTGTAACCTTAAAATAAAATTGTAGTTCATAATTTAAAAATAAAAGAAATCGAAAAGAAGAATGAAAAAAAGAACGAAAATTTTTTTTATTAAAAAAAAAGATTTTATTTATATACATATATATATATATATATATATATATATATATATATATATATATATATATATATATATATATATATATATATATATATATATATATATATATATATATATATATATATATATATATATATATATATATATATATATATATATATATATATATATATATATATATATATATATATATATATATATATATATATATATATGGGGCAATCTTTGTCAACTCGTCCACCCCCTCTGACCAAAAATTGGAGCAATCTATAAAATTCCAGTTTGATTCGTTTTTAGCTGTAACATTCTTGTTTAATTTTAGCCGTGGTCTTATGGGAAATTCAAAATGGCGGACCAGTATGGCGATGCAAGTCAACTTCCTCAACATGAACGAATGCTTTTGTCGATGTCATACTTGTAAAAGCCATCGGATCGGTTAATAGACTATTTAGACTAATAGACTTAACTATTTTCTGATGTAGTTTTGCGTGCTGAATACAAAAATAACCTTTGTTTTTGAGTTAATCATGTGAAAAAACAACAAATTTCACGGTAACTTGGGTGACCGTTGAACTCAAAACACAGTTTTTAATAGTTTTTGGGATTTAACGGCAAAAAGTTAATTTTTTAGTTCATAGTATGGTTCGAATCATGCTCAACAAACCAAATTACATCGAAATAAGGTTTTCTTAAACTTCTACAGTAAATGGGGTGTCCATTGTAAAAAAGAAATTCTTTTTGGGAGTTTTTGTATAGGTTAAGGACAACATTTGTAGCCGTTAATGTATGGACAGTTTATATACGTGTTCAGAAAATAAAAATATTTCACAGTGAGATTTGTTAAAATTTTTACTATACGTTGTAATGAAAATTTTTTAATCGAAAGACTTCTTATACACTTTAATAATATGATCGAGATAATATGATCAGATGTCAATGGTTATATTCGATAACTTGGAGGAAGCAATCAAATAACGACAGAAAAGCCAACATAATCAACAGCTGAAGTGTATTCTTCAATGCTAAATCCGAAGGACTTAACATCGAAGAATTCATTTGCAGGATCGAAGCGCTGACCAATCTGTCTCTCTGAGAAGAGAGGACATTTTGATCGCACACGCTTATTTATTATTCAAAGATCGAACCGCTGAATGTTATTGGTGACACAATCGTAGAATCCCTCAAATGACGTGGAAAGACCTTTATGGAACAGGAAGGTTAGAATTTGGCAACCGAGAAACCGATGATGAAATACTGGATAAAATGCACGTTCGCAAGCAAAGACCTGTTGTGACGTTCGATAACTTCTATACTGATATCCTTTAGCTGAGTAATAAACTCAGTATCCCTTTATCAATCCCATTTTGCGGAGCGTTTTGCTCAACAATCTGAAAAATTGACATCAAGAACAGGTTACTATACTACATGTCCAGGTGGTATCGATTGTTTGAAAAATTGTTTTATTCGCTACCAACACAACTGACTGGATACGCAAGACCTGGTATTTTCTAAAAACCTGAAACTGAGGGATACATAGGAGAGAGACTGATATTTGAGAAATATATATTGAGGTCTACCACCAATGTTATACTTAAAATCGCCCACTTAAAACATTAATCTTTTAGCTAAAAATTTTAAGATATTTATTAATTCAGAATTCTATTCATTCATGTTTCTAAAAAATAAAAAATTCGTAATAATTTCCATAGGGAAATTATCAGTGTAATTGAAATGTCATTGGTCAAATCTTATATTTTACAAAATTTTCATTGGATTATATTGAAAAATATATAAAACAAAACTTTTCATAGAAATGTGAATTTTAGTCATGCAATAATAACTATATATTTTTATTTTATTACATTAATTAAAATGCATTTTTCATAGGAAAGCTCACAATATTTTCTTGTTCTGCTTCTGTCAGAACTAAATGAGCCAAAAAGTTAATAACTCTTAGTTACTTTAGGTTGATTGCTTACAAAAATCCTAATGAATTTAAAAATCTGTTAAATTTCAATTTAGTGAATTATAATGGAAGTTTTTGTAAATAAACTTAAAATCAATGATGACGTTGTTTTAAAGTCATTCAAAATAACTATTACAAATTAGTGCTTACCATATTTCGTATCAATCGTTTAGGTATTGTGCAAGCTAGCTACTTATCAGACATTCTTTATATTAACAATTAAAATATTTATACAATAAAAGCGTCAAATGTTTATAAAAACTTTAATAAAATATTTACATGAATTTTTTTGTTAGTTTTGAATCATTTTTTTTTTTTTAATTTATAATAAAAAATTATTGTGTTTACTATAAAAGTAAACCATTCATAAGTACAGATTTGTTTTTATAAATAAATAATAAAATTGTTTTATAGTAACCCACAAAAATGTAATTCTTTTATAGATAGTTGAATATAATATAATATGCCAAAATAATAAACAAATATTTGATTAAGTTAATTTAAGTTTTGTATCAGTCACTGCGGTTTTGAAATATTTGTTTAGAAATTTATTTGAAAATGTTTTTACAACGAGGGCTGCGTTCACAGCATAGAATGAGTAATCAAATGTAGAAGTACTTGCAACATAAGTAGGCCAGCTTAGGTCATGCAAGATACAGGGCACTTGACGATTTATATTTTTACAAAGCAAAAATATCGGATGAACGATGAACCACCGAATACTGGTTTCTAGGACATACTTGGTAATTGTATTTTCAAAACAATCAATTGAAAACTGTTGTTTCTATTAGTTGAAATTGGTTAGACTATATAGGAGAAAAATGTTCGTTTACAAATTTATTGTAATAGCTTACTGTACAACGGTATATTAATTATACTTATATCCCGAAAGGAAGAAAGCAGGATTAGTACTAATATTAGTATTAGTATTAGTATAAGTATTAGTATTAGTATTAGTATTAGTATTAGTATTAGTATTAGTATTAGTGTTAGTATTCGTATTAGTATTAGTATTAGTATTAGTATTGGTATTAGTATTAGTATTAGTAATAGTATTAGTATTAGTATTAGTATTAATATTAGTATTAGTATTAGCATTAGTATTAGTATTAGTATAAGTGTTAGTATAATTACCATGTCAGCCTAAAACTAATTGATTGTGTTTAATATAGATAGATTCTCAAATTTTAATTCCTATTTGTTACGTGCTTAGGTATGTATATTGGTTAGAATGTTTTGCTGTTTTTATTTGCCCCATGAATTATGAAATTTGCATCCTAAATCATAAAATAAAAAACTCTGTACAAAGCTAAACACGCACAATGAAATAAATGAAAATCGAATCACAGACTAGCTTTAAATGGTAATCATTCACAAAACGTGTTAAATACAAAATTTTTATTTTAATTCCTTCACATGAGTAACAGTTTTATATTTATCACCTGATGATAAATAAAATTTAATTTCTTAGTATCAAATTAATAACGTTATAATCTTTCTTTTCTGTATGCCATGAACTCATTTATTAAGAACGTCTTAATTTGTTTTTTATTATTTTCCTTCATTAAAAAATAAAAAAATTCAATTTAGACAAAAACCAGTTGTTTTGTGGGAATAAAGAGATAATTTTTTTTATTTCAAATTTCATTACACACAAAAAAAACAACAGGCGGAGCTTGTTTATTTTGTATTCTTGATTTTCATTGGTTGCTATGTGTAAATTGAATACTTTTTTGTTTGAGAAAATCAAGTAGGAGATAATTTTTATTTCTTTTCTTTTTTACATTTCTTGTTTTTTAATTCAGGTTCTCACTAATCAAATGAAGATGTTTTGTGTGCTCTTTGATAAAATTAATATATTTCAGCCATATTGGAATGTTGTTTTCTAAAATAATATTAAAAATGAAGTTGAAATTTTATAGGATAAATGCAAATTATGCTGGTTAACACATTTGCTGAAATAAATGACAACTTTTATAGAATTTATACTGTCAAATTTCAACGTTCTCGACGATTTTTGGAAGCTTTAGGACAAAAACGTTGTAATTAATTTATAAGGAAAAGAAAGAAATGCAGTCGAGAAATTCAGATTGTTTAAGTATTTTTAAAGTTTATTAATCTACTTTTTATAAAGAAATTTACAGTGACAATTCAACTCACTAAATAAAGTTTCGATAAGGTCCAATAAAAACGCTTCATTTACTATTTTTTAACAAATCAAAATGAATTATGTCGATTATTTTTCTCTGGTGGGAAGGAACAGCGAATTATAGTGACAATTTTCGGCCTACTTAATATATTAATTTAAAACATAATTTTTTTTTCTTAATGAGATAATTTTTTGTATAATTGTAATTATTATTATTAGTTTCTAAATAAAATTTTTTCTACAAATTATTCAATAATACAAAATTATGTAAAAATGCAATTTGCAAATAATAAAAATGTCCGTTTTCATTCATAAATGATTGCATGTTTATGTTTATTTGTCAAAAATAGATTACAAATATATAACATTTATGCCCCTACTAAGATGAAATAATATTTAATTTTGTTAGAAGAAAAAATGACAACAAAGGATTATGTTGTATGAAATAATGTTACTATTTCTGTTCGTTAAATTGTCTGCTAAATACAACTCGTCACCAAATTATTAGTCGATTATTTTTCAACATTACCACTCATGCCATTTGAGGTTAAAAATAAAAACCTCAAATGACATTCGTAATAATGATTATGAAAAATAATCGACTATTATTTGACGACTCGTGATATTCTATATGAAAATTTTTTGCTCTCGTTTTATTTTAATTTAACCCAACGAAATTCTCTAAACTGTAATGACATTATCCAATTTCACCAATAACATTTGAATTATACTAATAACAAATAGTTATGCGTCTGGCCTACTGAGATATTAAAAATTATCAAATTGTTTTTAAAAAAATTATTAACTGATATCGCAGTAGACCAACGTATAATTCATGAAAAATATATAAAGAAATGAAAAATGGCAAAAAACTTTCTAATCGAATTCGTTGATAAATTCTCATAATTTTTTGGAAAATTCCTCAAGCAACTGGTGTTGATAAAAGCCCTCGGCCTACGGCCTCGTGCTTACTTTCGTTACTTACTTTCGAAATTTTTGGCAAAAAATTATTTCGAATTATCACCGCCCCCCTTGGGAAATTAGAACTGAAAATTTTTTGCCTTAGTTTTATTTTAATTTTACCCAAAAAATTCTCTAAAAGGTAATGACATCATTCAATTTCACCAATAAATTTTGAATTATGCTAATAACAAATAACAACAATAATAATAACAATAATAATAATAACAATAAAAATAATAACAATACAAATAATAAATAAAAATAATAAATAATAATAACAATAGTGGCCTTGCTTGTGGTAGCACGCTAGTGCTAAACTTCGAACTCGGAGGATGTATTCGGACCCTACTCGGATCCTACTTCTATCTAAGTCAAAGCATTTTTGAGCAAAACATTAATCAACACACCGGTTTTCCAATTAACCGGATAGTCAACTAATGTAGTTGATAATATAGGAAAAACTATAGACTGATCACCCATATAAAACTAATCGATTTTATTATAAGTTTTCAAGTGAAACTCAAGCATAGAATTGAGTAGATTGATGAAATTAATACAGGTGAGGGACGCTTGTTGACAGCCCACGTTCCTATATATGGAACATATACGGCAAAAAAATTGTCATATATAATATCACGAGTCATCAAATAATAGTCGATTATTTTTCATAATCATTATTACGAATGTTATTTGAGGTTTTTAAACCTCAAATGGCATGAGTGGTAATGTTGAAAAATAATCGACTAATAATTTGGCGACAAGTTGTATTTGGCAGACAATTTAATGAACAGAAATAGTAACATTATTTCATACAACATAATCCTTTGTTGTCATTTTTTCTTCTAACAAAATTAAATATTATTTCATCTTAGTAGGGGCATAAAAGTTAAAAATTTGTAATTTATTTTTGACAAATAAACATAAACATGCAATCATTTATGAATGAAAACGGACATATTCATTATTTGCAAATTGCATTTTTACATAATTTTGTATTATTGAATAATTTGTAGAAAAAATTTTATTTAAAAACTAATAATTATCTTTTAAACAAAATTATAGTTAAAAAAAAATTATCTCATTAAGAAAAAAAATTATCACATTATCTCTTGTTTTAAATTAATATATTAAGTAGGTCGAAAATTGTCACTATAATTCGCTGTTCCTTCCCACCAGAGAAAAATAATCGACATAATTCATTTTGATTTGTTAAAAAATAGTAAATGAAGCGTTTTTATTGGGCCTTATCAAAACTTTATTTAGTGAGTTGAATTGTCTTTGTTATTCCACATTTATTTCAAATATAATTTCAAAAAATAAGATTAGACATCCTAGTTATCGTGGCGGAAAATATAACTTTGCTGTATAAAACATTGCTATATTGTTCTACTTTACCCGAAAAATAATTAAAATAATGGCAAAATTAGAACAAACAAATTATTGTATGAAGTTTATAGTGAAAATCATGATTTTTTATTTTTTATTTGATTTTTGAATTTTCAAAATGTCCAACGAATTTAAAAAATTCAAAAAAATTGTTTGTTCTACAATTTAGTTGTGCAGTTGTGCATAAAACGTTGAACATACACTCAGGCTGAAAGGAAGATTACGCCCTTGGTTCAATAAAAGTCCTCGATTCGCATCGGACTTCAATATAAACTGCAGGCGCAATCTTTTACTTTCAGTCCTCGATATGTAAATAGCTATTTAAGACCATGTTCCATTACAATACGGATTCTAAGGTGTTGATAGCCCTTTTGTTTAAACCTTTGTAATTGGAAGTCACTTGAGACTATTGTATCTGACAAATTGTTGTTTCGTCATATTTTGTTTCAGAAGCTAAAACAACTTGGATGTTACTGTACACGCTGACCGGGAACATTCCGTTGCGACAAATAAGCTTGTATAGTAACTTGTAGGTTGTAGGTAACTAGGAAACGGTCTGGATAAATAATATGGAGTTAATATTTAAAATGAGTTTAATGTTGTTGAATTATACCTAATCCTAAGATTGTACAACTGGTCCAGTAATGGTCCATTACTGGCAGCCAGTAATGCAGCAATGAGCGAGTGTTGGCAACCACGACTGGGCCATTAACACAATTTTAATGGATGATAACTTCGGACAATAAATGGTTGCCATTCATGGGCCCGAGAAAAAACAACAACAATGGCCTATACAAGGTTGTACAGTTGGCCTAGTAACGGGTCAATAATGATGACCAGCATTGTAGTAATGACAAAATACTGAACATGACAAACCATGACTGGGCCGTTAAAAAAAATATACATTTTTATCATATGCAAATTTAAATAAATTAAATACAAACTAATTTAAAATAAAATAAAGATGACGGAAAAAATTCAAAACTGGTTCAGTTGCAACAATGGCTGAGTTATGGCAAAAATGACTGCCAGTACTCCGCCATTAAAAAAACATAAAATAATATTTTCATACATAAATTCAAATAAATTATTTACAAAATAATTAAAATAAAGTAAAAATGAAAATAATTGTAAATAAATTTCTTGTTTTAGTATTTCGCAATTGAGTTTTATTATTTATAAATTAACTAATTTTACTATATTTAATTTATGTGCTCGATCCGATTTCGATTGTTACATCATCCTCAGGAGCTTACAAAAAACAGTTTTTTGTAAGCTCCTGAGGATGATGTAACAATCGAAATCGGATCGAGCACATAAATTAAATATAGTAAAATTAGTTAATTTATAAATAATAAAACTCAATTGCGAAATACTAAAACAAGAAATTTTATTTACAATTATTCATCATGTTTCGCCAAGTACCAGCGGTAAAATCCATCGAATTTAGAAATGAAAATAAATTAAAACATATAAAACTATATGTGAAATTTTTCAAACTATATATTTCTAAAAGGGATAATACTCTAGTGAAATTTAAAAAAAATGACAATTATCAGCAAATGCATTGCTACAGTACTGGCCCAATAACAATAGCCAATTAATGTTAACCATTAACGGGCCATTGCTTGACCATTCAATGTAAACTGCACTGACAATTTTCTATAAACAGTAGATTGACCGACTCATGGTTCCAGTAATGGCACAATAACAATAGCCAAGCAATATTTACCATTCATGGGTCGGTGCTTGGCCATTCAAAGGTAACAATATACTGGCTATTTTCTGTAAATCATAGATCAGCCAATGAATGGTTCTAGTATTGGCCCAATATCAATAGCCAAGTACTGTTAACCATTAATGGACCAGTGCTTGGCCGTATGTCAATGTCTGGCAAAACCTACTTGGGATACGAACACAACTAAATCTTTTTGTTTCAATCATATAATTGAAAAAATATTTCAAAAAATACGATCATGAAAAATAAAGATACTAAATCACAACAAAGTAGATGTCTATCTAAGAAATCAAACTGGATGGACGGAAAGTTTTGAAAAAATTCACAATGATGGAGAAATTAAAAATTTTTTGAACGAAAACTATATAGTGAAAAAATGCTTGTAGTTCTGGTATCTTAAATTGGGGAAACATTAATAGTACATTATTTAATTAGGAGCTAAAGTGCTACTTTTTGTATTGAGTCTATACCCATACAAGGTCGTACAACTGGTAAATAATAATGAATGGTCCATTACTGGCGACCAGTAACGCAGCAATGGCCGAGTACTAGCAACCATGACTGGGCCGTTAACACAATTTTACTGGATGATAAGTTCGGACAATAAATGGCAGCCATTCTTGGGCCAGAGAAAAAAAAAGCAATGGCCCATACACGGCTGTACAGTTGGCCCAGTAATGAACCAATTATGATGATCAGTATTGCAATAATGGCTGAGTACTGGTAACCATGACTGGCCCTTAAAAAAAATAATATCATATGCATAAATTTAAATAAATTAAATACAAAATAATTTAAAATAAAATAAAAATATCTCGTGAAAAAAAATATACAACTTATTCCAACCTCATCAACACTATCATAGTTTTTACTCAAGAAGCGATAACTAAACTATAGGCAAAATTTTTTCAAATATATATTTTTAAAATGGATATTGCTCTAGTGAACTGTAAACAAATGACATAATTCTTGGTTGCAGCACTGGCCCAATAACAATAGCCAAGTAATGTTTACCGTTCATGTGTCAGTGCTTGGCCATTCAAAGATAACTATATACTGGCTGTTTTCTGTAAACCATAGATCGGTCGATGAATGGTTCTAGTACTAGCCCAATAACAATAACTTAGTATTGTTAACCATTAAGGGGCCAGTGCTTGGCCGTATTTCAAAGCCTGGCAAACCCTGCTTGGGTAGTTTGACAATTATAGACGATACACAAAAAGTCACTTTAGCTTCGAATTAAATACACTATTTTTGCGGCTAACGCGTTTAAATTTTTTATAAATATGAAATTAATACATCAAACTTTTTATAAATATGAATTTTTATCGTCATAAATCCTTCCAAAAAAGAGAAAAAAACATTTTAATTTGTAAGAATCAAAATTTTTTATCAAAGCAGCCTTTTCAAAATTTCATAATCAAAAGGCTAGCGCCTCGATTTGCAAACTCCACATACGTCCAAAATCTTTAGCTTTATGTCCTTGCATCATAATGTACTATTGTAGTGTTTATAAATAATTTTTTTCACAATGACAATATTAATTGTAAAAACGTAAATTTTACAAAAATTTTTGTGTGTTGTATATTTATAAAAAAATTGTAAAATTTATGTAGAATGTTAATAGTTTTACTTGGTCTTGTTTTTGAGTGAAGGTTTCAATGGAATTTCTTAATCATAAGAATTCACCAAACTACTTCGATTATATTAATATATTTAATATACCTAATATACATATATCCAATTCACAATTGTTAAGCCCGGTAGAATTTAATTTGACGTACACAGTCCAGCAGAGGAGATATTTTAATTTTTTTCGTGTTCTCGACGACCCAAAAGTCGATATTTGAACCGGAAAATTTTTGATCAAGTTTATATTTGCAATATAAGTAGTATATGTGAGTATTTTTAAGTGTTTAGTTTGAGAACAGTATGGTCCGTCCGTATGTTGATTATATGAAATCAAATTGCAAGAGATCGGCTCATCTGATATCAAAAGCTATGAACATGTGCATTGAATAGGTAAGGCCTTACCTAGCGAAAAGTAAATTCACAGTAGATTTTTTTTATACTGTTATAGCAATTAAAAGAAATAATATTTTTGTAAATGGAGCTTATGGTGTAGACGTAGTCAAGCATTTTTTAATTATGGAAGTGAAAACTTCTTTAGGCGCGTTGTGCAATTTTGTATCGGAAAAAATTTATATATTCGAGTTATCATTTTTACAAATCACGAAAATATTGTTAAATATAAAATACCTCTATCCGTTCTTAACGTTTCAAATTGCAATATGGATATCGCGGCCGACTGAGGTTCTATAGGTCGTGAGTTCAATTCCTGGAGTGGTACATTTTTTTATTGTTTTTTTTTAATTTTTATTAAATACCATTAAAATTATATTTTTTTTATTCATGAATTCATAAAAATCATAAAAATTTCTTTTTACGAATTTTAAAAAATTGATCGATAGTGCAATTTTTTAAAGTTATATTGCCACTGTCTTTTACATTCGAGTCATCATGCTAAAGAAATATTGATTATATATAAAATTGAAAGTATCTCTGATCATCCGATTCACCATTCATCCGATCATCATGAAAATTTGGGAAGTTGTTGTGTACACTAGCCCAAAGGTAACTGGCAAATTTTCTATTTCCAAATACTGCACCTCAGGGCCCTTATAATTATCTTAAGGGATTTTGCCTAAATGTTGATAATTATTTTATTTGGTTTTTATTTTAATATCGTTTTAAACGGTAGTTTACTTCGATCAATGTTTTTTTTTGTTGATCATAATTTTTATATGAAATTAAAAATGAAAGTATAACCTGAAATAATTACATTTGTATATCAAAATTATATGTATTGGAATTTATTTCATGATGTTACAAATTTTATCATCTACACCAAATATGTTGTTGGTTTGCAATGGTATGTGATACATGTTTCCAAAATTAAGTGAAGACAATACTTGTAACTTGATAACATCGAATATATCGATTTAACGCTCAAAAGTACGAGACGGAAATCGCACAAATTCTATACAAAGAAGCATAGCTTTTGTATGATTAAACATGGATGGCAATCATGATGAATAAACTAATTAAAAAATGTGGCACTTAGCCGATAGTGATTTGCAAACAGCAACCATGCGCATTAATACCAATGAATTTACTTAGCCTTCCACAGGAAAATTTGTAAAATTTAAAATTGTTGATCTATGGGTGTGACAACTACGCATACTTAAGTCCCTGCTATTGGCATTTGAGTTATCTTGAGATATCGTTTACCACTGGCAATAGCAGTACAATCTCATTAGCCAAATTGATATCCTAGGGGTGCTGGCGGATGAAGTTTTTTCAATCAACAATAGCATCCCTTAGTCTAAGTCATGGAATATTCTTTGATGACACACTATTTTTTTTAAATAAAATGTGTTTGGTAGTAGAAATTACAATGTGTGTCACAACAACACATAAAAAACGTTTAAGAACAATGTTCCACAATAACATGCTTTCTAAGGTGTTGATAGACGCAAATTTATATGATATGTTTTGATTATTTTAGATATAAAAATGTATGTAACAGTTGCTTGGAATGCTGATAGATGTGAAACCCAGAATAATTTTAATGATTATAATTTAAAAATTCTGAAATTTTAATTTGCAATGCTACAATAATTGGAAGATACAAAAAACACAGCTATTTCACAGTTTTAAGTTTTCACTTCTGTCGGCAGTCCTCAAGGCTGCCTTCTTTTTTTAATTAATTTTAGTTGTAACGACGGACTATTTCGAAAGTTACTCTAAAAATAAGAATATTCATATATAAGGCCGCTTAAAAAAGCCGCTAATAATTTGCTAATTTGTTTCGGTTCCGGCCTTATAATTAAAACATATATAAAAGCATTTATGTGTGCTACATGTTAGTCAATAATATTTAAAAAATTTTCTCATATAATGTCAATTAATAATACATGTATTTTTGTCTATGTAAATGATGAACATTTTTGTTTGTAAATCTTAGTCATAGTATTACATGAGATGTAATACAGTGTTCAAATTTATGTAGTTGTAGAAAAGTTGTTTGGTGAGATGATATATGGAAGTGGTTGACTGGCATTTTATTGAGAGATATGGAGAAGTTAGGAGATAATAGGAAAAGAAACAAAAGCTGGAAAATCTTACAAATCGTCAAATCGATCAATTGTGGTGATCGAGATCATTATGTAAATTTTAATTAAAAAAGAAATATGTTACTTTTGATCAAATAGTGAGTATAGGTGCGATCGATTTGACTGAAATAACTGAAAAAACAACAACAATTGCATAAAAATTTTCAGTTGTTTCAGTGCAAATCGAACAAGGCTATTATATATAATTTTGAATCACTCATAAATGTAAAAATACAAATGTAAATTTTATAAGTATCAATAAATTGTATCACAAAATTTTTTTGAAATAGTTATTATTTGTGCTGTTCTTTTTGTAAATCCAAAATTATTGGAGTAACAATTTGTCTTTGGAATTGTTGTTTGCCTAAGTTTAAAAAGGCATTAAAATATTTTTTGTTACAAAACCATACAAGTGAAACCATTATGTTTATGAGTTAACAAGACACGAAATTTATAGGAAATTGAATTAACGAAAGCATCAGTGCAGAAAATTATTAATACAAAAAGGATAATGGCTGATAGTTTTGATTGTATTGTTAAGAAGATTATAAGGAGATGCAAACAAATTACATGGATTGAAGTAGATCATCAAGATATAAATATTAAAGTAAGCTTTCTTTTTGATTTTGATTTTGTATAATTTTTGTGTTCTTATTATTCAATTATTTTGTTAGGTTTTTATTATAAATATTTTTAAATTCCTTATTTTCCTTGGTTTATTAGAGATTTTCCAGTTAGGATTCGCGTTTATATTTTTATAAAAAGTTCGAAATCCCTAACATAGTCTTACGACTTTAATTTTTAACCTGAAATGAATGCACAAATGAATGAACCTGAAATGTTATAACATTTTTATAAAAAACAAATATCTTTAGAACAAAACCGAAACCATGTTTTACGATTTGACATCAGTTCTCGACCTATACGCTATCAGGGTCATTTTTAAAAAATTTATTTCATAGTACAGGGTGGGCCAAAAGTTTGGGGCTTAAAAATTTAATAACTTTTTCGTTTAGATATTTTTTAATTTTTTTTTCAGATAATAATAATTTTCAGATATGCGAATATAATTTCCAGAAATTCGTAAATTAAGTTGCCAGCGCGTTCTCTGGATTTGTAACCCGACTATATTCTTTCGGGTTATTTGAAGAGAAAGAGAGCTCTGAAACGAGCTTATCATTGCGAAGCTGAAAACGGGGGTCATTTAAGTGACATTATATTTTCCATACTTAGTGTAAAAAAAATTCCATTTTGTATATTTTATAATATAACACATTTTTATTTCATGTGGTAAGCTATACTTGTATGTCAATTATGAAGTCGATCGGCCGTCCAAATCATGAATTACATCTTAAATTAAAGTTTTTTGACCTGAGATGCACATCTTAAAAAATTAATGTCAGCAGAACAGAACAAAATCGTCATCTTTAAAAATCTTATTAGTGTAAGCAAAAAGCTTTCAGTGCATTTTTTTTTCTATAGTTAATTACCTTTCCAAACTACTTAAAACAGTTGATATCGAGTGAACCGTTCTCTTGCAATTTGATTTCAAAGTTGCCCTGAAATTGTAATACCAGCTTTGAATTTCCAGAATTTGAAATTCCACTTTCGAAACATCCTGTTCTCAAATTATTATAGACTAAGAGCCCGCGACGGCCAGACCTTCGTTATTTTATAAAATCTGAAAGTTTCTCTGCGCATACCCTCTACTCAGGTAGGAACAATTAGCGATTTAACAATTTGATAAAGTTTAAGGGTGTCTGGCAGGGGGTTGCCACGATAGTAAGTGTCTGGCAATGGGTGACGTGACTTCTAATACCATCCCGAAGAATATATAAAAAAATTACCTTTTATACTTTCCCGAAACTTTGGAGGTCCCTTTGTTACCTGCTCCTTGCCAAAGCCACCATGATCCAAACTTTATATGTCGCTTATCGTTCCTACCTGAGTAGAGGGTATGCGCAGAGAAACTCTCAGCTTTTATAAAATAACGAAGGTCTGGCCGTCGCGGGCTCTTAGTCTATTAGCTTTAAAAAATTTTGTACAATAACACTTAGTTTTTATTTCTCCGTCAGTCTTCACTTCTTGTATGACAAGTATGAAGTCGATCAAAAACGGTCGGGTTTAGTGTCGGTCGTCCAGATCCCGAATTTCATCAGCAACAAGCTGAAAATAGTGATAAATATTTTTTACGATAATATGTATACACAAATTCCATTTTCATGCAGGATTAACCTCCTGTAAACGTAGCCTTTTTGCTCTGTAGTGAAAATGCATTTTCACAAAACCTTAAAATTATGATAAAATACAACATGAATTTTTAATATTATATATGTTGTCGTTTTCTAAATAAAATAAAACTGTCGTTTTTTCAAAAAAATATTAATTACTCATGAAAAAACGATGCTATCATCTCTTGTATAGTAAAATATAATATTATTGTTATGCATATAAAACTAAATTAGAATTGTGGAGTTTTTATTACTACCTGTAATTGACGTACGTAATATAAACAAGTTTTTGATTTAATTAATATTAGCATGTACATTTTTACTGTGCTTTTAGGTCAGGCGCTAACACAAGGGGAGGAGCGTCTTCAGTTCCAGACCCCCTTCTTACCTAACTTACAACTTAGACATTGAATAATATATTGTTTCTTAGATTACAATTGGAATATAGAAATAATTACATAAAGGGTATTGCATTTTCTAAAATGTATTTTTTCGCTCACGAAGTTTAAGTTATTTTAGGTTCTGCTGCTTTTTGATCTATAAAACTATATTTTTTGCATATTATTTATACACGACACATTGCTGCGTTTGGTTATAACAACAGCAAACAATTCTCCATTTTATATTTAGTAACTATAGGGATCTAATTCATTCATGAAATTTACAACAAACAAAAATTTTCACCTCTAACTTTTTGTTTCCTAAACTTTAAGAAAACAATTACCATCAACGCCATCCCACATTTAAAAATAAAAATTATTACTTTTTCTTAAAAAATTTTATGTCTGTTTTTTTTAGCTAACCAACCAAAAATTCAAAAAAATAAACATCTTCGTTTCTGTTTTCTTTTTAAATTTTCTTAAATTTTATTTCTTTAAGTTTAAAGCCAAAAAACCAAAGTTATAAGAAAAAAAAATGTGTTCACTCATCATAATCGAAATACATTTTATTTTCAATATTCATATGTGAAGATCCAAAATAATAAAAAAAAATAATTAAAGAAAATTTTTTTTTTAAAACAAAAAATCTAAAGTAATAAAAGAGTTTATGAGTTTGAGATGATGTTGATGATTTTTTTTTCTTCAATGAATTGAAAATATTAGTTCAATTTCATTTTCCGTGTCGATAAGACGTGTGCTTTTATGCATCCCGTTATATAGTTAGAATTTTTGTTTTCTTGTGGTATCTTTTGTGTTAAAAAAATCATTCTTTAAATATTTATATTAAAAGTTAAGTGGTTTCAAGAAATAAATAAATTATAAGAAAAAGAAAATTGTTTAGTGATTATTTGATTAAATTATATTTATACCAACATATAAATAAATACTAGAAATATTTTGTGGATTTTTTTTAATGAATTAATAAGAATGTTATTGTGTGTTTGGGATTAGTTTTTTATTATTTATTTTGTTTTAAGCTGGTTTATTAAATATTTAAAATGATAAAAACGGAAGATTCATCGGTTGATTCGAGCTCAAATTTATCTCATCATCATAATCATTTACATCACCATCATTTGTACAACCGTGGGCCAAATATTTTACAACCAATTTCGTCAAATGTATTGTATATAGGGCCTTCGGATCAAACAAATTCTGGAACAACTATTTCGTTAAACGATGGAATTGATGAAAAACCACCAACATCATATCTTAATAGATCAATTTATTCACTTCACCCTCCTCCACCATTGACACATTCATCGGTTATTGAAGGTAATCCAATGACATCAATCACACCAACTGTGTTAACATCATGTGGAAACTATTCAAACAGCGTCAGTTTAGCGATATCATCAATGGCATCAAAATTATCAATATCAAATCATTTAAACTCGAATCCAATGTCAACACTATCACCAAATATTAAATATTGCACAAGTAATTTAGATAATATGTCTCATAGTCTGTCGGGGGGTAGTATTATTGATACAACGGGTTCAAATAATATGTTACCAAGCTCGTCTACAACAACGATTATATCAAATGGATTGCATCAATCTCATAATAATAACAATAATCATCACCATCATCATCAAAATCACCATTCATCGCCTAATGGAAGTACCGGTGGTAATGATAATTCAATGGATTTTATTACAACAAACCATAAAAAAGGTGGAGGAGATTCACAGTCATCATCACAACTTCAAAATAATTCAACTTCTGTACCTGATACAACGAAAAAATCAGGTGGACGTCGACCAGAAAAGCCACCCATTAGTTATATCAATATGATTGTAATGGCAATCAAGGAGTCACCAGATAAAAGACTAACGCTCAGTGAAATTTATTCTTATCTTCAGAAAAGGTATGTCATTTTTTGCATTTAAAATAATCGTATATAAATAGCCGACGGTTAATCGATTACAGCACGATTTTGAGTTCTTTTCAGTTTCCACAGTTTCTCGAAAACACGTGTAACTTTAGTATAATGTGACTCAGGTAATTTTCTACACTGTGCTCAAAAATTTAGTTCAAATATATTTAAAATTTCGAGCAAAAAACTTATAGAAAGTTTCGAAAAGAAAAACTCAGTGTAGAACAAAATCGAAAATCGAAGAAGTTAGTTATAAAAATTGTAACAGAGTTTGGCATGTTATTTGTCGTGCCCGCGCATATGTTTTAACATTATGGCTACGACGAATAACAGTAAACTATTATATTATGCTGGTTTGCCTTTTAAATAACAGAAAGCGGTTCGGAATGTTTCGGTCGATAGGGAAGTTAGAATTCAGACGTACAGTACACTAACAAAAAGACTAAGTAAATTTTACAATTTCCTTATATAAACGTGCAAAATTTTTTGTAAATTCTCCAAAAATATTGTAAATTAAAGAAAAAATAAACAAAGTAAACAAAAAACGCAGATTTATTAGAGTTTGAAATTTATTTTGAATTTAACCGAAAAAAATTGTAGTTTTATACAAAAATTTTATGTTTTGTATATAAGCCGAATTCGATTTGACTTAACCAACTGAATTATCTGAAAAATTTATGAAATCATTCTTGTTTTTTTATAGCAAATCCAGTTATTTCAGTCAAATCGAACGCATATTTTAAAACTATTTTGTATAAATTTCCTTTATTTTTTTAATGTAATAAAAATGTGCACAGTTCTTAGATTCAGTGCAAGTATAGATTCCTTTAAAGAATCTCAACAATTTCTGGAATTGAAAGAATTGTATCTACATGAGAATGAAGTTCTAAAATCGTGGATTTCAATTGGGCTGATGATAAGGCCAACATTTGGCATTTCACGGAACGATGGTAAGCCTTTTGAATAATTGCAAGTTTTAAGGAATCAACTATAATTTCAAAGCTTAACGTGGTAATGTACTTTTTGGACAATAGTTAACTGTATTCCAAATCATACCAATCATAGAGCAAATATCGATGGAGTGTTTAATTTTTTATGTTCACACCGAATGAAAAAGTTCAGACAACCTCTGCAATCTAATATCAACTTGACAGAGAACATTCATTTGGCGCATAAGAGGTGGTAGCAGCTGATTTTTTTCATTGAGTGCAGTATTTTGTACATAGTTAGGTTGTTAGTTTTCATAAAATACTGTCAGTATCATAATAATAGCGCAGCTATTTTAGTAAGCTTTTTGTCTCTTAAAACTGTAATAGAATAAAATTAAAAACATTCGAACAGTGGAAAAATGTCGTGCCAATCGAATGAATTCTGTCAAACAGATTTCAACATTCTGTTTTATTACTTTAAATTATGTTGTATTGCACTAAAACAATTAAGGAAAATTATATCCATTTTTTTTGTACACAAAAATTTGTTTGGATAAACTACAATGTTTTTCATAAAATCTAATTTTTGTGTATTTAAAATATGATATTTGATATTACTTACTCTTGATTTACTTGATTGACTTGCTTACAGAGCTTTTTTTGAAAAACAAAACTCCTCAATACATTTAGAAAATATGTCAACTAAATCACCTACTCTACTCCACATTTATCATTTGTTCATACGCCCCAGTTCGAGTCAGTCTGGTGAAAATATAGCTAAAATTAACATATTGAGTCAGAATATTTGTCAAATTTTAGCCTAATTGTACAGTGTCCAGTTTGTCAAACTGGTCGAACACACGTGTTTAGTCATTGTTGGGCCCCCTCTAGCTGGTTTCACAATTATTTAGAAATGAAATATTGATTTAGTCAAATAAAAAGTTAACTAACTTGGTCTTAGCACTTTTAGTACATTTTTGTGCATTCGATTCAACGACTATTTTATAAAACTAGTGTTAGAGAGCGTGTCTAAACTTGTAACTGCCTCGCTTTCGCTCATGATGCTAACTTCACACGCTTTTGACAAATCCCAACTCAAAACGACTCGCTTTTGACAATAAAATTTATTTAAAATACTTTATAAACAAATTAAAGAAATTTAAGTTTGGGCTTGTTATCTTCATTGTAAGCTTTGTACTCAAAATTATTACTAATACTAGATTCCAATTTGCTGCTTTAAATAAAGTTGACTAATTTGATTAAACAAGCTTAGAATAATTTAGCATGAATTGGACCACAGTCGTATCTTAGTAATAAATTTTAATAAAAATCTTACAATACAGATGGAATGCGCTTTATTTGATGCGCAATATTTTGATGTGTAACATTTATTTTATCGCGTGCAATAAATATTTTCGCAGAACAAATTTTCTATTATGGAAGAATAAAACATATTTTTTAGGCATTTATATAAATATATTTTTGGTTATTTTATTTTAGAACAAAATTGAACATATTTTTACAAAAAATTTTTTTTTGTTCTTCCAAAGAGTAGATTTCACCTGCGAAAATATTTATTGCACGCGAAAAACTAAATCTACAAAGAAACAAAATATTTATAAAAAAAACTTTATCCAAATCAAAAATTGTTATTTATAGTATTTAGCAAATTCGTTATGTACATATTCTGTATAGAATGATTGATTTTGTATTGAATTCCATTTACTTTGATCTATGCCTACTAAATGTCACAAGTCAGTTGTGAATGATTATTTAGATGAAAGTGTTTTATAATGTAATTTAGACAGTTTTAAAATTATTATCGTTTGTCTTTTTATCAATCTTCAGTCAACAATCATTGTAAAAGAAATAAAACAAAATTAATATTTCAATCTACGCATTTAGATATACATATATAGTAAATAAATAAGCATAATTATAATATTTTTTATAATATAGTTGAATTTTAACCCACAATTAAATGAAAAATTCTATCAAAATTTCGGCCACAAAACACCTTTTAATCGTAATTTCCACCATGGTCTATTTGCCGAAAAAAATAATTAAATTAAAAAGAGGAAGTGGAAATTTTCGTTTTGTGTGATATAGAGATACACTCTGTACCCTCGATACTGGTTCTATGAGAAAAAATTAAGTGGAATGGAATTATTATTTATCTCGAATTTTGATTTCTCACTAAATAATTTCATTCCACTAATTAGTATTCTCGTTCTCTTTTCGAGATATGCTTTTTAGTACAAGTTCTAAACTAGTACAAATTTTTGAAAATGGAATTCATATGTCAGTTTATTGACTTGTTTTTATTTGTGTCTCTTTTGATAGCTAGTTTATAAGTTGTGCTATAGATTTTAGTTGTAAAATTATTTTTTAGAATTAAATAAATAGTGTATTTGAATAAATAGTGTATTTTGTCACATCGTCCCATTTCCCTATTTCCGTCTGCCTTATAAAATCTGCGAGAAGCATACAAAAAAGTATGTTTTGTATATAAATTAAATAAATAATTTAATTTTTTCAAAATAGTTATTGATAAATAATAAAATATCATTAACCCCCATGCGCTAAATCCACATATTCTTTTGGCATGATTACTTGAACTTAGGCGCCAGCGGATTTTTTTTTTTTAATGGTAAATTAAGTAAACTTATGTGGAATTCTTTTTGTCTAGAGCGATTTTTTCTAGAGCGAAAAAGTGATTTTTTTTCATAAAAAGAACATGAAAAAATATAATCCAGTTTTGTAGTTGTGTTTGTAAACTGTCATTGAATATTTTTGTAATTAATATTATTTAGTTAATTAGTTTGTTATTAATTTTTAATTTAAAACACGCTTTAAACAATACTTTTACTTAAAAAGTAACTATTTCACTATAAAACAAATAATAAGTAAATGGCGTTTTGTTTGTTTACTAATTTTGGCAGATATTTAAATGTATTTGTACTCTTTATTGTATTTTATGCTTGCTCTAGCTAAAAATCTAGATTCAAAAAAATATTTTTAGGGCAAAAAAAATCACTTTTTTGGCTAAATAAAACACGTTATGTAAAAAAAATTGATCTCAGAGCAAAAAGGGGCGTGTCAGAGCAATATTTTTGGCAAAAAGAATTCGACATTAGTAAAAGGGACATTTTTGATCTGTTTACCTTATAAGCACATAGGAAATAGGGATGGTAAATTTTGTAGAAGGAACCTATCTTGACGCCTAAGTAGATATCTTTTTGATTTATTATCGTAACTTTTTTCGACATTTTTTTCTTCATCTTTGTGCGTCTATACAAAATTTCAAAGTAAATAATCGCAATTCGTCTATAAATTCCTTGACGAGTTAATTTGACAGTTCATCCCACAAATGCGGAATTTATTTTCTCATTCCACTGAATTTGAATGCAAAAATCCTATTTAGTACGAAATCTCATTCCACGAAATAATTCCATGCAACCAGAATCTAGCTACTGATTTTGAAAATTTTTCAATATCGCACTTTAGCAGTCCGAAATTTGACGTCTACCTAGTTCAAAAAAAATATACTTGATAGTCTTTTTTACAAGGTGAACGTCTAGTCCAATTCGAAAAAAATAATTTTGAATATGTCGTGTACGATTTTTTTTTTAAATGTTGTGGATTGGTTAGTTAAATTTTGAAATGTGTTTCGCGTAACCACACTTAAAAATCAAGTTCTATTTCCAAACGAAATGAAGTTGACTCAACTCAACTTCAGCACGAGAGCGAACATGGGAATTGGCTGTACAGGTACAAAACGGTATAGTTGAGACAACCTCACCTTATATTTATGTGAAAATTATTATAGTTCAACCAATTTCAAATATTCCTGTTTTGTAATCTCAACTTCATTCAACCACTGCTCTATTGTATGTAAACCTTTATATTCTAAATCAATCTCATTCTGTAGTCAGGAAAATGTTTGCCTGGTAATTGGCCCAATTACCGTAAAATTGTTTGAAAGCATTTTCATTTACTTTAACAAAAAGCTGCTAACTGCTAGATGCGGTTGACATTACTTTAATTTTTTTTGTAGTGTAGGTTATGCAATTTCGGCATATCAAAATCTATAAATAAAAAAGCCGTATTACAACATGCTTGGTAGTTGCTATCTTTTCACTAATTCTGTATCGACACATCTTCAATTTTTTTTTTCTGAAACGAAAATAGTATATTTTGTTACTATGGGTTTGCTGGTATGGGTTTTCCAACTGCGTGTGAAGTTTGGACAAACCCACCAGCACTAGGAGCATACAATATAATTTTTGTATTGAATGAACATATATTTGTAATTCGTTTTTTGAGAATTGCATTTAAGCATTAAAATAAACATATTTTTAATAATCAAATTAACCTCAATTTTTATATGAAATTCGGTTGTTGTTATGGAAACATATTTTTTAAAATTTAAATTTGAGTAAAATCACAAAACCTTCTTTATGAAACAAATATTTTCGAGTCTATAGTAATTAATTGTGTAAGTGTAAGCGAGCGAGCATTGCAAATTTTCGAAAAAATAAAATTTATTAAACGCGAAGCTAAGAGTAACATTTTTATTTCACTGATTTGGAGTTTATTTTATTATTGTCTTTCATTCCGTACGCAGAAAAAGAAAATTAATGCTTTTTCGTCATCCTTTTTATTAATTTTATCAATAACAGTACCTGCATAATTGGACAAATCATTCCAAAAAATAATGTATTGTTATTTTGAATACGAAGTAGAGCATCAAATTTGAAGCAAAAATTAAATGTGTATTTGAAAAAAAATGTATACTTCCGGCAACTAATAATGTAGGTTTATTTATGTTTTTTACAACCATAAATGTGTGCCTTTTTAGTTCATTTATTTGATTGTATTAAACTCTAAAATAAATTTTTGGATTGTATTTTATAAATGACTTGATTGTATTTTATAAAACAATCGATAAAAACATTTTCGCTCTGATTATATAAAAAACAATAAATTCAAACTAATGCGCATGTGCTTTTCTCGAATATTGAAATGGCAATGACTACGACGATTTAATTTAATTGAATTTCCATCGTAAAAAAATTAGTTTTTTGGTTTCTCAATTAGTGTAAAATTGAATGTATTTCATTGTAGGTCATTTCATTTTCAAAATGTCAAACAATTAAATAGGCATCGATATTAAATAAAATTTATTTAATTGTTTAGAACTAATGGTACAAAAAAAAAATAAAATAAAATTCATTGTTTTTTTATTTGTTTACCTATTTTACTAATGAATTTTAACATAATTCAATTTAAATTAATATATGTTTTGCAGACGATATAGTACACTGCACAAGTTCAAGAAACTATAATCGAGTAAATGCGTAGATTTATTCCAAATAGATTGGTCGTTCCAAAGTATATTGGAGTAAATGCAAATAAGCCATTTAAACATAAAAACGCTTTTCGAAAGCTGAACGAGAACAACAATGTTGAAACCTCTAGGGTCTAGACTGTATATATAATACAATAGCAAATATAGAGAGAGAAATTATATTGGAGGATAGACAAAATCTATATAACTAATTCACTGAAGTTTTGTAAGTTATATTTAGTTATAGTTGTTTTTAAATTGGCTGGTATAGTAAATAATTCTTAGATTTTTAATTTAAAATTAAAATTGCACCTATTTCTCAGTCTGTTTTATTTTATTTTATTTTTTTATTTTTATTTAATAAAATATTTTTTAATTATTCACACGATATTTCGCCCAATTGTGGCAGACGCCTCGACGCTAAAATCGCTCTCGAAGATAAAGTGTAATTTTATAATCTTGTACAACCAAAAACTAGCTATTATCAATTTGTAGTTAGCTTCGAAAAACGCGTGATAGTATCATATACATTTGATAGTATCATATAAATTTTTTAAAAAATGTTTAATGTTTTACCCATCCAAAATTTAACAAATTTAACATTTTTTAAAAAATATTTAACAAAACCCATCCAAAATTTAGCAATAAGTTTTTCACAAATATTTAAACATAATAACAAAATAATTTAAATTTAAATATAATTTTTTGGAAATGACAATAAAAATATTGTTTGTTTAATATTGGGTTTACACCAGAACCAAATAGGTACATACTATATTTATTACGTTGACTATGGTCGATGTAAACCGTTATCAAAAAAGTACGTACCAAATATTTGGTAGGATGTTTATTGCTGCGTATCAAATTAGGTACATATCAAATAGGTATTATTTTTATGGTGTGAACACTAAAATTTGGCATGACATTTAAAATAAAAATAAATCAACTTATTTTATAAATAAATATTTATGTTTCATGTGATTTTTTTGCTGAAACTAAAAGTAAAAGAATTTTAGCAAGAATATAATAAAAGTTTATAGTTTTTTATGAAAAATATATATGGAAATTCTTTTTTTCTAACCAAAAAACTAACAATGAAAAATACGCGCTAAAAATTAATATGTCATACTTAATTAATAAGAGTTTACATCACCGAATAAATTTGAAAAGTATGATGGTGAAAAGGGCTAGCAAATTTGATACGTTGCAAATCAGATACTGGTGTAAACTTAGTGTAAAAGGTAACTATGAATTGATAATAGTTATTTATTGTAAAAGATGATAAAATTGCACTTTATCTTCGAGAGCGATTTTAGCGTCGAGGCGTCAGCCGAGACGCTTATAGGCATCGAGAAGATAATGAAATATTTTCGTCGTGTGGAATACAACATTTTTTTCTATAGCAATTGTTAAAGAAGACCAAAAAATGAAAAAAAATCAATGATAAATTTAATTTTTATACGAGTCAACCGTAAAATGCACTTTTAGGATTCAAAAATTGTTCGTAAAGCAGGCATTTTTTCCTATTGAAATAACAATGCTAAAATTGAAATAACAATGCCTAAAGTTATTATTTCGAAAAACTACTTGGATAAAATAATTTTCTAAGAAAATATTTTACTATTGTAAAATATGTATTTGTATTTGTATGTATTTGTAATGTATTTATTTTGTATATGTATTAAATATATGTATTTTTATTTAAGTAAATAATACAATAGCAAATAATAAAAAATCTTGTATGCAATTCAGGTATAAAGTATCTTTTTTGCTTTCGAGTGATTGTTTCTCTCGGCTAACGCCTCGAGCAACAATTTTGCTCTCAAGCGAAAAAAACATACTTTACGCCCTTAACACATAAATAGCTATTAAGTGTCAGGAAAAAAAACAGTTTCACGAAAAAATTAGTTGGCTTTAATAACTTTTTGGTTGCTACAGAGTTTTATAAACAAACAAACAAAGCAAATTTTTTGTTTTTTGCAAAAAGTGAATTAGAACACAGCAAAATATTTATATCAAAATACTTTATCTACCCTTGCTGTTAAAGTACTACTTTATCCACCCTTGATGGTTAAGTGTTACTTTTCCCTCTGATTTTAGTTGAATAGCACGTTTTAACAGTGCTATAGAAAAAATTAAATTATTTTTTCTTTTTGAATTTAAACGTATTCAAAAGTATTCAATCAACAGTAATGTATTATTTGATGGTCTACTTCAAATCCAGAAAGTGTGAGTATCTTCTTATAATCGCATTAACACAACAGTCCACTATATGAAACATAAGCAAATAAACTTCGTCTCCTTTCATCCTATATATATATATATATATATATATATATATATATATATATATATATATATATATATATATATATATATATATATATATATATATATATATATATATATATATATATATATATATATATATATATATATATATACTTTCTTCCGGAACACCACATACACAAAACTTTCAGCCATTGTTGAGAGATAATGAGATAATTAATACCAGACGAAATATGTCTCCCAATGCTATGGCATACATAGCTACGGAGTTTATATACAGTATTAAATCATTTTTTTTAGCTACCAACGAGCTAATTTTCTTTTACAATAATTATTTATGTACCAAGGGTGTATACAAATACATTTCAGTCCGAGTGAGAATTTGTTGAAACGTTGAAACATTTTTTATACTTCTTACAAGAGGGCGTATAATAACAAAAAGGGACGTAAAGTAACATTAAAAAAGCGAAAAGTAAAAATCAGAGGGCGTAAAGTAATAACTAGAGAGCGTAAAGTAATAACTAGAGAGCGTAAAGTAATAGAGGGCGTAAAGCAATAGAAGCCGAAAAAGATATGTTTTATGCAAATCTAAGTGAGCATAAAATAGTTCATTATTCATAGAAAGTATAAAAAGTATGTAAAACATCGGTTTTGCTTTCTTTGAATCCGTTTTCCAAAACAAACACGTTCATATAAAGAAAAACCATAAAACAAATTTTATTTGTAATAAATTAAAAACAAAATTTTTGATATTTTCATTTGTTTGCTTTTAACAATTGTTACCAGTTATAACTTTTATACACAAAACCAATGTCACTAAAAGAACTCAGCTATCTTCAAAAAACATAAATTAATTTTCAAAATTTTATATTCACAAATAAATAGTTAAAACAATTAATATCAAAACCCTTGTGGCACAATAATACTACTGATCATTAACTCTTGACTTTAATTTACATAACCCTCTGTTTGAAACAAATGCTAGAGTAAATATAGTAAGATTCTTCACTCTTGCTTCTTTTTAATAATCCCTCTCATCGCACACAAAATAAAAATTTCCATTTCCATATATAAACTCACCAAACAACTTCTCCATAACTACATAAATTTGAACATCTGCATTAGGTCTACACGTAATACTATGACTAAGCTTTACAAAGAAGAATGTTCATCATTCCTGCGGAAAAAAAAAACATATTGTATTTGTAATGGAGAACTAGTTCCATTGGAACTTCCAAAGTAACAGTTGAGTAAGCCGCGCACCTAGTAAGGTTTTATACCCGTGCTTAGCTTCAGCCTGTGTGTCAGAGAGATTTAACCTACTATCCCAGCACAAATTAAACAGTGTGCGCGTATTAAAAGGCAAACGGACCAGAATGGATAAAAAAAGTGGAAAAAAAGGAGCCCCAGTGTCTCCACGACCGTCACGTCACCTGATCATAAATTTATTTCACTCATACGCACATGCACCACATACACTCATACCTACCCACATACATACACGCATATACCCATATACATATACACACATACACATCCACACACATCCATGCATATATATAAATATCCAATAAAATTAACTCATCCCATAGTTGGCTCGGATCCCACTCAATATTCCCTTAACTCGCCTAGCCCTTCATCTTCGTCGACAAGTCATCGTTCATCATAACAAAACTGGAGTAGAGGATCATATTCTGAATAAATGCATTCATATTGTTGACGTGAAAAAAATATGGTTGATTCCACGCTGGTAAATCTTCAATGGGATAAAGATCCAAATTTGCCTTATTCAATCCTTTTGTTTCTAGGGTCAGCTATCAATTCTGCTTGTACAATCATAGAATTATACAATTTTTTCTTACAGCCCCAAATAAAATTGGTAACGTTCAAACACAATCTGGTTTACTTCAACATAAAAAAAACTTTATTTATTTTGCCTCCATTAGAGTTACACGATACTCGATTTATTATCTGCAGTCTTCGGACGGATAAACAATTACATATTCTTTTGAAAAAAAAAATGTTGCTAATCAATATACTATTTAGTTCAATAAATAGGCTATTCTACTAATAACACTAATTAATTTAAATAAATAAATAGTTGTAGTTCACTGAATATGATACTCTGCTAATAACACTAATTCATTTTAGATAAACCGTTTTAGTACAAGAAATATGCTAATTCTGCTAATGACACTGATTAGTTTTAACTAAACAATTTTGGTTCAATAAATAGGCTATTCTGCTAAAAGCACCAGTTATTTTTCACTGAACAATTTTAGTTCAACAATTATATTATTCTAATAATAGTGAAAGTTAATTTTTTTAATTCGATTCGATAATTCGAATTCGGAGATCGGATTCCCTTAATAAATGAAATCAACAGTTTCATAATCACTAACAATTAAAATATCTACCTGATCGATTACCCAGATATGAATAATATGTGACGAACATAGATCAGTCATTAGTCATTAGTCATTACACTAATTAATTTTACATATATATAGTTTCCGTTCGATAACGATGTTTTTGTGCTAATCGCACTAATTAATTTTAATTGAACAGTTCTATTTCAATGAACATCTTATCGTGTTGAAGTTATTTCTCGAATATACGATCTCATTTCTTTTTTCTTTGAAAGTTTTTTTTTTTCTTTAAATCTATAGTTTTATGATCACCGTTAACTAAAATTTTTAAAAACAGAAGTCCATTTTAACTTCAATAAAATACCATCTGGGATGAATCAACGTGGATCCAAAAAAAATAACAGGAACACATATCTTTCTTTTCTTGATATTTACGAAAACAACACATTCGCCAGCTTCATGTGAAAAATTTCTTTTCGCCAAAACAGAAAATAAAACACAACTAGTGGTTAATACTAATTGCTAACTCATTTACATGAAAATTAAAAAAAAAAAAATCACAGAAATGACAACTAATTCACATACTAATTAATAGTCACTCAACAAAAATTCATTGACAAATCAAGGCACAAAAAGACCGCCCATGTAACATCGAAAACATCGATTTTGAATCGTTGCGGCTGGTCTCATGCATCTCCATAACATATTACTATTTGACATTCTGACGCATCAAAACAATTAACTGAGAAAAAATGTTAAAATATTATTGAATGACTTGTAGCATACATAAATGCTTTTATCTTTGTTTTAATTTCAAGGCCGGAATCACACCGGAATTATAAAATTATTAGCGAATTTCTTTATTTATGAATATTATAGAATATTATGTTTCTTCGCCAATTACCAGACAAAGTTTGATAATTTCCAGTGTTGGTTGGAACTATCAACCATTTACCACTATCTTTACAACTTAGCTCAATGAGTTATAATAACTCGATCTAATATTTATCTATTACCTTTTCAGCTTGTAATAGTCTCTATGATTCTGTTAGGGTTCTAGCGTGACTGTTTCTTATGCATACCCAGGCACAATAGCCAATGGTCGATATTTGACTTTTGCAGTTCCTTTTTCTAGCTTTCGTTTCATGAATCAATTTAATTTAAGATTAATGTACGATGAGTCCTTTGAATTTCAGTCAGTTTTCAGGGCTGTTTTACAAAATTATGCTCCCACATCTTTTTCGATATTTTTTCTACTTCTAACGACCGACCGTACTTCAACTCATACTCAATGTTGTTCATCAAATTCAAATACAAAAACAACAAGTCAATTAACAAACTTATAAACATTTTCACTGTATGAGACAGTATTTAAAAGTTTTGTATGAGCTAAAACATTTTATACATAAAAAGTTGACAATTTGATTGATTCCTTGCGTCACACGTTCATTTTTCTACTTGTATAATCAATAAAACTGGGTCAGACAATTATTATGAAAGAATGTATAAGCTTTCGTTATAATGAATTACGGTTATTAAATATTTATTTTTTTGAGTTTCGTGTTATGTATTGATTTTGTTTTTGTAGTATGATAATTTTGAAATCATTAGCGTAAGAATGACCATGGCATATAAAAAAGAAACAAAAGATAGAAAATTCTAGCAATAAATTTGATCAAATTGTGTGATCGAAACATTATATATTAAAATGTAAATTTAGTTGCGGGAAGCAAAATAGTTCGAAATGATAGTGAGAATAATAACAAGTATTCCTTGGAAAATAAAGCGATAATAGGGCGTTAATACGTTATAGTTATCAATTATTCGTTAGCTTACTATATACGTTAACCAACTAATACGTTTAATATCAACATTAACTATCAACTAACAGTTAGTAACAATCGTCATCTCTTCAATGAACTATTAGGCCAGTAAAAATAGTATTTGAACAACAAAAAAATTCGTTACAGCAAACTGACAGCGGGATATTGTGGAACACGATATTGTAAAAGAGGGAAACATAAATCGAACCAACAGCTGCTATCCGGGGGGGGAGTGGGGTGGGTTTTTAGGGGTTGAAGACAATTTTTCGTGATTTATGGCTAAACCGTGCATCCTATCAAAAAGAGTTATATGTAAAAGTTGTAGAAAATAAAAAGATCTACAACTTTTGTATGGACCATTTTTACCCAAACCTCAAAATTTTTCGAAAAAAAAGCGAAAACCCGATTTTTTTCTTTTTGAAGTTATACTTCTTTGCGCTCGTTGTAAATATTTTGATGGGGTGTTAATCGAGAAACCGCGTCACGCTTGTTTAAATTATATTTTAACCTTTATGCTGTATGGTAATAAAGACGAAATTAGTAAATCAACCTTATGCTGTATGGTAATAAAGACGAAATTACTAAATCAATCATATTTTATAATAATAAAACATTATTCGCTTAGTTATCTTTGATCAATTTTTTTTTTCACTTTTCGGAATTATCATTAAAAGGAATAGTTAATGTATAATGTGACAAACAAATATGTACATTTATATGAAAATTATGTTAAATTAGTTTTTAACAAATACATATTTCTAATTTACAACAAATATGTTCTTATGGTTTGCAGTTATATAAAATATGTAAATATTTCTATGCATTAGCACCAATACGATACATTTAAGCATTGCTTGTATATGATTAAACAAACCTGCTTGCATTAGCAGAACTGCCCTCACATGTTCCAAAAATTGGAAATTGACGTTTCTTTTCCTCTTCTTAGAAACATTGATTAACCAAGAATTTGCATTGGAACCTTAGTACCGAAGAAAAAGATTATGAACAATATCAAAGCTACAGGTTTAAAGTGTTTTACTTATTGAGTGAAATATGCTTCTCCATTACTTTCAAAACTATTATTGTTATTGCAAGGGGTCTATAAAATATATGCAAATATGTTAACAAATGGTGTGATTTGACTGTTTTAATAATAATATATAAGTCTAAATTTACAATTGAAATTAGTCTTATTATTATTTTTTCCAATTTTTGTTTTAAGTTGTGGGAAGGAATGTCGAAATAAGACGATGACTATAAAGCGATAAAACCCATTAAACGAAAATATTCACTAAAAATGGTGGTATTCTTTAACCGGCCGGCGTATGCATCAATGTAGTAGAGTATTGCAGACAATCGATAAAATATATTTGCAAATTGCAATACGACCCTCTTCAGAACAGCAAAATTACTGGATTGATAAATGATTATAAGTCTACATGAAATAGGACGCTAAACCAATATGAACCAGTGTACCTATTTTGTATGACGAGTACGGTGGTTTCGGAGTAAGTAATTGACAATTGTGACATCCAATAAACAAATATATTTACGCTCACCTAATTGTTCGTGACACATTGAATTATTTGATTTAAATTTTTGGAATAAAATTTTTACTTTTTTCTAACCTTAATCTTTTGCCATCTACATTTATAAAAATTATTTAATTATTATTTGTCTGTCAAATGTGTTTTAATTTTAACATACATTTAATATGTAAATTTATCTATAGCTTTAGAGACATTTACTTAATGGCTTTTGCTGACTGTAAAATGATACTATTACATTTTTTTCGAACTTTTTATATACATATTACTAATAAAATAAGTTAAATTAAATGACATTACAAAAAACTATAGGAGAATTTACTCAAAAAAAAAACAGTTTTCAACCACTTTATCTGGGAAGCACGTAAATCGCCGTGCGGGTACCTTCTAGTAATTAATAATTATTAGTTTTTTGAATAATATTTTTTTTTTCTTATTGGATAATATTTTTTTTTTGAATATTTTTTTTTATTTTTTTGACTAAGAAAACTAAGAAAAATCGACGATTATACGTTCTTATACTTTTTGAATAATAATTTTTTTTTTGAATAATATTTTTTTTTTATTTATTTTTTGAACAATATGTTTTTTTTTGCTTTTTTTTTTGAAAGACGAAAGCTCAAACGTTGGAAAAAGATACCTCTATTTATTGCAAAAAGGCGGTAATTTTTTCGGAGGGAAATATTTAGACGTTGTTGTTAAATTTAATTTTTTTTAAAAAAAAAACCAAATTTTTAAATGCGATTCCTCTTAAAACTACGCCTCCTACAGAGTTCTGTTTTGGCTCACTTACTCGTTGTTACGTTTACTTTTGATAAGTTGTAAAAAAAGGTATACTGCTGAGGAAAAAATGGCGGGAAAATTGAAGAAATTGAAAAAATCGCTTTTTTCGTGGTAATTTGCATATTTATCGTTGAATAATTGTTACTAATTAATAAAATCATTTTAATTTTTTTATGATTACATAAACGACGATCATTTGGAAATACATTTATGAATAATTATATGCTTTCGTTTTCGACCTTGATAGAAATTGTTCGAAGAAAAAATCAACAATTACAATTTTAGTCGTACTAAAAATCTTTAAAATTAATTATTTCAAGAACACGAATATTAGCCTCTTTGTTAATTTGGAATATTTAAGAGTAAGGATAGAACTGTTTTTACAAAAAAACATAAATTAAATTCCAATTGATCTGCAACCCAAGCGCCATCTTTAAAAAAATTTTTTTAATATTTTAATTTTAAAATTAATTACAAAAACAAATAATTAATTTTTTTTCAAACGATTAACTAATCACCTATTAAACAAAAAAAAGTTTGATAAAATTGCTAAAGCCGTTTTTTAGCAATTTGATTTCGAAGGTACATCGGATTGGCAGAATTTTCATTTTTCTAAAATAGTTAATACTTAATTTAGTTTATAATATTTGATAATTAATATATGATATGTTTTAATTTAATATGAATTTTTTATTGTAATTGAAAAGAAAATTCACTATCTATTTGATGAATTTCAGCAAAATCTGCAACTGGCATATTTTTGCTAGCAAATATTCGAATGGGTTTTGATCGTCGAACAAAACGTCTGTCTGTAATTTGAGCATGTTTTGGGTAAAAGATTAAACCTTCAGAAAACCCAAAAAAGCCTTATTTAGTACCTTCTTTAAGCCTCATTTAGTACCTTCTAAAACCAAAAAACACTTAATAGAATCAGTAAACTTGGTTTTAGTGTATGGCACAAAGTACAAAAAAAAAATCAAACTATATTCAAATGTCTTTTTCTCAAAAACAAAAAATAACGGTTGTCCTTATAGTCTAAGATCCGGCTGCAGTATTAGTGCGCTCATCGATTTTTTGCTAAAACCAAATTTTTATGTATATTTATAATTAGGAGAATATATATCTACCAGGTTGCCTATCAAAATTTGGCCGCCAGTATTTTTAATTAAATTATTTTTAATTGATTTTTGGGAAAAAATTTCGTTCACTTGTTTTTTAAATAAAATATCGTCTACATCACGGCAATTTATATAAAGATTCTAAAAATTCACGGTTGCCATTGCGCACCTGGCCGCACCTCTTCGCAGCCAGGTGTAAACAGGTATGATTTCGATACATTTATACGTTCATAACGTACATTGATTAATTCTATATCAAATTAAAGCTAATTTTTTTCTATTTATTATCATATATGGTTGCCTAATTAAATCCGGCCGCAAATAAGGGTTGCTGGCTGTTAAAGATGATAAATATTTAAGGTAGAGTGAAAGAGAGCTAGCGCGTAACATCATTTGTCAGACGAGGATAGCGATTGCCAGCTATGGCTCTTAAGCCATTGTGCATGCGTCGAATGTTAGTGTTCTCAACCACCGGGGAGTAATAGAGACGACTTAATAAATACTCCAAAAAAATTGTCTTCCTTTTCAAAATGACAAATTTAAAAATTACAACAAAAAATGGTAGAATCCTAGTTTATCCCCCCAAATAAATTTGCGTTTTTTTTTCAGATAAATAGAAAGATTAGGTCCTCTTGCATCCTAATTATGAAAAAAAAATTTGCGGAAATGAGGGGGTCAAAAGTTAGAAAGGATTAAACTTTCAATTTTACCTTGGTCCCCCCTTTGGTTTTTTTTTTAGTTTTTTTTTTTTCTTTTTTTCCTTATTTTTATTTATTATTTATTTATATTTTATCACACACTAAAATATTGAAATTAAAAAAAATACCTTGGTCCCCCCTTTGAGTTTTTAGAAGTAACTTGATTTGATTTTTTTTTTGACTCGCTTCTGCGACCTTGCACAACTTCGATCAAAAAAGGCAGCGCCCCCCCCCTCCGTGCAATACCCCCCCTCCCCGCGTCGCCTCCGCGTCCCCTGCGCCACAGGGGGACCAATGTAAAATTGAAAGTTTTATCCCTTATAACTTTTGATCCCCTCATTTCCGCAAATTTTTTTTCATAATTAGGATGCAGAGCACCTAATCTTTCTATTTATCTGAAAAAAAAACGTAAATTTATTTGGGGGGATAAACTAGGAATGTTCCCAAAAAATTAATATTCATTTAACTCTCTCTTACTCTACCTTAAATATTTATCATCTTTAACAGCCAGCAACCCTTATTTGCGGCCGGATTTAATTAGGCAACCATATATGATAATAAATAGAAAAAATTAGCATTAATTTGATATAGAATTAATCAATGTACTTTATGAACGCATAAATGTATCGAAATCATACCTGTTTACGCCTGGCTGCGAAGAGGTGCGGCCAGGTGCGCAACGGCAACCGTGATTTTTTAGAATCGTTATGTAATTTGCCGTGATGTAGACGACATTTTATTTAAAAAACAAATGAACGAAATTTTTTCCCAAAAATCAATTAAAAATAATTTAATTAAAAATACTGGCGGCCAAATTTTGATAGGCAACCTGGTAGATATATATTCTCCTAATTATAAATATACATAAAAATTTGGTTTTAGCAAAAACTCGATGAGCGCACTAATCCTGCAGTCGGATCTCGTACTATTAGGTTTAGTATGTTTTGAGTAAATAACAAATCTGTAAAATATAAAAAACATGAAAGAAAACAGAAAGGTACTTCTTGAGATCGATATGTTTGAAGAATAAAATTTACTTTTTTGTTACTTAAATAAACTAAAAGTAACGAAAGTATATATAATTATTCATAAATGTATTTCCAAATGATCGTCGTTTATGTAATCATAAAAATTTAAATGATTTTATTAATTAGTAGCAATTATTCAACGATAAATATGCAAATTACCACGAAAAAAGCGATTTTTTCGGTTTTTTCAATTTTAGCGCTATTTTTTCCTTAGCAGTATACCTTTTTTTTTACCACTTATCAAAAGTAAACGTAACAAGGAGTAAGTGAGCCAAAACAGAACTCTGTAGGAGGCGTATTTTTAAGAGGAATCGCAGTTAAAATTTTTTTTTTTAAATTAAATTTAACAACAACGTCTAAATATTTCCCTCCGAAAAAATTACCGCCTTTTTGCAATAAATAGAGGTATCTTTTGTCAACGTTTGAGCTTCGTAAAATTTTTTTTGTCAAAGAAAAAAAGAAAAAAGAAAAAAATCGATTTTTCGCATTTTTTCGAAAAGTTTTGAGGTTTGGGTAAAAATGGTGCATGCAAAAGTTGTAGATCTTTTTATTTCTTACAATTTTTACATATAACTCTTTTTGATAGGATGCACGGTTTAGCCATAAATCACGAAAAACTGTCTTCAACCCCTAAAAACCCACCCCACTCCCCCTCGGATAGCAGCTGTTGGTTCGATTTATGTTTCCCTCTTTTACAATATCGTGTTCTACAATATCCCACTGTCAGTTTGCTGTAACGAATTATTTTTTTTTTCTAATTTTTTCTCCTATTATTACTGGCCTATATAGGCAAAATATATTTTTTTTTTGTAATAAAATGTGATGTGTAGTAGGCATTACAATATGTGTCACAGCAACACATAAAAACCTTTTACGACCAAGGTCCCACAACAACATGCGCTCTAAGGATGTTAATGGACGCAAATCTGTTTTTTTTTTGTTTTTTTTAATATTTTTTTGTTAAATAATGGATAACTAAACCATAAATCCTATCACATATAAAATATGACTAGGTCAATATTTCGTGATAGGATAGGGAAAATAAAAATAAAATACATAAGAGATAAAAAGCAAATTTGTTTTAAAAATTTGCAGGAACAAAACTAAAATTGGTTTGCCAATAGTCCAGCTAATGGCATAATCCTTGATTATGGGACGCAGTATATTTTCCAATGATTAAAGCTCAGATATATAGTTATATGAAGGCACGTTTCTTCGAGCAAGCTACAGCGTTCCAGCATCAAGGAATATTCATTAGCTAAGATTGAGAGTGCTACCGTTGACTGAATATAGTTCATCCGGCAGCACCCCTAAGATATCACCTTGGCTAGTGATATCTCACTGCTATTGCCAGTGGTATGTGATATCTCACGTTAACTCATATGCTAACAGCAGGGACTGGAGTACGCGGGGTTGTCACACCCGTAGAAAATTAACAAATTAATAAAAACTGATCCCTCCATGCATATAAGAGTAAGTTATCATTTTAATTTAAACATTGTATAAATTTTTTGTTTTTTATAATAATTGGATTTCCAATTTGTTTTCTATTTAAGCCTTAAGTATGACACAGTTAAATATTTTGCAGATGTTTTCTTTACTTATTCTTGAGAATTACGCTTAATCGTTACTATTTTTTTCTGCGAGTATTTTCTTCAATTAATTGCGTTATAACCCGAGCAAACGTTTGTTAGTGCTCAAACAGGGCCCTGATCAGGTTTGTCCTACTTCGATAGGGGCTTGATTATGAGTGTAAAGCTTTTGCCCAATCAGGTACTGAATGGGATAGTCGGATCAGGGCCTAATCAAACTCGTCATATAAAATTAAATAGGGTAAACCCTATTAAGGTATTTTGTATCAGGCCCTGATCAGATTGCGCAACTATGGGATATTCCAATAAGGTTATCCCTAAAATAGTTTTCTAATTTAGGCATGGACCAGACCCACATTGCCCTAATATGGCTTGCCTTTTCTGGTCTTGACAACGTTCTGACTGTATTCAGGCGTTCTCTAACTAATTTCTGCTTGTGGATACTTGTTGTGCCGATCATGTCAACGATTTTGTTGCAACATGAATTTGAGTGCCTAACTTATCGTTACGTTTTTTTGTCATCTTATTCACTTCTCCATCTACCCCGTATTTCTCTAGTTTATCTTTCAAGTTTCAACAATACCTAACCCGTTTTCATTAAAAGATTCATTCTAAAATTTTAAAGAGTTGAAAAAAAACCTGTTAGACGTCTAGGTGTTGAGTTTGAAAATAATATGATATAGATTCTCATATTTTAACCTATAGCTAAGAACCCTTTTAAGAAATTGCGGTATTCTGTTAAGAAATTTGGGTAATACTGGGGTTAATTCAAATATTTTGTAAATCAAATTTTAACCAACCAATACGAACGAAAACAACCTGAGATTAATTTCTCAAAACTTTAATAAGTCGCTGGTTGTTGGTCTAACGAATCTCAAATTGCATTTACACAAAAACTATTCATCGGTTACATTTAAAAGAAAATCTGTGTTAGTCTATTTTTTATTATACTCCTTTTTGGAATACCGTTTGAAGATGTTTTTTTTCCTTTGAACCAAGTCATAAATATGTACATATCTCTAGATTCTCATTCTTACTTTTATTATTCAACTCACAAGCCGACAAATTTTATTATAGTGCATGTTACGATGTGTACCAAACCAAAATCCATGATTGTTATTGTCTGTCAACAGATGTTTTAAAAACATTTTAGTTTTGGCAAATATTTTCAGTTTTTAAAATAGAAAAACATTCTATGACATACCCGTATTCGTTACGAGAAATTTATCGCTTCTTGCAATTGAATTAATTAAATTTATCGAAACCATAACGTTATATCAAATTTTGCGATCGATCAACATTTTTTAAAACTATAAATGCTGACATAAAGAAAATTATATACATAGTTTGTTTTCTTTTCATTATATTCGATAAAAAAGCTAAACTGATGATTAGAATATAATTATAATAGACGTAGACCAATAAAATATGAATATGATTCAAAACTATTAAAAATATTGGTAACTCATATCCACTATTATTAGAATGTGTCCATTGCAATTTATATAAAATTAATTAATTTGATTTTGTTTTTCTTATCATTTTTAGGTTTGAATTTTTTCGTGGCGAATATCATGGTTGGAAAAATTCCGTACGTCATAATTTAAGTCTGAACGAATGTTTTTTAAAATTACCAAAAAATTTAGGAAAAGCTGGTAAAGGACATTATTGGGCAATCGATCCAAAATCTGAACCATTATTTATGGATGAGAATAGTGCAAGACGACGGCCAAGAGGATTTAGAAAAAGAATTATTAAAAATTGTATACAACAAACACCGGGTTATTATACTACAGGAAATGGTTATGATACAACTGGAATGACTGTAAGTGAAATACATACATATGTAACAAGAAAATGATTGTTTTATGAAATATTTTGGTTTTAGGATTTACCCAGTTGTTATTCAACACAAACATATCCGGCTTATGAATACGCAAATCCACCTACAACAACGTTTGCCGATTATCCATATGAAAGTTTTAATACATTTTCTAAATTGTCACATAGTCCGATGGGAGATGGCTCACCACCACCACCGCCCTCCTCATCACAAAATACAAACGTTATTGAATATGGAGGTTATCATTATAGTACGTCACCTTATGTTTTAGATAACGGTAGGTTTTTCAAATCATACCTAAAGTTCTTCTTTTAGAGCAAAATTAATTTTTATATCTTTGACATCGCTATAATCTTGTAGATCTTGCTACATTCTATTCTTGCAGTATTATATATATATATATATATATATATATATATATATATATATATATATATATATATATATATATATATATATATATATATATATATATATATATATATATATATATATATATATATATATATATAAATATATATATATATATATATATATATATATATATATATATATATATATATATATATATATATATATATATATATATATATATATATATATATATATATATATTTTGATTAGATTAACACGAGCTTTTGGTCTAAATAATTAATTAGTTTATTGTTATGTTTTCATTTAATTTTGCTTCTTTATTTTACTAACGTCAATATTTCGGCTCATGCCATCTTCATAGACCTACAAATTACAATAATTTAACCATTATTCTATAAATTGATTGCCAGGTATTAGTTTAAAAAATGGTTTTTTTACACATACATATCATAACTTGACTATTTTATAATAAATTAGGTAAAAGCTTACATTATTATTTTAAAAAAGAACACTAATTATTAACTACACACGAATTATTAGCTAAACATTAATAAATAAATAAATAAATAAATTTGGTTTTACGAAACCTCGTCACTTCAACATATTAAAACTTTGTACTAAGTTATAATCTACTAACGAAGGACAGAATATTTTGATTAATTTATAAAACGTAACCGTTACCAGATAACGATTGCGATATATTTCTCCTACTTTGTGTATGTTTTTTAAATTTAAATTTTCGTTTTTATTTTGGACAGAACGGTGACTCTAAAATTAATATAACTAACCTTTGACAAGGTAAATGAACTTGAAAAATCCACACATAAAAATTAATAAAATACAACCAAATAAATGCAAACATGAGAGTTAACCAGAAAATTGCAAAAAAAAAATTAAATTAACAGAAGATTAACACGAATTTGAATTTAACTATAAGACAATATTAGAACATGAAAATGAAAACGATTTGCACAAAAAACAATCAACTATTATTTTCTATTAACTATTATTTTCTTAATTAAATTAATTAATTTTTTTTTGCAATTTTCTGGTTAACTCTCATGTTTGCATTTATTTGGTTGTATTTTATTAATTTTTATGTGTGGATTTTTCAAGTTCATTTACCTTGTCAAAGGTTAGTTATATTAATTTTAGAGTCACCGTTCTGTCCAAAATAAAAACGAAAATTTAAATTTAAAAAACATACACAAAGTAGGAGAAATATATCGCAATCGTTATCTGGTAACGGTTACGTTTTATAAATTAATCAAAATATTCTGTCCTTCGTTAGTAGATTATAACTTAGTACAAAGTTTTAATATGTTGAAGTGACGAGGTTTCGTAAAACCAAATTTATTTATTTATTTATTTATTAATGTTTAGCTAATAATTCGTGTGTAGTTAATAATTAGTGTTCTTTTTTAAAATAATAATGTAAGCTTTTACCTAATTTATTATAAAATAGTCAAGTTATGATATGTATATGTAAAAAAACCATTTTTTAAACTAATACCTGGCAATCAATTTATAGAATAATGGTTAAATTATTGTACTTTGTAGGTCTATGAAGATGGCATGAGCCGAAATATTGACGTTAGTAAAATAAAGAAGCAAAATTAAATGAAAACATAACAATAAACTAATTAATTATTTAGACCAAAAGCTCGTGTTAATCTAATCAAAATATAATAAAAAGTTGGTCGTATAAAACTCCAAATCTAAATATATATATATATATATATATATATATATATATATATATATATATATATATATATATATATATATATATATATATATATATATATATATATATATATATATATATATATATATATATATACATAGCGTTTGTATGCTGCTTGTGAATATAGTAATTGAACAAAACGCAGATAAAAGTACTATATTTAAAGTTTAAGTGATATATAATCTTTTACAAAAACTCATAAACTCCAGAAAAGGTCGTTTGACTAAATATTTAAACATTTGATCTATAGTTCAGATCATTCTATTTTGCTTGATATTTTTATTATTTTTATTCCTGGAACTTAAGTACTTCAGTATTAAGTACTTTAGTACTTTAGTGACATTGTACTATGTATCGAAATACATAGTATACGGATCATTTTGTCACTATCGAAATCGCAAATCATAATATAATAATATCACAAGATCCCGAGATCATTATGACCTCAACTTATGAGAATACCAGATCATCATCAGATCGTCAGATCATCAGATTATCTGATCATCAGATCACCAGATAATTAGATTATCAGACAATTAGATCATCAGATCATCAGATAGACCATCAGATCATCAGAGCATCAGATCATCAGATCATCAGATCATCAGATCATCAGATCATCAGATCATCAGATCATCAGATCATCAAGTCATCAAGTCATCAAATCATCAGATCATCAGATCATCAGATCATCAGATCATCAGATCATCAGATCATCATATCATAAAATCATCAGATCATCAGATCATCAGATCATCAGATCATCAGATCATCAGATCATCAGATCGTCAGATCATCAGATCATCAGATCATCAGATCATCAGATCATCAGATCATCAGATCATCAGATCATCAGATCATCAGATCATCAGATCATCAGATCATCAGATCATCAGATCATCAGATCATCAGATCATCAGATCATTAGATCATCAGATCATCCGATCATCAGATCATCAGATCATCAGATCATCAGATCATCAGATCATCAGATCATCAGATCATCAGATCATCAGATCATCAGATCATCAGATCATCCGATCATCAGATCATCAGATCATCAGATCATCAGATCATCAGATCATCAGATCATCAGATCATCAGATCATCAGATCATCAGATCATCAGATCATCTGATCATCAGATCATCAGATCATCAGATCATCAGATCATCAGATCATCAGATCATCAGATTATCAGATCATCAGATCATCAGATCATCAGATCATCAGATCATCAGATCATCAGATCATCAGATCATCAGATCATCAGATCATCAGATTATCAGATCATCAGATCATCAGATCATCAGATCATCAGACCATCAGATCATCTCCTCGCAACAAAATAGGTGAAAAACTTAACAGCATTAAAGCAATTATGATTGCTATAGGTTTAAAGATTGCTATAACATTAGAAATTCGAATTGACTGAGTCTCTTATAAAATACTGCAGGAACGCCTCATACCAGTTTCCCACCATCATGGTTTCAGGAAGAGATACAACAACATAAATGGTGTTCTCACTACTACAAGAGGCTGTTTGAATTAAAAGAGGGTATTTCACGATGCTAATTACCTTGAGTCTCTCATATATTAGAGACACCGTAAGTTAAAGTAAATTTGTTTGTTGATCTACTACACTCAACACTAACAAACTATTAAAATATCGCTCTCGAACTATTTTTGTTGCCACGTAACATATGTGGAACTCACGTCGAATTTATTTTTCAGCAGATTGCTCAAGGCGTATCATACAGAAGATCTCAGAAACACGATAACCACAGTTTGACAACTATTATCCTATCTCCTAGGTGTAGTTTTTGACAATATGTCGACGTTTTCCACCCATGCAAAACAAATCTGCAGTAAACTTAAAATCGTAAAGACGTGCTGAAATCACTTGTAGGCAAGATGGGGAAAATATAAGATCATCACCATGGTAACGGAACGACCATCAAGCACGCGACCCGATAAAATGTTTCACTATTTCAATAACGTAATAAACATCGTAAATAAATTCTCGAGGACTGCTTCCCTCTATATAACAATTACTTTAATTATTTCTGTGAAAACTAAGAGCTAATCGAATGTCAAACGACTATGTTGTCCACAAGTCAAACAAAACTTCTAAATAATGGATCTTTTATCTAAACCAAAATTAACGTAATAAAAATAATTAAAAATCGAGCCGTGATCTTAACAGTTAAAAAAACTGAAATTCTTTATTTTTATTACTTTTTCTAATTGGTTTACCCTTTAAATGCGATTCAATTTGTTCATATGATAGGAACTGCAATAAAGACACAAACTGTTAAAAAAAATTGATACAGTTTAAACTCTTTCCATAATCTCTTGACATAAAAAATCATTTGAATCTACAAAAATGACATGTAATTATCGATACAATAAATTAACAATATTTTAAAAATATATTTTTTTTAAATTTATTAATGTAAAATCTCTTAAAAAAAATTAAAACAACTAAAGTGGTTGACTAAATATTTTATAGCGTTTAAAAATTGTAGTCATTAATATATTATTATGGCTGTCGACAAAATTTTTATGAATTGATTTTATGAGATTCAATTTTTTCTTATTATTTGTATTCTTCTTCCTCAAGTATTTCTAACATATAGTTGAAATAATTTGTGGAAAATCTTGATGAAATAAACCAATTTTAAATGGAACTAATAAATTACCATAATTAAGGAAAATTGTTTCTGTATGGAAAGTAGTTCGTTTTAAAGTTTTATTTTTAATTTGTCTTGACACCTTGTTAAGATCAGTTATGATAGTGAGAATTGAAATTTAGAACACTTGTTGAATGGTTATAAATTAAAAATGGAAAAAACTGTGATATGAATATATTATGTATATTTTGTTTCAGATGCTCAATATAAATTGTGTCTATTTTAATCGATTAATAAGTAATGAGGTGTTCAACGAACGAACAACGCGCAATTTAATATTTATTAAAGGGAAGAAAAATTGCTTAAAAATTAAATTTTTAAGCACATGTCCAGAAAATATAATTCATTAATGTTTTATTTTGTTTCATTTGAAAGACTATGAAATTTTAAATTTTAATCAATAATGAGCTATCGGTTGTCTTTATTCTTCGGTCAAACCATGCAAAATTTTAATAAAGTTATTCCAGTAATAAAATGCGGATAATTCAATACCGGTATTGTATTTTTCATAGTAGGCAAATAAATATCGTATTCGCATTCGTATTTTCGTTTTATTTTTTAAAAATATGGTAGTCCAGATTGCTACTGTTAATTTTGCCTACTGTAGTTCTCTAATTTTTGAACTGAGTAAAGTTTCATCTCATTGAGACAGAAACTTTTTTCAATTGTTCGTTTACCAGGGTTAAAGCTAGCGTTTTACTATGGTGTATAGCAGTGGCGTACGCAGGATCGAGATTTCGGGAGAGTTTAGATAAAAACTTCAATTTGATTTTTATGTCTCTTAGGGCTCCGTACTTTGAAAAAGTAAAAACGGTACCTTATTGGTGAGACTTCAGTGTCCGTCCATCCCAATTTCTACATAATCGATTATCTTACAAACTAAGTGCTATCAACTTGAAATTTTCAACAGTTATAAAATATATCTGTCCACACCTATACTGAAAACAACAAAATTGCCAATATTTGTGTTTATCTGTATTTTATAGACATAGATCTGGAGAAAGTAAAACAAAAGATTTTTTAAGGTATCGAGTTTGATTTAGAAAAATCGAAAAAAGATTGAAATATTTATCAATAAATTATCGACTGCTTAGTTTTTGAGTTATTGCCAAAATCGTGAATTTGTTGTCCTGTCGCTCCACACTTCGAACATTACAAAAGAAAAAAAGTTGAAAAAATTAAAGGTTATAGGAAATGTTGTTAAGTTTAAACACAAACTATAGCTGTCGGCTTATCATTTAAAATGGTATTTAGAGCGAGTTGAGAGTGGAAATTTTGAAAAAAAATTATTTCTGACCTTGAGGGTGTCATATAAATATGTCATGTAGATATAACCCAAAATTTCAGAGGAGCAATGTTATATGTAACGTGCTCAAAAGCAACGTCGGTTTTTGGTCTAATTCTTATAACTGAACATGGAAAGTTTAAACGTCCTTCACCTGCACTAATCACAAGTCCTGTTCCGCAAGAGATGAAATGAATAGACTTATCTTGTTCTTTGATTCCAAAATATAGATTTTTAAAATAAATTTCTGAAAACTCAATTCAAAAAGTTTTTCACAATGTTCAGTCTTTTAACAAGCTCATGCTTTGGATTTTAAGGAAGACCCTATCATAAAAAGCTCGCATGTAGTACTTTTTGTGGAGACATGGGCATGTGTACAAGATGATATGTGCTTGGCAGGATTCACAAATATGGAAAGAATAATTGAGGTTGGGGAACTGTTCTTTTCGTTAGGTCTGATACAGTACCACTAGTGCAGACGAAAATTAGTCACCATCACTTCGATTTTAGCTCTGCCGCCAGTCATGATGAATATTTAATTTTTCAACTAGCTGGAATTCAAATCCTTTCGGTATACCAATCTCCCCAATGTTCAGTAGGCAAATCACTCGATTGTCTTAACCATGCACTCGTTGGCAACAATTTGATGACACTGTTGCCTCCAACTATTGTCTTAGGTGACCTTAATGTTGATTTCAATAAAAATCCTCAAAATTGGCTCTCAAACTATTTTCTACAAAAAAATTTACAAAGAAAAATTCAAGAAGCTACAAATATTGATAATATCTTTTCTGATAATTATAGATGCGTTCAATTTGACAGAAATAGCTGATTATTTTTCAGTTGTTTCAGTTGCTTCAGTGCAAATCAAACACGACTTATATTCGAGTTGTAGCACTTGCCTGACTTTTTTTATATTTAAAAGGTAAAAAAATATAAAATAAAATATCGATATTCAACGCATAAAAATATAATACAAATTATGAATTATAATTCAAATTGAATTCAAGATTAAATAATATGTATTATACACAAAATAACCATTATTATTATGAAATAAGGGATCTGTTTTTAACCGATTTGATGCAATATGAAAGGGTTGCACCCCTTAGAAACTCCCCTCCCTCTCCTTGCGTACGCCACTGATGTATAGTATAGTATTAATTTGAGGCTAGGTAAAGCTAACTAAAGAAAATCACAGAAAAATAATACAATTTTATAACATGATTTAAATATATAAGATCTTATTTGTAAATATATAAGATCTTATTCCCCACTCATCTCGATCAAACATATTTTTTTTTTTTTTTATGGCGTTCATGCTCCATGTAGGAGCGTTGCCAGGCTAATCAGCTTTGAATATTCACCACGGTCGTTCGCAACAGCGACATAATTACCATGGCAGCCGATTTTTTTAAGGTCGTTTATTACGTCAGTCTCCCATTGTAGTAGTGGTCTTCCTCGCGGTCTACCCCTCCCCGGGGTGCTAACGTACATTTTTCTAATCATTCCAGACTGTGAATCGGCTCGTAGAACATGCCCAAACCAAGCAATCCTATTAGAACGGATACAACCTATTATATCAGGACCCTCAAGAAGGTCTCTGATCTCAAAGTTATACCGGGTTCTATACTCCCCATCGTCTGTCTTAAGTGGACCAAAAATGTAGCGTAGGATCTTACGCTCAAATACAGATAAATGCGATTCGTCATTTTGTGTAAGGGCCCACGTTTGTGACCCATACATCACAACCGGTCTAATCAATGTCTTGTATAACTTGAGCTTGGTGTTAGTTGATACATACGGTGATCCAAGGAGAGGTTTAATTGTTCGATTACCTGCAGAAAGTTCGATTACCTGCAGCGATTCGAGCTTTTATATCTGTAAGTATGCTGTTGTTTGAGTCAAGTATTGATCCCAAATATTTAAAAGATTCAACTCCCTCAATTCGTTCATCACCGCACATCAAATCTTTCTTCTCAGCCTCCCTTGAAACATTCATATGTTTGGTTTTATTGTAGTTAATTTGCAGACCAATTTTTCTAGCACCACTCTCAAGCGACTTGAAAGTCTCACTCATAACAGCTTCACCTCGGCCGAAGATGACAACATCATCAGCGTAAGCAATCATCTGTACTGAGTTTATTGACAAGATATTGTTATTAGTCGGTAGTTTCTTTTGACGGCACACATATTCCAAGGCTAAATTAAAAATTAAAAAGTAAACATATTTTTTAGTCGGGTGTCAGAGTCAATAGTCAGATTCTCCATTTCTTGTTTCTCTTTAATTATGGTCTTCCTCGCACAAAAATTTATAATTTTCCCATATCTCTCAATAAAAGTACAATTCAATCCATTTCTATGTATCATCTCAATAAACAGCTACTCTACAACTACATAAAATTTGAACAACCGTATTATATCACATCTACATGTAATACTATGACTAAGCTTTACAAAAAAATATGTTCATCATATATGTAGACAAAAATTTGTATTATTAATTGATATTGTATGGTGACGCAACAACGCAAGTAACTGATAAAATGTAAAACATTAATTGATTGATCTGTAGCACACATAAATGCTTCTATGTTTGTTTTAATTTAAGGGCCGGAACTTAAATAAATTAACAAATCATTAGCAAATTTCTTTAAATATGTACATTCTTATTTTAGAGTAAAATTCAAAATAGTCCGTCGTTACAAGCTCAAGGATGCTGGATTCGATTCACAACGGAGACCAATTTTCTATACAGGTTTTGCAGTCCAATTTCAACCATTTGTCTATCAAATTCAACCGTTTGCAGTTCAAATTCATAAAAATATTCATTTAATTCATAAAAAAAATTTAGGTCAATTATAACATTCCAGTATTAAATATCAATATGCTATGCAATATAATTATTAAAATATTAACATTCTCTTCCGTTTACCAAGCTTCAACCAATCTGAACCCTGATTCAATTCTATAACAAAGATTCGTTCCATGCGTGCATCTTACAAGTAAATGGTTCCATAGTTACATCCAACATATTATGGAGAGCAAATAACCAACCCAGAACAAATCTAGCTATTTTCCTTTACAAAACTTTGATCAATCCAATTCGTGTCTTTCATATGGGTTGCGTAAAAAGTTTACATTGTTTGGATATTTCCAAAATATGTTTTTGGTTTCACATACGCTTTTGATGGTGTAACTCTGTTCTTGATCACCACATGATTAATATTATACTTCCAGATGATACTGGATCTATCCAGGATCACATTCTAAGCCCAATGAATTGTCCCCAAAGCTACAAATATATAAGTGAATGCTTTTCAAAATGGGGAAAATATGGATCACAAAAGCTGTGATTCATATAGAACTCTTGCTTCATAATTTATTTCTATAGAACAGCTAGAAGTTTTAATGCACCTTGCTACAATTTAATACATTAATGAAATTTTAAAATTCACTAGAGTATTATCCATTTTAGGAATATATAGTTAAAATCGTTTCATGTATGTTTTAGTTATCGCTTCTCAGCTGAAAGTCTGTAACAATAGTGATTAAGCTGGTATGTATGTTTCAATTTTTTCCGTTGTAATTTTTTTATTTTAATTTGATTAATTTAGGCAGGTGCGTAATAATCAAAGTATCTCGAAATTATGATGTAATTTGCATTAAAATGTCATACTAAAAAACATATTGAGTGTAAATTATTTAATGCAAATAACAGACATTTTTAAACAACAAGCTTTTTTATTTTACTCTAAGTACTCTGTTAAATATTGATGCAAAGAGCATTAGTTTAACTTTATATTGCAAGCTTTGTTTTAAATTTTATAGAAATGCATTGAAATTAGGTTTAATGCAACATTTACTTTACAATTCAATAATAACCTGCAACGCATACATAGCTCCTATTGCAAGACTTGCTTTAAATATTGCAGTTACTTTTTCAACTGTGTACATAAAACGGAGTATGTTACATTTTTCAAATGTGCTCTTGTCCCCTGAACAATATATACAAACTAAAAATTCAAAACCAGAATAATGTTTAACGGATTGCGCGAAAATTTACATCATTTTAAGGTTAATCCATCCAATATTGGTTTTAAGGGGGCGTATGGTAATCATGCTCCCATTCATTTAATGACGGTTTTGCTATATAAAATTTTAGGTGGAAAAAATATATAACGCCAATCTGAATCATGTTTTATATTCAACGAATTTCTTCAAAATTGACGAATGCTTTGATGTTTTCGGTCCAACCTAAAATGGATTTTAAGGAGAAAGAAAATCGTTCAGGAGCTCTATTTCCGAAGACATAAATGTAAATTTTGAAAATATATTCTGAAGTTTTATTGCGTATGAAACACATAAATGTGAATTTTGACAATATTGCGAAGGTTTTATTGGATAACATTAAACGGTAACGATTTTACGAAAAACGAATTTAAACAATATTGTCTAAATTGAATTCAGGCAATATTGTGAAATTGTTTGCCGGAAAATCGATACCGTTACCGTTTAATGTTAAACGGTAACGGTAACGATTTTCCGGCAAACAATTTCACAATATTGCCTGAATTCAATTTAGACAATATTGTTTAAATTCGTTTTTCGTAAAATCGTTACCGTTTAATGTTATCCAATAAAACCTTCGCAATATTGTCAAAATTCACATTTGATGAAAAACGTGTTTTAGACAGAGTTGTGAAAACTTGACCATTTTTGATTTTCCTGAAACTTGGACAAAATAAAAATACAATTTATTTTAAAATTTTTTTAAAGTGCATAGTTTGAGCATAGGGGACACCCCAACATGCATGAAAAATTAAAATTCTTCCAATCTGATGTAACTTTGAAATTAAATTGCTCAAGAACGGCTATACCGATTTCATCAAACTTTTTTTTGTTTGATAGATGATTAGTTAGTCCTTTGAAAAAAAATTAATTAATTGTTTTTATAATTAATTTTTAAATAAAAATATTAAAAAAACTTTTTTAAAGATGGCGCTAGGGTCGAAGATCAATTGGAATTTAATTAATTTTTTTTTCTGATAGTACTTCTATCCTTACTTTAAAATATATCAAATTAACTCAGAGGCGTTAATTTTTGTTCTTGAGATATTTAATTTTAAAGATTTTTAGTACGACTAAAATTCGAATTTTTCTTCATTTTTTCAAACAACTTCCATTAACAAAAAATTTTAAAATCAATTAAATTTTAACTTCTTTTATTTTTTAAGTATAGCTCTAACCTTACTTTAAAATATATCAAATTTACAAAGAGGCGTTAATTCGTGTTCTTGAGATATTTAATTTTAAAGATTTTTAGTCCGATTAATATTTTAATGGTTCTTTATTTTTTCGAACAATTTATGTCATCAAAAAATTTTAACCACTGAAGTTCGAGAAAATATGAACAATTAGAATTTTAATCGGACTTAAAATCTTTAAAATTAAATATCTCAAGAACACGAATTAACGCCTCTTTGTAAATTTGACATATTTTAAAGTAAGGTTAGAGCTATATTTAAAAAATAAAAGAAGTTAAAATTTAATTGATTTTAAAATTTCTTGTTAATGGAAGTTGTTTGAAAAAATGAAGAGAAATTCGAATTTTAGTCGTACTAAAAAGCTTTCAAATTAAATATCTCAAGAACAAAAATTAACTCCTCTGAGTTAATTTGATGTATTTTAGAGTAGGGATAGAACTATTTTCAGAAAAAAAATTAATTAAATTCCAATTGATCTTCAACCCTAGCGCCATCTTTAAAAAAGTTTTTTTTAATATTTTTATTTAAAAATTAATTATAAAAACAATTAATTAATATTTTTTAAAGGACTAATTAATCATCTATCAAACAAAAACAAAGTTTGATGAAATCGGTATAGCTGTTCTTGAGCAATTTAATTTCAAAGGTACATCGGATTGGCAGAATTTTCATTTTCCATGCATGTTAGGATGCCCCCTATGCTCAAACTATGCACTTTAAAAATTATTTAGAATAAGTTGTATTTTTATTTTGTCCATACCACTTATATGCCAAGTTTCAGGAAAATCAAAAATGGTCAAGTTCAAATTTCGACTTTTTCACCTGCGTAGATCACGTTTTTCATCATTTATGTGTTTCATACGCAATACATTACTATGGTTTGCCCTATTTAATTGTATTAGGCCCCTATCAGAAATCATATATGATTTCCCTATTAATATCTGCCTTATTTAACCTGATCTAAGTCCGATTTCATTTGATAAAATTTCGTTTAATTCGTTTACCACTGATGTGATTTTTATCCAAAAATTGACCCTTTTTTGTAAATGACATAAATCTGTGAGATAGAATTGTAAAAATTAGAGAAAATAATAGTTATTTATTGTACAAGATGATAAAATTGCACTTTATCTTCGAGAGCGATTTTAGCTTCGAGGCGTCAGCCGGGACGCTAATAAGCATCGAGAAGATAATTAAATTTTATCGTCGTGTGGAATACAACATTTTTTTCCATAACAATTTTTAAAGAAGACCAAAAATAAAAATCAAAGATAAGTTTAATTTAAAAGTGTCAGGAAAAAAACAGTATCACGAAAAAATGAGTTGGCTTTAATAACTTTTTGGTTGCTACCTAACTTTGGAGTTTTATAAACAAATAAATCAATTTGTTTATTTTTTGCAAAAAGTGAATTTGAAAATTAGCCAGTTTGGGTTTGTGAATATATGCCATATTACAGAAGAAACACTGCCTTCTGATGTGGAAGAGGATGCTTCAGAGGCAATTCGTTATAGATTATTGCCTGAAAAATAGCGGATGGTTTATCAAAAATAATACCTTTGCTTTCAAAAATGGAAAAACTTGAAGAATATCCAACAGCAAAATACTTATATCAAAATACTACCCTTGCTTTTAAAGTACTACTTCATCTACCCTTGATGGTTAAGTGCTACTTTTCTCCCTAATTTTAGTTGATAATAGCACGTTTTAACAGTTGCTATAAAAAAAATATGCGTAACGTATATGCGTTATTTTTTTTCATTGTAACTCTTTTATTTTATTTTAAGTATATTTAATTTATCTTATTTAATTTAGATATTTAATATATGTGACTGATCCCAATCAGGGACTGATCCGGTTATCCCAATCAGGACCTGATTAGAAAAAGCGTTACATTCATGATCAGGGTCTAATCGGGCCGTCTGAACCGTACTAGAGCATACCTGATCGGGACCCTATTTGAACCTGGTACACAAAATGTTTAGTATGCAGTTTTTGTTTATACGCAACGAGATCCAACCTTTTACGAAAAAGTCAGTTACTTTGCAAGATAACGTGTTGGAAATTTAAAGTTTGACTACCCTCAACTTTTGACCCCTGAGTTTGTGCAAACTTTTGGGTAAGGCGAGGGTAAGATGATGCTATCATTGATCGAAAGTCGCAGAAGCGAGACAAATTAAATAAATATAAAATCAGAGAATTATATAACCCTATTCAACCGCAAACTAAGAGAATTGAAGATTTTGAGCGATAATTTGGAATTTTATAAGAGGAAGGAAATGAACCAAATTAGTTTTCCGACAAAAAATTTTATAAAATTTAATGTTTTTGGCACCAAATCTTTCGATTAATTTATAAAAATTTAATTTATAAATGAATCGTTAAATAGTAATATTCCAACTAAAGCCACCGTTACACATACATTTAAAGAAACCACTCGTGTTATCCACACGCAACAAAACGTTGCTTGTCAATCAATATTCAAATTTCAACAAATTTAAACGTCAACTTATACCTACAATACAAATCATTCAAATCCATTTCAAATATAATTTTTAAATTTTGACAGAATTCCCTCAAACCAAAAAAAAAAAACAAACACTTGTATACAACAATCTAACAACTTTAAACTTTTTCCTAATTTAATATTTCTTCTTACAATTTGTTAAAGATAAGCTACTTGAGTTTTTCTAACCTTTTTTTTTGAATTCCAATATTTTGTTTCTTATACATATTATGTTTTTTATCATAACTTCAAGTGCATTTGAAAAAAAATCTGTCCTTACAATCATAATTATGTTCGAAAAAAAAATTATATATGATGATATATAATTTTAAGTGGGTGGTCGTAATTGTCTTATAATTTTATCTTCTTAAAACTTTTATTCATCATAAAATTTATTAGAAAAAATATTAAATACATATTATTTTTTATTATTTTTTACAGCTGTTCGAATGCCACCGCTTACACAATCATCATTATCACCAATGACACCCGTTTCAATGACATCATCTACGAACGGTTTAATTGAACGAAAAACAACAAATTATTCATCATCATTAAGTCCAATTACGTCAACATCATTATCACATCATATAAATACAAATTTAAGTTCTGTTTCAACATCGCCGTACTATGATCATAAATATCCGAACTAAATAAATTAAGAACAAAAGAGATTGATTGAAAATGATCAGATTCATAATTTTAATTATTTTAAGATATTAGGATTTAAGTTACACCAAAGATTTTTTTCAACAAATTAAACAAAATAAATTGACAGAATTTTCTAAACAAGGAAATAAATACGTTTGTTTTTATTATACATAGTTACTTTCCTGGTTCCGTTATTCGTTAAACTTCTGCAGTACTGATTTTAGGTAGATTTCATATAAAAATCTACCTTTTGCAATGGGCTTCATCTCGGAATTTCGGAAAAATGTTTGTGCCAAACGACTATATATGATAAGCGGAGACGAAAAAAACAACAAAAAAATGTATATATATATATATATATATATATATATATATATATATATATATATATATATATATATATATATATATATATAGTTATAATCCCATAGTATCATCAAGTCATATAACAAAACTGCTTTCTCACGAAAAGTGCTATCAATGCAAAATAGCATAACTAGAAATATGATGGAATGTTATCAACCAGACATAACATGTAACAACATGATAGAAGAATCAAATATCATAAAACATATTATAATAGAATATGCTGAGTGGTTGTTTTGTACCTTTAGATTTATAAAATTTAGTTTTTATAGTCAGTCTAATTTTTAAACTCTGTAATGTAACATGTATTAAATAAATTGTATTAAATAAATCATTTTTTTTAGAATTTATTTATTCATGAAACATAACTGGCGCAGCCGTGCGGTCTTGTGAGTGTTATAGTAAAGTGTAGTGTAATAATTTGGTGAATAAAAACCAATAAATAAGTGAACCCGTCGCGGTAAAATTAAGTGAAATTTTTTTTATCAGACATCTCTAGCTGAAGTTCCTATAAGAACGCGAAGAGGATTTGAGGTTCCACCACACTATATATCAACTTCACTTGGAACCAGCTCAACACGACGAAAGATACGATTTAAAGGTAACGCACTACAAGATAGACGTTTACATTGAATACGTATTACCAGGTAACCTATTTTATTTTATTTTTATATTGTGATTATTGTGATTATATTTAGTGAAAATTTTGTGTTTGTGAACGTATTTTATATATAAAGTTTTCAAAAATAACGTTAGTCATCCACGACAGTTAATTTCAAAATTTTCATGGAAGCGTGTACTACAAGATAGGCACACATCCAAAATATTTCCAAAAATAACTCTAAAATCATATAAAATAGTGTTACTAAATTGACAAACGCGCGCACTACCAGATAGACGCCAACCTGTCACACTGTCCACTACAAGATAGAGACAGTTCAAATTAATACTATTATATCCTTTTTATGAGAAAAAAATTGGCAGATATATTCGATCTGAATAGAAATATAGCCAACTCAGAAATGGACCCAGTTTTAGAGCGACTAGAGGCAATTGGTGCACAGTTGCAACATTTAAATAACAAACAAGGTGAGCATGATCAATTGTTGACATATCTCAACCAAAAATTAGAGCAACCCCAACCACAAATTCAGGAACAAATTCCTGTGGTTACAAATAGGGCAAATGCTCTAGATTTATTTAGGATCCCTGATCCAATAAAATCAATACCCACGTACGATGGGAATAGAAAACAACTTTCGGCTTGGATAAAGACAGTTGAAGACACACTGAGTGTATTCGAACCATTAGTGTCAGAACAACAATATAGTCTTTATTTACAAACTATTAACAACAAAATAGAGGGGAAAGCCAAAGATATACTATGTCTGGCTGGTAATCCCAAAACATTTAATGAAACAAAAGAAATCTTGCAGGAATCTTTAGGAGACCGGCAAGAACTATCGTTTTATAAGTCACAACTTTGGGCGACTAAACAAAACGAAACAATGAGTATCCACGGATACTACAATAAAATAAAAGAAATAGTTCAAAATATTAAATCATTATCCAAACAAAATATTTTGTACAATAATGCGTGGCATGCTATCAATGCATTTATCGATGAAGATGCATTAGCTGCATTTCTATCAGGACTACGCAAACCCTATTTTGGATATGCGCAAGCTGCAAGACCAAAAGGTATTGAAGAGGCATATGCATTTCTTTGCAAATTTAATTGCAATGAACAAATTTCAAGTAATTCAAGAAAAACCAACACACAAGTATTTCAGAATACACCACAAAAACAAAATCACGGTTTTATTAGTCAAAACAAAACTAACGTGTTTCAACCAAAACACAATCAAAATTTTTCAAATTATGAGAAAAAACCGACTTATTCGGTAAGAGAAAGACCAACACCAATGGAAGTGGATCTTTCTATGCGTTCAAGAAATACATTTAATAAAAAAATAATAAATAATCACGAAACTACAGAGGATACTCAAGAAGATTCATCCCAAAGTTCAGAAATCGAATATTTAGTTGAAGATAAAGAAGATGAACATAATGGAAATTTTTGCGTAAACGCGAATTCAGATACGGAAGACTAAATTTTCTCCCATATTTGAAGTGCTACAATGAACGATTGGGCCGCGTTGTAACACTTTTAATCGATACTGGTGCCAATAAAAATATAATCAAACCAGGATTAATTCCTTATAGTTCATTAGAAAATTCAAAAACATCTTCAAGTAATATTATAATAAAGAATATTTTAGGTACACATAATTGCGATAAAAATTTTAAAATTAATCTCCTAGGTAATAATTTACCAGCACAAATTTATTTTGAACTTGAATTCCATAAATTTTTTGATGGAATATTAGGCTCAGAAACAATGGCTAAAATGAATGCCAAAATTGATTATAAGACAAACTCAATTTTATTAAACAATTATAATTACAAATTTGATCGGTATTACCCTGAGGAAAATTTTTATAATCATATAATTACGATACAAACCACAAACAATGGCGACTGGTTTGTACCAGAATTTCAAAAATTAAATAGCGATATAATAATCAAACCCGGTTTATACAAAGCGGAAAATTTTTATACAACAATGACGGTGTTGACAAATTGTCCAAACCCACCGGAAACATTACCAAAACTGAAATTAAATGTTAACAATTTCGAAACATTCGAACCAATTCCATGTAAAAATGAAATAATTGATAGAAACACTATCAAAAGCCTAATCCGAACAGAACATTTAAGTAAAAATGAAAAAGACATTTTACTCGATACAATTTTTAAAAACCAAGCAGTACTGTTAAAACAGAACGAGAATTTGTCATCAACAACAATAATTAAACATAAAATTATAACAAAAGACGACAATCCGGTTTATACGAAAACATATCGATACCCACATCATTTTAAACCTGATGTAGAGGAACAAATTCAGGAAATGCTAGACAGTGGCATTATCCGAAATTCTAAAAGTCCTTATTCGGCACCAATTTGGGTCGTTCAGAAAAAACAAGATGCTTCGGGCAAACGGAAAGTAAGAGTTGTCATCGACTACCGTAAACTAAATGAAAAGACAGTAGATGATAAATTTCCAATCCCACAAATAGAAGAAATTCTAGACAGTCTCGGAAAATCTGTATATTTTTCAACCTTAGATCTAAAATCAGGTTTTCATCAGATTCCTTTAGACCCAAAATCTCAAGAAAAAACAGCTTTTTCAACAGACAAGGGACATTTTGAGTTCAACAGAATGCCTTTCGGCTTAAAGAACGGTCCGGCAACTTTTCAGCGAGCGATGAATAATGTATTGCAAAACCTAATAGGAAATATATGCCATGTATATCTTGATGATATTATTATTGTTGGATATAGCTTAGATAACCATATACAAAACCTTAACACTGTTCTCGAAAGATTATCGCATTTCAATCTTAAAATTCAATTGGATAAGTGTGAATTCCTAAAGAGAGAAACAGAGTTTCTTGGTCATATAATCACACAAGATGGAGTTAAACCTAACACCGATAAAATTCAGAAAATTCTGGAATGGCCATTACCAAAAACTGCTAAACAAATTAAACAGTTTTTAGGACTTTCAGGTTATTACAGAAGATTCATAAAAGATTACTCAAAAATTGCCAAACCCATGTCAAAGTTTTTAAAGAAAGATCAAGTTGTCAACACAAAAGACGTCGAATATATAAGAGCTTTCGAAAACTTAAAAAGAATTTTAGCTACAGATCAAATTTTAGCATATCCCGATTTTACTAAAGAATTTATTCTAACCACGGATGCATCAGATTTTGCGCTAGGTGCAGTCCTCTCTCAAATCCAGAACAATATAGAAAAACCTATTGCGTTCGCTTCAAGAACACTAAACGCTACAGAGATCAACTACGCAACCAACGAGAAAGAAGCTTTAGCTATAATATGGTCTGTCAAGAAATATCAACCATACCTGTACGGCAACAAATTTACGTTAGTAACAGACCATAAACCACTTACTTTCATTAAATCATCCGAAAAAAATTCAAAAATCTTAAGATGGAGACTTGAATTGGAGAACTACGATTATAACGTCGTCTACAAAGAAGGCAGAGCAAATGTAGTAGCAGATGCGTTAAGCAGAATGCCTACAGTAGATAACGAGGTGAATATAAATATAGGAACAGATAACACTCCACGTGAATCTGAAGCAGAAAACCTTCCCAATAGGGATAGTGACATAGACACTATTCATTCTGCGGATACATCCGATGATTATTTCATCCACTTCGCAGGTCGTCCTATAAATTATTATAGGAACCAATTATTTTTCAAAATTTCAAATCTAGACACAGTAATTTTGGAAGACATATTTCCAAACTATAAACGAGTAATTATTTCGAAAAAATCATTTCAAAAAGAAGATATTACAAATTTCATAAAAGAGTTTCATAACGGTAAACAAACAGCAATCCTGGCACCTGAACAATTGTACCAGACAATCCAGGAAGTATTTCGAGAAAATTTCTCACAAAACGGCCATTTCGTTTTCGCTACAGAAAAGGTCGAAGATGTTAAAAATGAAGAGCGTCAAAATGCAATCGTAGTTAAAGAGCACGAAAGAGCCCATCGAGGGGTGAATGAAGTAGTAAATCAGATCAAACGATCCTACTTTTTTCCTAAAATGAGTAGTGTGATCAAACGACATATCAATGCATGTAACATATGCAATGTTCATAAATACGACCGAAAACCGTATAATATAAAAATATCTCCGCGACCGAGCACTAAAAAACCATTAGAACGAGTGCACATAGATATTTTTAATATCAACAAAACAAATTTTTTGTCCGTTGTTGACTCATTTTCTAAACATTTACAAATGATTCCAATCGAAACTAAAAATCTATTGGATACAACTACAGCTCTAACGAGGTATTTCACTCAATTCGGAATTCCTAACGTTATTTTCTCAGATCATGAGACAACTTTCCAGTCACTACAGTTCAAAGAATACTTAAGCAATCTTAATATCCGATTGGAGTACGCATCATCATCGGAATCAAATGGTCAAGTTGAGAAAACACATTCAACTATTATAGAAATTTTCAATACAAACCGTAATAAATCGCCAAACTCGAGTATTCAAACAGCGATAGAGTTATCAGTAGCTTTGTATAATAACTCGGTACACTCGTCAACCGGTTTCACACCGAACGAGATCATTTTTAATCAAAATAACTTAATAAACCCGGCAGAAATACAAGAACAAGCCAAACAAATTTTTAAAACGGTCAATACTAATTTAGAAAAAGTTGTAAACAGAATAGAGAGACAAAATAACAATAAAGAAGATCCACCTAGATTACATGATGATCAATTGGTTTATCTTAAACCAAACATCAGAACAAAATCTCAGCCAAGAGGGCTGGAAACCAAAATTAAAAATGCAAACTACAAAACTTTTAAAACAATCAGGAATATAAAAAGAAACAAAAATAAAATTAAAAGATTAAAGAAATACTAATTTTGATTTTTACTTTTCATTTCAGAAATTTTTACTATGACAATATAATTTTTATTTGAATATCTTAATTAATTAATTATCCAAAACTGATTTTACAAATCTTACAAACCAATTTTACTATTCTTATCCATGTTAATAAAAACAAGAAAAATAAAAGCAAAATTCTAAATAAAAGAAATTCTCATTAGAAATTTTTATTGCATAAAAATTAATTAATATTAGAAATTTTAGAAAACAGTTTTATCAATCGATAATATTATCATCAATAATAAATAAAATTAAATCCAAAGTTAAAAAGAATATTGAATTGAAATATTGTATTGTAGTATTGTAGTATTGTATACTGAAATTTTTACTTACTATTTTGAAACATGGTTACTTTTAAAAAGTTATTAATTTTGACTATATTTAATTGTATCAATACACAAAAATTGGAAATAAAAAATTTGCATGAAGATCCAATTCTGTTAGAAAAAATAAACGAATGTAAAATTCAAACAGGGATCATAAGGGTCATACACCCAATTAATATAACAAACCTAGAAACTACCATAGAATTAATTATGAAACATATAGTTGATAAGATAGATAAGAATGAACTTGATTTGTATACAATAGTTAAGGAAAAATGTAAAAGGTTACATAACAACTTACTACAAATAAAACCACCAAAACGTCTCCGACAACGAAGATGGGATGCATTGGGATCAGGATGGAAATGGTTAGCTGGAAGCCCAGATGCAGACGACTTAAGGTTAATCAACGCTACAATGAATGGTCTAATAAATGAAAACAACCAGCAATACCAAGTCAACGAGCAGATCAACAAAAGAATTCAGCTATAACAAAAACAATAAATGCAGTCTTAACCAACACATCGATAACCAATAAAATAGTTCTGAGCGAGTTAGAAATTATGACAGCAATTATGCAAATTGAAACCATCGATGCAATTATTGAGGACATCCAAGATGCAATAGTAAGAACCAAAATAGCACTGCCAAGCAACAAAGTTCTTTCGTTAAAAGAAATCATTGTTCTAAAAAATCTTTTGACTGAACAAGGAGTAAATATAACAATTCCAGACGAAGCTTTAAAATTTGTAACACCCAAAATTGCTATATGTGAGGAAACACTATTATACATATTAGAGGTACCAAAATTGGAAAATTTTACATCAACAACAATAAGACTTACTCCACTAGTTGTAAACAACAGCATTATCGAAAGTTACCCACAATACCTCATCAAAAACAGACAGAAACTATACACCACCATCAACTACAACAATTTTGTCCAAAAACATACAGATCTAAAAGAATTTAAGGATGAATGCATAAAACCACTAGTCTTTGGAAATCAAGGATATGGACACTTTCAGGAGGTTTATCATTATCATCCATATGTGTAATCGTTGTACTATCGTATATGTGCCTGTGTAAATGCTCGATAACAAAAACAGTGCAAAATCCAATTAACCTGGAAAATACCAAATTAGCATACAATGACCTATTAAGGAAAGCCGGCATAGTAACAAAAGTCGAGGACGACTTTTCATCACCCCAGGGAGGAGTTATAATCCCATAGTATCATCAAGTCATATAACAAAACTGCTTTCTCACGAAAAGTGCTATCAATGCAAAATAGCATAACTAGAAATATGATGGAATGTTATCAACCAGACATAACATGTAACAACATGATAGAAGAATCAAATATCATAAAACATATTATAATAGAATATGCTGAGTGGTTGTTTTGTACCTTTAGATTTATAAAATTTAGTTTTTATAGTCAGTCTAATTTTTAAACTCTGTAATGTAACATGTATTAAATAAATTGTATTAAATAAATCATTTTTTTTAGAATTTATTTATTCATGAAACATAACTATATATATATATATATTATATATATAAATATATATACATATATATATATATATATATATATATATATATATATATATATATATATATATATATATATATATATATATATATATATATATATATATATATATATATATATATATATATATATATATATAAACGATATGAGATATAACGAAAACGACCGGCGCTCTCACCTTTTGAAGGAAAGGGCTCGAACGGCTTGTGCACAGTGCTATCATCTGCAAAACTAATTATTAGGTTGCTGGTGATTTTCAACAATTCGTTAATATAAATCAAAAATAGGGTTGGGGACAATATTGAGCCTCGAGGTACACCAGCGTTAATTAGTTTAGACTCAGAAGAAAATCCGTCTAAGGAAACCGAAATGTATAGGTTGGATAGAAAATTTTGAATCAGCTGCACAACATTGGGATGAAAACCATACTCAACGAGCTTGTTGATTAAGTTGGCATGCCAGACTCGATTGAATGCCTTAGAGATGTCTAAAGCGATAACGTATGTTTCACCACCTTTATCAAGTATGCTGTTCCAACAATACGCTGTTCCAACAATACGCTATAGTTTAATAGATCAGTAGTTGATCTTTTGTTTATTGTTTAAAATTGGGTTAATGTTAATAGTTTTTTGTTGTTAATTTTGAATGGTTTTGACATTTGAAATTAATCAGTTGCCCATATAAAACTGTGCGTATGTTAATTTTACTATTAAATAATAAATATCAGTCAAATGAAAATAATCCCAAACAAAACAATGACAATAAAAGAAAATGTTATTGATTAAATTAAATTAAATTAAATGGAGATTAAATTAAATTAAATTTTTATCATATATATATATATATATATATATATATATATATATATATATATATATATATATATATATATATATATATATATATATATATATATATATATATATATATATATATATATATATATATATATATATATATATATATATATATATATATATATATATATCAGTGGCAGATTAAGAGTTCAGGGGGCCCTGGTGCGGGTAAATTTTTGGGGGCCCTTTATCCTCATTTTCCAAAATTGATTACTAAATAAAACGGTCATCAGCTTCGAAAAAAACCCTAGTAAATTAAAGTATTTTCAAAAATTCATTTTTGATGGCTAAAAAACAGAACTGATTTTTGATGATTCAAAACTGCATGTCTGAAATCAGAACAGGAAAAATGATAACAATTACACCCTTAAAAAATCTCTGAAACAGAGTATATACAATGTGTATCATGAATTGATTCTCTACACTCAGAGAATTTTGTTAGTAAATTTAATAACCGCCCGTTTTAAAAATGTGTAATAAGTTATTTTATCAATCTAATAACGATTTTTATTAAAGTAATTGCCACATTCGTTCGATTAATACTTTTTGTTATTATTTTAATAAAAATGTTTATCAAAATAAAAATACGGTCAATATTATTAAAAAAATCACAACGGTTGATTAAACTAATAACCAATTCTTATTAAAATGATGAATTCAGACAATCAAATAAAAAATTATGTGATTAACGTAGAGCTATTAAAATAAAAACATAAATTATTATTTTTGTAGTTAATTTTAATAACAATTTTATTAGATTAATCATCGACGTTTTTACTTTCAAAACGTAGGTTATTAAATTAATAATAGTATACATTAATCTTACTTTAAGTTATTATTTTTAATAACGATTAATAAAATATTGGTAAGAATCACAGTTTATATCCAGACGCTGAATAAACAACTTTAAAAAATATTTAAAAGTTTTGTGAAAAGTTAAAAGTGTTAAGAAAATTGAAAAAGTAAGATTATTTTATTAAACGATAACGTTTGGTATGTGAAACTTTGTAAATTTTTGTACTGTCTATGGTGTGGTAAAAAAATTGGTTTTTCAGTTCCTGAAGCAGATTCATCAGACAGAACATGTAGAAATTTTGTTCAATGAACAGAGTAGTTAGGCTAAAATTGAGTCTGCATGGGACAGGACCAAACAACTGAGACTCAGCGACATTTCAAAATTAAAATCAACTTCGGAAATTTTAACCAAATGGAAGCAATTTAAATTACCGCTTGGTTATAAACTGGTAATTAATAATTCAATATTAGTATATTTCAATAACATTTTAATTATAATTATAATAATATATATATAATAATTATAATTAATTCTAATAATATTCCTTTTAAAATTTTCAGATAGACATTTATTTTAAAGCAATGTTTCCAGAAAGCCAGCGATTTTGGTTGTAAATTACCAACCATTTATTCAAAAAACTCAGCCCATTTTTGAAGAACAAATTAAAGATGAAAAGTTAAGAGAGGTGGTTGAAGAACTTCGCAATATAGAGAATATGACAGAAAGTAGGTTTTTTAAATTTGTTTTTTGGCTCCAAAAACTTGAAAATCACATACAACAGAAGCAGAATTCCATTCAAATTTTACAGCAACAGAATTTTTTGCTGTCAAATTTGTATGAAATTCTGTTTCTGTTTCTGATGTATTTGAATACCCGGCTATAAGCTAAAACGTTGTTTTTGGACATGTCATTTGTAATTTTTTTGAGTGAAAACAATTAAACCTATTCAATGTTAGATTCTGTAATAATATAATATTTTTCTGTTTTATATTATTTAGATGATATTCTGCTATCAACTATGTATTTACTGCACAGGATACTCCGTCAAACCAAAAAATAAAGTTTTGTAGCATAAAATTTATAAGAAATACACTGTTCGATATTCTTAAAACAGTTTTGCCGTTATAGGCGAAAATGTTCAAAATGATGAAGAGATGTTACAAAAGTATTTCGATAAAAAATTACCAATTCAGCCTCTTTTGTTAATCAGTGGGTCTATAATAAAGCCAACTAGAATGTTTTGATAATGTACGGTATGAAGTTTATACAACATGGAATAGTAGATTCTTGTATGAGCTTAGAATGAAGGAAATTCTTCACGAGGATGAAGTTTCCCGAAACAAGCGTAGCGAGTGGAGGGAATCATCCGAGTGAAGAATTGCCATCATCCCAAGCGAATACAAGATGCTATTTTATCCACGACTGTAAAATATTTCGTTTAATTTCCAGTTTTCATGCAAAAATTTGTATCGCCATCTTGAAATAAAAACATCAAAGATAGCGAAAAACAAAACAAGTTTGTTGTTTAATTTGTTAGGGGAATATTTAATAAACTATAGAGCTGTTAAAGAATTTTAATCAAATTAACTAGTTGTGGAATGAATACAATTACAATGGAAGACATACGCATGGTAAGCATATATTCTTTAGTAGTGGATAAAGTAATTGATGTGTGCTTCAAAATATTTTTTCTATGCAAAAAGTCAATTCACTAGTGAAAAAGAATAACAAATTATAGTTGCTATGGTTTTTCATATAATTTTATAAAGTATTTTAAACAACGTAACCATGAAAAAATAGAATATGAATTTTGAATGTTTTGTTGTCGATTTATAACTTTATAATTTATAGTAAACATCGATTATATATATACTACCATAGAAAAAATTGCATTTCCTACGCGAGATAAAAACGTTTTTCGTTCGTAAACATGTCTGACTCGACGCTAGCGCGTCTCGTGAACATATGTTTACTCACGAAAAAACAATGTTTTCATCTCTTGTAGGAAAATATACTATTATTTATTCAACTTAAAATATCCGAAATCAGCAACCAATTTTGGAATTTTATCCAAAAGTATTTTTTTACATTGAAAGGCGATAAAGAAAGAGCGCATTATTCGGTCCATTTGTTGAATGATTTGTTAAATTCAAATCAATAATATATATTATTAGTTTAGCTATGTAAATTTATTTTTTAATTAATAAAAAATATAGTAAAATATAATAAATATTACTATATTTTTTATTTTATATACGCGCATAGACTCCTTTTGTTCTTTTAATTTTTGTCACATATGAATATAAAAATACTTTAAAGCAAAATTATGAATTATTTTAGAATTAAAACTGTGAAATATAAATCTTTAAGATTAAATGTAAATAATTGAAATAAATAAAATCGTTAATAAAAAATTTATGCTCTCTTTTATTTAAAAAGTGTAAAATATAAGTTCCATTATTAATTTAATAAGTTTCATTATTAATTTAATAACATCTTATTATTGATTTAATAAGAACCTATTATTAATCTAATTAGATTGTATTATTAATCTGATAACCTAATATTATTTTAAAAACCACTTTATTATTATAATAATATATGTCATTTATCCAAGGGATACCTAATATAAATGTAATCCATTATGTTATTATTTCAATAAGAATTTTTATAAATATAAAAGCTATCGTTTTTAGATTTAAAATTTAATTTTCTTTTGTTAGTAAATATTACGAACAAATAATATTAGTTTAATAGTGCCTGTTATTACGAAATTAGTGAAAATAATCACAAGTTGTGATTAGCTGTATAATAATCACCAAATTATTAATCTAATGGCTATTTTGATAGTTTTTAATAACAGAATTCTCTGAGTGTAGTTCAAACGATACTCTTGCAGCAGTTTTTAACTATGGGTTCCATTGTTTTCTCAGATTCTCAAGCATAGGCGTATTCAGGGGGGGTGCGAGGGTGCATATGCACCCCCTTAAAAGGCCAAAATCAACACCATAATTATGCTATTAAATCACTTCAGATGTGACTTCAGTACTTTACTTCACTTCAGTACTTTATCCCAATGTTTTTATATTATTAAAAATGTTAGTGACGTCACGACATGCACTTCAGAACGTTCATTTTCAACTTTAAAATATTTAAAAAGCTACTTGCGAAATTCTACTTCAGAAAACAGATTGAACGGCCTTTCATTACTTTACATATACAAGAATATAAAAGTAGATGAAGAAAAAGTGCTAAATATTTTGCAAAAGAATAAACGAAAATTAAACATTTGTTTGTAAAATACATACAAAAGTAATTATATTGTAGTGATACATATCAAATATTATAAAAGAAATAAATGCAAATTTGCGTACATAGTTTTTATTATTTAATTTTAAAAAAAAAGTCCAGCGGCAGGTATATCCGCTAGAAAAGGTAGATTTCTTGATCAGACAGATATGCATACAAGTAGAATCAATGTATCAAATTAGTTGAAATCAAAAAACTAAATAGAAACGGAATTATCCAACAAATTTCACAAAAGACATTTAATACATTAACCGAAACTACTTTATGCAATTTCGTCATAACTACAATTATACCATCACACATAATTTATAATCAAACATTATTAAACAATTTTAATTTAAAATCATCTTTGTGTTGTATTTTTTTGTTCTCATTTAATCTTTTGTTAAATACATAGTTTACATAGTTTACATAGTTTAGTGAAAAAAAAAATAAAAATACAAACAAAAGAGCATATGATAATTTTCCAATGGATGGCTTGAGATTTGTCTGTAATAGGTGCATTATATTGCTTATAAAAATGGAATCTTTTGGGTTAGAAAGCTGGAATTTCGTGAGGCTATAGTTTAAAAGTTGTCTTAAAAGTTAAGATGAATTTAAATAACATAAAATCAAACATGATGAAAGCATTGCCTTTTGCGTTTGTTTTCATTTCAACAGACCTGGGGCCTCAACCTTGAGACCTGAACAATTTCTTTTTTAAATTTTGGAAAGATTTATATTGTAACTTTGTGTAAAAAAGTTTTCAAATGTGAGCTTGGCCATTTTCAGCTAGATCAAGGACAAAAAAGCTTGGCAAATTTTTAAAACAGCTGATTTTGCAGGAACCTGGAACGTCAAAGTTGTCATTTGAATAAAAATGATAGAAATATGTTCAAATATTCAATATTTATAAATTTTATTAAAACATTATGATTCAAACGGAAGTTATAGCGCCCTAGATTATTCGACACTTTAGGCTCTAGCCGCTTAATTGGTACCCGGATATGGCCAGTTCACAAATTTATCCAAGACATTATTTGCCGGAACACACACAAAAAATTATTTTGGTGTAGGTCAAAAAATGCGACCGTGAGAGTGCCGCCAAATTCCGTTATATCTCATATCGTTATATATATATATATATATATATATATATACATATATATATAAATTTTTTTTTCATTTTGATTTTCCGTCTCCGCTTATCATATTTAGTCGTTTGGCACCAAAATTTTTCCGAAATTCCGAGATGAAGCACATACCAATAGGTAGATTTTTATATGAAATCTACCTAAAAATGCACCCCCCCCCCAAAAAAATCCTGGATACGCCACTGTTCTCAAGTAAACAATTCCAAATAAAATTTTCGATTTCTCTATTTTGCAATCTAAAAGCAATAATATATTCGAATATTTTAAATAAAGATATATAATTTATAAAAGAAAATAAATATAAAACAAAAGTTTTAATTCCGGACTTCCGAGAGTGATGAAACTCTGAGCTCGAATCACAATGGCAACTTTCTTGGAGCTCTTGAGCTTTTGGCTAAATTTGATCCTTTCTTAAAAGAGCATAGTGATAAATTTGGCAACAAAGGAAATGGTATGCGACATCTGAAGCAAACTTAATGAAATGATAAAAGTCATTGTTATTGGGATATTTTTATGAAGAACGTCGTACCTCTCAAGCACAATATGTGACGAATTTATTACCACCATGGGGCAAGAAATCAAAAATCGTATTGCAGGCGACGTCATTGACGCAGTTTATTATTCGATTAGTGTTGACTCCACTCTGGATGTAAGTCGTTCGGATTAATTGGCTTTTTGCATTCGATATGTAAAAGATGGTAAAATCAATGAACGATTAGTTGCTTTTATTCCAATTGAGGGTCAAACATAAGAGTATCTTTTTGGCATCGTTTAAAAATTCCTCGAAGAAAACAAAATTGGCATACAAAATTACAGTGACAGTCATATGAGAACGCAAACAATATGGCCGGAATTAGTGGTGGTTTTCAAGCGTTGATTCGATTGTTGTAAGGATTGTTGTGAAGATTGTTTGTAAAGATTGTTGATTATTTTTTTTATTTCTATGAAATTAGGCTCGATGTCAATACTGTTACCGTTACCGTTCCCAGCTGAACGATAACTTTTCAAAATGAAAGTAATCAATAACATATTTACATCGAGAGTAGCGCTTCCAAAATTTTCGTTTTGCCAATACTGACAAAGTTTCTCACGTTACTGGTGTAGTACCAATACTCTTGAAAATAGAATAACTAAAACACTTTTTTTAGAAAATTTATTGAAATAAATATAAACAAAATATTTAAATTAGACTTTAGTCAGATTTATTTTATTTCAATTAGTAAAAAGAATACTTTTAATTATCAAATTTTATTTTCAGTAAAAAAACACACAAACAGTTTTATAAAGATTAGTGTTGCAATAAACTTTTAATAGAATTTCAATAAATATTTTTCTATCTATCTTCTATCTTCTTCTATCTTCTATATAAATAAAAATGTAAATGTTCGTTTGTTCAAAATAGGTAATCTCCTTAAGTACTGCATCGATTCCTTTGAAATTTAGACGATTAGTTGCATTTCAATAAAGGCGGGGTTTTACATGCTTTTTTTTAGTTGTATATGTTTCATAACATAGGCTGTCAACAAGTACAAGTTTTTCACTTGTTGTATTCTCAATTAACTCAATGTTATGGTCGAGTTTCACTTCATGCTTAATTTGATCGATTAGTTTTGTATAGTGATCAGTCAATAGATTATTTTGTGTCCTCTTTTCGGTAGGACCGTCCTCCTTTGGAGCAAGAAGGTCCTCCGTCCTCATTTACTATAATGATGTTCTCTTTATTCGTTTTATTTATTTTATCAATGAATTTTATTTTTAAATTAAAACATGCTTCTCTGTCAGAAGAGTAAAATGTCGTATTGCTTCCGTGTTTAATGAATTTTATTTTCTCACAAATTTGCAATGCTCATTGCTCGCTCGCATTGTAAACTTTTGATCGAAAATAAACTAGTTCATTAAACATCTCAACTATAAAGTACTATTATACAGTTAGTTTCTTAGGTGCCTTTGCGTGTCAAAACATAGATGCAATGAAAAATTCTGGAAAATATGGTCGAAAATTCACTGAGTTTCATTTTTATAGAAAACTCACAAATGCAACAAAAATTAAACGAGATTTTCATTAAAAAGATTCAATAATTGGAATAATTCATCACATTGCGAAGCATGAAGAGTCTAAGTATCACATGACCAATAATTTTACATATAAAATGCGTATCAAAAATGAACTTACTTTCGAGAAATCTTTTAATAATACAACTAAAATTGCATCACGAGGACTTGCTTTTCGTGGTCACGATGAAATTTTAGGATCAAAACACAGTGGAAACTTTCTTGGATCTCCTGAATTATTGGCTAAATTTGATCCCTTTTTACAAGAACATATTTCTCGTTTTGCCAATAAAGGAAAAGGTACACTCTTTTCATTTAACATTGACAAATGATTTTTTTTATTAGTCGTAATATTATTAGGAAAAGCATCGTATCTTTCAAGCACAATTTGTGAAGAATTCATCTCTATCATGGCAAAACATGTTAAAAATCACATTGTTTCGGAAATTATAGAGTCTCGATGTTATTCGTTTAGTGTCGATTCCACTCAGGATGTGAGCCATATAGACCAGTTGTCTTTTTGTGTTCGATATGTTAAAAGTAATACCATTTGTGAATGATTTATTTCATTTATTGAAATCGAAGGTCATACATCGAATTATCTTTTTGACATCATTATGAAATTCCACATTGAAAACGAAATAAACATTGATAATTGTAGAGGCCAGTCATATGACAACGCTTACAATATGGCAGGTATTTATGGTGGCCTACAAAGATTGATTCGTCAAACAAATGAAACAGCAATTTTTGTCCCTTGCTCTGCTCATTCATTAAATTTAGTCGGTAAATATAGTGTTTCTGGCAATACTGCTGCAACTAAGTTTTTTGATATGGTTGAAAAACTTTACGGATTTTTCGTATATTCCCCTTTTCGATGGAATTGATTACAAGAACAATTAACCGAAAATAGCGAATACATGTTAAAGAGAGCAACTGCAACGAGGTGGTCAGCTAGATACGAATCAGTTCACCTTTTACATTCTTGTTATTTAAAAGTGTTGCATGTTTTAAAATCTTTCTTACATGAGGAAAGCATCAGTGACGATAACAAAGCGGTGGTAACAGGTTTGATAAAAAACTATGTCAATTCGAAAATATTTTGATGCTTGTCCTCTGGAAAAGTGTACTAACCAAGTTTAATTTTATGAATCGAGCATTACAAAAATCTAATTTAACTGTCTCGGTGAGAAAAAACTGTTTGATTTAATAGTTACAGATTTGGAAAATAAAGATTACAACAAAATTTTTGATGATGCCATGTAAGCTTTTAAATTCTGTTTCATCTAATATTCAAACCGCATATAATATTCAAACTTGCTCAACGTCACAAACACTTTGTCTAGAGGAACAAAAAGACCACCTTGAAAAATCGTTGTTCGTCAATTATAAAGGCTTTTCTTTTCAATCTGAGAGAGCGTGCTAAAGTTTATGAAGATCTAGATAGCCAGTACTCGTTTTTGATACATCTAAATTTAATGAGTGATGAAGATATTGCTAATTCTTGCAGAACAATAACCGCAAAATACCCAAAAGATCTCAATGCAAATCAATTGATTGACGAATGTCAATTTGCCAAAAATTATTTCACATTTGATAATTTAAATTATGAATCGATGTACAAAACAATGTTCAATAATAATCTTTCCACCACTTTTCCGAATATCGATATTTTATTACGAATGTTTTTATGCATGTTTGTCGATAATGTTATAGGCGAACGATCAATTTCAAAACTGAAGTTAATCAAAAGTTATTTACGTAATACTATGAGTAATGATCGTTTGAACGATTTATCCATTCTTTCTATTGACAATGAAATTTGGACGAAATTAAATTTGATGAAATTATAGACCAGTTTGTAACACTTAAGTACAGAAAAAATGTAATTTAAATGCCTGAAAATAAATATATTTCAAAATTGTCTGGTTTTAGTTTCTTTTTTGCTTATGCTCGGGGCCCCTGAATCGCGGGGCCCTGGTGCGGTTGCCCTAAAACTTGTATGATAATCCGCCACTGATATATATATATATATATATATATATATATATATATATATATATATATATATATATATATATATATATATATATATATATATATATGTATATATATATATATATATATATATATATATATATATATATATATATATATATATATATATATATATATATATATATATGTTGTTGTTGGATTTCTTGGGCGTTATTTTATTTGATTAAAAAAAATTTTTCTTTGGTATATAGCCCTTTTTATTGTTTTAATTTTTTTATTTTAGCATTTTACGTTTCGTTGGAGTTCCCAACATTTTCAAAAATCTAAAAAATCACAAAACTTCGATTACATTATTTTTCAATAGAAGATTACGTATAGAAATTATTATACAAGAACAATTATTTCAAAAAAAAATTAATTTTTTACCTCATTTTTCTTTTCCATTTTTTAAAAAAAAATTAATTAAAATTAAAATCGTCAAACATTTACAAAAACACAATAAATTTAAAAAAAACTTAAAACCGAAAAACTAAACACTATTTATAAGATTTGTCAAAATTTAAAATAATTTAAAAAATTTTTCTATTAAAATTAAGTATAAAATTTTCTATTTTAAAATAATATAAATATAAGACAACACAATTAGGACACGGAAGTTATATTTTGAAACAAGAAATTAATTAAAAGGAGAAGAAAAATGATAATTTTATTTTTATTTAAGCCGGACTTGTTTTTTTGGAAAAAACAAGACAAACACAAGTAAGAAATAGTTATTCATAAAAAAAGACTAGCTTTATAACGCAGGAAACAAAGTTGAGCACAGCTCTCGATGAATCGAATATTTTGTTTGTCTATGTAAATCAGATTCTCGTTTATTATATCAAGTTATCATAAATGCTTTGCAGAGACTCCGAATCTTTCTGTATATTGATTGATTTATGTTTTTTTTGGCTTTTTCTTATCCATATCATTTCCATGATTCTGCGTTTATGAAAACTTGGTTCTTTTGCAAGAATTTTAACGTTTTCTTTCAGGCAAATTTGGTGTTTTGTATTCATCAGATGTGAAGAGAGGGCACTTTTCGATACTATGGGAGCATTGTTGTTGGATCCATTGATGTGTTCACTTATTCTTTTCTTTAAGTACTGGTTAGTATTACCCACATACTCTGACAAGCATGAACATGTGACTTGCTATACCAGATTGGATTGTTGGTCCAAGGGGACTTTATCCTTCAGGTTCGAAAAGAGTGTCTCCAGAGATAGATTTGATCTTCCCACTGTCTTTATATTGTATCGACTCAACAAAGCACTTATTTTCTCACACAGATCTTTAATATATGGTATAGATACATATTTTTCATCTGGATCTCTTATCCTTTTGTTTTCTTGGCCCTGTGTATGTTTAAAAATGCTGCTCTTTATTATTTTTGTAACTAAAGATTTTGGATATCCATTTTTTGTTAAGGTATTCAACAAAAGTTTAAAATTTTCATTATGAAACCGTTCGTCGGACAGTTTGATGATCTTGTCACACAGAATGTTGATTGTGTTGATTTTGTAGTTATGTGGTAACCAAGAATTATAATTCAAGTATCGACCTGACCAAGTGTCTTTGTGATATCAGTTTGTTGACAGCGTTCCATTGATGTTCCTAATGACTTTTGTGTCCAAAAAAGACAGACAACTGTTATTTTCTAATTCGAGTGTGAATTTGATATGTTCATTAAAATCATTAAAAGCTTTCAAAAAATTATTAACTTCTTGTGCCGGGATTGCGGTAATGATGTCGTCTACGTAACGATAATAGAACGCTGGAGAAAATGTTAATGTTGACAACACAGATGTTTCTATGTATTCCATCACCAAATTAGTCAGTACGGGACTAATCGGAGAGCCCATTGGAGAACCAAACTTTTGTAAATAGGTTTTGCCATTGAATGTAAAAATGCAGTTACTTAGAAGCAGTTGTAAACCTTCTATGAACTGAGCTTTTAAAAGTTTAGTTTTCGATCTTCTTTTTATGGATCTCCAGTCTTTGTTAATCAGTTTCATGACAAGTTCACTATCTATATTAGTAAACAAGGACACTACGTCTAATGACAGTAGTACATATTCTGGTGGTAAAACTACAACTTTAATTTTTTCAATGAATTCTTCTGAGTTTTTTAGAAAAGAAGATGTGGCTTTATGATGGCTTGGCTTTATGATTTCACAGAGGTAAGAAGATAAATTGTAGGTTGGTGAACCAATAGAACTGACAATAGGTCGAAGGGGTGTATTTTGTTTATGGATTTTTGGTAAACCATACATCTTTGATACTATACAGTTGTTTTTACGCAAACGTAGTCCCTCTTCTCTGGTAATTCTACCGTCTTTTTGCCAACCCATTAGTATATCATTAACTTTTTTCTGTAAAGTTAATGTACCATCTGATTTAACGATATCATATGTGCTACGGTCGTTAAGTTGCGTTTCCAGTTTGGATATATACTCTTCTTTTAGCATCACCACTGTTACGTTCCCTTTATCCGCTTTAGTTATTAACAAATCCTTGTTGTCTTTGCAAAACTGTTTTGTTTCTTTAATTTGGGATGTAAGCGTGCAATCTTCTTTGGTAAGATATGGTCTTTTTTATGAATAACTATTTCTTACTTGTGTTTGTCTTGTTTTTTCCAAAAAAATAAGTCCGGTTTTAATAAAAATAAAATTATCATTTTTCTTCTCCTTTTAATTAATTTCTTGTTTCAAAATATAACTTCCGTGTCCTAATTGTGTTGTCTTATATTTATATTATTTTAAAATAGAAAATTTTATACTTAATTTTAATAGAAAAATTTTTTAAATTATTTTAAATTTTGACAAATCTTATAAATAGTGTTTAGTTTTTCGGTTTTAAGTTTTTTTTAAATTTATTGTGTTTTTGTAAATGTTTGACGATTTTAATTTTAATTAATTTTTTTTTAAAAAATGGAAAAGAAAAATGAGGTAAAAAATTAATTTTTTTTTGAAATAATTGTTCTTGTATAATAATTTCTATACGTAATCTTCTATTGAAAAATAATGTAATCGAAGTTTTGTGATTTTTTAGATTTTTGAAAATGTTGGGAACTCCAACGAAACGTAAAATGCTAAAATAAAAAAATTAAAACAATAAAAAGGGCTATATACCAAAGAAAAAATTTTTTTAATCATATATATATATATATATATATATATATATATATATATATATATATATATATATATATATATATATATATATATATATATATATATATATATATATATATATATATATATATATATATATATATATATATATATATATATATATATATATATATATATATATATATATATATATATATATGTATATATATATATATATATATATATATATATATATATATATATATATATATATATATATATATATATATATATATATATATATATATATATATATATGACACAAGCCACGAAAAAGCGTAGCCATAGGAAAGAAGAGAATACAGAAGAGAATACAAAAAGGTATAAAAAAATCAGAAAATACTAAAATAAACGAAACAAATAAACGAAATTTTTGAATTTCTTCAAAACCCCCGACATAGAAGTCTAATCATCTTTTAGCACAAACAAAATCGGTAGCTTGTAGCGCAATTTTGAAATTAAAATTCAATAAAAAAATTCAAAAAATCGCCATTACGCCAACTGGAAAAATAAAACTCCATATAAAAAAAATTCAAAAGCATTTAATCAAAAACACTAATCCAATTTTTTGCATATGGCAATGTTCATTGTTTATTGCAAATTGCTTGAATCAGTAGGGCTATGATATAGGAGGTTTTGATTTCTTTCAAATTTTAATCTCATTTCAATTTCAATTTATGCTTTGCTTGCGGATAGACGTATATTATTTTGGATTGTGATTTTTTTTCAGGCTTAAAAAAATATTTATTTTAAAATTTGTGCAAATGCACAGGGGTCCTCTAGTTGAATTATATTTTTATACTAGCTGGACCCGGCCACGCGTTGCAGTGGCTTAGTCTGGTTGAATACAAGAAATAAAGAAAACAAAACACTCACCTTTCTAACATGTTTTATTTCATAATACTTGAGGGTATACAATGTTTTTGTTGATCCATTGACTGTGTGGATATAGAGATTGCCTGGTTTGCCAACTCTAGAACACGCAACATCTAATTGTCCATGTGAGAAACAATCGTTATCTAGATCTAAACCACATACTTCCAATGTTTGGCCCTGAGCTTTGTTGATGGTGATTGCAAATGCCAATCGAATTGGGAATTGCAATCTTTTAAATTGAAATGGCATATCCGTTGGTATCATGGGTATGCGAGGAATGAGGACATTTTCGATTTTGAAAGGTCCATTCAAGATTATTGCTTCTACTACGTTGCTCAATAATTTTTTACTGTGAGTCGCGTGCCATTGCAAAGTTTTGGCTGATTGATATTACGCAACAGGATGATTGGCACACCGATTTTTAATTGCAGTACATGTGGTGGCATCCCTGGTAGATCAAGTGAATTCCAAAATTCTGTTGGATAGTTAACCGCTTCATCTGCTTCCATGACAGTGTCTACGGACTTGTATGTGACTTCCTCGCTTTGAATATTAGACAGAATTAAACTGTTAAGTTCATTGACGTCTTTGTTTTTGGCCGCAAGAATGATTCGTTCACTCAGCCAATCGTGATTCTTATGAATAATTTGAATATCAGGAAATACTTTTTCAATTAATTCCTCTTTTGATGACACAAAATTGCAGAAGTTATGAGGCAGTAAAATTCGTCCTGTTGTTAAATCAACCGGCACCCTTCCGTCACCAATTCTCAGCAAGTGATATGAGAATATCTCAGCTGATTTATCTTTTTGGAGGACAACACGCCTGTTTGTAGTTAATTTTAACCTTTTTACGTGTAGAAGAATATTAGAATATTTTGTCATAGTAGAATATTTCAAGCAAGCATTTATTTTATCTGCTGGTGTTGATCGGGGAACTACAGGTAATGTTTGTCTGAAATCTCCTGCAAGCAATATTAATGCATTCCCAAATGGTCTGGTATTTCCACTCAAATCTTGCAATTATCGATCAAGCGCTTCGAGTGATTTTTTGTGCGCCATTGTGCATTCATCCCAAATGATTAGTTTACATTTCTGCAATACTTTTCCCATTCCCGAACCTTTGGAAATGTTGCATGTGGGCGTTTCAATGAATTGCATGTTTAATAGCAATTTCAAAGCGGAATGAGCAGCTCTTCCACCTGGTAGCAATGTTGCAGCTATGCCGGACGACGCAAGAGCTAAAGCTTTGCTATTTTGCGATCGAATTGCTGCTAGAATCAGTCTGTTTAGAAATGTTTTGCCAGCTCCTCCTGGCGCATCCAAGAAAAAGATTCCTCCAACCCCGTTATCAACATTTTGCATTAGTTGATCGTAAATTGTTTTTTGTTCAAACGTTAGCTTTGGAATATTTGATTGATCGATTATCCATGTTGTAGTTTTTTTCACGACGCAATTCTACATCGAACGAAGATGAAGCAGCAGATCGATTCGACGATGGCATTCCTAATCGATTGAGAACTTTGTTCGCAATGTCTAAGCACAAATCTTCAATTATTATCAACGCTTCGTTGTAAATTTCTGCTGCGAAATATATGTTTACATTGGCATTTTCCGTAGATATACGACATAAAATATCTTCAGCCATGTGTGATTTATATTTTTCCCATAACTCTGTTGGAGATGAAGGGGAGCAGGCGGGCGGTCAATATGATTGCAAACAAAGCACGAACTTGATTTGGATGTGACGTGTTGCACGCGTCATTAATGCAAATATCTCAGTGACGATCGTTCTCCAATAAATTCAATGCTTGACACGCACTGCGGAAAGTGTTATGTGTAACACCGTTGACAACTCTCAATTGCTGAAAAGATGTGGGACCGGACATGCTTATCAATAACATGCGAAGAAAGAAACATTTATCTTGATTGGGATGCACGGTGTACAGTCTACCTATCGTATTTTCTTTGAATATGCCAGGGTGTCCTTCGACTCGCTCTCCTCGTTTGCGTCGTTCAAATCGGCCTTCAATGCTATTGCTACACTCGAATCACTTAAATTTAATGTTTTTAAGTAGTCAGAAATACAGCTAAGCTTACCATCTGATTCATTGGCACTTTCATAAAAACCAATAAGCGCAAGTTGTTTGTTAGATATTCATGCACAGTACTGTTTTATATATTTAAATTTCCTTCCCAATGGTAAGTTTTCTGCAGCCAAATGTTTTAATTTATAACAATCACAAATAATATGGAGATCAGCTATTTCATTTATAATACTAAGAACAGAAGTTATTTAAAAAAACAGATGTTTAACGGTGGATTGAAGCTAAAATTGCTTAAACAATGGTTCACTACCTGATCGTGCGATATAGTAAAAGTAAAGATATTCACATATATTATAAAGCAATGTAAATTAATTGATATTGTTACCAACCTTGCGACACAAATTTTAATAATCAGTTACTTTGATATAAGTAAAGGTGCAATCACGATTTTTTATTTTCCTGATCCATATGTTTATTGGGAGAAATATGTAGCAAAAAGATCTATTTTGTTCAGTGTAAAATATTGTATTACAGATTGCTTCAAGGAGAATATTTTTATAGTAAATGAGAACTGAGGACATTTTTACTCCTGCCGAGGACAGTCCTACCGAAAGGAGAACACGTTGCAACCTTATTGGTTTACAAATTAGATAAAATAATCTTTGGGCCTATCACTATACGAAACTAATCGATTAAATTGAGCATGAAGTTAAAATCGACCATAAAGTTGAGTGATTTGAGAATAAAGCAGGTGAGACACTTGTAATTGTTGACAGCCTACGTTATAAAACATATACATATGTATAACGAAAAAAAAAAATTTAAAAAAAAAACAAAAAAACTATGTATAAACCTTCCTGTATTTGAATGCAACGTTGTGTCCAAATGCAACGTTGTGTCCAAATTTCAAAAGATTCATTCAAGTACTTTCGGAGATTACCTATTTTGAACAAACGAACATTTACATTTTTATTTATATAGATTTATATAGATTATATAGATTAAAATATTTTGTACTAAATTTATTTAAATTTGCCTATGATAATCTTCTATATAAATAAAAATGTAAATGTTCGTTTGTTCAAAATAGGTTTTATAATTTTTTATATTTTTTTTTATAATAATTTTGAGTATTAAGCTTACAAAGAAGATGGCGTACTCTAGTTTAGATTTAAATTTCTCAGATTTGTTTAAAAATTTGATAAGTAAATTATATAATCAACAATATATTAATTAAATTTTGTAAATTAGCTACAAAAACTATTGTGTATAACTATAGCACGAACTAGTTTTCCAAACGCTAGTGATTGCACTCTAACTACACTCTTATTTGGAAAACTTTAACACCAAAGTAATTCTGATAGCGATACTCACCTTTTAAAAAATAACTGCTAAATAATTCTTAAAAAAAATTTATGATAAGCCATAAGTTGTTCAAAACGATTAGATGCAAGTAATCTTACTTTTTTATTAATTCAAAAAATTGGATCGTCTAATCGAATCTCAATAAAATTTTATTTTTTTGAGATCAAAAATAATTTTTTTTTTCGTGGAAAATCTAAATTGTATTCATAGACTACGAGGTCCATTCCTTTTTTTGTAGTAAAAAATTGAAAATTTTTGATCGTAAAATAATTTAAAAATGATCATTTTTTCAATATAAATATTTACATTATTAGAAAAGAAAAAATCGACTGAACATTTGGGATACAAAAAAATAGATAAATTAACGTAAACATTCGACATACTTTAAGATTGTTGTCTTATTACTCTTTTGTTGCATTTCGTTTAAATTTCGGATTTTCTGTTTTGTGAATGAAATCTGTGAGATATTAACGTATAATCAATATATTTATCCACAAACTCGAAGTAAATGTTATAACCCTTCTCCAACGAATAGCAGCAATATAAGAATTGTATTGCATTGCATTTTTTACCGGACTAAAGCGTTCGTATTGAATTAAAGTTTAGGTCTGTTTATACAAACTGGACAAGAAAATGTATGAGTTGGAATGCCTGAAGTGAGGTTTTTATTTCAATTATTTCTTCAAAAAATAGTAAAATACAATACTGCTTTTAAAGGTATTATATGAAAAGAAAACTCAAATAATAGAAAACCGAAAGAAGCAGTTTCGGACATTTAGATAAAAAGCTGTTAATACGTTTTTAGAGCCGTGGTTCTCAAAGCGTGTTCCGCGGAACACTGGTGTTCCGCGAAAAAATCAAATGTACAATCAATTCAATTAAAAATTGTTTGAAAATAAAAATCAAATCAACGTAAAATTTACACGTACGTAAAATTTACACGTTTCTCGGCTTTGTATGAATAAAAATAACTTTCGGGTTCAAATTACTTCTTGGAAACATAAAATATTATTGCAGTTATTATAATTCTCCTTTTACACATAAATAAATAAAAAATGTATGAAGTTTTTGTTTCACACAATATGAACAAATGATTGGATAAGAAACCCGTTTATTTCTTCCGAATTTTCTAGTTTTACTTTAATTGAAGAAGATTGACGTCACTTTCTTCAGATCGTAGATTAAGATTGCAGTTCATCCATGAAAATACTCCTGAAAATTTTTGGATCTCTGTTAAAGATGAATACCCGAGTATAAGCAAAAAAATCCTGAACATATTAATTATTGTTATTTTCCACGGCATAGCTGGGCATAGCTTACAGCATAGCTTACGTACGTCTTAACGATGCCCAAATTAAATATTGCGCTTATGATCGAGAACTTCTCGCAGCGTATTCCGGCATCAAACATTTCAGGCATCTTCTGGAAGGTCGTGAATTTACACTATTCACTGACCATAAACGTCTAATTTTTGCTTTTAAACAAAATCTTGAAAAAGCATCTCCCCGTCAATTTCGACACCTGAATTTCATTGGGCAATTTACCACTGATATCCAGCATATTTCTGGTAACGACAATGTCGTAGCCGACGCGTTATCACGTATAAATCAAATCCTCATTCCTGAGAAAATTGATTATGCTGCAATCGCAGATGCCCAAACCAATGACGAGGAATTGTTAACATTACTTCAAAGCAACACAACTTTGAAGTTTACTGCTTTTTCAGTTACTTTCAATGAAAGTAAACTGATTTATTGTGACACAACTACAACTATGCGTAGGCCATTTATTCCTGTAGCTTTTCGTCAAAGTATTTTTGATACATTTCATAGTCTTTCGCATCCTGGTGTTAAAGCTTCAACAAATCTTCTCACAAAACACGTAATTTGGCCGTCAATAAAAAAAGACGTTAGAAATATGGCTCAATAATGCATAGCGTGTCAAAGGTCCAAGGTTTCTCGACACACTAAGTCACCTCTTGGCAATATTAAAACAAATTCACAGCGATTTTCACATATTCACCTCGATATCATTGGTCCTTTACCAATATCGGAGAATCAACGATATTGTGTAACTTTAATTGATCGTTATTCGCGGTGGCCTGAAGCAATTCCTGTTCCAGGCATCACAGCTAGAACAGTAGCTTTCGCTGTTTACAATACATTTCAAGATTTGGTGTTCCAGAATCAATTATAACTGATCAAGGAACCCAATTTGAATCTGAATTGTTCACTGAACTTTCCAATCTATTAGGTTTCAAACGATGTAGAACTACATCATACAATCCGAAATGTAACGGCATGATAGAAAGGTGGCATCGTACGATTAAATCTGCAATTATGTGTCACAACCGTACCGATTGGACAACAGTACTGCCTTATGTCCTATTGGGTTTAAGAACCTCCTTTAGTGATGAACTACAAACTACTTCAGCGGAACTAACTTATGGAAGCTCGATACGAATTCCGGGGCAATTTCTAAATTCTTCTACAAATTCATTCGTTCCCCAATCCGAGTTCGTCAAACAGTTGAGAGAACATTTCGATGAAATTGGAACTAAGCCAGTGTCTGCACACGTGACGTCTTCTTCCTTTGTGAGCAAAGATCTCCAAACTTGCTCACACATCCTCTTACGAACCGATGCTGTAAGGAAATCTTTACAACCTCCTTACACCGGCCCATTCAAAGTTTTAAGTCGTAATAACAAAAATTTCGATTGGGAAATTAATGGCAAAACAGCCAAGATCTCAATCGACAGACTTAAACCCTGTTATCAGGAAAATTCAGGCGAAGAACAATACAGTTCTCTCGCAAATTCTAATTCTTATCCATTTTCAAAACACACACTGAAACGGTTATCTACAACTGATCATTCTGATCCTGAATCTCAACTTTTCGACTAACCTGATACCATCAGATATTAAGGGTACGAATCAACAAGATTCAGCTCCACCCAAAAAGCCAACCAAAAAGGTTACTTTTAATGATCAGTCTCAAATCATTCCTCCCTTAAGAACTTCAAAATCTGGAAGGACGTTCAAAACTCCAAAAAAATTACTAGATTATATCAGCATACGCTTCGATAATCTAGCAAAATCCTTTCCTTCCAGTATGATTTTGTAGGATGTTGTGGCTCTGTTTTGAACTTTAGCTAAAATCGTGATCCGCGTCAATTTTTCGGATATCTTTTTTCCACGATCCAGCAACTTAAGTAAATATTTAAAAAATCTCTATCATTTAGTACTTTCGGTACATCCGTACCAACATTTTTCATTTCGTGTCTTCTGCGAAGCCACTGGTGGGGGAGTATTTGTGGTGATGCTTCGAACTAAATTTTTTAAAGAAGATTGCCTTGATTTTCGTTTTTGTAAAAAAATTATCTTATATTTTGTTTAAAAAAAATAGATTTAAGAAATTGTTCTTATTAAACTGTTTGTTTTTTCTAATTAAAATAAATTTTTTGTTAAATAATAATTAATTAAATAATTTAAAATAATTGAAGTAAATTGTTAGTGTTACGAAATATAAATAATTATGTACAGTAAATATAATTATGTACACTAAACATGTTGTTCCACCAATAATTAGTACTATATCAAGAATTGTTATTTTATTAAGTGCTGTAACAACATCGATTTTAATATTAATGAATATGAGGAAATTGTTAGAAGGAAGTTAATATAAGGAAGAACAACTAAACAGGCAGAATTTAATATAGAACACGCAGTAATATATATGGATTGTCTCTAAAGAAACTCCATAGCTCTATTGCTACAAATTTGTGCTAGCTGGGTTTTTATCACATTTGCTAACATGAACACTATAATTAAATTTTTAATTTTGTAATACAAGATTTTTGTCAAAAAATAAATATTATAAACAAAAATAATATAAAACAAATCAAATGTCAAAATCCCACAGTGAAAATAGTAGCGTTTTATTCATTCGGGGAACCGAATGAATAAAACGCAGTTATTGTTCAAAACATTATTTTGCTGTGCAAAATTATTCGACGACTTTTGTGCTCTGAATATAAAAACAAACAACGTAATCTCGCAACTTTTTCATGTTGAACCCCGTACCAAAAGATTGAAAAATGTACCGAATTGTTTTACTTTTGATTTCATGACGTTAAATTTCTATGAACATGTTTTGCTTTATTTTTATTTCAATTAAACCCAATGAAATTCTCTAAAATCTAATGACATCATTGACTTTGACCAATTACTTATCAGTTATCACGAATATTTTTTTTATGCAGAAATATATGAATTAATAGAAAGATAAATTAATTAATAAATGTCTCACATTTCTACTAAACATTTATTTATATTATGTTTTTATTTATTTAAAACTTAGCGAATTTTTTATTATAATCAAAACGAAAGTTTAATTTTTATTGAAGTTCCACATGATTCTATGTGATTGGCCTTTTCTCTCTATAGACACATGTTTTTATTTAATAGCAAATTGTAGTAAATATTTTCATGTAATTTTACAAAGTCTTTAAATCAAAGCAACTATGAAAAAACACAATATTTTGAATGTTACAAAGATGATATACCATCGTAGACAGTTAATAGCATTTGCAAACGAGATAAAAACGTTTATCGTCTCTTGTGGTAACATATACTATTATCATAGACAAGAAAATATTTGTGTAGCTAAAAGATTCATAAAAAGAATATTCACCATTTTAAGTTTTAGTACATTAAATATTTTTAAAAATCACCACATATCATGAACAATTAACATGGTTTGATGCTGTGCTAAGTGTTTTATAAATAGTTTTCGGTATTAGATCTGTGGAATAGTGTAGTTACTTTTAACTGGATGTCACTAGCTCTGATTAAAACAAGTTTAAATATTATTTCGTTGTGAGCTATTTATACACCTGGTACTGTGAATGAATGTTACTGCAATTTTCGCATCAAAATTAGCCGAATACTATATCTGGTAATTATAACGGAATTTCTTCTGAAATATTTTATTGGAAATAGTAGCTAAAAAGGAGTAAATAAAACAGTCGCGACACTTTACTCTCGTAATCGTCACACAAACAGATAACATATTTGCAATGTTTTAAGGAAAATCCAAATTCAATACACAATCTGTAAATTGTATAGATTAAAAATCAAACGGTGACTAGATATAGATTATGGGTACACGGATTATCAAATTACCATCAATATTTTGTCAGAATTCAGTAGATTTAAAAAAAAATGGAATCCGGAAGAATTATTTATTAAATAGATGAAAACCACAACAAAAGAAGAATTGTAAGTGATAAAATATAATCAACAACAATTATCATCCCTCTAAATACTTTTTGTAGGTAGATGTACCTGAATTATGTATTTTTGTTGTATTTTGTGATCAGTAAATAATAAATTGGAAAACGTGACATTTGGTTTGACTTTATCTAATTTTTTTTTCTTTTTTGTGATGGATTATGGTTTTAGGATGATTGTCTTTTTACATTCCTGTTGTAGCATTTTCGTGTGACCAAGTTTTGCAAAAACTGTGTATGCATTTTAAATTTTGTTACCTTTAACGTGATTTTGTTTGTTTTTACAGATATGGTTATTAGAATCAGTCACTTCAAAATATTAGATTTTATAAGGATTGGCGCATTTGTTAAAATGAATGTTTGAATGATACGGACAAGGTGAGCCTAGTAAAGTCCTTTAGTTTAATTTAATTTTTGTAACCTCCTAGTTTTTCGGACTGGTTGAGCTTTCGGCCAAAACTCTTCCCTAATTTTTTTGAAAAATATTAAAATAATATTTGTAGCATTTTTTTTTAATTTTGTTGTTATTTTGAATTTTTAGAATTTTAAATTTTGTTGAATTCTGGAAAATCTTTGTAATATGCGTATTGTTTGAGTTGAAGATTTGAATTTTTCTGTAATTTTTTTTATTTTTACTAATTTTGGAAATTAATTTTTGTATTTTATAGTCTTTATCAGCTTAATTTGTTTTGGATATTATTTTTTGAATTTCAGAAAGTTTTTGTGTTGTTAGTTTTTAAGAAAAGTTTAGAATTCTCTTTTGTAACTTTCACTTTTTTTAAAATATTTTTAATTGTTTTTGTAAATTTTAAAGTCTTAAGAAATTTTTTTTAGATATTTAGATATTTAGAAATTCTGTTTAATATTTTTGAATTTTTTTAAATTTCGAGTCTTGCAAAATTACAAAAATATTGGTAAATTTTTAATTTTAAGGTTTAAATGAATTATTATCAATTTAGAATTTTTGTAGATGTTTGTGAATTTTGGGTAATTTAAAAAATTTTTTTAGTTGTAATTTTTGTATATTTTTTGGAATTTTAAATTTTTGGCAGGGCTTTTAGTTTTAAACACTTTTTGAAATTTTTGTACATTTTTAATTTCTAATATTTTTGTATTATTAACGGCCGTTGGAAACATAATGTTGAAATAAACTTTATAAATATTGAATATTGGAATCTTTTTTTATCATTTTTGTTCGAATGACAACCTTGGCGTTCAGGGTTCCTGAAAAATCAGCTGTTTTAAAAATTTACCAAACTTTGTTGTCCTTGATCTAGATGAAAATGACCAAGCTCATATTTGAAAACTTTTGTACATGTAGATAAAACATAAATCTTTCCCAAATTTAAAAAAAAAATGTTCAAGTTTAGAGGTTGGACCCTGGGACTATTAAAACGCAAACAAACGCAAACGGCTATGCTTTCATCATTTTTGAGTTTATTTTGTTTAAACTTATACTAGCTTTTAGATAAACTTTTCAAGTATAACTTCAGAAATTTTCTGCCTTATAACCCAAGAACTAAGAAGTTCCAATGCAATTAGCATTATACTAACATAATGCACGCGACTCTCACACCATACGATTACAACAACAAATCTCATAAAAATATCAAAATATCCCATAGAAATATTAAATAAATTTTCTTTTGTTTCTTTTTTTTGAGTTTTTATTTTTTTTTTGGCAAAGATTTAAATAAAAATTAAAACAAAGCTGAGCCATTATTGTTTTGAATTAAGGCATATTTTTTGGGGAAATTTGGAATATTTGGAAGCGGTTTCGTTGAAATAAATATATGTATATTGATTACACATTTTCAATAGTTTTCCTAAATTGATAGATATTTGTATTATTTGAGGTGTAAAAGTTGTTCGATAATTTTTGATTATAAATAATGTGTGGTAGAATTTTAGTTGCGACGTAGTTAGAACGTTAATCCACCAAAAGATTTAATATGTTATTCAGTAGTTTTAACCAAATTAAACAAAACTGTTCCGAAATTGCATTGATAAATTAGTTTCCGTTTATGTATTTAGTTTGGTTGGTTTGATAATTTTTTGGATTATTCTGTTTCTACTTAAATTTTTTATTTAAACTAATCTGACACATCAAATTCTATTTGTACACAAAGCTGGGACCAGACTCTCGAAATCTACCTATTTCTAGCGGATATACCTGCTGCTTGGACTTTTGTTGTATTTTGTTTCAAATTTTTTTAGAATAATTTTGTTTTAAGATTTTGATTTTTTTTTTGTGTGAATTTTTGTAATTGTTCGTTGTTCTGTGGGCGGAAAGTAAGATCAAATCTTGTAAGTCCTGACGCGCAGACAACATTTGTGTAGTGTGAACTCTCCATCATTAAACCTGCCAAATTTCGGCAGGTTGTTTTCGGCAGGCTGTTTTCGTTCGCCAGATTTCCTTATTTTAATACTATACTGATTTTTGCGATAATATTGTATCTGTAATTAAAATAGAATTGGCATTAATGTTATTTATATTATGAATTGATTTAATTTATTAGAAAATTTGAGCATTCAAAATTTCATATTAATTACCGTGATTATAGACAAAACTAATGTCATCTTGTCACCATCTAACGTATCAATCAACATTCGACGGTGATATTGACGATCAATGGAATCTATATATGAAGCTTCTCAAGAAGCGACTAATGTCGCTAACGTTCGTCTTCCAGAGATCAATAAGATCATATGGATCACCTACAAACTTGAGTTTGGTCTGAGCTAGAGCAAGGTTGAGAGCCGTTTGCAAGCTAGAGCAAGGTGGAGAACAGTCTATACGCCAATTTTCCGATTAGATTGTTTCCAGTAATGGCACCAACAACCATGTTGATATTTATAAAAATTTTGTAAAATTGACTTGATTGATTTTTTTGAGTGTGTTCACTTCTATGGCTTTATTTTCAGAAAATTCTTTTATTGTCGGTTCGTATTTTCATAAATAAGAAATTTCTTATTCAATTGATATAAGAGAAAAGGCAACTAACCTCTCCCGGCACATGCTCCATCACCTGGTGTAATTTAGAAAAGCTCCTTTCAGCGGGAGCTACTGTTAATGACAGTATCTTGGCTTTAAATAAATTCGGAAAATATCTTGCATGTTTTGCATATATAGAAGGTGTAAAATTTTCTATAGCAGTTTCAGATATTTTAAAATCTAGTCCCTATCCTAGTTTTTTAATTAAAATATGTTATATAAAAAGGCAGATCTATCATCCGTAAGAATAAATCGTTCTAATGAATTAATAACAATATCAATAGAAGAAAACGAAATTTTGTGAAGGATCCTGGATCTTATATTATATTATATTGTGTTTGATTTACAAAACTCTTTGCTGCACGATAAATTCATATTTGATTTGGATGCGGTGTAACGGCGGACATTTCAATTTTTTACTCTAAAAATGATAATTTTCGAATTCAATTATAATTTAATTATTTTTCTTAAAAGTCGTTACATTTTTTTTACGCTACTGTTGAGGTTTAGTTGCGTCACTCAATTTCAACAATAAACATGTTTTTTATTTTATGGAAAGGGAAACAGAAGAACTGAAATATGATATAAAAATACGAATTTTGCGAAGACAATTGATCAGTATAATTTTAAACCTTAAAAGTTATTGTCATGCATGAAAGAAAAAGAAAAATTAAAATAATTAAAATAAATATTAAATGTAAATTTTTTTTATTGAAAAGTTTTTATAAAAGAAAAAAATGTAAATGTGTATTTTATATAGAAAAATTAAAATTTGTATTCATGGTGATGTCAAAGTTTTTTTATTTATTTGGTTGTTCAATGTGATGGAAAATTTAGTGAAGAAAAAATAATAAATCATTTGGTGATCAAAATGAAATTAAAATGATAAAAAAAAATGAATCTAAAAAAATAAACCGAAGGCTTGAGTTTTTTTAAGAAAAAAATAATGTTGTTTGTTTTTTGTTTTTCTTATTTGTACATGCAGTGCTAGTATGTATGTTGGTAGAGCAGCTACCACTAATAAAATGTCGGATGTCAAACTAAATCATAAGTTGGATTTAGATGATGATACGTTGAATTGCTTAATGCATAAATCGGCTGTGGAATAAGTATTTTTTGACGAATTGTCTGACGAAGGAATATTTAGAATGTTCAGAATGCACCGAATTTACAATTAATTGATATATCAGGTTGTGATAAAATAACAAATAGGATTTTAGTCTCCACAAATTTTTATATAAATGATAGTACTTATGAAGAAGACAACATTCAAGAAAACATTCAACACCAGCTATTAGTGTAAGCTTTCTTTAAAATTTTATTTGTATAATTTGTTTTTGATTTATTCTTGTAGAGTTAAATTACTCTTTCTCTGTTAGTTAATTACTATAGTTTTGTTATATTAGTCTGTTATACAAGAGATTTCCAAGTGTGATATTTGATTGTCGTTAAATTCAGTGTTTTCAGTTTTCAGTTTTTGAGTTATCCGGCATGCATTTTAAATATACATTTTTAGAAAAGTTCAAATTATTATACATGGCGCTTCGAAACGAAGGACCGTTAGTTTTTTATAATAATTACCGAAATATTGCGGTAAATTTTATGAATATTTTCTGATAAACCAGTTTTGGTTTTTGCTATTTTTTTTATGATTTTGTATATTTTTGGCGCAGTTTAGACGTTGGTTGTCTTGGTTTGGTTTGGCAAAGATAATTTAATAATAAATTTTGGAAATGTTTTTGGGAAAACCAGTTTAGTTTTGTTTTTAAGAATTTGTTAAATATTATATAATGTACAATATTTGTACAATTTTAATTTTGTGATTTATTTTTTTTTGATAATGTGTAAATGTTTTACTCTAGGTAAATAAAAATTTTTCTAGACTGGTAGGCTTAAAAAGCAATCCATGGGGCTTCTTCCCTTAACGTTGATGACGTTCTTAGGTCGCCTATGGCCATAGGGGCTATGCGATCGACGGACATTGGTTTCTTCTCTTCATTCAGCGAGGAAGTTCTCAGGGACGAGGAGTGGTGCTGCTGTGTTTGTACTCCGGTGCAAACTAGTGGTACCATTCTTTGCTCAGAGGCTTCTTCGGTGTAATGAAGGGAAGAACCAATTAATATTTTTTTTCAGGATCAGAGGCTTAACCTCGCACAATTTCAAAACTTTAACCATTTTTATATTTAAATTTGCAATAGAACAATGTCTATGGAGTTTAAGACGACTTGAAGTCTGGCGCTCGGGAGCCTTTTCCAAGAAATCGTCATTAGTTCTATTAATTTATTTTTAGTTTAGTTTTAGGGTAAGGAATCACAACTGGGTCAGTAGAAATGGACTTAAGGTCTAATCGTGACAGTTGTGATTGCCTTTGTTAGTTTAAGCTAGGGAGAAACCGTTCTGTAGAATCTGGTCGTTAGGGGCTTATCTAGTCGGTTCTCACATGCATTCTTGGGGAGTGCTCGCGAGCGTGAGCATTAAAGTATATAATTAGATAACATTGGACATTTGTATCATATTTTGGTTGTTTTTTTTGTCAAAAAACAAGTCTTGACTTGGAAATCTCTTATCATTTTGAAAAATAAGTAAATAAACAATTTTTCGTAAATAAAATAAATAATTTTTGAAAATATAAATAAATAAAAATTTTTAAATAGAATATATTTTTTTTGACATATAAATTAAACAAAAATTTCTTTGTTAAATTTTAAAAAATAAAAATTTTTTTTGAAGATTTAACTAAACCAATTTTTCCAAATAGAATAAGTAACTAAATGAATAAATAAATATTTTTTCAAAAATAGGACTTAACACCTAATAAATAATTAAATATTTTTATTTTTTCAATCTTAAATAAATAAATATTTTAACTAGAGCTGTTAGTCACATAAATAGTTATAGATAGATATATAATTTTTTTAGAATTTCAGCATACCTGGAATTAAATAAATTAAAACAAAAAATTATTATTAAATAATAAAAACAATTTTAGGAATAAAAACAATTTTAAATAATATTTAAATAAATAAAAATAAAAGTTATTGTATTATATAAAAATATAAATTTAGGTAAATAAGTATAAAAATAATTTAAATAATTTTGATATATGTATAGCCATATTTTTTTGTACATCAAATTTTCTGTTTCTGTTTCTTTTTAATGTGAATCCTCTTGTATCGTCATTCAATGATAAACATTTTATAGTTAAAACAATTATTGTAGGAAGTCGCGATTGGCGATTTTCATAGTCCTTTCTTCTAGGATAAACAACGGATAATAATGTAGCCTCCATCTTTATCCTAGTTTCCCCTAGTTTTGTAACGGCGGACATTTCAATTTTTTACTCTAAAAATGATAATTTTCGAATTCAATTATAATTTCATTATTTTTCTTAAAAGTCGCTACATTTTTGTACGCTACTGTTGAGGTTTCGTTGCGTCACTCAATTTCAACAATAAACACGTTTATTATTTTATGGAAAGGGAAACAGAAGAACTGAAATATGATATAAAAATACGAATTTTGCGAAGACAATTGATCAGTATTATTTTAAACTTTAAAAGTTATTGTCATGCATGAAAGAAAAAGAAAAATTAAAATAATTAAAATAAATATTAAATGTAAATTTTTTTTATTGAAAAGTTTTTATAAAAGAAAAAAATGTAAATGTGTATTTTATATAGAAAAATTAAAATTAAGAAAAAAATAATGTTGTCTGTATGTTTTTTGTTTTTTTTATTTGTACATGTAGTGTTAGTATGCATGTTGGTAGAGCAGCTACCACTAATAAAATGTCGGATGTCAAACTAAATCATAAGTTGGATTTAGATAATGATACGTTGAATTGCTTAATGCATAAATCGGATGTGGAAGAAGTATTTTTGGATGGATGTTCAGAATTGTCTGACGAAGGAATATTTAGAATGTTCAGAATGCACCGAATTTACAATTAATTGATATATCAGGTTGTGATAAAATAACAAATAGGATTTTAGTCTCCACAAATTTTTATATAAATGATAGTACTTATGAAGAAGACAACATTCAAGAAAACATTCAACACCAGCTATTAATGTAAGCTTTCTTTAAAATTTTATTTGTATAATTTATTTTTGATTTATTCTTGTAGAGTTAAATTACTCTTTCTCTGTTAGCTAATTACTATAGTTTTGTTATATTAGTCTGTTATACAAGAGATTTCCAAGTGTGATATTTGTTTGTCGTTAAATTCAGTGTTTTCAGTTTTTAGTTTTTGAGTTTTCCGGCATGAATTATAAATATAAATTTTTAGAAAAGTTCAAATTATTATAGCGGAATATTCGAATTGCTCTCTAAGAAACCCGTCAGCTTTTACTTACATTCAATGAAATACATTCAATTACATTCAAGTTCAGACTTTGTATCATTTTAGAAACAACATTAATTTTGGAGAGAAGATCGTTTCACAAAATTAAACTGCAAAGATATTTAAAGCAGCATTATCTTCGCTAAACATTTTGCTCCAAATTGTGTTATAGTTTTGCGTGTCTGGTCTAAAGGAATTTCAATTAAAGTGTTTTAAAATTCTACGGTTTAAAATCTAAGAGGTCTTACAGCTAATTTTCGGTTTTCCCAACAAGTTTCATTGCTTGTCTTAAACTAAGCTTTCCATTTACTGCCTAAAAAGATCAAAACGACACGATAAACGAATTTTGAAAAATATGCGTATATGTAGTTGAAAACGAAATGATTAATATTGACGCTGCATAATTTATAAAGAATGAATATATAATATATATAAAGAATTTTTTCCCTTCATACGTTATCAAATCTTTGGCTTCTTATGTATGTAATGAAGCTGTTGTTCAATCTTCGTGATTTAGAACCGCACTATTTTCCTACACGCATTAAATTTACATTAATAAAAACTTTCGTAGTTGTTTTCGCCCTTTCAAGCATATTTTCTTACGTTCATTTCGTAATCAATTTTTTTAAAAATCTTTTCTAATTTTGATATGAGTTAGTTGTGCAAACTCTTTAGTGGGTATAAAAATTAACGAAAGAAAATACCCAAGAACCAAACTTATCGTTTTGGTTATTGTTTGTACACGGCCGCTGTTATAATTTAAATAGATACCGGCAGGTGGTTTCTCCCTCTTAGTCTACGATTCTAAAATCACTTGAGCAGATGATAGCTGTCAGGCGGGGAAAAAGAAGAAAAACAGATGAAACAGCTGAAGCTACAAACTGTGGTAAAAAAACATACTAAAATCAAAGAAAAATAATAATATCTGTCGTAGTGCAATTAAATACAAAAAAAATGAAAATTGTTTTATTAAGTGAATTCAATAAATTGAATTTTAATTAGTTACGCTTTAACGCAATTAGAAAAATTAAACCTAAAAAAGAATTGTATGTGTTTGTGGTTGTCCTTGTTAAACATAGAAAATTTCGTAAGCACTAACTGTTAGTTATATCGTGTTAGCAAATTTACATTAATTTTAAGTTATTTCGAAAGTGTTAGTAAATCCAAATGTAATGGTATTCATGTATTTAGTAACTTAAAATCTAATACAAATTATTTACTTAATAATAGAAAAATAAAATTCATTATTACTCATTCGTTGAGAGATGAGAAAATTGATATAAAACAATATAATTATGCGTAACGTAGTAATAGAAAAACAGGAATGATGAGAGCATGATCTCCCATCGTATTAATTAGTTTTTTTCTGTGTGAACAATTAGATTATGCTTAATTCTGTATATAGATAATTCCACTGAATAACTCAGTCTGTAAATAAAAGTAGTGTTAGTAAATCAAATGACCAATTCTGGTAGTGTTTATTTCTTCGAACATTAGTGAATTTTGATGATATTATAACAATTGATACCATATAAATCTGGCGATCGTGAACTTTCAACGCTTCGTAGCCCGTTAGATGTTGTGGTGGCTAATTAAAATCTGATACTGGGGAATTTCAAGTCCGCCAAACAAAAAATTAAATTTACGGTTATTTCCTGGTATGTTGAAACCGGTTGACCAATTATTATAATCAACATTATTTGTGATGACCTTGCTTTCACGGGAGTTGCTCGTTTCACATTTTCAATTTATACGAGCCGAACGCGAATCTGTTGTTGCTAACGGACCTTTACCACGAAATATATAATACAATTAACACCAACCTAATAATTTTCTTGGAATCGATCTGGAATTCTGGAAGAGTCTAGTTTAACAATAATACACCTACTTCTGAGCGTTTACGTGACGTTGCGGGAATCCACCGGGCTGGTAGGATCACCGTGACCTGTCGTAGTCCTCTATATTGACTACATTGATATACCGGTTAACTACATCAATCTCGTCCATCAACATCGTTAAATTTGGCTGTAAAGCATAAGCCCAATAGCGATCAATACTAGTCGACTGTGAGTACCAATACCGTGGGGCGGCGGTAAATACTGGTGGGGATATTTTCATCTTCCATGGATCGATGCACGTTATATAATTAAAAATAAAAAAAAAACAAAGGATTATTAATTGGGGTTCAAACAAGCGAGGAGTGGGATCTGGACTAACTATGGGGTGGGTCATATTTTTTTTATATGGGTATGTAGGAATGTATGAATGTGTGCATGTATGCCTGGTGTGCGTATGTGGATGTGAATGAAACTTAACTAAGCCATAGATAAATACGACACAGTTGCAACAAGTGTATACGAGTGTACTTGTCGCGAGTATAGATTTTTCTATTATAAATCGAATATATTTCTAGTAATGGGATTCTTTTTTGATGTCAGGAGTCATTTATCCATGACTGATATTACCGAACTATTATTTGATAACGAATTAATGTCTAACCTGAAATTCGAAATATAATATAAAATCATCCACGCTCGTTGATTCGAGTGAACAAAACGTAGGTCAGTTTTCGTACTAAGTTAAATGGAAATTATAGTGAAAAGCAAATTATCTTTATTCGCTATGTGGGATATGAAGATTTGGTTTTTTTGGGTTATTTGTTTTTGGATTTAATTATTGGGTTTTGGTTTAGCTTATGTGAAAACTGATGAAAAAAGGTAATGAAGCTTATTAGGCTTTGAAAATATTAAATATGACCTTTCGAAAGCGCTAAGGATCTTAAACATCCTAGGGATACCTTTAATGATAATCCTACTCATTGGGCTACCCAATAGGACTCGATAAAACCAAAATATTTACGATTTACTGTAGTGTAAAATTCTGATTTTTCATCTTTCTTTATTTTTTCCTTCCTCAACGCCATTCTTATGACTTAATTATTTCTGGATGTGTGCCTATGAGCATATGAATGTAGTAGGTGATGAGTGGGGTGGTGTGAATGTGCGTATGGGCATGGATGAGTGCATACGTGTGTGAGTATGTGTGTGTGTGTGAGTATATGTGTAGGTGTGAGTATGTGTGTGTCTGAGTGTGCGTGTGAGTGTATTATAAATATGGAGACTGGACGTGGTGATCGCTGTTTGTTCATATACGGGGGTCGCCAGAGTCTACTCAGTTCACTTTTTTTCTTTCATTATCCGCTTATGTTATCATGTGATACGCGTACGATTGTTTATTTGTGCTGGAGTAGCAGGATTTCTTACTCGTCCCCACAGATTGCAGCTAGTTTGGGACTATAACTAAATCTCGCTAGGTCGCGCTAGGTACCTGCTATACCACTTCGTTGTTAATCACCGAAGCAGCGCTTCATTACATGTATTCGACGAACTCTTCATTTCAGTAAGCTCATATTAATAAATAATGTGTTCATGAAATAAAATCTATGAAATGTTTACGAATTTTGCCTTAAAATTTATTAAAAACCAAAACGAAAAAGTAATCGAATTTAAAACAAAAGTCAATTTTGGCACATTTTGTGTTGGCGCCGAGTGCGGTCGTTCCATTGCACCCATGGTTCCTCCGGCCCTGTTCCCATTATTTGTTTGCCAAGCGAATTCGGAATCAAAGTTTATTAAAATGTAATTCTTTTGATACATCTTAACTTTTATTTTTGATACCTTACAATTCAGTGAACGTGCTCCTCGTCCTGTCCTGTTGGCTCTTTGCATTATCGTAGCACGTTCATAGAAAAAAAAATTTTGAAATCAATAGTTTTCTAGTTTTTGACAACCGTAAAGGACAGCAACCGGCCGCATTGAAACAGTCATTGTTTGCTTATTTAGACTTGTTTTAACCGTTGCAAAATATAAAACAAGTAAGGGTTGAAAATTTTGTTGTACATTTAGGATTCAATCAATGATTCCTTTGCACAAACCAAAATCGGATGTTTTGGAAGAAAACCGAATTGAGTTTTTTATGGCTATCAAGGAAATTTCCAACTTTGAATACAAAAACGAGATAATTAAATATCTATGGCTAGCTGAAAAATTGAAGTATCATTTAAATGTTAAGAGGATTTTAAGTTAAAAAAAAAATAAAAATAGGGTGATTAATACAAAAAGATAAAGAAACATATCTTAGAAGTAATTCACAAATATCAATACCCGCAATTAAACAATTCTTCACTGACAATCAATTATTTCATTTTATCCATTAAATCGACTATAAACTTCCTTTAAAATAAAAAAAAAATACTTAGGGCGTCTGCTAGTCTACCAGTTAACACAAAAAAAATCGAATTCGAATTGAAAATGGATGGAAACTATTTTTTTTTATTATTATTTTTATGGTTAAACTTGAATTTATTTATTTCTGTGTGGTAATTTGTTTAATTTTTTTTTAAATATATATATATAAAATTAAAATTGATTGAAAGGAAATTGAAAAAAGAAATGTTTTAACTAAAAAATCAGTTTCAGTGAGGTAAATAAATTATATGTGGGATAGTTTTAGAGATCACATGCATGATTTTCGATTGTTTATATATAAATTATAAATACTCATTTTTATGGTCGTTTATTGAAAATAAGTAAACAATCATTTCCGATTGATTCATACATACACATTTGTATTTTTCAGTAAAATCGTCGTAGCTTTGATATGAAGCCACAAGAATGAAGAAACCATCCATATTTATTATACCATTATGAAGTGGAATTTCAATGTTGTGAATATTAACTTGAAAAAATTCTTTACTATAGACAATAAATTTTTGCTTCTCAATCAACATTTTAAAAATATTTTATGAATTAAATGGAATTGCTGTATCATCTTAGATCATTCAAGTCGATGTTTTTATTCTTAAACTTTTTTCTTCAATGAATCTTAAAGAATTTTAAAATCATATTTCTTTGAAACTGGCTTAAAAAATATTATTCGAAGTAGTTGTAATGTTAGGGGTATCGAGCAATAGTTTGATTATGTGGAGTAATGATCGTCACAGGTATGAACTATCAAATTAAATCGTCGTTCTTCTAGACAAAAAATTTTAGGCTAAAATTTGTTAAGAATTTAATCAACTGCAAGGAATTGTTTACTAATAAAGTAAAAGTGAAAAAAATCTTATCAATAAAATCTACAAAAGCAGTTTATTGTGTAGGTGTTTAATGATATATTTTATTCTCGAGCAAAAGTTTACAATGCGAGAGAGGCACTAGCACTCATAGTGCAGTTGCGGAAAAATAAAATTATCAAACACGAAACTTATACTAGATTTCGTCCTTCCAACAGAGTAACATAATATATTAATATGCATTAAATTGTTTTAAAATTTAATATAAACAAATTAAAGAATAGAACGAACAGGAGAACAGACAATGCTTTCTGGTTCAATTAATTTAACTTCATCAAATAAATTTCTTTTATTTTCGATTGTTTGGAAATTAAAATTAAATAACGTCCAGGAAAAGATATTAAATTCAGCTAGGCTTTTATTCAAGAGATAAAAATTAACGTACGCATTAAATTGAATTTATTAATTTTTATATAATTTTAAATATGAGCAAAAATCTTTGTGTTTATTTTTTATAAAATACAATAAAATTGTACAAGTAAATGCTATGATACAATCATGCATTTTAGTTTCAATTTTAAAGTAAATAAAGTTGTACTTTAAAATAAGCGAGCAGAAATAGTATTTCATTGTGTAAGTGTTTAATGATATATTATTTTTAGCAAAAGTTTGCAAAATGTTGGGGGAATAAAATTCAACGAACCCAATACAACGTTTTATCCTACCGACAGAGTCAAGTCTCAAGGCCCTCCAATAAAAAAAACCGACAGAGTATCATGTATATTCAATATTCATTGCAAAAATATAAAATGAATAGAACAGAGAACAATTAATTTAAATTTATTTTTTTTACCAATAATTCCAAACAATCACTAAATTTTATTAAATTTCAGAACCTATTTGAATGTTTGGTATTTTGAAAATTAAATGACCTACAATGAAAGACACCAAACTTTATGCTAATGGGAAACCAAAAAACAATCATATATAAAACTAGTTCTTTTGCTTTTTCTTATTCGAGAGCGGAACATGCGCATTATTTTGAATTTATTGTTTGTTATATAACTTTGCTTAAGAGGAAAAAGTATTTGTTGAATTTTTTTAAAAAAAGAAACAAATCGTCATAAAATACAATCAAAAAAAATTTATTTAAGAGTTCAATACAATCAAATAAAATTTGGTTCGGTTGATTCGCGCAACAGAATAAAATTAACAGCCGTATATTTGATTCTATTAAGACTAATAACGCACACTGTTATGAAGCGCTGCTTCGTTGAATAACCAACGAAGTGGCATAGCAGGCCGCGTACCTAGCGAGATTTATTTAGAGCCCCAAACTAGCTGCAATCTGTGGGAACGAGTAAGAAATCCTGCTGCTCCAGCACAAATAAACGATAGTATGCGTATCTCATGATAAGACCGGATTAAGTGAAAAACAAATAAGTGAGAAGGATAGACCCTGGCGACCCCTATACGTGAAAGAACCACGATCACCACGTCCAACCCCATACTTCAACACACAACTATACACTCTCGCACCTTATATACTCATACACTCGCACCCCTCATACACATGCACACACACCCACACGATCAGTATTTCCTAATACACAACTAGCGTTTATTCGTATAAATGCGTACCTTTTCATCAACAGTCTGATTACTTCCATCCCTAAGGCCATAGATGTTACGAATACGAGATTATAAACAACTAATTGATTTGTTGTTGTGTAACCCACAAATATAAAGTAGTTTATGTAAATAGAGAAGAAAATAGAATTTAAAATTTTATTTGTAGAAGTAGGTTCGTACAATTTAGCCCAAAACAAAAACGAGCCGGTTGGACCAGTAATGTCAATGCTAACGACGGGAACCATATCTTGAAAGCTATTGCGAGTTTTTAAAATTTATTGGCCCGCTTATGAAAGTGAAAATTTAACTCTCCCTGTTCGGATAAATTATAGCAAATCGTATACGAAACTAAAGATATTGTAAAGACAATAAGCATATTATAGATTTTCTTATATGTTTCACTTCTCGCATATCCGTCAACGTGGAATTCCTTTCGATGTATTGACGGTCGACCAATTTACGTTCAACAACCAATTTCTTTAATTTATCCTGTTTGTTATTCTTGATTTCAATTTTCACTATTAATCGCCTTATAATTCGCATCGGATAACATTAATTTTTCTAAGTCCGTCGTTTCGGTTCATCACATAATTTTCGACTATGCGTTCTTGTTGTTTTTTTTTCATATAGTCTTGCTAATAAATTATTGACACTTTGTATTTTTATAGTAGCTGCCTTCTTTTCCGATAAACTTTCATTATCATTATTTGAGCTATCAGGAACCTTGTAACCATTAGCCACCAATTTTAATTTTCTTGTTCGTCATATTTTTCAACAATAAATTACTACTAACAAATGACTAAATCACCTGAAATAATGCACTAATTAAAATTTAAAAAGGAGAAAACAAAACATAAAAATATTATGGATCTATTCCTACAACGCCAATTCGCAACTGCTGATTTATTTACAAAAAGAAGCAAAAATGGAGGCGTTAATTACATGTTCACTCACCCCCACATACACACCCCCATGTACATAAACCCACGCATATTCACCCACGCACACATTCATACTTACATACTTACTTATTTATATATACAAGGTTACTCACCCCATGGTTAGTCCAGATCCCGCTTCTTCAATCCGGCTAGGCCTTAGCCAGTCATCCTTGGTTTTTTGAGTTGCATCAACCAAATGGTGTAGGTGGTGTCCAAATTTGCACTCGCGATCGTTGAACGGAATTCCCAAAATTATAAGGAATCGTTAAGCGGCAATCATCAATATTTAGCAATAAGAGAAAGATTGTGCAATAATAAACAACACTGCTATAATTGATGCGTCCACAGAAAGAGATATCGTTGAACAATAATCACAAAATATAATGATCCGTTGCGTCAGAATCAAAACATTAGTGTGCCACCATCAACAGTAAGGAGCACACGGAGTTGATAAGAAAATTGGGTGTGTTCGATGCGGTCAGCAAACAGAGAGTTATGGTATTTATAAATGTTCCTAACAAATACCGCCTGTACATCACATGACTATAACATGACATTAAATTGTTAATTTCTATTTCGGCTTGAGTCATTAAACTTGGAAATGAATTTTTCCACGGCTTTGTTGATTTAATACCTCCCCTTTAGTTTTCATATAGCAGACAAATAGTAATAATTTTTTTTTCTTTTTACAACAATTATATGGTACCACTGTACTATTAATTTTTCCAAGTTAAAATCAAAGAATTGCTTGAATCATCCTGCCAAAAATGGTTGGTTGCAAAAAATTCACATATCCATCTGGGATTGTTCTATTAAACATACATTCAATTTCGGTACAGAACTTTGGCTTAGTAACCTTGTAAAATTGAATTTTTCTTGGTTCCTTTTTTTTTTATTTAATACAAAAGAATTTCATGCTATGCATATATATATATATATGCCTTAGCAGCACTATAAAATTTAAAAATTCGATGGATTTTACCGCTGGTACTTGGCGAAACATGATGAATAATTGTAAATAAAATTTCTTGTTTTAGTATTTCGCAATTGAGTTTTATTATTTATAAATTAGCTAATTTTACTATATTTAATTTATGTGCTCGATCCGATTTCGATTGTTACATCATCCTCAGGAGCTTACAAAAAACGGTTTTTTGTAAGCTCCTGAGGATGATGTAACAATCGAAATCGGATGGAGCACATAAATTAAATATAGTAAAATTAGTTAATTTATAAATAATAAAACTCAATTGCAAAATACTAAAACAAGAAATTTTATTTACAATTACTATAAAATTTACTAAATGCGAATTTAATGTTATTTATATATAGATTGCTTTAGTAACACTATAAAATTTACTAAATATGAATTTTAATTTTATATATATAGTTTGCATTAGTAACATTATAAAATTTACTTAATATGAATTTTATTTTTACATACATATGTTTGGCTATTAAAATTGTAAAATTGGATTTGTTTTCTCTTCTAAATTTAACAAACATGACTGGCACTTAACACAAACAATGAATGATACGAGCGCCATTTTAATATTCTTTGCACCAGTTTATTTATGCAATTCACAACGAGGAAAATATTTGAAAATAACTTACGGGTCTAGGAAATCAATTATCCATCCCCGAAGTACTTATGTCCTTCAATCTAGAAGATTCGATCTCCTTCCAACATTCCAATTCCTAATCCCCTTTTTATTTATCAGACGTTTCACCAGCGATCCATCATTCACCTCCATCAGCAAACGTCAACAAAAAAAAAAACAAAATCCAAAAATGATTCTGAGAAGAATAGCGACTAAGAGAGCCAGATAAGATCTATCGCTCTTATTTATAGTAAAATTTATGGCCGTTTGTAAACAATAACAAAACGATAAGTTTGTTTCTTGGGAATTGTTTCGTTAATTATGGTACCCACTAAGGAGTTTGCACATCTATTTCGGAACAAACTAGAGAAAAAAAAATATTGCAAGAGATGATTATGAACTGAATGAAAAAAAAAATTGTGTGTGAAAAGGGTAAAAAAATAACTACAAAAGTTCTTGATATTATAAATTTAGGGCGTGTGAGAACGCAGTGCGACTCTAATTTACGGAGCTTCGTAACAACACAAAATGTTTGTAAAAAAATAGAAATAAATCTCTATTTATGGTCTAAAGGATAAAATATATTTATTTATCTCATGCAGTCATTCACAAAAAATATGCATTTCCATGCTCTTTTATAGTAACAATAAATAATGTTTATCCACACATGATTTCAAGACGTTTAGAAAAACAAAAAAGACAATATCGAAGAGGTTTAGAGCACTAGAAAAAAGCATCGAAATAGTATTTTGTGAAGAATAGAATAATGAAGTTAGGCACATCCAAAACACATCCAGAAAACTAGGCACATCCTTAAGCACTAGTAACACACAATAGTTACTACGGTTGAATCATTTTTTATAATTTTCAATTTGAAGTTTAATTACTATTACAAAGTCAACCTAATGCTTTTGATGTTGTTCTCTTTTGGTTTAAAAGTTTTAACAACATTTGTTGCTATCCTGAACTTTTTTGATATTATTCTCTTGGATGCTAACAAATTTGTAATCATGTGTGAGTTAGGCAATATTTATTGGTGCAAAAACAAACTTTTCTTTCCTCCAACTGCGAACAAAAAATTACTGTTTTCGCTATTGTATTTTGTACAAAAAAATGTTATTTGTGTATTGCATTGGATTGACATGGTAATAGTCCCAAAAATAATTAGTTTTTTATTCGCCTACATAGTAAAGTGTTACTTTATTACTGTGATTTGCGGCCCTAAAGTTTCTTTTCAGCAATATATTTTGTTGTCATAGTTACGTCCAAAAAAGTAAAAAACATTTGTATTTGTTCAAATTCTATAAAAAATAGAAATCTTTATCAAAGCAACCTTTAAATTCAAAATTTCATAATCCAATCAGAACTATTCTTACTATTTGTTGTCATAGTTATACAATTATTAATTATTTTGAAAAAATAAAAAATATTTTGTCAAAGGTTACTTGTTCAACATATTTTTTTTTTCAAAATTTTTGCAAATTTATAACTTTGAATTAGAATAAACAATTTTTTTTAAATATTTTGTTTGCGGCGAATAAAAAATAGTATATGAGGGACGCAGGGAGGTAAGCTATTTTGGACTTAATGTGGGTGCCACTCCACATACGTCCAAAATCTTTAGTTTTACTTCCGTGCATCATTATGTACTATTTTCGCACCGCACAGAATAGTTATTTGTTTCACTAGGACAAAAAATGAAGGATTTTGGGAAGAGTGAAAAGGTTTCGATGCGACCTCCTGATTCTAAAAAAGCAAAAAAAAATGTATGTCTGTCCGTATGCCGGCCGTCATTACCTACGCTGCAGGGAAAACCGCAAAACTTTTCTTTCTAAAAATAGGTATACTCAAGAGACAGGTCCGAAAGGACGCTGTGTTCGATAACTGTACCGGAAGTGTGTCAAAAAAATCATTATGTGTGTCAAAAATAGCAAATTTTCATATTTTTCTTAAAAAACGTTCTTTTTAAGTGATTACGAGTAGGAACATTAAATTTGGAGAAATCTTGATGGTAGGGATTGGTATGTGAGATCAAAAACTATAGATTATTGCATTATAAGTTTGTCAAACAAATGTTGTCAAGTGTGTCAAAAAATGATTTCATTTATTTTTTGGCCAATTTTTTGGAAAAAAAATGTAGCTGTTTTTATGACGTAAATGTAATTGAAAATGAAATTGAACATGGAAATTTTTGAATTTGTTATAGTTTTTGAAATATTTTAGGAATTTTGAAAAAGTTTGTATTTTTGATTTTGTAATAATTTTTGCAATATTTTTAGAATTCGGAAAAAGTTTTAATTTTTGATTTTGTAAGAATTTTTGGAATATTTATAGAATGTTGAAAAATTTTTAATTTTTGATTTTATTATAATTTTTGGAATTTTGAAAAAATTTTTAAATTTTTGATTTTGTAATAATTTTTGCAATATTTTTAGAATTTTGGAAAAAGTTTGAATTTTTAAGAATTTTTAGATTATTATTGGAATTTAGAAAAAGTTTAAATATTTGATTTCATTCTAATTTTTGGAATATTTTTGGAATTATGAAAAAAGTTTGATTTTATTTAATTGAACAATATTTTTGGAATTTTGATTATAATTTTCCGACAACGTATTGATGTTTCGTGTTTGTTTTGTAATTAATTTCTAAACAGAGATAAAAAATACTTGTACTTTAACAAAGAGTTATGTTTGATGTACATCGCTGCCCAAAACTAAAAACCATGTCCTCATAAAAGTTTTTTGCCGAAAACTATATCAAAATCCTTAACCCAGACCGAAGTCTTGATATCTCAGAGCTGTGAGATTTCAGCCCCTCCATATTTTCCTATTCAAACTTTGATTTTTATTTTGCATAGAATAGAAATATAGATTTGTTTATTTTTTGTCCTAGAACCAAAAATGATAGTTTTTGGGACTGCTACCATGACAACTAGATGCAATACACAAATGACATATTTTTTGTAAAATTAGTTTCAGATATAAATTAAATATAATACAAATGTTGAATATTTTAAAATTTTATTAAATAGTAGATTAAATAATGGTTGGAGAAAAAATTTAATGTACTCGGACTAATAATGGATTTTGGAACTTGTAAAATAACGGTACTCCACTAACACGTCGCATTGCAACATTCTTGCTCGTTCCAAAATCCATCATTTTTTGTCCTAGTGAAACAAATGACTATATAATTATGATTAATTAGACTCTGTGATAGCACTGAAACAAAAATTAAAAAAATAAGATATGTGTTAACCATGGCAACAAACAATCTTCATATAACAAATAAGGTTGCTTTGATTTTTGAAATATAATATTAAAATGAATACTACTATGTAGTAGGTATGTAATATATCTCACTATAACTCATATGTCAGAGGGCTTTAAAGTACGCAGGGCTGTCACACCCGCAGATCTCTCCCCTCAATACATTTTAGCAAAACCATTGTGAAAACTTCTTGCAGCCGTATTAATTCAATTAGTAATGTATTCAAAACTCTGCAGGGCTATGAAACATAAAACCAGCCGAAAAACGACATCACATCTATCACCACCTAAATTAACAACCAACCCTATAATACAACCACAATGAGTTGACTTTTTTTTTTAGATTTTTGTCAAAAGTTTTTTTAATTCTATATTCAATTCAATTTCAAAAATTATAATTTATTTTATAAATATGAAATTAATTCAAATTGAAACTTTATTTTAAATTTTTCACAATATCACGTAGGTACTTCAACAAAGAAAGAATCTTAAAAGAAGAACAAAAAATTGTTGAATTGAAATTTGTAGACATTCAGGCATCATCATCATTCTTGAAAAGATCATTTTTTTTATTATTATTTAAAAGAATTTTTAAAACAAATATTTTATTAGATATATTTGTGTTTACACCTAACAAATTCAAACTATAATAATATTTTATTTATTTATTTGATGTGAAATCATATTACAAGCCCACTCGTGTTTCAAAAACTGAAAATGGTAAATAAAAAAAGATCCCTAATTGTTTCCAATTCATTATGGTTTGGTAATTTACTATGGTCAGTAAAAAGTTGAATGGGTAGAGGAAGAGACCAATAAATTAATAAAAAAATAAGTTTGTATTGAGATGAACGGAGAACAAGTTTTTGTTCAACACGTGTTAGGTTTGATGTCCGTTTTATGGAACGGAAAGAGTAATACGAGAAATGTTTTCACTTTTGAAATGAAAATAGCTTATAAATGCAAAATGAGATGTTTTAGTTATTTATAATAGTTTTTGGATAAGTTGTAACATATGGCGAGTTTGTAAAAATAATACCTAAATATGGATACAAAAGGATATTATCAAAAGTTTTACTATATAATTTAACCTGAGGAATACTCGAATGCTCCTTATAACGTCTAACACATTATCAAAAAACTTAAATTTATATCTTAAACGAACATATTCCAATTACATAATATAAACAAACAGAATCTACAACTTCACCAAATAACTTCCGTATACGATTAAAATTGATTGATATATTGTTCTATATCTCAGTAACTGCTAACATGTTAAATCACTAAATCCATTAATTCACAGTATCCAGCATTTTAAATCTTTAGGTTCGTTATGCATTTTGATTAGTAAATAATTTCTTATAAACAAAATGATGACATCAATAGGATGTTTACAAGATTTTCATCCAAAACATTTAAGAAAATACAATTTTATGATTTTGTAATAAATGGGAAGAAAATGAAGAGATCAAATGATCATCAAATGAATACAGATATCTATACCTACCAATATTACAAATTGTAGTTTATTTTTATACTTATGAATGTCATGTCATAAAAATCGGGCGAGTACATATAAAATAATTTGAACATCCACTATAAGTTCGATTATCAAACTATTTAGATTTTAGATCAGTCATACAAAATGCATTGACCAGATACTAATCACACTGGGTTAATAAATCCTAAAAATATAAAGAAATATAATATCTGCAACATGCATTCTATAATTGGTATTGAAGGACGCAATTGTTTTTAATTTTTTATTTGCGTGGAGGTTTTTTTAGTAAAAAAATGAAAATTTTCAAGGCAACATTTGGGAACCCGTATTTTCACTATTCTACGTTTTTACAGAGTGCAACCATTTCCCTTCTCACTGTACATACTACGCTATAACTACGGTAGCACCAACTATGGCACTATTCGTCATAAACTGAAACTATTTGTCTATTTTTGATCTGGTTTGTGCAGATATCCAGAAAAATGTATTAGAGAAAAAAAACATCGGTTATATTTATTGATCTTAAAAAGGCGTTTGATCTTTTGGATGATAGGTTGCTCATTGAAAAATTGAAAAGATATAACCTTAGTGGAGGCGCGCTAAACCAAAAGCAAGTGGTACAAATATTGGATTCAATGGCAGAGAAACGATTAACTGTGGTGTTCCACATGGCAGTATTCTTGGTTCTTTATTATATTCACAAGGAAAAAAATTTTCGAAGAAAAAGTAGCGTATGGTAATTTAATTTTTATTTGGTTAAATTACCGCGGTAATTTAACCAAATTTTAACTCAAAGTTTAACTTAGTCCGAACATCGGTTTCACTGCCATGCTACATCTCTTTCTCAACACACAACATATTTAAATTGGCATCCTGCTCCCTATTCTTTTAATATAAGATAGCGTTCTGATATCTGATGCCCAGATATGCATCTTCGTCTTTAAATATACAAGTTGTAGTATTACACAATGGCCTCTTTAGCAGTTGCTTCAGTCCAGCAATGGTCGGTCTCTGTTTTGCAACAGCTGATCCAACTCACTTGGCTTAAGCATTGTTTAAAACACTGCAATATATGATCTAAAATAACCCCAAAATATGGTGTAGGCTCGATAGTATGGTATATGATTTTCCACGCGGATCTCTACGTTTTCTATCACATTGCAACTGACTCCTTATCATCACTTATCATCACAATCAAATTTCAACTCGACTAACTATTTAGTCTTACATTGTAAAACGACAAACCAATGGTAAAAATCGCTTGATTATACAGCAACGAACACAGAGTTCAACTTTTTACGCTTATTCATTGAAGGTACCATCGTACATGATTTGCCACAACAATGGAGTTTCCTGCAGGCAGCTAACCCCCCACAGTAGTTGGATACGACGATGGTTTCTCTATATTCTCCGAATATCTCTATTGTTCCATGACTAGTAACGATAAACCTCCATGTTGGGGAAAGATTCCAGACACTATTATGTTCATAACAGTGTTAAGAGCAGGACTTTTTACCAAAAGTAATTATATAAAAATAAAGTATAAACTGCAACCAGGTTTTTATCAGACGAGTAACGGTTGCAAAATCTCTTATTAATAAAATTCAAAATAATATTAAATCATCACAAATGAACAATAGAAATAAAAACATAAATTATCGTTGAGGATTTTTGAGATCAATTAAACTCAAGTAAGTAAATAAGTAATTGGAATTTTTTCAATTCAAACGTATGGTTGGAACTTGGAAGTTTACACTACTCGTTTTTCGTGTTTCGGATGAATTTGAACCTTCCTCGTCAGTGCCTGGTTCGAATACTTAGGCAGACACGCTGTCGATTACGCCTTTGAGGCGATGACAATTTCAAAGTAGAAATGATGAAGAAGTTGAAAACAATTGGAACCAATCAATAATGACAAAACAATCGTGACTTAGGATGTTAATAAGAATAGAAATATTCCCCATTCTATTAATTCACTCAAAGTTTTGTCTAGAAATTCAATGCAAAAAAAATCCCATAAAAATCATATTTAAAACAATCAAAGCGAAAATTTATCTTTAAAGAATTATTAATGACAACAAACAAAAATTATATAAATAAAAATGACACGAAACCTATTTCCTATTTCCATAAACAGCTTCTCAAATTCTATTGTGAATTTCCAAAATAAGTCTTCTGGCAAAATGTGACGAGATGATCCGTTGATTTGAAATATTGTATCAGCCGCTCTCATCCAACCTTGTTCCGCGTAATGTTTCAATTATTTTTTACTTTAAATTTATCGATTTAGCACGTAAGCTTCTTTTGCCGTTTTCACTATTTATTATAATCGCCACATGCATCACATCTACTATCCACATAACATCAATTATATCACTTGATGAACGTTGAGAATTATAACTTTAATTACCGATGCAACTTGCAATATCCTAATAAAAACGAAAATTGATTTTCAGTTATTAATTCCACGTGAACCGAGTCCAAATTTTCCGTTCCGCAAAAAATGAATAAAGTAGTAACTCTTATTATCACCTTCACACAGACATAAATAAAAACATTATGTTTCAAAAAATTGCTTTGCGATAGTTAAAAATTAATCTGAATTCAATTTTGTTTTGTAACATCATGGAGGATATTGTAATGAAGCGCTGCTTTGTTGGAAATCAACGAAGTCGCATAGCAGGTCGCGTCCCTAGCGAGATTATATTTTTGCCCCTGATTAGCGGCAGCCTATGGGCTCCAGAGATGAAAACCTGCTACTCCAGCACAAATAACTGTAATGTACGCGTAACATGAGATAATAACGGATGTAAGAGAGAAATACAAGTGAACTAATCAGACTCTGGCGACCCCCTTATGCGAAGAACCACGATCACCACGTCCAACCCCACTACTCTACTACATTTACGCGCTTTCGCACTTCATGCACTCACGCACACATACACACACCCACACACCCCGATTCAATGAAATGCGATCGTACGACCGTAGGAAATCACGGTGGAGTACTTTTGTAATCAATGGTCCATTGTGGTACATGAGATTGGGATTTTCGTTTAGCATAATTGATCTTCAAATTCTGGAAATACAAGCTATTTGGAATTAATCTGATATCCTCCGGGGAAATTCAGCCATTGTTCAAATTTATTATTATTTATTTATTTATTATTGTTACAATAGTCATTGTTAAGGTAAATGTTATACTTGATTATTTGAGTTGTATCTTAATAACCGTACCCTGCTACTAATATTAACATTGTGTAATTAGTTATCCTGCATTATCATCAAATGTCTTACAGTGCAACGGGAACGTGACAATAATATTGATAGTTATTTATTTTTTTTTTTTTTTATAAAATGTGTTGTGTAGTAGGAATTACAATATATGTCACAATAACACATAAACCCCTTTTAAGACCAAGGTCCCACAACAACATACGTTCAAAGGTGTTGATGGACGTAAATCTTTCTTTTTTTGTTTATTTTATATTTTTTGTTAAAGAATGGATAACTAAACAAAAAATCCTATCACTGACAAAATATGACATAGGCCAATATTTTATGATAGAATAGAGAAAATAAAAGTAAATTAAAAAGCAAATAGCAAATTTTGACAAAAATTTGCTGAAACAAAACAAAAATGTAGTGGCCAATAATCCAGCCGGAAATCCAATGGCTGAAAACTTCGCCATTGTATTTACTAACAAAAAAAGTATTCATATAATAATTTTGACACATACTTATAAACGTAAAATGAGTTACAGCCTTATTTAAATTTATTTCATTTAATACTACTTTGGTTGGTTTTAGATTTAACGGAAGATCCTGTAATTGATGAGTTTGTAATACCTTACCACCTAAATCAACTTCCCATAATCTCATTCCAGGACGAGCGCAGTAGATTTTTGTTTTCTTTTTCTTTTTGAATATCACCATCGGATGGTGCTATAAAACACGCACCATATTCACCATCGCGAAGTTTGGTTCCAATCTGTTTAAATTCTTCTTTATCTGTATCACAAAGTACGCATTTAGTATTTGTAGACACTAACAGTAATCTATCAAATCCCTTAATTTGAAAAATGGGATTTTCTAATGTCAGTGTTGAATGTGTTGCAGTATGTAAAATGGTACGCCCCAAAAAAAAGATAAAACAATAACGGTACATTGCCTTTTTTTTATCACCATAAAATAAATGTTTATCATCATCGCTCCAATAAAAAAACAAGTTACAGTTGTATCATCATTTTGCGTAGTTATCATTTGTGGTCCTGATGAATTCAACGCATCAATCGGAACCACACATATAACCCCTTTTATGGTTGAGAATGATATACATTTTACATGCTGTGATATTGCAATTTGATTTATAAGACTCTATTTGGTTGGTATTAATTGTAAAAATTTACAAGGATCGCGTTCGAATAAATATACGCTACCCGATGAAGCACCAAATACGATGTATTTTTGTGATATATCATAACACGTATACTTTATAAAGTGGAAAATTTAGTTATTGTTTTTTTTGTTTTATAGAAATGTATCTTCCAACTTTGACATTTTAATATCGACTGATATAAGACCGCTTTGACCTTCGTCTACATTGCAATATAAATGAAGTACAACATTGACATTGCCTCACAAACATGCATCACATGAACCATCACACACACTCACACTCATATACACACGTATCCACACTCATTCATACATCTAATTTAAAATAAAAAATAAAATAACACTCACCCCATGGTTTAGCCAGATCCCATTCAGTACTCCTTAGACATCAGCCATTCATTCCTTCCAATGTAGTTTCCAGATTATAATTTGCAAGCCACCCAGACAAATGGTGAGATGCTTCTCCCACAAGAAACTCTTCTTTTCTCTCCCAAACTTCGTTACATCAGTAACGGGAATAAGCCAATCTGCTTTATCGGCTAATATATCTCGCAAACACAGATGAGGATTTCAATATCAAACAAAAAACATAACTTTTTCTTTTGACTGCTTAAGATTTATTTTACAAACTTCGGTTTAAAATTAATATGGTATAGTATTAACGATTCATTCTGGGATAGTTTTTTAGTTATCTCAAATTCGATTAATTAAGCTTAGTTAATGTTTTTTTCTTACTGTACTATCCTAAATTATAATAAAAATTCTAGGTACAGTTTTTTTAATGATTAAGACACCGAACAACAATTTTCCTATCTTTACAGATAACTTTGTGAAATATTCTTATGCGTAAGTTCTCCACTGAATAATATAACAGACCCAGTCTGAACTACGGCTGCTAGATAGCCTTAATTCATTTTATCAGAAGCATTCCCAGAGCTAATTTTACTTTCAATTCAGATTATAATTAAATGTAACCTTTTCTAATATGAGATAATACAGAGTTAATCAGAACTACGGATAGAAGTTATTATATGACCAATCAATCGTAAGTCACCAAACCTAAGCGATACTCCTAACCCTATTTAACATGGATTATTATACAGGTATTGTATTTTCGCCGTACTATGACCAAAAATATTCTATGAAGGCTGTAGTGGTAATTAAGTAATATAATGGCGTTATGGAAGTGTCCACGGAGCAAATTTGTCCATCTAGCATTTTAGAATAATTTAATTTCTCTTTAGTTACAGAGCTGCGTGCAAAAGAGTTTTCTGTAAGATTTTATGTTTAATTTAACTAACATATAACAGGAATGAGAAATGCAAGACCGGTTCGACTAGAATGTTAAGCATGTTAACCTCTATCAAAGTCACACATTATCTAGAACAATAACGGTTCACACAAGAAAATCACTAAACTATGAGTCACAACACTTTATCGGAATTCCAGTCGAAGATGTACCGAATTACTAGCACTACTCTTAACAAAATAAACTAATCACCAAAAAATAAATTAAATAAATTAAAAAGAAAACTGAGTTGACGTTACACTTGATTTATTTCATGCATGCAGAAATGTCAACCAGCAATCAGCTGTCTATCATCTACACAAAAGTCGACTAAAAGTCACAATAGACTAAGAGAGCGAGGCTAGTTGTCAACTATTATTTATATGCGGTCAATAACGAATCGATAAGGTAGTCTCTTGGGGAAATTTTTATTTTCGTTTTATCGTTAGTTATTATACCCATTAAGGAGTAGGACTGCTAGTTTGTAATAGAAATTGGAAAAGATTTAAAAAAAATGAAACATTGTTTACAAAACAAAGGAACGAATTGTATATGTAAATAGTGCGTTTACGGATTAATGATAATACACAACCGTTTTCTGACAATTTAACAGCGATTCACGATTACAAATTAAACATAGGAAATTACACTGGAAAAATATTACTCAACTATTTTTCTGATAATAAATTTTTGTGGCGGAAACTATAGTAAATGATGACCACGGACTGAGTATAAGACCATGTGTACGGGACAGAATGAAAAACGACCATGAAAATTTACGCGAATGCAAATTTGTTGCGTATGAGGAAATAGTGCAGGTCTAAATCAGGGAATTTATATAACTGCTTCATCGATCACCAGGCTACGACATAACAATATCAACCACGATATATGTTTTTCTCTTTCTTTTCATTAGATCTCGGTTTCACACTAAAATCGATGTTCAAAAAACAGAAGCCGATATGGTTTTATTATCTTGTTTTACACAAAACATATGCAGTCGAGGTCATTTGAAATGTATACTCGATCGTTAACATAAAAGCTAATTTAATTACATATTTGCAAAAATGTGTCGTTACAACAGATGAACTTACTGGCGCAAATGTTTGTGTCCTCTTAAACCTGCAGAGAAAACCATTCTTTACGTGTTACTGATTTGGTTGTACTCACTGAAATTCTTTAGGAGCTGATTTTTGCTCTAGGTACATCCTTATGTTTTAAAAAATAAAAATAAGGTAATGCATACCAATCAGAAACATAAACGTATTCAGTTCCTTTAAAATTAATTGAAAACATAATATTGTTGTAACATTTTCATAACATTGGTTAAGACATTTTATTGTTCAGTCAAACACTCACCTTTTCCTGTGCCAACCGATTTTCTTCCTTTTGGCCTTTTCTCGTCGCAAGGATCCTAACAAACTATTTATTTTCTTTTTTGTGTCATCTACTGTTATTTTTAATGTGTCTGCAATTTCGTGTCAGGTATCAAATTTTTTTAGTTTGTGGAAGTTGAACGTCTTGGGTCCCACAAGACCCGCCTATGCCCATACTCTTCAATTGAAGTTATAGTAATTTATCTATCAAGATTCATGACTAAGTACTATAAATTTACAAAAGTAAAAATTATTAACATTTAAAAAAAGAAATAAATAAAATAAAATATAACTCTTACTTAAGTGCCTACTTTTTTGACGTTCAAATTTTCGTTCTTTTTTTTTTCGCTCAAAAATATCACACAAAAACGTAACAAGAAGTACAGCGCGCACAACACAATTATTTATTGACTGTGTGTTGCAAATTTGCGCCGTACAGTAAATTTAACGCACACATAAATTTTTGTTACTACAAGTTGTTACTACAATAGAGTAACACAAATACATTTATACAGCTGTCAAAATTAATAAACAAAAAAGACACCATTTACTAAAATGTTATATTAATAAGAAGCATTAATTGTTTAAATAAAAGATTTGTTTAAATCGTGTTTTAAATTAAAAATTAATAAACAATTATTTAATTACAAAAACATTCAATCACAATTCAAAAACACAACTATGTATACACAATTAGATTAATTTTGTTCGTATTGTTTTTGTGAAAAAAATCACACTTTTTGCTCCGGACAAAAAGAAAACGACATAAATATGATGAATTCAATTGCTTCGACGACCTAGTAATATTTCTGACTGCAGAATTTGAAATTTTTTGTAATAAGCGATTCAAAAGTTGGGACTGTAACATAAATCCGGGTCAAAACTTATCTATTCCACAATTAAAAATATTTATATCTTATATTTATCTAAAAATGAATCCTAGCACTGGGATCTATATATCCCGTGAATTTAAACTCGCAACATTACAAGCAATAGAAATGAGTTGCTAATAAAATAGTGAATATATTTTATAATATGATCGGTCAATCTAACCAATCTCCTTTTGTAAATGTCGAAGTTGCTTGAACGCGAGGTTTTGTGATTTGACGGTGAAACGCCTTACCACTTTCGTTAATTAAGTCTAATTAAAAGGTGGTCTATTCACATTTTCTAAAACAAATTCCAAAATTAACTCTCCAAAAAATTAGTTTCAATATCAATCACTTTTTTTTACTCCTTCATATAGTTATTAGACACCCAATCACACTTGACAAGTATCTTCACAAATATTTTTTATGTCTTAAAAAATAAATCTATTTTATTTCTAATAAACAGAATAAATGACGAAATTCATTAAAAAAATTCATCTATTTTGAAGAGATGACATGACATGGCTTATTTTAAATTACAACAACAACCAATGAAATACTAGAAGAAATTTTTTTTTTTCGTAAAATTTAATGTGTTGTGGTTTGAAGGAAATCTTTTTTCTTGAGTTAAAAGAAAAATAATTTTTTTTTCTTTTAAAGATATTATATTTATGAAAAAAAAAATTCATTTCCTGTGTTTATCCTAACCAAACATTTATGAAAAAAAATTAAATTTTTTTTGGGTTAGGTATATAGTGGTTGAGTACCAGAATTTTTGGGATGGTGGTTAGTATTATTTTTATCAGTGGTTTCAGCATTAAAGGAGATTCAGTGAGAGGGACAAGTTGTTGTACAGTTAAAGCTTAAAATTTATTTTAAGGCAAAAATTTCACCAATCATTATAGTGTTCTAGAACATTTACCATTTAACAAACCATTTACCTTATCATGTCACAAAGGGCTTGAACAACATTTTCCGTCTTGACTCTTGTACTTTATTATAAATAACATTACAGAAAACAAATAAAACAATCATTATAAAAAAATGAAAGAACAGATTCGGTCGGTTCAGGGCGGCGTTAGAGGAACCCACATCTCCAGATACGAACATCAAGCCAACCGAACAAAGGAGGAGGCAAACTAGTTCATTTGTAACACTAAAATTATAGCGAGATAGTGAGAGATTTCACAGAAATATCTCTGGTGAATCAGATGTTTAAACGTAGATTTTAGTTTGGGTAGTTTGTGAAGACAACTATAAAGTCTAATAACTCGAGGTAGTCCACTATTTTTTATAAAGCAGCTACGTAGAGTATAGGAGAAGACAAAAAACACATTAACTCTGGAAAGAAAGAGTTGGTCTGTATTTGCATCACGGGCGACATGATAACACATTTTATATATAACTATGGCAAAGTGCGATTTTGTTTGCGCTAGTTCAACTCCATTTTCAAGTAAAAAGCATAGCTTCTAAGATAAGCATTCTAAGATTCTCACAGAAGGTTTGAAAAAACAAATATTCCTCAGTTCTTGCCTAATCTCTAACCAAGTCAACATCTTATATACGAGATACTTGTGGAAATAAAAATGAATTTAAATAAAATCAAAACTAAAACTGACCCTTAAAGGTGGCAGTGGTATTTAATTGTTAAGAGTAATGGGGACACAAGAGCATCGTGTGCAGGAGTGGATCTTCTCGTGAGACCGAAAAGCTTAAGGAGCTTACCGCAAAGTTTTTCGAAAAACAACGTAGCTTCAGTGGTATACACACCATACCAATATATAAATGTTGAGGGGAGAGGTTCTGAAGAACCACCGTTGCAACGTAAAGGCAAGCTAATAGGATGGGATGACATATGGAGGAAAGGGCTAAGTAGGACAACTATTAGATAGTATGTGTGATTCCTTTTTTTTATATATCGAATCATCACGTTTAGCATTGAATCCCATCCACTCGACTCAAGAGCTTTGAGTATCCCCAGATACCATATTGACCGTTTTCTTTAATTATACATTCCAATTGATTAATTAACGACAAAAAGCTAAGTCTTGTAACTGTGAAGTTTTTTTCATTTTACCGCTTCACAGACACCTCACCGCTTCACAGTTACAGAATTTAGCTGTTGGTCTGAAAACACACATTTTGAACATTTTATAGGAAAAGTGACCTCCGTCGAGAGGCGACCCTGGCATCCTTGACAAGGGTAGCGATTTGACAACTGAGCTAGAACGATGACAAAAAGTTTCTCCCTGAAATTTTGTCACTCCAGGAACCAAGAAAGATGGCTCTGGAGTAAAAGCGGGATTGTTCCGATTTAGTATTGAGAACAGATGAGGTATAGGGATAGTTTAGTAATTTTAGTTTAAGTTTTTACATGTGCAACTTTTAATTTTTATTTAAATGCAAATAATATGTTATATGATTTATTTTAGATTTTTGAGATCAATTAAACTCAAGTAAGTAAAGAAGTAATTGGAATAATATGTTATATGATGTTTTAATTGTAACTGTGTAACCGTTTTGAAAATGCTGCTACCGACCATAAATTATTATTATTATTAGTATCAAGCATTGATGTTGATAGATTAGTTATCGAAAGGCCGGTTTTGCAAAGTTCGAGTTGGGAAGACCAGCTTTAAACCACGATCTAAGCTATACTACTGAATTTGAAGGGTATACGCATGCATACTTGCCAGAATAAACGTGCATATCATATCCTAACCCTTTCAAGATTTCTGTCATTCGCCCGAGCATTGCTCGCTAGATAAAACTAGACGAAGATGAAGCATACAACTCTGAGGTGTACATATAGGAACGAAAAGTCTTGCAAGCTGGGGTGTGCTTATAAACCTTCTTCTGACATCAGGAAAGAATGAGAGATCAAAAGCAGGCACATCAGTCACAAAAAGTATCTACAATACTCGGTTTGGCTAAGGGTCGCTATGTTTACGCCACAGTAAGTGACGGTAATAGAAACAGAAAGAAGTAAGTTGTTGGGAAACTTAGACATTTACCTCCAATTGCATCACCGCCCCAGGAGACTAAAACAAGACAAGTAAAAGAGAGCGGCTCTTCTGGACAGCATTGTTGTCGAAATAGTTCCAGACTGCCTACAAAGAGGGTAAAAATAAATTGTACCGCAAATTAGAGTAATCTTTAAAATTAGTCTGACTCTGAGACATCTGGCAGGGTTCTAGAGATCAGCTGAGATATTAACCCACACGAAGTCTCATAGAACCAATAGCTTGACGTAATATAAATTATTCTTGTAAGATCGCCTGTGTAAAATATTCAAAACGCGTACAAAACTATAAGCGGTGCTGTTCAAGCTAAGGCTTGAGACGGTTTTATCTAATGGCGTGAATATTCAGATCATTGTATGATATCGTGTCACATTTAAACCCACAAAAATTAAACCATATAGACGTATTGTCTAAACAAACACAAACATTTTGGTTTTTTGGTCAGAATAGCCTAACTTTGTAAGTGAAAAAAAAATCCTGTCACGGTTTTTAAATTACAATACAAAAACTAAAAATATCCTTTCATACGCATCATCTAATTTAAACGAAACCATATTTAACAACGGCACAGAAAAAACATTTCAATATTTCAATCATCATCAATTAAGGGATGGAATAGAAAAAAAACTAATAATAATAAGGAAAATGAATAAGGGTTTCATTTCATTAAATTTTAATATACATAGAGTTACAGTTGTCATGTTGCACCTCCTTATTTTTACGGCACCCCATTATTTAATGATATACGGATGTCGACACCCACAAATTAATTCGTGTGTATTAAATAATGGAATTAATGTAGAAATATTAGATTGATATTTATGGTTTTAAAGATACTCAAATTTGAAAAAAAATGTCAGAATCTTTAAATCCTTATTTTGGTTATATTAATAATGATGACTTCCGTTTTCGGTAAACATATAATAAAAAAGACAACATTAAGAAAAACAAATAAGCAATATATTTCGGTTGCTAAAGACATGTTAAAAAAAAGTTCTAGTAGACAGAGTGTCTCCAAATGAAAATATATGTTTAAAAAAACTAGATAAAAAGAAAAGAAAAATACATTAATTTTATTTTACTCATGCGATAAATGGTTTTTCTGTAACTTTGAGACAAAGCGTTTCTATTGAATATATAGTTGAGGTTGGGTAGCGAAATCCGAAATTCGACGTCCATGCCGTGCTGCCTGGTTAATGCTGACAGAATTAGGTTGGTGTACCGGAGACAAGCAGGGTAAAAACTGCTTAGTCAATCATGGTACATCATGGCGAATTGGCGCCTTAAAACCAATGCGACTCAAGCGTCTGTTCTCCATGTTAGGGGCGGCTTGAAGCGGGCGTCTGTCTTGGATCAAGCGGCTCGCTATATAAACGTGTCAAAAGGTTGTTTCTGGTAACCTTAAGATGCAGAACGGACCCATTCACGACAATTTGGGTTGGGCCTAAGGTTAACACCCTAACCCCGGAAAAAAAATTATTTGTTAAATTTGGAAATCAGAAAAGAAAAACAGACCCGGACAAAAACAACAGAATTTTACCTGGACGTGAAAAAGGACCAGACTACCGAATCGGAACGTGGAACGTGCGCAGCCTGAGCGCTCCTGATGCTCTTATAAGTCTAGAAACAGAGGCTGAGAGGTATGGGATGGATATCATAGCTCTGCAAGAAATTAGACAGCCAATAATCGGAAAACAAGATTTGGATAGTCACTCTCTATACTGTAGTGGTCATCCTTCTCGAAGAGAATTTGGAACTGGCTTTCTTGTTGGTGCACGCATACAAGAAGCCGTGATGAAATTCATCCCGGTCAGTGAGAGGATTTGCTACCTACGTGTACGTGGTACATATAACAATATTTCTCTTATTGCCGTGCATGCACCTACTGAAGCTAAGACCGTCGACGAGAAGGATAATTTCTACATAGCGCTGGAAGAGGTTATGAAACAAACACCAACACGCGACTTCACTATGGTTCTTGGTGACTTTAATGGGCAGGTTGGAAGAGATATCTCTTATGGAAATGTGGTGGGCCCCAACAGTCTGCATTTGAATTCGAATGATAATGGTGAGAGAATGACTGAGTTTGCATTATCAAATAATTTGAGAATTGCCAGTACTTTCTTTCCGCACCGATCGATTCATAAGCAGACATGGGTCTCACCGAATGGAAACACTCGAAATCAAATTGATCACGTGCTAGTTACAGCACGTTTCTTTTCGAGTGTTCTGGATGTGCGATCCTTTAGAGGTGCATACATTGGAAGTGAGCACTTTCTTGTATGTGCTAAAATAAGGTTCCACTTCCCAAACCCAAGCATTCCGAAATTCAATCAACGGAAACGATTTAACATCTCATCACTAAAGAATGCAGAAACAGAAGAGAAATATCAAAACCATATTGCCGAAACATTAGAGAAATCAGAAACCATTAATGGAGACGTCGATAAATCATGGTATTTGCTCAAAGATGCTGTTTTAAGCGCTGCTGAGGGAATACTTGGACGACCACAAAACCACTCCCAGAAGCCATGGATGGATCAAGCATGTCTTGACGCTATTCAATACAAAAGAGATTGCTATCTGAAATGTCTGCAAGGACGCAACACCAGGTCCACGAAGGAGAACTATAAACTGGCAAGACAAGCCGTTACAAAGTTATGTAGACGAACGAAGAGAGAATGGTGGAAGAGAAAGTGTGAGGAGATTGAAAGTTTCAATAAGGAACATCAATCGCGTAACTTCTTTCAACAGGTTAAAACCTTAAAGAAGGGCCCTCAAACTAGATCGACTGCTATTCAAAACGAAGATGGGGAGCTACAAGTAGACCTTAAAAATATTTTAGACACTTGGGCCACTTATTTTGAGAATCTTCTCAACTTAAGTGACCAGCAACAAGTCGGGCGACGAGCAAAGCTTATTCGTGCGTCAAAGGTACATGTAGACGAACCCACCAAAGAGGAATTCGATGCGGCGCTGTCAAAATTAAAATGCAATAAAGCACCTGGTATCGACGATATAACATCCGAAATGATTGTACATGGTGGTGAAACTCTATCCTTAAGATTGTTTGAACTTGTTCAAATGATATGGAGGACTGAAGCCATGCCACAGGACTGGAACACAGCTATGCTGATACCAATCCATAAAAAAGGTACTCGCCTACAATGTGCAAACTACAGAGGAATCGCTCTACTCTGCACAGCATATAAGATCTTTTCTTACATTTTGCTATCAAAATCAATCCTTTTGCTGAACAACTGTTTGGAGAATATCAGTGTGGCTTCCGGCGGGGCCGAGGTACCACCGATGCACTTTTCTCGATAAGGATGATTTTGGAAAAGTGCCGAGAGTTCAACATACCAGTGCACCAACTCTTCATTGATTTCAGACAGGCCTACGACTCTCTCGAACGAGAGACTCTATGGTCTGCTCTGGTGTCAATGGGAATTCCTGGTAAACTGGTATCACTATGCAAAATGACAGTACAGAACTCTCAATGCTGTGTGCGAGTAGAGAACGAAATATCAAGGTTTTTTAAAGTTGACTCCGGGTTAAGACAAGGTGATGCTATCTCTCCTATACTTTTTAATTTAGCCTTGGAATATGTGTGCCGTCAAAAGAAACTGCCGACTAACAACAATATCTTGTCAATAAACTCAGTACAGATGATTGCATACGCTGATGATGTTGTCATCCTCGGCCGAAGTGAAGCTGTTATGAGTGAAACTTTTAAGTCGCTTGAGAGTGGAGCTAGAAAAATTGGTCTGCAAATTAACTACAATAAAACCAAACATATGAATGCTTCAAGAGAGTCTGAGAAGAAAGATTTGATGTGCGGCGATGAACGAATTGAGGGAGTTGAATCTTTTAAATATTTGGGATCAATGCTTGACTCAAACAACAGCATACTTACAGATATAAAAGCTCGAATCGCTGCAGGTAATCGAACTTTCTACTCAATCAAACCTCTCCTTGGATCTCCGTATGTATCAACTAACACCAAGCTCAAGTTATACAAGACATTGATTAGACCGGTTGTGATGTATGGGTCACAAACGTGGACCCTTACACAAAATGACGAATCGCATTTATCTGTATTTGAGCGTAAGATCCTACGCTACATTTTTGGTCCACTTAAGACAGACGATGGAGAGTATAGAACCCGGTATAACTTTGAGATCAGAGACCTTCTTGAGGGTCCTGATATAATAGGTTGTATCCGTTCTAATAGGATTGCTTGGTTTGGGCATGTTCTACGAGCCGATTCACAGTCTGGAATGATTAGAAAAATGTACGTTAGTACCCCAGGGAGTGGGCGACCGCGAGGTAGACCACGACTACAATGGGAGACTGACGTAATAAACGACCTTAAAAAAATCGGCTGCCATGGTAATTATGTCGCTGTTGCGAATGACCGTGGTGAATATTCGAAGCTGATTAGCCTGGCAACGCTCCTACATGGAGCATGAACGCCGTAAAAAAAAAAAAAAAAAAAAAAAAAAAAAAAAAAAAAAAAAAAAAAAAATATAGTTGATTATAATTAAGGTGGTTCTCGAGTGTAAAGAAAATCCAACTAGCGTAAAGACTCTCTGAGTTCGATTTGAAATTTGAAATAATTGAATTTTCTGAAACAACTGAATATGCCGTGCCTGCTACATTACACTTTCATTGAGATTTCTCAACACTGGTAAGTGATTTTCACGATGATCTGAAGCTTAGAGAATAGGAGAAATATTGTGAACACTGAACATGATTGGTCGAGCTAGACAGTTTAACAGTTAACTAGAGCCTATAAAGAGACCGACCGGTACTTAAGATCTTTACACTGAAATGAATACGATCAAAAACTTTGATTAACACAAAGAATTCTACTTTATTTTTCAGACGATCAATTTTTTTGTCAAGTAAATGAACGCCGATTGCTTTATTGATAAACACTTTCATTAAGGGTTTTTCTACGTTGTTGTAATGAATTTGATGGTTGATGAAATTAGAAAATGGTAGAAACTGTATGTATCTATTCATTGTATTAACGTAAATTGAATCTAGCTAATAAAAATTTTTGTTGGACCAAATTATAAATTTTCATCAAATCCACGAGACTCGAGATCCTGCTTTTAAAATTGTTATTAAATTTGATATATAATATAATTAAACAAACACAAAACATTCAAAGAAACGCCGTAATTAAATTTGCAATTTTATTTTTGACCTAACTCAATAATAGATATTGGGTCATACAAATATCATATAAAAGAGAGAATATATGAATCTTTAGTCAAAGTCTTCAATGTAAATGAGTTTTCGATTGCTTAGAATTTATTAAATGCGAAATTGTAGCCTTTGATTTCGGTCTTGGTATCTGTAGTAACTTTTTGAGCTATCATAGAAATAGCGCTAGAAGATATGTGTTTTTTGATAGAGAAAGGAAATTGATTATCATTTATTTTTCCCATTCAACTGTATTTTGGGATCATGTGAGAGAAATGGTGAATAATTATGGGACCTAAAATTGACCAATGTACGTAAAAAAGAAACAAAGCTAGAAAATTCTCGCTAATTAATACATGGATCAATTTCTCCGACTGGATAATTATGAGCTCATTATCAAATTAACTATCAAATAGATCATTATCAAATGCATTTACGACTTTTGATTTTAATTTTAAAGGCAAAACGTAACCTACAAAATACTAAATTAGTGTAGTTAAAAAAACGATTTGTAATATTATATTAAATGTGTTGTAATATAATATTAAATGATAAAACGCCAGTGAATTTCAACCAAGTGAAATTTTATCAAATTTCTGTCTGGCTATATATTCAAGTAACGTTTAACCTAAAGAGGTATTATAAATCAGACCCAGAACAAGTCCAAATCAGATTGACCTAATAGGGCTTACCCTTTCTGAGCTGCACTAGAACTGATCACGCCCTGATTATATTAAATTTAGGCTTTTCTAACTAATTGCTGCTCGGGATTGTATACTGTATTGACTTCGGCTGTTTGAAGCAGATGAAAAACATTGACGAGTTCAAACTGACCGTTGTTGGACCGTTGTTTCTTCATTACGTATCCCAATAATTAAACGATCAGTTAGTGCGTCTTCTTATGATTTTTGTTTGTCGACTGTTTGACTTAAAAACTCTGTAAAATAACAAGTTTCGCCTTAACATATATCTGACTACAAAATATTTTATTTGCTCTACAATTTTTTAAACTATTTTCTGGAATTTAAACTCTTTGTTTATATTCGGTGAGTAATATGACTTTTCAATTTCATTAAAAACGTGTATGTTTTTGTGCTAGGTATTTCAGGTGCACAAAGTGACTTCAAAACTTTATATGTATCTTGTACCATTAGCGTAATAAAGGATTGTTCCAACCGATCCTTATATACCACAAAATAATTTCCCTACAAAAATTCTGATATTGACCCGATATATGCATATACATTTTGTATAGTGTTTTTGTTATCTCCATCCATATAATAAGTAAATGATATATTGGAAAATATTATAGCACAAAAAGCTTATAATATTAAGTTTAAACTTTTAATTTTATTTTCCCGTCACCACTATTGTATATGTTTATTGGACCGTATTACATTATAAACTAATTTTGAACATTGGACTAATTAAGTGATGGTTAATTGAGTGGCAAAAGTGACCGATGTATATAAAAAAGACACAAAGATAGAAAATTCGCGCTAATAAAAAGATTGATTAATTTGTCCTACTAGATCATTATCATTTCATTATCAAACAGATCACTTTTAAATTAAGTTATCTGTTCATTATCAAATTAAGTATCAAATAGATTATTCCCGCATGGAGGGATCAGTTTTCATTGTTCTTAAATTTTTTTTATTTTTGATCTACGGGTGCGACAACCCCGCGTACTCCAGTACCTGCTATTGATATACGAGTTAACGTGAAATATCACATATATCACTGGCAATAGCAGTGAGATATCACTAGCCAAGGTGACATCTTAAGGGTGGTGGCGGATGAACTGTATTCAGTCAACGGCAGCACCCTCAATCTTAGCTGTGAAATGATCCTTATGATGATGAGACGCTATTGCTTCCTCGAAGAAACAAGCCTTCAAAGTTCATAAAACCATGTGTGGGCTTTAATCATTAAGAAAGACAGTGCATCACAGGATCAATGAATATGCGATCGGCTGGATTATTGGCACTACATTTTTGTTTTGTTTCAGCAAATTTTTGTAAAAATTTGCCATTTACTTTTTAATTTACTTTTATTTTCTCTATTCTTTCATAAAATATTGGTCTATGTCATATTGGGGCTTATGATTGAAAACGCGTGGAAAACGTAAACGTCGATGAAACGTGAAACGTTGTCTATTGGTATGATTGAAAACGCGTGACAAACGTTTTATTTCGAACTTATTTTTTTGTATGATTGAAAACGCGTGATATCCGTTTTTTGTACAAAATTGAAACGCTAGATTAGGCTTGCGTTTAGAATAATTTCAAAACTTAAAAATGTAAGTTTATCTTTTTATTTATTAATTTCGAGTGAAAAATGAACAATGTTTACAATTTTAAGCACATTTATTATTTAAAAATTTTAGGAGAAAGATTATTAGGGTAAAAATAACAAATCAAAAGTAGTATTGTATTAGGAATTAGTAAGAAGATTGAAAGAGAGTCCTGATGTAGCTAATTATTATTTTTATTTTATCCAAATATTTAAATTTTTTAAACTTAGCACTGAACACAATGATGTTTTTTTAACAAACAATTAGATCTGACAATTAACAACAAATTATTTTGATAATCTGACAGTTTTTAATTTCGAAAAAAAATTCGAACTAACTTTTTATCACGCGTTTTCAATCATACCTACATTAGGTGAAGGTGAATAATCTTAACCGCGTGATGCGTTTGCCGTGCGTTTTCAATCATAAGCCCCATTTTGTCAGTGATAGGATTTATTGTTTAGTTATCCATTCTTTAACAAAAAATATAAAATAAACAAAAAAAGAAAGATTTACGTCCATCAACACCTTTGAACGTATGTTGTTGTGGGACCTTGGTCTTAAAAGGTTTTTATGTGTTGTTGTGACACATATTGTAATTCCTACTACACAACACATTTTATTAAGAAAAAAAATGAATTATCAATTTTTAGATTTTCTTTTCCAAGGCAAACGTAGTGTACTAAATTATTGTAGCTCAAAAACTATATGTAATAATAATAAATGTGTTGGCTCTTATAAATTAGTTGTTGACTAATATGATGTGAAATAATAAAAGGATTTAAACCAGCAAATAATTTTATACATCAGAATAATATCCGTTACAATTTTTGATAATTACTTATAAAAAAAATATTGCGATGCTGATGCATAGGCTGACTTCACCACAGCTCTGAAAACATAGTGTTCTGAATATATAATGAGCTAATATCCATCAAATACTTCAACTAAAAGCTAACCAATGTTATAGACTCCGTAGTTCTAATAATAAAAATATTAAAGCAAGCAGTAGTATCCCAACAAACATAAATTCTGTTGTACGAGAAAAAGAAAAAAAAATTTTACTGGAAGTGAAAAACCTAAAGCTAGGATGCAGAACTGTTGTAAACCGTACTAAATGTGTATGTACAAAGTTTCATTCAATTCGATTTTCAGGTACAGAAGTTATTGAGCTTCCAAAATAACAGGTGCTCGGAGGACCCCTACCACTTTGTTCACTATCGCTAAAAAAAACTAATCAGTTCCTTGCCATACATATTTGAATCTTTTTGCGAAGTGTCATCAAAATTACTTAACGAACGAATGTTGTATGCTTCCAACAAACATAGAAACAATAAACAGGTGTTCGGGAGGACCCCCACCACTTATCCCAATAGTGTCCAAAAACTAATCAATTCTTTGTCATTAAAGTCTTAATCTTTTTCCAAAGTGTTATTAAAATGATTAATGAATGAAGTCTGTATGCTCCCAACAAACTTTAAAAACAAAGTGTGAAAAGTCAGCAGTTGCATGGTAGACCCCCCGCCACTTTGATCAATGTGTCCCAAAAGATGATAATTATCTTCTCACACTAATTGGACCCTTTTCCATAAGTTTCAACATAATCACTTCATTATTGTAGGCTGTAGTGTGCATAAGCACACTCAAAAAAATTGAAAATTTACAAAAAAAATTTTTACCGGAAGTGAAAAACCGGAAGTTGGGATGCCGTGTTGTGAACCGTACTAAATTCTCATGGACCAAGTTTCATCAAATTCGATTATCAGGTACATAGAGATTATTCTCAAGAATTCTTTTTCTCGATTTCTCAAGAATTCCCTATAGATTTTTATTTCTCATTTCTCAAGAAATTTTGTTTTATTTCTCGAGAATTTGAAAAAAGTTAAAGACAAACAAAAATCACTCATTAAATTTTTTAAACCTTAAATTTATAGTTATTTAGGTATCATGGGAATTATAAGGATGTTAATTACCGAGGAAAACGTTTACTACCCGAGGGCCTCTGGACCGAGGGTTAGTAAATATCACAAGGTAATTGACATCTATTAATTCACGTCATACATAAATAATTTTTTGTACGAGTAAACCGTAAAATTCACTTTTGCGATTCAAAAAATGTACATAAAGCAGGCCTTTTTTTCCTATTGAAATAACAATGCCTAAAGTTATTATATTACTATTATTTCGAAAAACTACTTTGATAAAATAATTTTCGAAAAAATATGACGCCTCGAGCAACAATTTCACTCTCAAGCGGAAAAGACATACTGTATGCCCTTAATACATAAATAGCTATTGTGTTTACTACCTAAAACATTTATTAAACTAAAACATTTATTTTTATCAAGTATTTGATAGCATGATTTTTCGTTTTAATTGATCAAGTTAGTTATTTTTCATTTCAAATTGTATTGATGGGGTATTGTTATTCGTTACTATGGCTTTATGTAAATAATGTTGTTTATAAATAAACAAAACAAAAATTTATAATGAAAACTAGGTCTATTATGAATCCATAACTCCCTCTTATAATTCCCTTGGGAATTGATAATGTCATTATTATTTCGGTAACTAAGGTCTAAACGACTTATAATAAATAAGTAAAACATAAAATTTTTTAAAACTCACTAAGCTTTTCTTGCAGTTAGCGCAACCCTTCTAAAATTTTACGAATTTTTCTGTCAGAATAATTCATTAAATTAGATTGAGAATCATGTTTTATCTTATAAACTAAAATTTTAAATTAGATAACGAACACTTTGTTTGTTTTATATGATAAATATTGTAAATATTGAGAGTGAGGACTCCGTTATCCATATGATAAAAATGATGAATCGCTGACGAATTATTAGAATATTCTTTTTTTTCGTATAATCCTTTATAGACGAACGTAATTTTCATGGCCGAATTTCACTTGAAGACTTAATTTAATTGATTAGTTTTATATGGGTGACCTAAGTGGGGATCACAGTTTATTAAAATAGTGCAGTTGTTTTAATTACACCCCCAATAGAGATTGTGTATCGCAACACTCTGTAAAAGCCGAGAAAAAAAAACTGTTTCCTCTATTTGATTTCAAAATTCATAGTTTGTTTACTTTGATAGAGTATTTTTACAGGACTGGTTTCCCATACAGAAAATGATTTGACTATCAAGAAACTTTAACAAAGCGTCCGCTGATTTAAACAGAAACATCTCTCAATTCTAGTAACTTTAAAAAATCCCAGATAGCTATTGATAATTTGGCGGTTATAATTAGAGAATAGAGTTTATGAGGAGTTATTGGGCTAGAAAATTATTTATTAATTAAAGAAAATTAATAAAGAATTATCTCGAGAATTCTTGAGAATTCTCGAGAAACAGATTTCCCTTCTCAATTTTTCTCGAGAAACAGAAAATGTCGCGAAAAGCGTATCTCTACAGGTACAGATGTTTTTGAGCTTTCAAAAAAAACAGGTATATGGGACACCCCCCACCACTTTGTTCACTATCGCTCAAAATCTAATCAGTTCTTTGCCATACATGTTTGCATCTTTTTCCAAAGTGCCATCAAAATTCGTTCACGAACGAATTCTGTGTGCTCCCAACAAACATTGAAAAAATGATGACACATTAAACAGGTGTTCGGGAGGACCCTCACCACTTATTGCAATATTATCCAAAAACTAATCAGTTCTTTGTTGCTTAAGTCTCCATCTTTTTTCAAAGTGTCATTAAAATAAATTAATGAATGAAGTCTGTTTGCTCCCAACAAACTTAAAAAATAAAGTGTGAAAAGTTCAGCATTTGTGTGGTAGACCCCCCCCCCCCCCCTCCCACTTTGATCAATGTGTCCCAAAAGATGAAATTTATCTTCTCACACTAATTGGAACCCTTTTCATTAGATTCATCATAATCACTTCATTATTGTAGGCTGTAGTGTGCATAAAGACACTGAAAAAACTTCAAAAAAGAACAAACAATTTTTTTATCGGAAGTGAAAAACCGGAAGTTGGGATGCAGAAATATTGGAAACTGTACTAAAACCGTATATACTAAGTTTCAATAAGATCATAGTCCTGAATCAGAAGTTATTTAAGATTTAAACTTAGACTTGCTCGGGAGACCCCCCGCCATTTTGTCCAAATTGAAAATGAATCCAGATCTTCTATTTTCAAGTGAACTTTTATCATTTGCCAAAGTTTCATCAATATCCTATGCAGAAAACTTACCCACCCACCCACCCACCCACCACCCACGCACACACAGACGTACACCAAATTTTTTTGGGCTATTTAGATAAAGGATGGTCCAAAACAAAAGAAAAAATAAAATTTGGGGTGTGTAAGATTTTTTTTTCACGATAGATTGCATTACTTCACACAATTTAAGATTGTGGTGAAGTAATAAAATATAATAGTGGTCGAAGAATTGAAAGCATTGTTGATTTTTACTTTTTAATTTTTTATCTTATATTTTCATTATTTTTCTACATAATACCAAAAGCTTAGATTTTGCCAATTTTTTTTCATCTTTTTTTTTTTTTTTTTTTTTTTTATGGCGTTCATGCTCCGTGTAGGAGCGTTGCCAGGTTAATCAGCTTTAAATATTCACCACGGTCATTCGCAACAGCGACATAATTACCATGGCAGCCGATTTTTTTAAGGTCGTTTATTACGTCAGTCTCCCATTGTAGTCGTGGTCTACCTCGCGGTCTACCACTCCCTGGGGTACTAACGTTTTTTTTTTTTTTTTTTTTTTTTTTTCCTTTATTTCCATTTAGGAGCATAGGGCGTCTACTAGACTGGACCATCTGACTCTGTTCGGGGCAATCGCTTTCAGTTCACCCCATGTCTTGCCGATTTGTTTTGCTTCAGCTAGCACCGTTTTCTTCCACGTCATGGGTGGTCTTCCAACTCTCCTTTTACCTTGTGGATTCCACTCTAGGGACATCCTTGTTATATCTTTAGCTGGTTTCCTCAGTGTATGTCCTATCCATCTCCATTTCCTTTGTTTTATCTCGGACTCAATGTCTAACTGCTCAGTCTGTCGTAGAAGTTCCTGGTTACTGATGGTGTTCGGCCAGAAGCATTTGATCAGTCTTCTCAGGCATTTGTTCACAAACACCTGTAGTTGATTTGTCATCTTCTTTGTGTATTTCCACGTTTCACACCCATATAGCAGTACTGACTTGACACATGCATTGAACATTCGTAGCTTTGTCTTTCTTGACAGGACGGATGCATTCCAGATCTTGTGAAGCATATTGAACGTATTTCTAGCTTTGTTGATACGCTGACTGATATCTTCTTCAGTCCCGCCTGTTTTTGCTACAGTACAACCAAGGTACACAAATTTGTCGACTTCATCCACTTGTGTATTGTTGATGGTAATTGGTGTTATCGTTTTGGTGTTCAATCTCATAGACTTTGTTTTCCTGATATTAATGTTGAGTCCGACTTCATGTGCAAGGGCTGATAGCTTCTGTATTTTCTGCTGCATGTCCGTATGTGTGTGTGTAAGGAGACAGATGTCATCTGCGTAGTCTAGATCATTGAGCCGGCTTGTTGTGTTCCATTGGATTCCATTTGGACTTGCATCATCGAGCTTTCTCATGATACTATCTAGTACTATCAAGAATAGTAGCGGGGATAGTACACAGCCTTGTCTCACTCCTCGGTGGTTGTAGTATTTATCACTTTGCTGTCCTTTGTATTGTATTCTGTTTCCAGCATCCCGATACATTTCTTTGATTAGATCAACTATTTTCTTTGGGATGCCCTCTGACATGACTTGTTGTGTTTTACAGCGGCTGGTTTAATTTTGAATGTTGCAATTACCAGTTGATGGTCGCTGTGCATGTCTGCTCCTCGCTTTGCTCTGACGTCTTGTAGTGAGGATAGAAACTTCTTATTCACCAGTACGTGATCAATTTGATTCTTGGTTCTTCCATTTGGTGATGTCCAAGTGTATTTATGTATGTTCTTGTGTGGGAACTTGCTGCCTCCTATGAATAGTTGATTTGTGACACAACAATCGATGAGCCTAACTCCATTATTGTTACGTGTTGATTCTAGTGCATTTTTGCCCATGACTGATTCCATTCCGGTGTTGTCGGTTCCAATTTTGGCATTGAAATCACCTTGTATTATTTTGATGTCATTTCGGTGTGCACTAGCCAGTGTTGCTTGGAGCTGTTCGTAGAATTCATCTTTTGTCGCATCATCAGCTTCTTCGGTAGGTGCATAGCACTGTATGATCTCGTTGTATTTCTAATTTTCGATTGGAACCTTGCTGTTATTATTCTGCTACTGATTGGTTTCCATTCGAGAAGTGCTTTCTTTGCGTTAGGTGTTGTTAATATTGCTACGCCTTGTTCGTGTCTGTTGGATTTACCAGAGAACATTATATAATTTCCTTCGTTTGTTGTTAGCTCTCCGCTGTTTTTCCATCTTACTTCACTGAGTCCTAGTATCTCGATGTTATATTCTTTCATTACTTTCTCAACTTGTGCTAACCGCGATGTTTCTATCAGAGTTCTGACATTCCAGTTTCCTACTCGTGTCCGGGTACGATAGCTAAGGGTCGATATTTGATTATGCCGGTTTGTTTGGTTTTGTATCTTTCTAGTGTACGTTTCTTTAATCATTTGAATTTCGGATTCACCTTTCGGATTAACGGGTGATTGGGCCATCGAATCCTAGCCAGTTTCCAGGGCTGCTGGATAAGGTATACTGGCATACCGTGGGCGAGATATTCCTGCTTCAATGTGCTACAATCATATTTCCATATTTTTTCTGATGAAGTTCCCAAGCGGTCACCCGTTTAAGTTGGAACCCTTCCCAGTGTTGCTTAACTTCCTTGTAAGTGATGTTGTTGACTTATCCACTTCTCCATCTCGCCCACGGTACTAACGTACATTTTTCTAATCATTCCAGACTGTGAATCGGCTCGTAGAACATGCCCAAATCAAGCAATCCTATTAGAACGGATACAACCTATTATATCAGGACCCTCAAGAAGGTCTCTGATCTCAAAGTTATACCGGGTTCTATACTCTTCATCTTAAGTGGACCAAAAATGTAGCGTAGGATCTTACGCTCAAATACAGATAAATGCGATTCGTTATTTTGTGTAAGGGTCCACGTTTGTGACCCATACATCACAACCGGTCTAATCAATGTCTTGTATAACTTGAGCTTGGTGTTAGTTGATACATACGGTGATCCAAGGAGAGGTTTAATTGAGTAGAAAGTTCGATTACCTGCAGCGATTCGAGCTTTAATATCTGTAAGTATGCTTTTGTTTGAGTCAAGCATTGATCCCAAATATTTAAAAGATTCAACTCCCTCAATTCGTTCATCGCCGCACATCAAATCTTTCTTCTCAGCCTCTCTTGAAACATTCATATGTTTGATTTTATTGTAGTTAATTTGCAAACCAATTTTCCTAGCACCACTCTCAAGCGACTTGAAAGTCTCACTCATAACAGCTTCACTTCGGCCGAGGATGACAACATCATCAGCGTAAGCAATCATCTGTACTGAGTTTATTGACAAGATATTGTTATTAGTCGGTAGTTTCTTTTGACGGCACACATATTCCAAGGCTAGATTAAAAAGTATAGGAGAGATAGCATCACCTTGTCTTAAACCGGAGTCGACTTTAAAAAGCTTTGATATTTCGTTCTCTACTCGCACACAGCATTGAGAGTTCTGTACTGTCATTTTGCATAGTGATACCAGCTTACCAGGAATTCCCATTGACACCAGAGCAGACCATAGAGTCTCTCGTTCGAGAGAGTCGTAGGCCTGCCTGAAATCAATGAAAAGTTGGTGCACAGGTATGTTGAACTCTCGACACTTTTCCAAAATCATCCTTATCGAGAAAAGTGCATCGGTGGTACCTCGGCCCCGCCGGAAACCACACTGATATTCTCCAAACAGTTGTTCAGCAAAAGGATTGATTTTGGATAGCAAAATGTAGGAAAAGATCTTATATGCTGTTCAGAGGAGGGCGATTCCTCTGTAGTTTGCACATTGTAGGCGATTACCTTTTTTATGGATTGGTATCAGCATAGCTGTGTTCGTCCTGTGGCATGGTTTCAGTCCTCCAGATCATTTGAACAAGCTCAAACAATCTTAAGGATAGAGTTTCGCCACCATGTACAATCATTTCGGATGTTATATTGTCGATACCAGGTGCTTTATTGCATTTTAATTTTGACAGCGCCGCATCGAATTCCTCTCTGGTGGGTTCTTCTACATGTACCTTTGACGCACGAATAAGCTTAGTTCGTCGCCCGACTTGTTGCTGGTCACTTAAGTTGAGAAGATTCTCAAAATAAGTGGCCCAAGTATCTAAAATATTTTTAAGGTCTACTTGTAGCTCCCCATCTTCGTTTTGAATAGCAGTCGATCTAGTTTGAGGGCCCTTCTTTAAGGTTTTAACCTGTTGAAAGAAGTTACGCGATTGATGTTCCTTATTGAAGCTTTCAATCTCCTCACACTGTCTCTTCCACCATTCTTTCTTCGTTCGTCTACATTGCTTTGTAACGGCTTGTCTTGCCACTTTATAATTCTCCTTCGTGGACCTGGTGTTGCGTCCTTGTAGACACTTCAGATAGCAATCTCTTTTGTATTGAATAGCATCAAGGCATGCTTGATCCATCCATGGCTTCTGGGAGTGGTTCTGTGGTCGTCCAAGTATTCCCTCAGCAGCGCTTAAAACAGCATCTTTGAGCAAATACCATGACTTATCGACGTCTTTATTAATGGTTTCTGATTTCTCCAATGTTTTGGCAATATGGATTTGATATCTCTCTTCTGTTTCAGCATTCTTTAATGATGAGATGTTAAAATGTTTCCGTTGATTGAATTTTGGAATGCCTGGATTTGGGAAGTGGAACCTTATCGTTGCACATACAAGGAAGTGGTCACTTCCAATGTATGCACCTCTAAAGGATCGCAAATCCAGAACGCTCGAAAAGAAACGTGTTGTTACTAGAACGTGATCAATTTGATTTCGAGTATTTCCATTCGGTGAGACCCAAGTCTGCTTATGAATCGATCGATGCGGAAAGAACGTACTGGCAATTCTCAAATTATTTGATAATGCAAACTCAGTCATTCTCTCACCATTATCATTCGAGTTCAAATGCAGGCTGTTGGGACCCACCACATTTCCATAAGAGATATCTTTTCCAACCTGTCCATTAAAGTCACCAAGAACCATAATGAAGTCGCGTGTTGGTGTTTGTTTCATAACCTCTTCCAGTGCTATGTAGAAATTATCCTTCTCGTCGACGGTCTTAGCTTCAGTAGGTGCATGCACGGCAATAAGAGAAATATTGTTATATGTACCACGTACACGTAGGTAGCAGATCCTCTCACTGACCGGGATGAATTTCATCACGGCTTCTTGTATGCGTGCACCAACAAGAAAGGCAGTTCCAAATTCTCTTCGAGAAGGATGACCACTACAGTATAGAGAGTGACTATCCAAATCTTGTTTTCCGATTATCGGCTGTCTAATTTCTTGTAGAGCAATAATATCCATCCTATACCTCTCAGCCTCTGTTTCTAGACTTATAAGAGCATCAGGAGCGCTCAGGCTGCGCACGTTACACGTTCCGATTCGGTAGTCTGGTCTTTTTTCACGTCCAGGTAAAATTCTGTTGTTGTTTCCGGGTCTGTTTTTCTGTTTCTGATAACCAAATTTAACATATTAGTTTTTTTCCGGGGTTAGGGTGTTAACCTTAGGCCCACCCCAAATTGTCGTGAATGGGTCCATTCTGCATATTAAGGTCACCAGAAACAACCTTTTTACACGTTTATATAGCGAGCCGCTTGATTCAAGACAGACGCCCGCTCCAAGCCGCTCCTGACATGGAGAACAGACGCTTGAGTCGCATTGCTTGTAGAGCGCCAATTCGCCGTGATGTAGCGTCATTGACTAAGCAGTTTTTACTCTGCTTGTCTCCAATACACCAACCTAATTCTGTCAGCATTACCCAGGCAGCACGGCGTGGACGTCGAATTTCGGATTTCGCTACCTATTTACAAAAGATTTATTAACAAATTATGTACTATAATTTCCAACAAACATCGTCAAATCCAATTTTTTGGGTTTTTGTAGGATATTAATGAAGTTTTAAAACAATGCCAGAAAATATAAAAAATAATAGGGATATCAACCCTCCCCTCCAATCTTTAATATTTTTTTATATTTGAATTTTTTATAAAGATTCAAAAATGTATCTCGTTTAAAAGGTAGAGTAAGTTCTTTTAGTTAAAATAATTAAATTTAAAATGTTTTTTTGGGAGTGAAGAGGGAAATGTTGTGTGGAAGGGTTGATATACCCGCTGTTTTTACATTTTCTTCCATAAATTTACAACTTCGTTATTTTCCTATATAATACTAAATATTTGGATTTTGGCGATTTTATTGTAAATTATAAAAATTCTCTAAAAAATCTATAACAATAAATCAAAAAAATGGCCAAAATCCATATCGCTGGTATTATGTAGAAAAATAATGCAGTTATAAAATTATGGGAAAAAGGGTAAAAGACCGGATATCAATCCTCCAACCTTTATAATAAATCTTCAAAAATTTGTTACCAAAAACAACTCACTTTAACCTTTAAAATACAACAAATTTTTTGAATCCGTCCAGTAGCTCATGAGATACATTAAATTGAACATATATGAACCCCGTGGCTTTTAAAAACTACTATAAAGGGAGAACAAATCGCGACAAAAAAAAAATTCTTCTACGAAAATATTTTTATTCTCTCTTAACCACAGTAAAATATTTGAAGGACATCAAAAAATGTGTGGCAAATCGATTTCCTAATTTTGGACCTATATCGTTATAAATTACATTATATTTTCTTGTCAATTAGATTAATATATGTAAATTCACATATTATTCCATTCTAACACTTTAATTTTTTTTTTTTTTTTTTTTTTTAATAAAATGTGTTGTGTAATAGGGTTTAGAATATGTGTCACAACAACACATAAATACCTTTTAAGACCTAGGTCTAGACCTGGGTCCCACAACAACTGGCGTTCTGAGGTGTAGATTAACGCTTTTTTTAAACATCTGTGGGTTGTAGCCAACTGAGACTAAGTGTTCCGGCAAACTATTCCATTTGTACGCAGTTCGGACAAAGAAGTCTCTCTGCGATCTGCCAGTATGACAGCGCGGGATCTTTACCGTTTCACTGGTTGCGGCAGCCGATTGCCGAGTGGAACGGGGGTAAGAATAAGTTTGAGGCATGATGCCGCTGATTTCATCTGAGCACTGCTGATGACGATATTTGTAAAAAACAACGAGGTCAGCAACAGTGCGACGATGTTGTAGGGAATCAAGTTTTGATGTCAAAGTTCGATCACCTACAATTCGTATAGCTCGCTTTTGAACAGAGTCCAAGAGGGCCAAGATGGAAACAGAGGCAGCACCCCAAACTTGACAGCAGTACTCCATACAAGGACGAATATAGGACTTATAAACATGGAGCAATTGGTATGGAGTGAAAAATTTTTTGCATCTATTTAGGAGGCCGAGTTTTTTAGACGCGCTTTAAATTAAACTATTTAATTTAACAATTTAAAAAAAAAACCTAAACAAACATAACCCATCATTATAATAACACACACTGTTGTACATATAAATTATCATCATATTTTCATCATCCAACTATATTTAAAATTTCAGAGTTTAATCAATTTCGTCGAAGAAAAAAAAACAATATTATCTACTTCCTTAATTTGTTTGTTTTTATTTTTAATTTTTCTTAATTTTTTTTTTTGTTAAAAAAACAATGTTTCTTAATTTGTTATTTTTGTTAAATTAATTTTTTTTTAATAAATTAGATTTGTAAGTTATGGCAATGTGAAGAACATCAAGTTAGTATGTGTGAGATGATCTACTGCAATTTGAAATTATAACGATTCGATATTGGTAATAGGTAGTTGCAATTGATTGGAAGTAGCAATAACGTATGTCTTAATAACCTAAGTATACTAATATTACATTCATGCAAAAATGTTGAAAAATCTTATCCCCACTTTTTTTGATATTCCTCGATTTTCGGGGTCATCAATCATCATGACTACCTAGTAGTATACAATAGTTTGTGTATCGAATGCACTAGAATTTGATTCTCAAAAAATAAATATATCAAAATTAAAATGTTTACGTATAAAAAATATAAATGCCTTTTTTATTCGCCTACATATTAAAGTGGTACTTTATTACTGTGATCTGCGGCCATAAATATTTTAACCATATATTTTGTTGTCATAGTTACGTCCAAGAAAGCAAAAAACATTTGTATTTGTTTAAATTCTATAAAAAATAGAAATTTTTATCAAAGCAACCTTTAAATTCAAAATTTCACAATCCAATTAAAATTATTGTTATAATTTTGTTGTCATAGTTATACAATTATTTTGAAAAAAAAAAAAAACAAATATTTTGTCAAAGGTTACTTGTTCCACATATTTTCATTTCAAAATTTATGCAAAATTATAACTTGATTTAGAATAAACAATTTTTTTTTAAATATTTTGCTAGCGGCGAATAAAAAATAGTATATGATGCACGGACGTAAGCTATTTTGAAACTAATGTGGGTGCAAATCTCGGCTAGCGCTTCGATTTGCAAACTCCACATACATCCAAAATCTTTAGCTTTATGTCCTAGCATCATAATGTAGTATTAAAATCAAAGTACATAAATGAATTTGTTTTGTTTGCAGATTTTTCAAATTTAAAGTCACAAAGCCTATTTGATTGAATAGATGTTTTTGATGTTGTGATTTCTTGTGTTCTAAAGGTTTTATTGCTGTTTTGACGACTTCTAAACTTTTTCAATAATGTTTTCTTGGATTCTAAACGTATAAGTTGAAAACAAAATATTTATTTGAACTATATATGGCATGAAGATGCGTATTTTCTTGTGATTGTGAGTTGAGATATGAAAACATTTTCTAAATTCGTCAGAAACACAGTTTAAGACTACCAGATTATCTCCAACGCCCACCCACCCTACTATAATAATAGACAAAAAACAATTCAATTCAGTTTAAATTTAAATTACCATAAAATCGAAATTGAATTAATTCTTCAACAATTTTATCAGAAAATACCACACACAAAATATATTTGTAATACAATAACAGAATTATTTGAAATAGAATTTATCAAAATTTAAAATCAAATTTCTTTCACAATTTACCAGTTCTCATCCCTCCGTTTGATTCATACAAATTAAAATTTAAAAAAATTGATACTAGAGAAAAAACTGAAAAGCGAATTAAATTTTTTTTAGCTTAAAAAAGGTAAACAGCAAAAAGTACAATCTATTGTAAATTTATAGATTGTTATGGTGATATTTAATGTTTTGTATTTGGTTAGAGATAGAATTAATTGTTACATTTCAATAGGATTGTGTGCGCTTTAAAAAATAAAAAAAAAACTGAACAAACATAAGGATATAGAACAGCAAATGAATCAGCCCTTTGTTGTTTTGCAAGTTATTATAAAAAAAGTTATTTAACAAAAAGGGAGTAAGGATCTCTCTATTATAAAATCGAAAATTATTGTAACAAATTAAATTGTTTTGAAATGGATTTATGTTGAGGTTACGTAAACATTATGTTTTTTATTAGGGTTATATTCGAATAACATATATCTTAACTGCAAATAGAAGAAAATTATATGATGAGACGAAAAAAGTAAAGTAATTTTTTAATGCAAAAATGGTTACGGAACGAATTTTGGGTACCATCAACTTTTCAGTATAAATAGGTCAATTAAAAGAACTAAAATGTATGGTTTGGGGCAGTTTAAGCCGGATGGTTTAGGGCAGGCTGTATTTATTGTTCATTGTATTATGATTTTGTCAAATTATTTTTACTTTATAATTATTTTTTATCTACCCTTCACTTGTGACTCCTCGTTTACTAGTAATTCATTAAACAGTGTCATAGGACGTAAGTATAATAACAAACACCATTATCTTCCTTCTGGCGCGTTGTGCGATTTTGTATGGGGAAAAATTTATATACTCGAGTGATCGTCATGCTAAATAAATATTAAAAGAGAGTGCAATAAATTATAAATTGTAATTTTCTTATTGCATATTCTTATTTTCTTGATTTATAATTCGTTTTATTTTTATTTTTTTTTTGCATTCGATTTTTTTTTTTTTCAATTTATAACAGTGTGAGTGTGGTATAGTAAGTAAAGATTTTTTTGTATTTTTAAGTAAAATAAAAAATTTTTTTTTGTCATATTTGATTTTTGTTATAATTGTTTAATCAAGAAAACGCAAGTGATTGTACGAAAAACTTAAGTATTGTTGAAATTAATGATAATATATTATAAATAATTTTATTCTCGTTCTCTTGATTCATATTTTGTTTTTTTCCTTTTTATTGATTTTCATGTTTTTCTCAGTTTTTAATTACTGACACTTCGCAATCATGAAACTAGTAATATTGGTACAGTCGGTATTGCTGTAGTGTAAAAAATGTAGGTAATTAATGCTGTTAGTACATTGCGATAGTGAATCATATCGAAAGAAAAACATTTTTGACTTTTTTGGTCGCAAGCCCACGTTGTAGTCAGATGTAGGTTAGTCAACTATTTGTTAGCTAACATTTGTGTTTTCTTGCCTCCAACAAGCTGAACGTTTATCCAAATCAAACAATTTTTGTATTTTAATCACACTCAAAACCAATGAACACTGGTTTTAGTAATATATCATCAACATAAACAAATCAAACAGATAAAGATACTCTTGTTGATTTTTTGTTTGTTTCTACAACCATATGTAACATGTTCGACATCATTTAAGTTATCTAAACGAAACTGTTTTGTTTTAAATTTAAACAAAAAAAAAAAGTTTATGGATATATTTCTTTTTTCGATTTTTTCTTGAGAAAATTAATATGTCGTTAGATTTGATTTTTTTATTTAATTTTTCACGTTTTTTTCTCTTATATTAATGGGAAAATCTTAGTATTTTGTAATAATTTTGTTTAGATTATATTAAAAAAAAATTTCATTGAATTTAGAAATATGAAGAACATTAATTACACGATCTGTATGCTACCTAGAATTTATTTTCTAAATAAACAATTGTATGTGGGATTTTATTTTATAGTTACCATGATTCGGGATATAAAACTTCTCATATAAAGATAATAAAATTATTATTAGGAAAATTGTTTGCAGAAAACTGGATGACTTTTAATTTTTTTTTTTGAAAAACACTTCGAAACATATTTCTTTTGGATAGTAGTTTTTTAAAACTGTGTTAAACTTAAAAAATATTTTCAAAGATGGCGCTGATGGGGATGCTGCCATTTTTACCACATTTTTTTCCAGAAAAAAAAGCCTGAAAATATTTTTTAAGTTTAACACAGTCTTATAAAATTACTACAAAATTTTAAATAATTTTTTTATAAGTCCTATTAATTACCTTTCTAATAAGCTATAAATGAATTAGATCGGTTTAGTAAATTGTTAGCAATCGGTAGCCAAAGATGCTCATGTTTCGCCAGCCCGTAAAACTTTTCCGCCACCCTGTGTCATCTCCAGAGCGAAATTCCATTTTTTGAAAGTAACCGTATTTTTATTTTGTCATTGACTATCTGTGTATGGAATTTTATCGAAATTAGAGGGGGTCTTGAACATCGATGTTGCGGTGACGTGGAATTGCTTTTAATTAAAATATTTGTTTAATTTAAGTAATCGAACCTTTTTCTCTTTTTTGATCATCTTATGTGTCCACCAACACTACACTTAAGTTTTTCAAAACATTAATTAGATCTGCCCGTGGTGTTGCGTGGAGTACAATCGTGACCCAATGCGCCAGCTGACAAATCAAAGTTACGATGTTCGTTCCAACAAAAACACGATGGTGAATATAACTCAATAAATTTTAAAATTATAGATCACACCTAGTTTGACATGATATAAAATATAAATGATTATAAATGTAGCGTAACATGAGTAGGGATCGTTTGGGCATGTGATATGAACCGAAAGAAAGTGAAGAGTGAGAAAAAAGTTATGATAAACTGACAAAGGAAACGAACTTCTCTCTCCTATAGGGAATATTGCTAGCGATGATGTCCGTTGGATAGAAATTAGTGCCCGACAAAACTCATCTATGGAGTATAACTTTTTTGGCAGTTAACCATACAAATAAACAAGAGGAAAAAGTTGCGTCAAGAATGCTATGGCAATTTCTAAATTTCGAGGCCCAATAATTGTAGAATAAAACCTTTTTCTGCGTATAATGCTATGAAAATCAGAAGAGTAGGTCGCGTTTAAGATTTGGCAAGTCTCCAAATGGACTGGTACTGTATACCTCTTTCTAAGATCAAACGATCTTCTATATGGTGTGTAAAATTCGTACAAAACAAAAATTTCGTTGTGCAATTGCGCATTGATATGACTTTGATTCTATTTCACTGATAAATTTGTTGGGAATAAGAATGGGATGTGATGTTTAAAGCATATCAACGAAGAAAAAATTAACTCATAAGATATTTTATCCTATCGAAAATTTAAATACAGTCAAAAATACAGTTTAAATTTAAAGACAAAAAAAATTATTTCAGAGTTCAATAAAATCATATAAATTTTTTTATTATGCTGCGCCGATTCAAAAATCGTTGCGCAACAGAATAAAAATTTGTTTGATTATATTTTATAAGTAATTTGATTGTATTTTATAAAAAATTAACAAAATTATTATTGCTTTTATTTCAAAATATTTAAAAAATGATAAATTTAAAATAATGCGCATTCTCTTCTCTCGAATAATAAAAATAGTAAAGGAATACCATGATTTCATTTGAATTGAGTTTCCAATGTGTAAAACATTTATTTTTTAAATAAGTGGTTTTTGGTATCTCATTAGTGCAAAATTTGATGTCTGTGATATCGGTCATTTCACTTTTAAATTACCAAAGAATTGAAATCATAAAATGCATTGATTTTCTTTGGTTTTAATAATTTATTGTTGGTTTCGCTCGCATTGTAAACTTTTGCTCGGGAATAAAAGATATCACCAAACACTACACAATAAAGTACTATTTCGAGTTAATTATCTTGATTATAAATATAATTTTAAAACTAAAAAATCTTAAATCGCAATAAAATTATATTCTCAAGCGTTTTTAATTGTAATAAACAGGTTTCTGTTTAAACCGGGATGTTACAAATATAAAAAAATTCCACACATGGACTCTGATTCAGACAAATATCTAATTCATTTTAATTTATTTGATCAGTTTAAGAACAAAACCTCAGAAAATATGTATATGTAAAATAAAAGAAAATAAGAATAATAATAAAAGCAAAAAAGAAAAAAAACTTACCTTATAATGTTGATTGTAGTACATTCGATCATCTTGTCCAAAAAAACAATAAGTTAACCCGCCTAGTAGTAACAAGACTGATGACAATTTATCACAAAATTCTTCAACAAACGATTCGCATAATCCACTACAAAAAAAAAACTAAGTAAATTTTACAAATTTTTTTTATCCCCCAAATGATTGGGGGATAAAATAAAACAAACCACAGTCAGATAACCGTAGACTGAAACAAAACAAAATCAGTCTTAAGCGGCACTCATCTAACCGGAACCCGTTAATATGCTAAGCATATTGGATGATTTATTAGACCAACCAGGGCCAGAATTTAACAATGTAAGTAAACAAAAAAAAAATAATAATAAAAAAGATAGTAAAAAAAATAAAAAACCAAAGAAAATTAATATAAGGAAGACATCGGAAAAATGGAATAAATAAAATAATAATTTAAATAAGTTAACAGAGACCTAAAACTAAAAAAAAGGACGATTACCAAATAATTTAACATTTTTTTTTAATAGAAAAGGGTTGTGTAGTAGGAATTATAAAATGTGTCACAGCAACACAAATATACCTTTTAAGGCCTAGGTCCCACAACAACATGCGATCTGCCAGTATGACAGCGCGGGATCTCGACCGTTTGACTAGTTGCGCTAGTCGATGGCCGAGTGAGACGGGGGTAAGAATAAGTTTGAGGCACGATGCTGCTGATTTCATCTGAGCACTGTTGATGACGATATTTTTAAAAAACAACGAGGTCAGCAACAGTGCGACGATGTTGTAGGGAATCAAGTTTTGTCGCCATTACATGATCGTTCCAGAGTAGGTCATTTGAAACTGTGACACCCAATAAACCAATGTTTTTACATTCACCTATTTGTTCATCACACATACTGAAAAAAATATCTTTGGGGAACTCGGTTTTTGATCTGGAAACAATCAACAGCTGTGTTTTGGTAGAGTTGAAATTGACCAGGTTTTGGTCACCCCAATTGGCGACTTTTTATGTCTTTATTCACGTTTATGGCAGCATCTCTACGGGCCGGATTAATTCGTTCGTGCATTTGACATTTTGAAGGAAGGGGCTCGAACGACTTGTGCAGAGTACTATAATCTGCAAAACTATTTATTGGGTTGCTGGTGATTTTCAGCAATTCGTTGATATAAATCAAAAATAGGGTTGGGGACAATACTGAGCCTTGAGGTACACTATAGCGTTAATTAGTTTAGACTCAGACGAAAAGCCGTCTAAGGAGACCGAAATGTATCGGTTGGATAGAAAATTTTGAATCAGCTTCACAACGTTGGGATAAAAACCATACGTAACATGAATCTAAAATTAAGGGGACTGTCATGATTTAACGTCTTTTGCATGGTAAGTCCCCAAGGTCTTATCATCTAAATTCGTACATTTGTACAGAACCTTATCAACATTGCACTTAATTATGACTGGTAAAAACTGTGAAGCTCAGCTTGGGCGAACATTTATACAAATGAACCACTTAAGTGATGTTGTCGTACCAAGACTCGCTGTTGTGGCCGAAACTGCCATGGTCGGGTTTGCGTCCGTAGATTATACTGTGGTTGGGACTACTTGATTGCAGCTAATAAATGTTATTGCAGGCTGAATCTGATGGTCGCTAATTGTTCCCCATGATCATGATCATGGATCAAAATTATTCATTAATTTTATTACATCAACGAGTACACTATCGCGCTAATAACCAAAAAGCTACACCAGAGTATAAGAGGATTCTTATACAACAGTTAATATAATAAATGTGTACATACAAGAATAACGGGGAGGATATTGCGGTATATCCTTTAGTACTCCATATTAGGGTCACCATATACCAATGTTCATTGTGCAGTTTTGTACAACATCTTCATTCAAATGCTCAATGCCCAATCATACGATTTAAAAGCCTGTTATAATTTTGAACACTATTTTACTATAAAATATAAGTGCGAGACCCTTAAAAGGGCATGTTCCCTTAAAGCACGAGACCTCAACAGCGGGCCTGATACACACAACACATTTCATTATATTTAAAAAAAAAACTAAACATCTCTGCCACTCCGTGAGACGCTGCCATTAAATGTAAATATGAGGTCTGAAAAATCTCCGAGTCACCTAATATATAGTGAATAAATAAGGTAAATTTGAAAATATACACGCATTGGGCATCACCGTTTTTTATAAATAATTCTGGAAGTTTGGGGTTCTGTATTTGTTTCCATTCTCACCACGAATTGGTGATTCAAGTTCAACATCAAATCTCGAATCCCTACAACACCATCGCAGTATCAATGTATCGATAGTCAATGTATCGGTTTACATTAATCCACAGATTTAAAGAACTTCAGAACAGTCTTAAAAGGGATCAAAGTGTTGTTGTAAGTTCAAATATGTACAAAACATTTTCTATTGATAAAAGTGTCGTGTCTCAATTTCCTACAAAAATGAATGTTGCAAATTTTATATTAAACTGAGAATAAAAAAAACAAATCTAAAGATAAATTCTCTACCTACCCTACCATAAACCAAATCTTATCCAAAAGATATAAATGAATCCTAAAATATTGTCTAAAAACAACTTATTATATCTAAAAAAGAAAATAAGAAAATTAAATTTTTTTTATTGTTTATTTTTTAATCAAAATTTATAGTGGTTTCGACTTACAAAGTAAATATTTATTTACTATTGAATTTTTTTTTATATTTTAATTTTTAAATAAATAAATAAAAAAAATTTAAAAATTGTTATTTTATTTGGATGCAAAACAATAATTTTGTTTTTTGAGAAAACATCAGAACTTTATGATTGAAAAAGATAACTCATAAAAAAATTATGAATTAATAATGATTTTATTTTTCGCGTGATAAAGTTAATTTTATTAACAAAAATTAATGGTTATTAAATATACATTTTTGAAAGTAAAAATAATTTTGTAGCTCTACTGATGCGACTGAGGCCTGTCTATTTGTCTGTCCGTATATCCCGAACGAAGATGAGAGAACATATTTAAATTCCAAATATTAAACATAGAGAGATGTCTTTAATAGAGGCTCATTTCTTCGACTTTCGAGCAGACAATAGCATCAAGAAATATTCCATAGCTAAGATTGAAATTGGTACCGGGAATTGAAGAGTGGTAATCCGCCAGTACACCTACGATATCACCTTGACTAGTGGATATCTCATTCACTGCTGTTTTCAGTGGCATGTGATATCTCACGTTTACTAATATGTATATCAATGGAAGCAAATAAAAATATTAAAAGTTAAAAAAAGTTACCTATTTAAACCTCCTTATTATATATGAATTTCAAACTTTCTTGTAAAATTTACACAAAACTATGCCCAATCCTTTCTATAACACTCGATTCCAGATAATACGAAAACAAAATGTTCTCAAGATTATTTATAAAATATGTTTACATTGTTTATTGTTTATTGTTTATACTAAAACATATCTCATGGTTTATGAAAGTGCTGATACTCTATCATATAACCACATTCGAGGTAATATAGTTATGGTTAGTTTTTATTTAATAGTTTCTTTTGTTTACATATGAAAATATTATTCTTCGAAAAATTATAAAATTTATTTTGTTTTAATATAAGCAATAAAAAATTGTTCATGTTATCCAGATTTAAATTTTTTTTTGATAAATTGACGAAATGGTTTACATCGATGAATCTAATCCCAAGATTGTTAGCTGCTCGAACTTCTGGAAAAAAACAAAAATATGTTTACCAAAAACTGTTTGTTTTCAACCTAAATTTTCCGCATTCTCAATCTATTACTATTATGTTTTTCGTACTTTTTGCAGAGAGAAAAAAAAATAAGTTTTATTTAAAATATGACAAATATTAGAAGTGTCATAAGATTGACCACACACGAATTTTGATGTTTTTTTCCTGTTTCTTTTAAAAACGTAAACTGTCATACAAACCCATCAGCTGACTTCAGTTATAGTACAAGTACAATTTTTTTTTCTACTTTTTATTTATTTTCAATTTTATTTTTTAATTTCAAACAATTTTCTTATTTTCTAGTTTTCGTTGAATGATTGCTGTCAGTAATTAGTCATAATAACTCAGTCAGTATTATTTTAGAAACAATGAATGCATTTTAGCATTGAAAATAAAAATATGAAATAAAATATTATTAGTGGACTTTCAAAAAAGGATTGTTTAATTTTAAATTGTTCTAGCTATATTGATCCTGGAGAGCGGAGCGTCAAAAAAACCAGCTCCTTACATATTTTATTGCGGTCAGAAATTGTATGAAGTTAGATGTCTTGCATTATTTGGATTAGAAAACGACAACATACCATTCCAAATTCATGTTCTAGTTTTTCATAATTTTACACAAGTGAGAAAATAAGCGACTTGCACAGGGGATTATACCTGTATGAAAATAAACTTTACGCACAATTGAATTGTAAAACACATTTTACAACCTAGTCATCGTGGCTGAAAGTTGAATTTTACCCCCATTAAATAAAAGCCCGTTGCTATATAAAACATTGCTATATTCTTTTACTTTACCGCCTGTAAAATAATCACCCGTAAAATAATTAAAATTATCATAAAATTAGAACAAACCAATCAATTATTGTATGAAGTTTATAAATAAAAAAAAATACAATAATCGTATTTCCAAAAAAACCCGTACATACATTTACAGACACGTGTTTTGTGAAATTTTTTTTTGAGAAAATTGTTTAATCTAAGCATTTTTGATTTGTTGTGAATTAATATACCCGGGAAAACATAAAACTATTATAAAAAAAAGTGGTTGCTATAGAAATTTAGGTAAATAAATATCAAATGAAAAACTACTTGGATTAAACAATTTTCTTAAATATTTTTTACAACATTACTCGTACAAAAAATTTTGTATGTAATTCGGGCATAAAGTATCTTTTTTGCTTTCGAGTGTTTGTTGGCCCTTGGCTAACGCTTAGAGCAAAAATTCCACTCTCAAGTAAAAAAGACCTACTTTACTCCGTTAATACATAAATAGCTATTTAATCTGCTAAACTAATCTTTGTCATGGATTACTACAAAAACAGTTTTAATAAATTGATAAATATTAATTATTGACCAAGGACCAGGTTGTAAAGTTCTTAAAAAAAAACTGATAATGAAAAATTTCTGCTAAGCAAAGTAATAAGATGCTCAAAATATTTCGACTACATAGTAGTAATGCTATATTCATTTTCAGGTTGCACTTGTTCTCTAATATATCCGAAATCGGCAATATTCTTAATGCCCAAAATGCTTATTATATTTTTTGCACAATCAATAAAAATTCAATTAAAATTATTTAAATAATAAAATTAATTTTTAAGTTTGAATGTTTTAAAGAAAATTTCTTAAAATTTCATTTCAAAATAGTAAGTTCTGCCTTTAATCATAATTCTATAGGTTTTTTAGTTGCAAAACTAACTTTTTATTATACTTATCTAAAAACAGCTTCTTTTCATCTGTTTTTACAAAGACGTAAAGATGGCATTTTCAGAACAGCGCACGGAAAATTTTTTCCCGATCTCCGATTTTTTTTCCGTGTGCTAAATAAAAAAATACAATTGATATTTATTTCTTTGAAAAAACAATTATTTATTTATAACACTTTTCTGAAAACAACAACAACATAATTAGTATATTTAGGAATCTTTGGTATTAATAGTAACATTTATTAAGTACATTTTAAGTACATCTTTTAAAACTAACATGAATTAAACTGACAGAAAATAAAACAATGCCGATAATAAATATATCGTTGCTATGGAAATGTTAATCATGTTTCGTACTACTACGATGTATTATGATTACTTTGAAAATAAAGTGTTCTAAATTTACTTCTTATCCTTTTTTCCGTTGTTTTCAGATAAGTATAATAAAAAGAATCGTTCATTACACGTCCGGAAATGGATTTTTCCGTGCTTGTATGATTTTCTGCTAATGAAATATACTATTCATTGAATATTTTTTCAAAATAAATTGCTCTTAAATTTTTTAATTGCAATATTTTCAGAAGAATATTATTTGAAGCTAGTAAATTGCCCTGCATAGTTATTTAAATAAAAATCGTTTTTATACAAACCCTTGGCGTCTCCCTTACCGGTAAGTAATTACTTACCGCTTGCATGGTCGGTAAGTAATTACTTACCGACTCGTGATTTGTAATCGAAACTTACTGTGTTTATTTACGACTCAGTAAACATGCAAAATCGCCTGATCGTGCAAAAAATTATATAGAAAATAAAAAAATTAACTTAATCACCATATGTTCATCGCAGTAAAAAGTTAGGTGTTAACTATTATATCATTCCAATCAGCTGCTAAATTGTTCCAAACTGTTAAATCTAAATGATTTCGAAATGATTTAGTAAAATCGTGCAGTTTTAAATTGAATTTATTTGATTAAGTAGTCCCTTAGAACAACTTAGCACCAAAGCAGTCTATGATTTTATTTGAATTTTCAATGTTATAACATTTATTTTTTTATGATTGCTTTTTGGTTTCTTATTAGAGATGAAAAATTGAATAAAAAGTTCGATGGTACAGACCCGACCATTTCCGATTTTCTTGAAACTTCGATAATCGTTAGGATAATAAAAAACAAATTTATTGTTTTAACTTATTTTGAATTTTTTACTGGGTTAACCTAGTAACTGAAAGTTTGTTAAGAAATTTAGAAACAAGGAAAGTTTATAGTTAAATTGTGCTTGGACATAATAAAAAAATATACTTTTTATAAGATTTTTTTATCGACCACAATTTAACTTTAAACTTTCCTTGTTTCTAAATTTCTTAACAAATTTTGAGCCACGCTGTGTCAAAACTAGTGCAAAAATAAAAAAAACACATATCAATTTTTTTATTATACTAACGATTTTTATTTAGCGTATGGTTTTTTGTGACACATTAAAAATTAAACTTAAAAATAGGTAGACTCTTCTATGAAATCTACCTAAAACAAAACATGGATACACATTAAATGAACTTACAATCGATTTGATTGCGCGTATTTTAAGTAAAAATTAAAAAGTAAAATATTTGAACATTGGGCAGTACATTTGAACATTAGATGTTTACATCGAGCGAGTCTATCCATGCTACTACATCGGGAGTTGCTGTTGTAAACCTTTTGAAACGACTTAAATTTAAAGTAATATTTCGAAACTTAATTTGGTTTAACTAAAATTTGTCTGATTTCACAATGCAAAATATTTTAAAGTCAAAAGGATATAACATTGCCAAATGAATGTCTGAGATGTTGCCATTGTACCGTCGAATTGGACACACAATTGCAATGTGTTTTATAGATTGTTGTAGAGCGCCGCAGTCATACTCAGGGGACTCTGAAATGCCCCACTTGTAGAAAGAATCAGCACAAAATCCATGATTCGTTCTTATTCGGTTTAATGTAGTCCTAGACTAACGATTGCCAAAGTTTTAAAAATATTAAAAATAATTGGGATCAATTTTTTTATTTTATTGGCGTCTTGGTTTGATTTTCCATCTATGTTGCAAAATAATTGATATCTTTCGTTGTATGTCTTTAATTTAATTTAAACTAATACTTGTTTTGTGCTTAACAAATTGTATTCTCTCAAACATTTGTAATGCTGCTCGCTTGTGCCTCACTCGTATTGTAAACTTTTACTCGAGAATAAAATATATCATTAAACTCTTACACAGTAAACTACTATTACAAGAATCGAACAAAAAAATGTATATCAAATATTAGCTTTTTCAAAGAAGACTATAAGATCTAATATTTTTTCATTAGAAACTACACTAATTACTGAATTACTGTAATTACTGATGCTAGGCACATTCGAAAATAGACCAAATTTACTTATAATTAAATACAATCGCTTAAATTTTGTCGATGTATGGGCAGTTTTATGTAGTAATCGACTTATTTCTAAAAACTAAAACACTTGCGAAATAAGCAAGAGGTAAGCCTGTTATTTTAGAAGCCACTAAAATAAGTGGTCACGGGTCTTATAAATAACAATATGAGCTAGAAACGGCACCATATGTCGTGGATATTTTTGTTTTGTATGGAGAATTGACGATTGCTTAAATTTTGTCGGTTTATGGTCAGTTTTATGTAGCAATTGTGTTATTATAACTAAATTTGATTACATGCATGTCCAGAACTTCCTTACAGGATATTTTTTTAAAAAAATTCCTGCAAATTATAATAGAATAATAAAAAAGAGAATCTATTTTTATTGTGTGGGTGACCAAGTCACTCGATGAATATGGTTCTGGGTGGACACAATATTGATTTTTTGTGTATTTATGTTTATTAGACACTCTGCAATATATTTGTCTTTAATAAAGTGGTCACATGAAAAACGGACCCTAAAGTTGATGAAACATCCCGAAATAGTTTTTGCTATATGTGATACGTTACACTGATCAGTTATCTTTTAGAAATTATGATAAAGAGCAAATATTTCGTTCTATTCACCTAGCTCATACTATAGGGCTGTGTACGAGCTTTATATGAACAAAAACTTCTCCAAAAACTATTTATTTGGCATTAACTCACACAACTATCTATTTCTTTTCAGATGAATAATGCAACGTCAAATAAGTAAACGTGATATTGAATAAAATCTTAAAAGAAAAAAATCAACCAAACACATAAACCATCCAATCCATCACTTTTAATTTAGGATAGAAAAACTTTTTTTTTAAATATGTCATTCAAAACTTCAAATCAAATTTAAAATATTTTGTTTGTTTCAAATATTATTGTATTTCAAATTATATACATTTAGGTTCCTAAATCATTACAGATCGATTGTTACCACAAAAATTGCTTGATCATCATCAGAACTATTACAATTCAATTGATATAATTATCATAATATTATGACGTCTTGCTTAACAAAAACGTGTTGATCTTCAGATCAGATCAGATTTGTAATCTTCAATCCCAACAAAATATCACTTACGTGAATCATCAGGTTGTTCAATTTAATCAGTTGATGATTGATGGAGGTGCGATGATGAGTAGAAAAAACAAATATTTGTATACCGAACTGTTGAAATTAATGTTTTGATTAATTGTAATTTAAATAAAGTTAATCTTTTTGGGAAAAAAATTTTAAGTTTTTTTAAATTTTAATTTAGAAATTTATCACGTAATTTAAGGCGCCTTTAAATAGAAACATTGTTAATTGAAATGAATAAATTTTAATTTATTTATGTTATTTAAGTATTTGTAAGATAAATAAACAATTAAGAGAAATGATCTTATTAAACCATAGTGTTTGGTTGCATGATAGATTTGTTTTATATCTATGGCTTCAATATTCATCACATTTTGTTTTATGTTGATTAATTGTGGAATCGGGTAAGTTTGATGCCCTTTGCATATAGTCTTAAAAATTAAACATTTTTTTTGTTGCACTGGAAATATTGCAATCGTAACTTGGCAATCGTACCAACTACTACTATAATTAATTGGGTGTCTGGGAAAAGTCATATACGTGAGTTGACGAACTTCAACGCTTTGTACTTATACTTAAAAGAGACAAACCATCAGAAGGAGCCTATTATAACATCCCCTGTGTTTGCTAGACCCAACATCAAAGGTATTCAAGAATCAAGAATTTTAAAGGTCTTGGAGAATATTATCCGTACTTGTCTCTATCAGTATGGCCAATTCAAACCAATCTCTGAATTTTGGACAAAAGCTACATTTTAATTTTAGAACAAAAAATACACATTTCTTCAAAGAAAAAATTCAGTCCATTACATCAAAATAGGACCAAAGAAACAAATTTTATATCAGAAGGAGTGCCCAAATGACAGTGGGCGTACTTATTAGTATGTAAAATTTATCGTAAGGATCGAAAATCAAGTTGAGCATTTAAAGAGCTCTCAGCTTGGTATTCGCTGTAGATAAACCTAAAAGTCATATGAAAATATGTCAAATACTGGTGACCCTAAACAAACGTGATTTTTCCCAATATTTCTGATAAGACAGTAAACGACCTTTGGAGCAAATTGTCAATTAATATTGTAGAGTTAATATAGTTGTTAAAAATGTAGCAAATTAAATCTTCATCATAAACATGATGCAGCTACTGAATCACAACAAACAAAATGCAGCAATTCTCAACACAATTCAAATTTATCATATTATTCATATAATGATTGGGTACCAAAGTTACTTCCATTCCTGTCAAAGAATGTTTGGATTTGGCAGGCTGAATCTCAGCAAGAAAGCTAAGTGGCAAACGGTGTATCCGGTTACTTATACGGCTATCCTGATTAATCTAGTTTATTCTGTGCAATGCTGATTCCTGTACAGATAAACATTTTTTACCGCGCATGAAAACCAAATTCTTAAAACAAACCAAACAGCTTGTGAGAAATTAAAAACTAAAGAATCTAGAATCTGAATAAGCAGCGTCAACAACGGACTTCAGTAGATAAACACTACCTTAAAACCACTATACATCTATTTTAGGCGCGTAGTCAACACTTCTACCACCAAAGCAACTATAAGCTTACGCCAAAAAGAGTCTTTTCTTTGAGAAAGAAGCTAAGGCGCAGAAACGGAACTAATCTTCCAAGCGTAATTTAATATTATTTAGGAAAGCTAGTAAAATGTCCTACGTACATCAAAGTAACAATGGAAATGTCACATATGCATCACGCCCCTACGAGGGCAATTTGAAAAGTCCGTGATATTGAAATGAAACGTAGTCACCTTTTAGCTCGATACACCGAGCACAACGTTTTTCCAACTTTTGCAAGCCGGTCAAAAATATGATTTCGGGAACTCTTCAAAATAGGCATTTGTCCACTGTTTCGACTTTAAACTCAGGTGTGTAGTGATAAATCCACGATTCATCAACGGTCACAAAACGGCGAAGAAACTTAGATGGATTGCGCTTATACATCTTCAAACACTGTTCCGAAGTGGTTTCACGAACTCGCTTTTACTCCGGAGTTAGCAAGCGCGGCACCCATATCGCCAATAGCTTTCTCATTCCCAATTCTTCGTGTAAAATGGAATGTCTATTCAATCTTTAAGCGGCAGTCGGTGAACACGATATCATGGATTTTATCGATGAAATGTGGAATTACAACCTCTTTTGGGCGTCCCGAACCTGTTGCATCATTTGTGTCTGTACGGCCACATCGAAAGTCGTTGAAAAACGTTTGCACCATTCCATACGATGGAGCAGAGTCACTGTAATACTTCTGCCGTTCAGTTACTTTTCTTCAGTTTGTTTGATGGTTTTTCCCCGCAAAAAGTAATGTTTAATAAGAACACGGAATTCACTTTTTTCCATTGTGGCGAAAATTTAGAATCTTTTTCTCTTTCGAAGGCTGTAGAAAATTTGTTTATTGACAGATTCAATTCAAATTTTGGCTCACTAAATATGATGACAGATGTCAAAACCATATTCACTTCACCTCGCCGATCCGAACGCCTTCTGTTGACAATATCACGGACTTTTCAAATTGCCCTCGTATGTAAGGAAAGATAGTAAGCTAAGAACTTGTTTTTTAGCTGAAATTACCTTAAATATTTCCTTACTACTCAACTTTAGTGACAATAATACCATTAAGATCAATTGTTACGAAGCGGTTAGCTAAAATAATTACCAGCATCTACGCTGAAGTGTAATATTTCAGAAAATAAATTTGTTTTACTGATCCTATGCTTTCGATGTAAACTGATATTATTAGTTTTATTCCTTATTAGAACAATAAATTCATTGGTTCTTTTATCTTATTTTGGTTTTTTGCTTTCATTAAATTTTATGAATATAAGCATGGGAAAATGTTTGATTAAGGACAGTTCCTAAAAATACTTAAACACGTGAAGATCATAAAAAGAATAAAAAGAATAAGATTTTTTTTTGTGTTCTAACCAGTGTCGTGGATATTTTTGTGAAAATATAGTAATTTCATTGAATTTAAATAAGTAGAAAAATATATTTAGTTAAATTAAGTTAGAAATAGTTAGAGAAGTATATTCATTTAAACTGATAGATATATTTTTTAAAGTTTTTGTTCTTAAATGTCAATTCGTGGATTTTTTTTTTAAATGATGATAATTTGATTAACTTTTAAAGGTTGTCGTTTGTAAAATTTAATTTCTATTTCTTGTGTGTAAGAAAAACATAAATACATAGGTGATTTAACAACCTGGTTTTGATATAACAATTTTTTTATTTATATAATTTATTCAACAATTACCGGGTTTTGGTGCAAAAAATTCACTTATTTCTGGCTTTGGCTTTGGTGCAACAGTTCATTCATTAACATAACTTATTCAACAATCACAGGGTTTTGGTGTAACAATTTGGTGCAACAATTAATTTATTTACATAATTTATTAAACAATCACCTGGATTTGGTGCAACAAATTTATTTATTTATATAATTTACTCCACCATCATTTGTTTATTTCTGGTGCAACAATTTTCGTATTTACCTAATTGTTCAACAATAACCTGTTTTTTTGGTGCAACAGTCCATTTATTTATAAAAATTCATCCATCAATCATGTGGTTTTCGTGCAAACGTTCAGTCATTACCAATTGCCGGGGTCAGTTCAGTCATTACCAATTTGTTGCACCAATTACCCAAAATTACCCAAACCCAGTTGATTCAATATTGACTTTGATTCGCCTAGACGTTTATTTGAAGCTTTTGCACTGTAGCTAGTCTATATGTTGAATGGTTTTTTTTGTGAGAAAATACATTGTTAGGTGTATTACTGCCCAAACAGAAAACATTAGAGAGATGATCTAAAATAATTATAGAATCTCAACTTTCTACTCTAATTTAGTAATTTATCTTATTCGATTAATGTTTTATTTATTCTTGTATCTCTCAATTAATGTTTAGAGAAAGAGCTATGTTGTTTAAAAGTGATTCCGATTTTGCTGCTCAAATAAAAAATTAATGTTTTGGAATTTTGGGGTGCTGGATACGACTCGGAATAAACGTTTTCCCTTTTAGTACGGTATTTGTTTACAGGCCTAAGCTAAAGCAACATACAATCGATATTATCCTAATCATCAATCAGACTTGACCTAGTTTTGAGTGATTCATCTTATAAATTTTTTCTGATCATACCTTAAATTAATATTGAAAATGAACACTAATGGTTTAAAAACTTTCAACATTTTCTCATAAATCGATCATAAAAAATGATTAAAGTTTCTCACATTTATGTCATTCATAATCCATACAATATAATCGCTTTCGTAAAATGTTAAAAGTTTAATGTGACAAAAAACATGATTGTGTCACAAAAAATTATTACTATTATGATACAACTCTGTCAATCCTAATGTCTTAAGCAAATCTTAAATTTTAAGGTTTAGAAGAAAACATCGAAAGAGCAACAAAGATTGCACCTACAATAATTCATTTTATTTCTTCATTCACAAAACAAATAATTTTATTCTGCAATTTTATTGTTACATTTCGTTTATAACCTTAAACAATCAACCGGATTGTTTATTACTGACGTGATCTCTTTGGATTAATTTTCTTCTTTACTTTCCCTTCCTATACACAATAGGAAGATTATCCTTTTTTTGATGTTATATCGATGTGATACAAATCGTATACGAATATAAATTGCAACATTTTTACTTGAATTGATAAACTGTTTGGAATTTGATTGATTTCTGGAATTCAATCGTTTGAAGTAAATTGGTTTTTAAAACCTGTGAAATTAATTGGCGATTCGATACAATTCTTTGATGGGTGGTCTTGATGTTTAATCAAAGAAGACGAAGATCGTTCATTTATTTGTGAGGTGAATTTTTGCTTACTATTCGTACTACGGTTTCGATTATATTAAAATAATATCCTTACCACATGTGTTGTCTTAAAAACAATAATATCTTTCATTAATCCTTTTGTTGTTGCATCTTTTATAATATTATTTGAAATGCATTGGGTGGGTTTTAAGTTAATTTTTTTTCGCTTTAATGTTTTTATGCATGCAGAAAAATAAATATAAACACGGTTTACTTACAAGCCACCCTGCATATATGACAATTTTTTTTAGTACCAGCTAGCTTATTACTTCAAACCATCTGTTTAGAATTTATTCCAATTTGATTGTGTTTGTATTGTTAAATTTATTGTATAGGATATATAAAGATAACACTGCCTGTGGGTAAGACGATAAGTGTTGATGAGGATTTTCATTTTTAAACAATGTATGTAGTACGCTAGCTCTGAGTAGAAAATTATTCAATTTATATTCAAAATTTAAATATGAATTTATTTAATCCATAGAGTTATTTTTGAATGTTTTGATTTTATCAGCCAATATATAAATATATATATACAATACATGTTTTGTTTTAATATAAGTGAAGAAATCAAACCGCAGTTATTTTGTTGCAAGGATTAGTTACAGAAGGATCATCCATCCACTAACTACTAAGGTTTAGAGAGAATGAAAGCTAAAATCAATCTATCAAAACTCATGGAGATACGAGTGATGAGGGCTTCCTGATCTGGGATCAAAACTAGTTATAACTGTATCAGGGATACAGTTATGCCAGGATATATGTATTATATAAATCGAAAAGAAAAAAAATTAATAAAAAGACCATGATGGTCACAAAACACTTCAAAAAGCAAATAAAGAATTATAAGAAAAATAATTTAAAAAAACTTAACTTATTACAGTTGATTGTTGTGCTGATGTTGGACGTTGGTGACAACTTACGTCCTTGTATGTCGTCAAAAAATATTATTGTCTCCGATCAGCTCCCTCAATCTTGCAATTCGAATTGAAATTTTTATCTTCCTTGATCTCTTTGCAAACAGCAGCAACAACAACAGCATAAATTTCAAACAACAGACAAAATTCGCAACAACAGTGAGGTTGATACGATGATTTCTTGTTGGTGAATTTGAAAATAAACTCTACATCGTTAAACCCCTGCGTCATCTAACTGAACGTTTTCTATATTCATTGCAGCTGGACAAGAAACGGTAACCAAAAAAAAAACTATCACAACTGTATAATGGTTTTCCAGCACTCTCTTTAAACCATAAGACCATATAAACCCGATCTTCTCTAACTTCTGGTTCTATATCACATGGCAACGATGCTTGTTTTTTCGAGAACCGCTTCAACGGCGACTGTTGAAAGTCTTACCAAAGCCCAAAATTGGTCAATTTGAATAAATTTAAATCAATTCACTTTGTTTTATTTATTTAGGCAAAAAATAAAAAACTATACAATCTAGAATTTGTTTTATTTATTTAATCAAAAATAAAACACTATAATATCTAGAATTTAAAAAAAAACGAGAAAAACCAATTCAAAATATTAAATTACTATCTAGATTTTCAATTATCACATCGAAAACTTATTTAACGTAAAAAAATGCGAGAAAATAATTTGCTTTAAAATTCGCGACTCCAACAGAAAATTTTGTTACTTTCTAAATTATAAATCACGAACTAGAACAATTTTAATTTTTGTAAATTATAAATCTGACTCTATTTTTATAGTAATAGTTTTTTTGAGATTTAAATCACGACTTCGAATCAAAATATAAATTACGACTCAAAAACATTTCGAAAAAATCCTCTTTATATACATATTTGATTAACCTAAACGAGAGAAAAAAACAAGCTGATCACATTAACATTTTCTCTTCCAAAAAAAACCAATACATTGGAACGTTTTAAAAAAAAGACTACAAAAATAAAATCACAGGATGATTCTATATAATTGCATATTGCATTGGTTTTCATCTATTGCAAAAATACATAAACGATAATAGGGATCCCTTTAACATAAACAATCATCATTTGTTGCGAATACTACAATATTATCTGGTTTTTTTCACTATCATACATCGAAACGTTTTAAATTAGAAACGATCGTATACATTTGGAGCTCCCTTTTACGTTTCAATACAATGAAACAATATAAAACAGAAGAGTATATACATTCTGTATTCTTTCATTTCGATTTAATAAAACAAAAGAGATAATGAGTATGGATAAGACTGTGTCATCCCCTGTTTACAACTCTTAATTGTTTTTTGGCAGTCTAGACGACTCTTTTATTCGAGATTCTGTGGAATTCTTTTATCTTAATACGCGTGGTCAGTACGGTGAAAAGCAACTCTGAAGTACAGCAGGGCGTTTTCCCTTCTTACTTTCGAATCTTGCTTTAGGATATATCTGTAATTTAAGGATATCGGTCTACAACAATGTACTATCAATAAACTAATTGAAGCGATGATAGCATACGCTAATCATGTTGTCATCATCTGCAAAAGGAAGTTTCTTTGAGGGATGATTTTAAGTCGCTTGAAATTAGGGCTTGAGAAATTGATCTTGAAATAAATTGTTCGAATTGTACTACAAAAAACGATAGAGGAAAATTGTATTATGTACAGTAGTCAAGATAGGTTTTCTTGATTTTCATAAAAATTCGAGAACATATCGATGCTGCAACGCATCAAGTAGTGGTCAGTTGGGCGATTCGGCACACTAATTACCAGTGACAATAAAATGTCAACCAATTTCGTTTCAACTGGTGATATGATAAATGTAAGAAAGTGAAATTAAAACATTATCGCCCCTTGAGTAGCCACAAAATCCGCATGAAGAAACAGATCGGAAATCATGATCACAAAATAAATGTATGTTAAACACGGATACTTCTCCAAAGCGGTGATTTGATTGATGATTTTAAAATGGATATAGAGAAATGATTGAGCCAAACAACTATGGTAAGGTCACTTAAGGATGATTTCCTTGAGATAAAACAGAAATCGGTAGCAAATGAGTGTTCAAAGTAAAAACAAGTATACTAATGGCGGATAACACTAAAAGAATATCCAATAAAATTAGACTGTTTAAAATATCTACAAATAAACCACTTTTCGATGACTCTATGAACAATCTATGGACTCTCAATGAACCTGTTTATTAAGCCTAAGAAAGTAATTCAATAATCTTTCTTTATTGATATAAAGAGCAATTGATTGGATTTTTTTACTGCATTAAATACAGTGCAATACAAAAAACGGGTGCTAAATTTTCAAGTTAATCCAATCAGTCCAATCGTATCTGAAACGCGAATGAAAGCTAGCTACTGAAACTTAGATTTATTACAACCAACCAAGATACTCAATATTTATATATCTATGTTGCACCAAGAACTAATATTTATTAACCGCGAGACCAGGATTCACGCAAATGAGATCAGAGTTTTGCTTGAAAACCGGATGAACACAATCTCAAAAATGAAGCTATGTAGCACCCAGCGTGTCTTAATAATATTAAAATGGTGATTGTTGTACTTATCGCGAGGAAGTTATAACCACACTGAAACGAAAAATATGGTCACAACAACCTGTTTTGTGCCAACAAAATATTTTTTTTCACATTGATATCAAACTGATATAGGTTGTACAACCTTTGACGTCAATTTGACAGAGAATATTTGGTTGATACAAAAAAGCTTGTAGTGACTAAATTCTTTTAAGTACTGATATTTCTTCAAAAATTGTATTCACTTGATTTGAAGTTTGAATAAGTTTTTGAAATTAAGAAAATCATTTGAAATTTTTAATTGTTTTTCAATATTTTGGATTTTTCTCAAAGAAAAAGTCCAATTTTTACTTATAGGGGTTTTGGTTTAGATAAGTGTGTCTACCTCATTAGTGTGTCTGCCAAAAAATTCGAATTATTGCCATGATTCGAATCCTTTGGCAGACACGCTATCAGAGGCGATGGTACTTCAAGGTTAAAATTTCTTCGTTGTTTATCAATTGTAACGACCGGCCCCATTTTGATTTCTACTCTAAAACAAGAATCTTAATAACTAAAGAAAATCCATATCATATTTGTTTAACACTTGTTTTTTACGCACGTTAATAAAATTTAAAAAAAAATAAAAGATTAAATTTTATTTTTATATATTTCACTCTATATATTTCGTGTTTTTAGGATATCCTCAGGAGTAATGTCGTTTAGTTTGATATATCGGTGTTTAATTACAAGAAAATTTTACTAATACTAACAATCTCAAAATTTTGTGACTCTATACATAAAAAATTCCTAAAATAATTACATTTCACTTAAAAGAGAAGGAGGGAACATACAATAAAACTTAACAATAATAACAATGTATACAATTACAAAAAACTAAAGATCAGCCAAATTAATATATCAAAATTTATGAATGATGAAATGGGAGTAAACGGCAATCCTCTATGTCGGAAGAATCTGAAAATAAAAACAAAGGAAAAGAGAAGTATCCGAAAAAAACAATAAAGTAATTAATTGGAGTAAAGGACTAAATAATTTACCTAACCAGTTTTAAACGTTTCTAATGAAATAAATGAAAGAAAGAACCTAATAAAAAAGAGCCGGATCGGTTAAAGGAGAATATTTGATTTCAGTTTGTTCGTTTAAAATATTTTCATTGAAAAATAAGGACTTACGTATCTCATAAGATTCTAGAATATACGTAAGTCCTTATTTTACAATGAAAATATTTTAAACGAACAAACTGAAATCAAATATTCTCCTTTAACCGATCCGGCTCTTTTTTATTAGGTTCTTTCTTTCATTTATTTCATTAGAAACGTTTAAAACTGGTTAGGTAAATTATTTAGTCCTTTACTCCAATTAATTACTTTATTGTTTTTTCGGATACTTCTCTTTTCCTTTGTTTTTATTTTCAGATTCTTCCGACATAGAGGATTGCCGTTTACTCCCATTTCATCATTCATAAATTTTGATATTTTAATTTGGTTTATCTTTAGTTTTTTGTAATTGTATACATTGTTATTATTGTTAAGTTTTATTGTATGTTCCCTCCTCTTTTTAGTTAAATGTAATTATTTTAGGAATTTGTTATGTATAGAGTCACAAAATTTTGAGATTGTTAGTATTAGTAAAATTTTCTTGTATATAAACACCGATATATCGAACTAAACGACATTACTCCTGAGGATGTCCTAAAAAGACGAAATATATAGAGTGATCATAAAAATAAAATTTAATCTTTTATTTTTTTAAAAATTTTATTAACGTGCGTAAAAAACAAGTGTTAAACAAATATGTTATTCAACGAATTACGCCAAGAGCCTACAGCAAAAAGTGTAAACTATAAAATCCATAAATTGATTTGTTATTTTATTTCAGTTCCAGCCTTATTTAAGTTAAAGTCGAAACTATAGCTTATAAAATTTTCATTCATTGAAATGCCTTTTATTTCTTTGATCGTTTTTGTGAGAGTTCATACGGATTGCATGAGCCAGGAACATATAACAGATTTTGTATTCAAATGTATAAGCTCACAAAAATGTTTAGAATTTGTTCATTGACTTGTTGCACTCATACCTTAGGAGATTTTGTTTTATAGAAAAAATAATTAGAATTTGGTTTTTCTTTTTAGGGTTCCGACTTTTATACGGAACACTATTGGTGAGAGCAAAACGAGTTTGTCACATTATATCGATTATCTCGTAAACTATAAATGCTATGAATTTAAGGTGCATTTAAATTGAGCCTGTCCACATAAGATGACAGATACATATAAAACTAAAGTTGTTTTCTTTTGGTTTACAGGGTTACGATGTGAGACCTTTGAGAAAATACATTTTTTTATAGATTTAAGTAGGGTATCATATGAAAGATAAAGCCCTTTCAGTATTCCTTAAAAATTTATTTTGGAATTTTACACGACACCATTTTTTGTATAATTTGGAATAATGACGTTTCTTCGTGTTTTCTTACTTCAATTAGCTCCGAACTATATTAATATAACTGGTAGTATTCGTTATATTATTTTAGGTATGTTGAGGTTCGTTAAACATCTTTATTTACTTTAACACATTATTTATTTATGTTATTTTGGTTATTATATATACTTAATGTAATTACATTATAACTATATAACACACAGAAACCGGCCACTATTTTGAGTGTAACCTTTTATTCTCACAACATCACGTACACTGAATATATATTAGTTTTATTTATTTCAATTTCTTTCGTAAGAAACTGCAGCGTCAGGCGCTTGGAATATGATATATTTTTATGAATATACTTTAATGCTGATAATGTTATTAAAGTATAGTGTAACCCTTATGGTCAATCACTACACCTTCGCCTTTTTTTTTTTTTAAAAGAAAACATATTCAATTCGCCTGACACTACCTTTCTGTAATACTAATTTTTGTTTTGAACTGTTCTCTTAGAATTGAGTATTCGGTGTTCCGGCATTGCTCTAGGCCATTGGCAGCTAAAAGTCAGCGAGTACTCGATTCTTTACATTTAACCTTGTTTGCGGTTTTTAGAGAAAACTATTATTTTTATTAAGTTTGAAAATTAGCTCTTGCATAATTAGATTGTGTGTACGTGTGTGCTATTTAGAGTTTTTAACCTTATTAACTTAGCGCATTTATTTAATTTTACTTTATTACTTAAGATTATTATTTTTATTTAAACGTATTTATTTACTTTTATTTTATTACTTAGGATTACTATGGTATACCATCCCCTTTAAAAAAAAATTATTTGAAATCAAATCATTAATAATAAAAAAAATTATACGTTATGATTTTATCCTATTACGTTAAGATATTTGTTTACATTTAAAAATTGAAAAACAGAACCATAGTCTGTTAAGTGCTAATTAATGCTAATTAATTTTATAAAAGTTATTTTTTATTAACGAGAAGTGATTTTATTTTTGGTTTGAGAAAAAAAAAATTTAATTTCTTTTATATTTATTTGTGTAAATGCTATTTTATTTAAGTTTATTGTATTAAAATTAATAATAAAGCGTTATAATATTAATTCATGAATTTCTTTGTTTTTGATATATTATATTTTTAATTTAGTAGTTTAACTCTATTTTTGTGAACGACTATCTTTCTGTTTTTTGTTTTATCTCTATGTTATTATTGCTTAATATTTGTATAACTTCGTAAGGTCCTTCGTAAATGCTATCTAGTTTATGTTTACCTTCTGACTCTATATAAACTTTGTCTCCTATTTTAATTGAGATTGGGTTATTATTCTTTTTGTCAAAGTTCATTTTTTGTTTTTGTTTTTCTTTTTCTATTACTTCCCATACAAGGTTGTACAACTGGTCCAGTAATGGTCCATTACTGGCAGCCAGTAATGCAGCAATGGACGAGTACTGGCAACCACGACTGGGCCATTAACATAATTTTACTGGATGATAACTTCGGACAGTAAATGGTTGCCATTCTTGGGCCAAATACTGGCAACCATGACTGAGCCGTTAAAAAAAATATACATTATTATCATATGTAAATTTAAATAAATTAAATACAAACTAATTTAAAATAAAATAAAAATGACGGAAAAAATTCAAAACTCCCCATACAACTGGTTCAGTTGCAAGAATGGCTGAGTAATGGCAAACTCCGCCATTGAAAAAAATATAAAATAATATTTTTATACATAAATTTAAATAAATTATTTACAAAATAATTAAAATAAAATAGAAATGAAAATAAATTAAAACATATACCAACCTTTTCTATATTACCTTAGTCTTTCAACCGACAAGGCGATAACTAAACTATATGTGAGATTTTTCAAACTATGTATTGCTAAAAGGGATAATACTCTAGTGAAATTTTAAAAAAATGACATAGATCGGCAAATTCATGGCTACAGTACTGGCACAATAACAATAGCCATGTAATATTTACCATTCATGGGCTAGTGCTTGGCCATTCAAAGGTAACAATATACTGGCTATTTTCTGCAAACCATAGATCGGCCGATGATTGGTTCTAGTATTGGCCCAGTAACAATAGCCAAGTACTGTTAACCATTAATGGACCAGTGCTTGGCCGTATGTCAATGTCTGGCAAAACCAACTTGGGTTCCCTTACTCTGGATTTCGTAACTAATAGTCTCTGTCTAATTATCTCTGCGTATTGTTCTACATTATATGATTTTTCAGCTTTTTGTACATCATTTAAATTTGTAGTTCTACCGAAAATTAGTTCGAATGGTGTGTATGCGTGATACGCGCTTGGTGTTGTGTTATAACATAAGGCGTATATTGGTATTCACTCGTCCCAGTCTGTATGGTTTTCGTTGGAGTAATGTCTAAGGTATGCATTTAGTTCCTTATGATTTCTTTCAAGTTTTCCGATTGTTTGTGGATGATAAGCGGTGCTGAAAATTTGCTTTACTTTTAGTAATTTAGAAATTTCTGCTAGGGTTTCATTTAAAAATTCCGTACCCCTTTCCGATTTAAGTGTCTTAGGTATTCCGAAAATACAAATGATTTTTTCGAAAATTTCTTTTGTGACGGTTATACTTTCTTTATTCTGCAGTGGTATCAGTATTACGAAATTAGTTAGTTCACATTGCGCTGTAAGAATAAACTTATTATTATTAATCGTTATTGGTAAAGGTCCTACTAAATCTATTTGGATTGTTTCGAATGCTTCCTCTGGTGTTTCTGTAATCACCATATTTTCTTTGATTCTAGGATTATACTTGTTTTTCTGACATAATTCACAATTTTGTATAAATTTGTTGATGTCTTTAGACATATTGTGCCAGTTGTAATTTTTCATTATTTTCTTCTTAGTCCTATTCTGTCCTGTGTGACCTCCTGTAATTGGGTCATTGTGGTACCTATTCAATATTTCTAACCTTTCGTTAATATCATCAACTGTTTTCGTTGGATCCTCAATTTTAATTATTATATTGTATTTATTAGCTTCTGCTTTAAATATTTCGGGCTTAATTATTTTAAAAATGTCGTCATTTTTAAAAATTTTGAAGTCAATTATCATCGCATTTGCTACTTTACGTAGTGTTGAAAAAATTGAATCCACATTTTTATCATTGATGCTAAATTGAATTTTTATATTCCCGTTTTTTACATTTTCGTTATATAACTTTTTATTTGTATGCGCTTTTTTCATTTTAATTATTAATTTATTATTTTTGTAATCGATTTCTGAGGATAATAGTTTAGTTGGTTTTTCCGTAGTTGGATTATTTAGGTTTTTGTTTTCATTCCCACTAGTGCTATTAGAATCTACATCTTTATTAGTCTTAGATCTAGTGGTCATTGCATTTATTGTGATTTCGTTTCTATCGTGAATATTTTTCAAAGATTCGATTGATATTCTGGATAGCGCGTCCGCTACGCAGTTTTCTTTTCCTTTTATATATTCGATATTGAAATCATATACCTCTAATTCTAGACGTATTCGTGTTAATCTAGACGATGGATCTTTAAGTGAGAATAAATACACTAGAGGTTTATGATCTGTTCTAATGGTAAATTTTTGACCGTACAGGTATGGATGAAAGTGTTTTATAGCGAAGAATATAGCTAGAAGTTCTTTTTCGATGGTTGAGTTATTTTTTTCACCTGTAGTGAAGTTTCTTGAAAAGAACGAAATTGGTCTGTCTATGTTGTTGGATTGTTGACTTAATACTGCTCCACATCCGATATTGGATGCGTCAGTTGTTAAGGTGAATTCGTTTTTAAAATTTGGTTTTTCTAAGAACGGTGAGTTAAGTATTTAATCATTCTTGCAAAGGGTGCATGTGTGTCCTAAGAATGTTATCCGCACAGTTTGTCATAGTAAATATTTTTTTTTGTTTCCAGTTTATCTATTATATTAAAGCTTTCAATTGGTACACTTTTAAGTATTATTTTGTTTAGGTTTATGTTAACAGGTATATTATTTGTATTTAATATTTTAACCATTGGGTACTCTTTGTTTACTATCGTATTACCTAGAAATATTCCTGTGTCTATTTCTTGTTTTTCTATTAACATGTCTTGCGCAAACTTATGTGGTAAGTGTTGTATGGTTTCTGATCTTTCTGGTATTTGTATTATACTGGCTGAACTTTCCGTTTCGTACATGTTTTGTATGTTTAGCTTGCTTTTGTTACCGTGTTCTGTGATGAGAATTATTGTTGAGTTTCCGAAATTTATAACTGCTTGGTGTTCTTTTAGAAAGTCGATTCCGACTATACCATCGAATGGTATCGGAAAATCAGTTCGTACTAAATGGAAGGATTGGTTGAAAACGTTATTATTAATGTCGCTAAGTATTAAGTTAATTGATCCAAGTGTATAAGAATAACCATGAGTAACTCCCTTAATCTTAATTTTTCTGTTACTTAAGTTATTTAGGTTAATGGAACGATTTTGTTTTAACACTGATATTTCTGGTCCAGTATCTATAAGGAATTTGAAAAGTTTATTTTGTACATAGAATTCGATGAAATTGGTTAAGTTATCGTTTAATTTGAAAATTTTAGTTAGTCCTCCTTCAGCTTTATTGTTTGTAGCTGAAACCCCAATTCCTCGTCTGCAGTGTCTTCTGCGTATGCTCTGATATTTCCCTTGTTATTGTTTTGAGTTTCTTGTTTGTTGTATCTTTGGTTATTGTATCGTTGGTTATTGTATCTATTAAAGTGATTTCTATGGCTTTTATTGGTGTTATTATTAAAATTTGGTCTATTGGTATAATTAAAACCTCTTTGGTAAAAGTTTCCATTATTCCTATTATTTCTATTAAAATTGTTATAATTATTGTTTGAACGTGTCCGTTCTGTGTTCCAATTTCGAGTGTATACGTTGTTTCTGTTTACGAAATGGTTATTTCTCGCATAGGAATGGTTATCACGTGCTCGTGCGGTCATAATAGATACCGCATTATCGTTATTTATCTCTCTAAGTTTTTGTATTACATCTGAAACTTCGTTGAAATTATTCATCATAGCACTAATTAGTATATTGTTAGAAGGAAAATTTCTCTTTATTGATTTAGTAATCTCTTGAATAGTATAGCTAGTCGCTATCTGCGTCTCTGTCATGACACACCTTCGTTTATGAACGCATTTTTTAAAGTTTCAGCTGATTCCTCTAATATTTTTATAAAATTTTCTTTGCCTTTGTTTAGGTTAAGTCCCTCTAGTTGTGTCTTTATGTGTATTGTGGACATACCCTTGCATTTTTGTTTTAGAGCTGTTATAAACTGGTCAACCGAAGTTGCATTTTCCGTAGCCTCTCGTGCTTTCCGTATAAGTTTGGATCTTATAAGTGTCACAAGCAATTTTTCATTTTGTTTGTCTGGTACCGATAGCTTAAGATTTTCTAATTTATCGATTATTGAATCTAAGATTAAAGGTTCACCGTTGTAGTCTTCCTTTAGTATTCTCACGACCATGTTGACAACTTGCTCTGTTGTGAGTGCCATTTTTGTTACAGCTATTTTTGTTTCTTTAACGCTGTTATTCAAATTTAAATTTTCTTGTCTCACTATTTGTGTGTCACTGTCGAATAGTTTGTCTGGAAAACTGTAATTCAAGTTAAGGTAGCTAAAAGTTATTTTAATTTTGTCTAATAAAACTTTAAAATTTTTATTTAGAATATCTCTGTCCAGTTCGTGTAGATTTTGAGAAGTTCTCGAGAGTATCAGAAATTTGTTGAAGTATACTATACAAGCATTTTCGTACGTGTGAATTGAATTTTTACATACCGGGGTTTTCTCATTAAATTGTTCATACAATATGTTAATGTTTTTAATACATTTCCGGAGATTATCCAAATCGCTCATTAATATCCCATATATATGTTATATTTATTGCAGGAAACAACGACGCGTTTATATCATAGTTATAAGGAATTAAATGTACGTATTAGTAGTACTTAGTAGAGTATTGATAATTCCCTTTTTTTTTCATAAAGTTATTAATTTGATACAAATAGATTATTTAAAAAAAAATATATTAATTCAATCAGGTATGGTATGTGTTAAAATTTGTTATATGATACTCATACTCGAATATTTTGAAAAAAAAAATTAAAAAAAAAAATTTTAGAAAGTGAAGAGTCGGTATATATGTATATCAAAATTAATTTATTTTGAATATTTATTTATTTTATTTATTCATTTTTTATTCGTTCTAATGTTGAAAATTAGATTTCATTTTCGTTTAAGTTAGAAAAAGTAAATTGTTATACAGTTTATAACTTTAATTTTAATTTATTAAGTACCGATTTGGTTCAGATTCTCTCGCATTCACTTTTGAATTGCACATTATGTTTTTCCAGTTTTAGATTGTTAACTTTATTTCGAAAGTTATTTAAAATATTTTCACCGAGACGAGACAAAAAATTAAAACAGAAATTATTCTCTTATAATTATAGTTATAAATTATAATACAATTTTTAGAGATAAAATAGTTTCAAAGTGAAACAATAACACATATTAAATTTTGGTCAACACTATTGTTTATTTTATTATAGAAAATTTTTCGAAAAGAAAATAGTCTCGAGAATGGATCGGTATAGGGTGTAATGAAGTGCCTCTCATGATGATAATGGGAGTGGCTTAGCAGGAAGCGTACCTAGAAATGTTGTATTGCCGTTCGACTTAGTCTCAATCATCGTGGATAAGAGATATTAATAACCTGCTGCTTCAGCACAAATACGGAAATGTACGCATTTTTCAAAGTAGATCAGAAATGGAAACAAATACAAGTGTAAAAATGAGACTCTGGCGGCCCCCTTCTACGAAAGAACCACGGTCGGCACGTTCAACCCCCTCATTCACTCACATACGCCCACACACACACACACACACACACATTCACACCCCTAAATCCCATGAATAGTAAGGAAAATCAATCAAAATAGACTCACCCGTGGTTATATCCGCCTGGCCTCCAATCCTGCTTAAATCAGCACTCCATCAGCACGGAATTATAAACGTTGATTAAAGTGGTCATCACATGCGTTGAATGAGTTGAGGATCCAAAATCGTTGAATAATTTGTAATCCAAATTGTTGAATAAAATAGAATTCAAAATCGTTGAGTAAATGTGTAATCATACACATCGAAGAAATTGGTAATTATAAACGTTGATTAAATTGGTCACCATAAGCGTTGAATTTTATAATCAAAATTGTCGAATAAATTTGTAACCAAAATTGGTATATAAAATTGTAATCAAAATCGTTGAATAGTTTGTAATCCAAATTGTTGAGTAGAATTGTATTCAAAATGGTCGAATAAATTTGGAATCACAATCGTTGAATAAACTTGAAATCGTAATCGTTGAATAATGTTATAATCAAAATTGTTGAAAAATGGTAATCCAAAATCGCTGGATAAACTTGGAATCAAAATTTTCGAATAAATTTGTAAACCAAAATTGTTGAACAGGATGGAAATCAAAATCGTTGAATAGATGTGGAGTCACATTCGTTGAATAAATTTGAAATCGAAATCGTTGTATAATTTTATAATCCAAATCGTTGAGTAAATTTGGAATCAAAAGGTTGAATAAATTTGGAATCACAATCGGTGAATAAATTTGAAATCGAAATCGTGGTATAATTTTACAATCCAAATCGTTGAACAAATTTGGAATCCAAAATAGTTGAAGAAATTTGTAATCATAACCATCGAAGAACTTGGTAATTATAAATGTTGATTAAATTTGCAAACAAAATTGTTATATAAAATTGTAATCAAAATCGTTGAATAGTTTGGAATCCAAATTGTTGAGCAGAATTGTATTCAAAATTGTCGAATAAATTTGGAATCACAATCGTTGAATAAACTTGAAATCGAAATCGTTGTATAATTTTATAATCCAAATCGTTGAACAAATTTGGAATCCAAAATAGTTGAAGAAATTTATAATCATAAACATCGAAGAAATTGGTAATTATAAACGTTGATTAAATTTGGTATATGAATAAGTTGGCAAACAAAGCCGTTGAATTAATTGGTTATCAAAAAGGTTGAATAACTTGGCAGACAAAATCGTTGCATAAATTGTTATCAAAAATGTTAAAATAAATTGGTAAACGTAATCGTTGAATTTTATTTATAAATCGTCGAACAAATTTGTAAATCCATTCGTTGAATATATTTCTTAACAAATTCGTTGAATAAATTAATCAAAAATGTCGAAGAAATTTGTTATCCAAATGGTTGAGTAGATTCGTTACCAAAACCGTTGAATATATTTGTTAACCAAATCGTTGAATATATTGGTTAACAAAATCGATGAATTTATTTGGTAGCAAAATCATTAAATAAACTGGTAATATTAATTGTACGAAACTATGTTGTCAAAGTTGGCCGAGTTGATATGAGATAGATGAAAACATGGTATCACAGCTTGGCGATGACGGTATAGATGATTTATAAAAACTTGGTTGTACACGTTGCCAATGATGATCCAAGTCGGAAGAACATACTGGTCATAAACTTTGATGTGCTAATGTCAATATCGCATGAAATCCCGTTATGGACTTTGGCAAAGATGATATAAAAACCAGCATAGAAAAAAAATGTCGATACACCACGGTTGATTGATACAATAATTTATTTAATTACAAGATCGTCACAGTGACGCATATAATAACACTATATTATTTAAATCACATATAGGTAAAGTTTAACTTAATTAAATGCCTACGTAAACTTTTATTAACCTAGAATCAAGGTCAGTTCAATCGACTATCGTAAGTATTAAAGGTATTCATTAATTATTCACAGGAACAAAATTAATCATGAAGTATGTATATCAACAAATCATTTTACTAATAGCTATCTAATGTTAATAGATTCTTACACTATGATTTACAGCAATAAACAAAAAAAACAAAACAGCAAACAAAATTGATAATTAATCTAGTTCGATACATTCGAAAAATCAGCCGACACTTAAGAAAAACGAAAACTGTACATCTCTTAACAATAATGATAATGTAAACTTTTGGTATATACCGTTAAAAAAAAAAATGACTAGACACGAAAACCGGAGTTTTTCTTCAATAAATGTACCGTAAAGTTTCACGAATTCACTGGAGCAAGTTTGCTTTATAAAAAAAAAACGTTCTCAAGCAAACTATAATGCCAAGGGCAATTAACTAGATATTAAATAAAGTTACCTTAGATTTGCGAATCTTCAAACAAAATTTCACCATATGCGCACCGAGAAATATATCACGGATTTTGTATACTGTTACACATAACACAGACACATCACAAACAACAAATAAATATATTTTTTTTTTGATACACGGATAATTCCTTTTTTATGGAGTTTACTTTACATTTAATTTCTTTTCGTTTTTTTATTATCTTTTTGTTTTCTATAATTACGTTAATAAACATTTTCCTTGGCAACCGTAAAAATGAATACTTTTCTAATAAAAAAATCTGAACACCTGTTGCCAGCTGTCAAAGCAAAATCCAATAGGATAATTGTAATAATATTAATCGACGTCAACCATCAAAAATCAAAAGTAATAGAATGAGCGTATTCGTGTGAATCGCGATTAAACTCAGAGCGTTTAATGATGTGCAGGGCCGTATTATATAGCAAAAATTTTGCTCAAAAAAACTCGAATGCGGTGTTTTGGATGTGATATAATTTCCATTGAGTTTTCAATTGATGGGAATTTTTCATAGCTAAAAAAAAACCGTTCGTTATTTGATACTATTGCCCAAAGATAAGGTTGAGGTACAAAATATTTCCGACACATCAATAACATTTACCATTGAATCCAAAATGAACCAAAATCAAGTTCGTTCGATGTTATGTTGTTTAGACATTACAAAACTACAATCCAAAGTAGTAATATAATGAAACGGAAAAATTATTTTGAAAGAAATTAAGACAATAGAATGTTTAACAAAAACGAGATATCAAATCGTTGAATGTGGATGAATGGAAAAATATTTAGGGTTTAAAAAAAATTGTTTAATTACGGTTGATGTCTAGAGAATTCAAACTTTAGCAGTATATTGAAAATAAACGAATAGAAACACAGCGCGCGTCGCTTTTAGGGTGTGGTAAGATTAAATTCTGATTAAAGTTTAGCGGTCATACGGATGATGATTAAAGAAAACCATCAATTAATTCAAATTAACCAATATTATATTATATCAATGAATAAATAAATCAGGGTAATTAGTGTGATTTTCTTTCTCCCATACGTTTTTCCGGCCATTGCAGATTTAGTAGATTCTGAGAAACATAAGGAAACTATGGGTGAAGGAAACTACATGAAATATGACTATGGATGACGAAGGGATGAGAATCTATTACAAGTGGTACAGATTAATATAAGAAACAACAGCTAAGGAAACTGCGACTGTAATACACGGCGTTCTGACATTATGCCAGACTATCCATTACAGAACAAGTGCTTTTGGGACGAGCACCTACGACCAAAAGAAGTTGACAAAGGCATAGGCTGGTCGCCAATAGACCTGGTATATACATATTAGCTTGGTGAAGCACCCCGACGTACCACAGATTAGCAATCAATGCGATCAGTATTACAAACTCAGTCTTAGCAGAAACAAAGTAACAAAGTATCTAAGAATATGCAAAAAAAAACTTTTGGGAGGGGTATCGATAAAATCAGTATTCTACTCTATTGCAAGCGGTGGATAACTAAAATCTTCCAGACCCAATTTCGGGCAGATCTGGGGGTTCCCGAGACTCTAAAGTCACAAAAAAAAATTTATTCAATCTGCTACAGATCGAAAAGAAAAAAGAAAAAATACACCATTGGACCGACTCCTTTAATGAAACGTCCGACACAATTTCGTTTTTACGTTATGCAGGCTCGCAACCCACACCTGAACTAACACGAGTCTCATACTTCTCCGACTGAGCTAGCCGGGCCACACTGTTGTACGCTTCCGTCCCAGTGACTCTGAAGGATGAGAAAAAAAAACTGTTCACATAGGTTCAAAGCAACTAATTGGACCACATTCAATACATTCGATCTCGGTATTTTCGCTGGCAAATAGACTACACAAAAAAAAATTTTGAACCAAGACCCGAACACCAAGGTTGATACACACTCACTGAACTGTGAATTCAAGATGAAACTACCCTCATACTTTATGGTCGTCGATAATCTTGACTTACCATGGCGGTGAAACACGCACGAAAGTTACTATCATACTGACAGCAAAAAAAATTATTGCCGATGTTAGGCACGAATGTCCTTGGAGTGATAAACACCTCTACGTTTAGAAGCCAGGTCCTCCAGTTCGTAAGCAGCGCTACCTACCAACCTTATTACTCTGGCTTCAATAAACTTCTGTGCAAGTTTAGCCGATAATTTCTTACCGGCGTCACTCAAAATGAAGTTCCTTCGGAACACCGTATCACCTGGTTTAAACAAAGTTAACCGAGCTCGTAAATTGTATCTTTCAGCACTTTTGACAAATGCTTCGGCAGTTAAATCAAGAATTCGACTTCGAATCTTATTAAGATAATCCGGTCGCAGAATCGTTTCACCTGGCTCAAGAAGACTATTCAGTCGTCTCAGCAGTTCATATGACGAACCATGAGTCACCATAGGTATTCCAAACATTGCGTAATACGGGGAACATTGAAGGGTTTGATGCAGGGAACAACGTAGTGCACAAGCGATCTCGCTCAAGTGCAGATCCCATTTAGAATGCTCCTCCTTTAAATAGGCTCTAATACCAGATAAAACACTTCTATTTACCCGTTCAGAAGCGTTAGCTTGAGGTGAATATAACGCTAGTAGTGTATGTTTCACTCCGTGCTTCGCCAAGAAATCTTCAAATAGTTTAGACTTAAACTGCGTCCCATTATCGGACACAATAACTTCGGGACAACCAAATACGTGAAAGACATTGGTAGCCAATAGATGACAAATTGGTTCAGCAGTTAGTTTCCGTAAAGGAAATAAAAATGGATATTTAGTAACATGATCTAATACTACCAGAATAGCGATATTCCCGGCCTTTGATCGAGGATAAGGGCCAAGAATATCGATATACAATCGCTGACCAATTCGTTCTGTTTTCATCTGAGAAACCATGGGAGCACGAAGTGGAACATTAGTCGCTTTGATTTCTTTACAGGTCTTACAATTTCCGATGTACGATTTAACCTGGGTATACATACGAGGCCAATAGTAAAATTTACGAATATTAAACAAGGTTTTTGCTAGACCTCCATGAGATGAGGTAGGAGGATTGTGGGCCCTTGCAATACACTCGTCAGTGTATTCCTCAGGTAACCACAATTTCCAAACCTCACCCTCTGAAGGAATATCAAGATCTAGACAAGCCAATCGTTTATAAACCCGACCAGAAATTACTTTCAGATCAGGCAATGTACCGTCTGCTTCGGTAACCAGATTTACCAACTCCAAATATCGAGAAGTGTTGAAGAAAGGGGAATTAAGATCTAATTCAGGCACTGGACATAGTTCAGAAATGATGTCGACAGAGTCACGTCTTGATAGAGTGTCAGGAACAGTATTTAATTTTCCTTTTCGGTACTCAATATCAAAGACGTAACCCTGCAATTTCAAGCTCCAACGAGCCAATCGTCCAGAAAGGTCTTTTTGTTGCATTAACCATTTTAATGAAGCATGGTCAGTTATGATCTTAAAGGCCTGACCCTCGACATACGCTCTAAATTTCTTTACTCCCAGTACGGCGGCTAGACACTCTTTCTCACTAGTGGAGTAATTGCGCTGCGCAGAATTTAGCTTTTTGGACATGTACGCTATGGGATGTTCCATACCGTCCATGTCACACTGCATTAATACACAACCTATACCGTCGTTGCTAGCGTCGCACTGGAGAGTAAAGGGTTTAGTATAGTCGGGGTTTATGAGGACTGGTGCTGAGATGAGAGCATTTTTGAGGTTTACAAATGCTATTTCAGCTTCGGGTGTCCATACGAATTTATTAGAATTTTTCTTCAACAAATCTGATATTGGAGAGGACATAGCAGAGAAATCAGATATAAAACGGCGATAATAACCCGCCATACCCAGGAAACGTCGAATCTGTTTGGACGTACGCGGTGTAGGAAATTCAGAAATAGCTAGAGTTTTATCAGGATCAATTTTCAACGTACCACCTCCCACAACATATCCCAAATATTTTACCTCCGGCAAGAGAAACTTACTTTTTTCCACGTTTATCGTCAAGTTCGCACGTCTAAGACACTGGGAGATATCTTCTAACAGTTTCAGATGGGCCTCAAAGGTATCTGTAACTATTAGAAGATCATCCAAGTATACGAAGACGCACGACTTGAGATGTGGAGGAATTACTTGGTCCATCAATTTGGTCATTGTTTGCGGCGCATTGCACAGTCCGAAAGGCATTCTTACGAACTGATACAATGGCCGCCCTGGGACCGTAAAAGCAGTTTTCTCTCGGGAGTGTTTTTCTAACGGTATCTGCCAGAAAGCGTCTTTCAGATCCAAACTGGAAATGAAATTACTTTGTGGCAGACGACTCAAGATCCCATCTATCTGTGGAAGGGGGTAAGCATCCTTCTTAGTAACGGTATTGACCTTTCTACTATCCAAACAAAGACGATTCTTCCCAGGTTTGCGAATTAAGACCACCGGACTTGACCATGGGCTGTTTGAAACCTCTATAATACCCAGAGACAACATCCTATCCAGTTCTTCTCCCATCAGTTTCTCAATGGCGGGCGATATTGGATAGTGTCGTTGCTTGATGGGAGCTGCAGTCCCCACATCAATAACGTGTTCCAACAAATGTGTTCGACCCAGACCCATTTTTGAAAATGATGGTAGAAGCTGAATAGTGTTTTGTAGACGTGTTTGATTGTCCATAGACAATTCTGAAATTCCTGACTCCGTCGTCAAAAATGTAGGTAGGTTAAATATCGGGTTAAACAAACCAAAAGCGTTAAAGAAATCTATACCTAGATATAGATTTTGAGTCAAGGACGGGATAATGAAGACGTCCAGGGTTCTGACTTGGTTCATAAATGAAACCTTTGTTTTTACAAACCCCAAGATCTTCTGTCTTTGGCCATCGGCAGTACGAACTACGGCAGACGAATAAGTCAGAAGGTCTGGAGTCTGTACGATTTCTTTAGCAAAATCACCACCAATTACAGTCAAGGACGCTCCACTATCCAACAGTCCAGTATGTTGTTTACCCAATATTAACACTGTGGCATAAGATCTCACATCGTTGTCCAATTTCACAATAGAGGAAATGGTTTTAGTTTTAAACAAATGACGTTGTTGCCAATAAATACGAGAACGGAGCGCAGAGCGCGATGGAATTTTCAAAGATGATAATGAATCGACAAATATGTTTGAGCGCACCTTCAGGTATTCGTTCAATCGTTGTTGGAACGATTTGATTTTGGTCCATAATGGAGGTGGTTCAGTATGAACGGGTGTTCGTTTCAATAATTTCATATCAGTATCATGAGTGGGTACCAAATCATTAAAAGTCGCATTTGTAATCGGTGTTTCAGGGGTGACGATAATGGAATTATTATCTGCTTCGTCTCTGTTTGAAATACTTACAGGTAGAGTATTCCAAGAGTGTTCTATCAAATTGGATGTTGAAGCTCGGTTCAACAGTGTATTGTGTACTAATAGGTTATTGGGACTAGTTGATGAAGTATTTGAAGGATCAGGAGACAAATTAAATTTGGTCTTAGATGAATCTAAGACAGGTCTTGGGAGCGAGAAAAGGTGTTGGGATTCTGGCCCCCCCTTCGGTTTCCCTGACAATTTTCACAATTAGGACACAACACATCGTCCTTCCCACATCCCCAACAAAACAATCGCTGTGATTCACGACAATCGTGCCACCGATGACCAGGTCGTTTGCAGTTCCAACAAATAGTTGAACTGGTTATTCGTCTCATATTAGGGGCAGGCTGTATTGCCGCAAGTTCGTTGGATGTAATTGGTAACGATTCAGTTGGCAATTCGTTAATTTGTAGTTGTGAAAATTCACGATCTAAATCCACCTCAGACACCGGTCTCGATGGTCTAATGTTATAATCGCGCGGTCTGGTTGTTGACTCGGCCCATAATTTTTCGCGGTCACGGCAGAGCTGGCGCAGATGTTCCAGTCCATAGATGGTGACATAAAGTAGCTCCCTTCTAATTTCCAATCGTAGGTTGTTGCGAATCAAGGAGAACAACTCCACATCCGGCATCGGTACTCGTAGTTTATCGCCTAGTCGATAAATTGATTGTAAGAATTCATCAAACAATTCGGTGGGCCGCTGTTTCCTGGCCCTCATCCGCTCCTTTACCTCTTCGTCCGTCTGCCTGTCCTGAAATTCTATTCGAAGAGCATGACATAAGTCAGTCCAAATAAGCTGTCGGTTCTGGCGAAAATATCTCCAGAACCAATCAGCGGCACGATCTGTGAACAACAGGTACAGACAGCGGGTGATAATAGTAAAATCGTTATTTAAACACATCTCTGTCAGCCGCTCTATTCTGAAGATGAACGCTTCAACATCCAGACCATCGGGTCTGCCTGAGAACGTTACGTTCCAATTTCTAACTGTGGTAGAGTGCTGATCGAGATGTGTTCGTATTCTAGCTGGAGCAAGAGCAGGATGAGGTTCAGCAAACATTGGTGGTACTGGTACATTATTTTGCACAAACGCATTTACTGGCGTGTAATTTGAATGAACCGATGGATGACGCGGGGTGGTGGGTGATACTGCAATTGGTGCTAGAGGAAACAACACTTCAGGTGCTGGAGCACGGGATTGCATCATTGAGTGGTTAATTCTCGAAATTTCCTGATCGATGTGTGCATTTACCGCTTCCTGGAAACCGTGATCTTCCGCTGCAGCGGCACCATATATGGGAGATCGAGGAGCTATGTTCACTCGCACTTCATCGGCGAGTCTAGATCGTGGAAGGCGGTTTGCCAAGGGAGTAGAAGAGTGTTGATTTCCGAGACTAGGACGACGTTGCCAACCTGCGGTAATAGAGCGTGTCACCGGTCGCGGTGGTGGTGGTACCACTGTATCATTAGTTTTATCCATCCCTCGGGGTAACCTCTGTAAGTCTGCACGCTCACACGCGGCTCGACAAATTGGGCATGTGCTATTCTGCAACAACCAGTCGTTGAGGCAGATGTCATGAAAGAGGTGGTTACACCGAGTGAGGAGTCGCACGTCGGCCGGCACTATTTCGTGTTGACAAACAGCACAAGAGCTGGACCTATCCAGAACGTCCATCTTATCAGTGGCAGACATTATGAATACTCAAACGCACAAACAGCTGCACAATACTTGACCAATCAAAACGAGAAGGTGGAGGGTGCAGAGAAAATCGACACACTGACTATTGCTGGTGGTAGGATGTACCAAAAAGAAACAGAAAGAAAAAAATCGTTAGACTTACTATTGTTGACGATGGTATTTAATTACAAATTACCCCCAAAGAGACCTCGACAAGTGGCCAAAAGGGCCAGGACACTTGTCCAAACCACCAATAACGCAGCGCTATCTAAACAACAAATTCACAGGATGGCTGATGAATGGGATGATGATTTCAGTTCACAGGGAGTGCCTATGCACAATACCAATTTTACCAGTAGTACAGATAAAGCTGAATCATCTATAAATGGAGCCGAAGATGATAGTGAATGGCAAGGTGGTATCAGCGGCAATACAGAATCCTTCCTCTTCCTTTCCACCTGAACTAGCAAGACAAAACAAATGAGATGGGAGATGAAGCAGGTATACTACGCTATTGCAAAAAAAAAATGGAGTTAAGAAAAATGAAATTCCAGACCCAATTTCGGGCAGGTCTGACGGCTCCCGATACTCAAAACTGAGTGACAGACAAAAAAAAATTATATAAGTGCGGCAAGCCTACCGGTTAGACAAGGAGAATTAACTAGTTCTATCATGCAAAAGTTATATAAAAAAAATTAAATCTAACATGCAAAGATTAATTTAAGTGAATTTAATAGGATTATAAGAGCAGGACTAGGAAGTTTTCCCAACCAATCTTAGACGTTGAATTATTTTAGGACACTAAACGGGTAAACTTAGGCCTCCCGAATCCGACAATTTTCGTTACTTGAAGTAGATTAACAATCAAAAACTTCCTTTTCCTAGTCTCTATTCCTTTTTCCTTTCTTATTTAATAATTATTCTTAACTTACAGTTCGAAGTAACCGAATGTGTCTTCAATTAACCTAAAACATAGATTTTAGTTATGCCCTAATACAAAAAAACTAACAATTTACAAAATCACACATTCGGTACTTTTTCTCCAGACTCCGCAAGATGTTTCCGGAGTATTAGTGTTATTTCTTATGATTTGTTAATAATTTGGTTTCTATGTAATTTCTTGATACTTTATTTTCTTTATAATTTCTTGATAATTTATATATTATATTACTTCTTGATAAGTTATTTACGTTGTAATTTCTTGATACGTTATTTTCTTTATAATTTCTTGATAATTTATATATTATTGGTTGGACCTAAAATTTATAGGTAAACGAATATTAGAGTCTGATATTATCAGCTGTTTTTATTTATTAATTTATTTATATATAATTATTCATATATACATTTATTTATTTAGATGTACTTATTCATAATTATATTTATTTATTTATAATCAACTATTTATATATACATTTATCTATTTATAAATATGTATTTATATATATATAGTTACTAATTCTTTTTTTTTTTTTTTTTATTTTGGCGAATGGAGGAAAGTCAGATTCAACCACGGGGTGCCCATCACTACGGGGTTGAAGGTGGTGACCGCCGTTCTTTCAATTCCTTTTTTTTTTGTTGGATGTTTATGGGTTTAAATAAGAAAGAAAAATAAAAACAATTTTTGGGATTAAAGAAAAAGAAAAAAAAAAACTACGTTAAAAGGATCGGAAATGGAAAAGGAAGGAGGGCAAGACGGGATAAATAAGGAAAGGAGATGGTAAGGTGTGACAGGAATAAGGTGGGGTATGTGCGAGTAGTGTTTCACCCAGCTGACGAGTGCTGATGGGATGGTCAGAAGATAATATCCTCTGCACCACCATTCTATCAACAACACTCGGCAGCTGTGATCCACGCCACCAACACATACGGTAAGGTGCTGTGGCAAAGGTGGACCAGTTACACATCAGCATGACAGCCGAGCGAAATCTTCCCTCGACAGCGGGCCAATGCTGTCTTGGAAGAACTTCCTCGGTATCACCCGATGAGAACCAGCACACCTCAACCACAGGAAGCTAGTATTGCCGGGAGGGGTCGCTAACGTTAGGCAATAGTAGCGCAGGTTGGGCTCTGAGGACCTCGCGAACCCGAAGCCTGACCAGGTGACCAGACTCGGACGAGGTTTGGCGTATACACCAAACCACGTCGTTCTAGGTCTGGCACCTGAGACACCTTCGGCATTTGAGACGTCTCCAGAAACCCAACCCGTAACTAGGGTCCGTGGGGTTGTAATGCCCATTGAGAATAATTCCGAAAAATTATTCTCACCCATGCGTTTTTTAAAAAAAAATACAAAAAAAGAGAATATTTGCTGGAGGCGTAGGGACGCAACTCCCCATCAAAGTAAAGTCTGAGGAATCTCAGACTTCCTTTGCTCCTGCGCGTTTGAAGCAGGGAATTGCTTCTACGCCGCCAGAGTCTTTACTATTGTTTTGGTGGAAAATTAAAATTAATTTGAAGAAAAAAAAATTTTCGGAAAAAAAATTTTTCAAGATTTTTGAAAATATGGAGGGACTCCTCCAGAGTCCTACATTGCTGTAGGGACCCTTAGAGAAGCCCCACGTTGGGCGCCAATTTGTAATGAAGTGCCTCTCATGATGATAATGGGAGTGGCTTAGCAGGAAGCGTACCTAGAAATGTTGTATTGCCGTTCGACTTAGTCTCAATCATCGTGGATAAGAGATATTAATAACCTGCTGCTTCAGCACAAATACGGAAATGTACGCATTTTTCAAAGTAGATCAGAAATGGAAACAAATACAAGTGTAAAAATGAGACTCTGGCGGCCCCCTTCTACGAAAGAACCACGGTCGGCACGTTCAACCCCCTCATTCACTCACATACGCCCACACACACACACACACACACACATTCACACCCCTAAATCCCATGAATAGTAAGGAAAATCAATCAAAATAGACTCACCCGTGGTTATATCCGCCTGGCCTCCAATCCTGCTTAAATCAGCACTCCATCAGCACGGAATTATAAACGTTGATTAAAGTGGTCATCACATGCGTTGAATGAGTTGAGGATCCAAAATCGTTGAATAATTTGTAATCCAAATTGTTGAATAAAATAGAATTCAAAATCGTTGAGTAAATGTGTAATCATACACATCGAAGAAATTGGTAATTATAAACGTTGATTAAATTGGTCACCATAAGCGTTGAATTTTATAATCAAAATTGTCGAATAAATTTGTAACCAAAATTGGTATATAAAATTGTAATCAAAATCGTTGAATAGTTTGTAATCCAAATTGTTGAGTAGAATTGTATTCAAAATGGTCGAATAAATTTGGAATCACAATCGTTGAATAAACTTGAAATCGTAATCGTTGAATAATGTTATAATCAAAATTGTTGAAAAATGGTAATCCAAAATCGCTGGATAAACTTGGAATCAAAATTTTCGAATAAATTTGTAAACCAAAATTGTTGAACAGGATGGAAATCAAAATCGTTGAATAGATGTGGAGTCACATTCGTTGAATAAATTTGAAATCGAAATCGTTGTATAATTTTATAATCCAAATCGTTGAGTAAATTTGGAATCAAAAGGTTGAATAAATTTGGAATCACAATCGGTGAATAAATTTGAAATCGAAATCGTGGTATAATTTTACAATCCAAATCGTTGAACAAATTTGGAATCCAAAATAGTTGAAGAAATTTGTAATCATAACCATCGAAGAACTTGGTAATTATAAATGTTGATTAAATTTGCAAACAAAATTGTTATATAAAATTGTAATCAAAATCGTTGAATAGTTTGGAATCCAAATTGTTGAGCAGAATTGTATTCAAAATTGTCGAATAAATTTGGAATCACAATCGTTGAATAAACTTGAAATCGAAATCGTTGTATAATTTTATAATCCAAATCGTTGAACAAATTTGGAATCCAAAATAGTTGAAGAAATTTATAATCATAAACATCGAAGAAATTGGTAATTATAAACGTTGATTAAATTTGGTATATGAATAAGTTGGCAAACAAAGCCGTTGAATTAATTGGTTATCAAAAAGGTTGAATAACTTGGCAGACAAAATCGTTGCATAAATTGTTATCAAAAATGTTAAAATAAATTGGTAAACGTAATCGTTGAATTTTATTTATAAATCGTCGAACAAATTTGTAAATCCATTCGTTGAATATATTTCTTAACAAATTCGTTGAATAAATTAATCAAAAATGTCGAAGAAATTTGTTATCCAAATGGTTGAGTAGATTCGTTACCAAAACCGTTGAATATATTTGTTAACCAAATCGTTGAATATATTGGTTAACAAAATCGATGAATTTATTTGGTAGCAAAATCATTAAATAAACTGGTAATATTAATTGTACGAAACTATGTTGTCAAAGTTGGCCGAGTTGATATGAGATAGATGAAAACATGGTATCACAGCTTGGCGATGACGGTATAGATGATTTATAAAAACTTGGTTGTACACGTTGCCAATGATGATCCAAGTCGGAAGAACATACTGGTCATAAACTTTGATGTGCTAATGTCAATATCGCATGAAATCCCGTTATGGACTTTGGCAAAGATGATATAAAAACCAGCATAGAAAAAAAATGTCGATACACCACGGTTGATTGATACAATAATTTATTTAATTACAAGATCGTCACAGTGACGCATATAATAACACTATATTATTTAAATCACATATAGGTAAAGTTTAACTTAATTAAATGCCTACGTAAACTTTTATTAACCTAGAATCAAGGTCAGTTCAATCGACTATCGTAAGTATTAAAGGTATTCATTAATTATTCACAGGAACAAAATTAATCATGAAGTATGTATATCAACAAATCATTTTACTAATAGCTATCTAATGTTAATAGATTCTTACACTATGATTTACAGCAATAAACAAAAAAAACAAAACAGCAAACAAAATTGATAATTAATCTAGTTCGATACATTCGAAAAATCAGCCGACACTTAAGAAAAACGAAAACTGTACATCTCTTAACAATAATGATAATGTAAACTTTTGGTATATACCGTTAAAAAAAAAAATGACTAGACACGAAAACCGGAGTTTTTCTTCAATAAATGTACCGTAAAGTTTCACGAATTCACTGGAGCAAGTTTGCTTTATAAAAAAAAAACGTTCTCAAGCAAACTATAATGCCAAGGGCAATTAACTAGATATTAAATAAAGTTACCTTAGATTTGCGAATCTTCAAACAAAATTTCACCATATGCGCACCGAGAAATATATCACGGATTTTGTATACTGTTACACATAACACAGACACATCACAAACAACAAATAAATATATTTTTTTTTTGATACACGGATAATTCCTTTTTTATGGAGTTTACTTTACATTTAATTTCTTTTCGTTTTTTTATTATCTTTTTGTTTTCTATAATTACGTTAATAAACATTTTCCTTGGCAACCGTAAAAATGAATACTTTTCTAATAAAAAAATCTGAACACCTGTTGCCAGCTGTCAAAGCAAAATCCAATAGGATAATTGTAATAATATTAATCGACGTCAACCATCAAAAATCAAAAGTAATAGAATGAGCGTATTCGTGTGAATCGCGATTAAACTCAGAGCGTTTAATGATGTGCAGGGCCGTATTATATAGCAAAAATTTTGCTCAAAAAAACTCGAATGCGGTGTTTTGGATGTGATATAATTTCCATTGAGTTTTCAATTGATGGGAATTTTTCATAGCTAAAAAAAAACCGTTCGTTATTTGATACTATTGCCCAAAGATAAGGTTGAGGTACAAAATATTTCCGACACATCAATAACATTTACCATTGAATCCAAAATGAACCAAAATCAAGTTCGTTCGATGTTATGTTGTTTAGACATTACAAAACTACAATCCAAAGTAGTAATATAATGAAACGGAAAAATTATTTTGAAAGAAATTAAGACAATAGAATGTTTAACAAAAACGAGATATCAAATCGTTGAATGTGGATGAATGGAAAAATATTTAGGGTTTAAAAAAAATTGTTTAATTACGGTTGATGTCTAGAGAATTCAAACTTTAGCAGTATATTGAAAATAAACGAATAGAAACACAGCGCGCGTCGCTTTTAGGGTGTGGTAAGATTAAATTCTGATTAAAGTTTAGCGGTCATACGGATGATGATTAAAGAAAACCATCAATTAATTCAAATTAACCAATATTATATTATATCAATGAATAAATAAATCAGGGTAATTAGTGTGATTTTCTTTCTCCCATACGTTTTTCCGGCCATTGCAGATTTAGTAGATTCTGAGAAACATAAGGAAACTATGGGTGAAGGAAACTACATGAAATATGACTATGGATGACGAAGGGATGAGAATCTATTACAAGTGGTACAGATTAATATAAGAAACAACAGCTAAGGAAACTGCGACTGTAATACACGGCGTTCTGACATTATGCCAGACTATCCATTACAAGGGACAGAATTCTGGATCACACTTTTATCTGTTTTATTTTAGCGGAATTTTGGTAGTGCAATTTGCAGAGAAAATTTTCAAAGTTAATTAGTTTCGAAATTAAATTTTGGATAGCACTGTTACTTGTTATGTTATAGAGTAATTTGTTTTCGAAAAGTAGATAGCTCCAGAAAGTTAATCGTTACAAAAACGGAATGTTTGCAGAAACAACGCGAGTAAAAAAAAATCGAGCATTTCGGGCCACAATTTATTTGTTTTATTTTTAATCCATTTTTTAGGAGTGCAGTTTGCAAAGAAACAAAATTCAATGATAATTAGTATCAAAAACTAAATTTTTACTGTTACTTGTTTTATTTTAAAAGATTTTTCTTGCCTTTGAAAAGAAAATAGTTTCCAAAAAAAGATTAATGAATCGATCGATCATTATGAAAGCAAAATTTTAACAAAAACAACGAGAGTTAATTAATATTTAGAATTTTGGGACCACGATTTATTTGTTTTATTTTTAAAATAATTTTTATCAGTGAAAAGCAAAAGAAAATTTTTCGTAAGTTGTTCAATATTTAAAATTAAATTTTGAGTAGCACTATTATTAGTTTTGAGATGTATCGTTACCGATGTAAAATTTTTCACAACACAAATTAGTAAGTATTTAGTATTTTGGACCACACTATTATTTGTTTTAATTCATATTAGCTTTTACACTATCTTTGTTGAATTTTTTTTTTATTCTTTATTTGTTTTCAAATTAAAAGAAAAAATATTATTCGGATTTCGTTTTGATAACAAAAAGAATTTATTCTTATAAATATGACTTTTTTTATTTATTTGTTGAATTTGTTTTTGAATAAAAAAGAAATTATTTTGATTTCGTTTTAACGGAAAAGAAAAAAAATGACTGATATATTTGTTTGTATAATATTTGATCATAGACTGAGAGCTAGTGAACCCTTTGAGTAACGGTCGTCCTGTAAGGCTAGAATTTTTTTTAGTGAAAGTTCATGAAATGTGAAGTACGGCAACCGCAACCTGGCAGGCATCAGCCGTGTACGTCATCATCCCCTATATGCTTAAAAGTGTAAAAAAAAATGAAAAAAAAAAACTTGGTCCTGTAAGCTTGAAATTTTTATATGATTTAGCTCACTTACTGTAAAGTACAAAAACAAATTGACAGGCGATTTGGAGGTGCACAAGTATCTGCCAGGCGAATCGAAATGTGTTACAACTTGCCGGCCGGCCGTCACAAGCGACGAAATCTAGAAAACCGCTGAACTCTCTCTCTCTCTCTGGCGTTTACATCCCATGAAGGGATTTTGCCGTCTGTGCCACCAGCTTCCAATCATCTCGTTCCATGACCAGTTGACCCCAGTTTCGACATCCTATATCACGAAGGTCTTGGATGATGTCATCACGCCAGCGTTGTCTAGGTCTTCCTCTTCGACGAACACCAGCTGGTTGTTGTTGGGACGCTTTTTTAATCATTCTATCTAATGGTGCCCTTTCTACATGACCAAACCATCTAATCCGGTTAGATTTAATGAATCCGATTACATCGCAGCCTCCAAGAAGCTGTCTGATTTCATGATTCATTCGGATTCTATACTGATTTTCAGCAACTTTACATGGACCATAAATTGTTCGTATGACTTTCCTCTCGAATGTTGATAGAATTCTACAATCGGAGGAAGTCAGTGTCCAGCTTTCACTTCCAAATGTAAGCACAGGTCGTATCAATGCTTTGTAAAGTGTGAGTTTACACGACCGCGAAAGATGTTTTGATCGCAGAAGTTTTGAGTATGCGTAGAAAACTCTGTATGCGGCAGAGACACGGGCTTTGATATCTGCCTGCATGTCATTTGACGATGTTATTACAGACCCGAGGTATTTGAAGTTTTCCACGCGTTCCACTTCATAGTCGCCAGTATCCAGATTTCCGGGAGGTATGTTCTTAGAAGTTGTTAACACTTTAGTTTTGCTGGTGTTGATGCATAATCCAAGCCGTTTAGCATTTCTTTCAAGCTGAGAGAGACTATCCTTAATATCGCTTGTTCTACGTCCGAGAAGCACAATATCATCTGCGTAGCCAAGAACTTGACTAGATTTGTTATATATGCAGTTTTGTGTCTCAATTCGGCTTTTTCTTATCGCGTACTCCAGCGCCAAATTAAACAGAACGGGCGCGAGTGCATCACCTTGTCGAACACCTGATGTTATATCGAAAGGATCAGAAACTGACCCTTCGATTACTATTCTACAATTTGATCCCGATGTTGTGAGTTTACACAGAGAAACAAGTTTCTCTGGGATACCAAGGCATATGAGTGCGGACCAGAGGTTGTCGCGGATGATACTATCATATGCTTGCCTGAAATCAACGTAGAGCTGGTGAATGCTGATGTTGTACTCCCAACATTTTTCCAGAATCATCCTTAATGTAAAACATTGATCTGTGGTTGAGCGGTTAGGACGAAAACCACACTGATAGTCACCGATGATAGATTCGGCGAACGGGATGAGTCGAGCAAGTACAACATTAGCTAGTATTTTATATGCAGTGTTCAACAGTGCGATGCCACGATAATTTTCACACTTTAAACGGTCACCTTTCTTATGTAGCGGAACAATGAGAGCTGTTTTCCATTCAGCAGGTAGTTCTTCTTGGTCCCAGATTGCAAGAATCAGATCGTATATACGTGAGACCAGAGCTGCTCCTCCATTTTTCAGAAGTTCTGCGGGAATTCCATCGAAACCTGGTGATTTGCCATTTTTCAGTTTTTTAATGGCAGCTTCCACTTCTTCTATTGCTGGGTAAGGGACAAAAATCTCTTCAGTTGATGGAGCAATTGCTCGAATAGGATGAACTTCGTTCGTCCTATTCAGTAGGTCTTGAAAGTGGGATCGCCACACTGCCAGCACATCACGTTCACTTGTTGTAAGTTCATTATTTACATTTTTGATGGCTGTAGATCTTGGGTGGAAATCTTTGGTCAGATTTCGTGCATTGGCAAAGCACTCTTTTGAATTTCCGTTGGCCGCATGTTGGTTGATGTTTTCGATGCAGCTCTTCATGTGTTCGCGTTTCTTTTTACGTAGAAGTTTTGCTGAGGTTTTCCTGGCGCATAGATAATCAGCTTGGGAGCTTCGGGTGTTCCTTGTTAACCATTTTTCTCGCAGTTTTTGTTTATTTTCAACGGATTGGCGGCACTCGTCGTCAAACCATTCGTTGTGTGATTTCGGTGGTCGTTTTCCGATTGTAGTTTGTGCTGCGGCTATAATGGTTGATTGAAGCGTTTGCCATTCTTCTTGTATGTTTAATGGCATCTCAGAAGAGATGTCATGCTCTTCTATGTTTTGTGTTATTATTTCCTGATATCTATTCAGCGTTTCCGGATGTTTAAATGCTTCGACATTCCAGCGCACGGTCTTTTTTGCTTGTCTGTTAAATGTGGATGACAACTTGCACTTGTACTTAAAGATGACAAGCATATGATCGGTGTCCATATCAGCACCTCTGTATGATCGAACGTCAGTTATACTTGTAGAGTGTCTCTTAGAGATCATGACGTGATCGATTTGATTTTCCGTTCTTCCGTCATTTGATTTCCACGTTGCCTTGTGAATTCTCTTGTGAGGGAAGAAAGTGCTGGAAATTACTAGATCATACATCATAGCCAGCTCGGCTGCGCGAAAACCGTTATTGTTGCTGGTATGATGCAAGCTGTTAGGGCCGATATGTGTTTTAAGTTCTGCAATCCTACCGATTTGAGCATTAAAGTCACCTACCACGATTTTTATATCGTGCCGCGGGATGTTATTGATGACTTCCTCGAGTTCTAGGAAGAACAGGTCTTTAATATCATCTGCTTTATCTTCAGTAGGTGCATGAACATTGACGATCGTTACATTGAATTTTTGCGTGCGGATTCTCAGTGTGCATAACCGCATATTAATAGGGCAGAAGTCGATAACATGCTGATTCACGCGACGGTGTATAAGAAAGCCAACTCCAAATTCTCCTCCGTTTTGATGACCGCAATAATACAGAGTGTATCCTTTCGCTGTTTCATGGATTCCACTGCCTGGCCATCTTAGTTCTTGTAATGCCACTATATCCAGTGTGTAGCTCTCGACTTGTTGAGTGAGTTTTAGGAGATCTCCTGGTCTTCTGAGGCTAAGCACGTTCCAGGTTCCCATTTTTAAATCGTAGTCCGGGTACAGTTTCCGAGGTCGTTCCAATAATGAATCCGAGATATTCCGAGGCCTGTGTACAGAATTCATGACAATAATTTTTTTACGGAAATGGGGTGTTAGCCCTTCGCCCAACCCAAATTTTCGTGAATGGGTTCGTTCTGCATCTTAAGGTCACCAGAAACAACCTTTTTACACGTTTATATAGCGAGCCGCTTGATCCAAGACAGACGCCCACTGAAAGCCGCCCCTAGCATGGAGAACAGACGCTTTCTACACATTTATATAGCGAGCCGCTTGATCCAAGACAGACGCCCGCTCCAAGCCGCCCCTAACATGGAGAACAGACGCTTGAGTTGCATTGGTTTTATGGCGCCAATGACTCGCCATGGTGCAGAATCATTGAGTATAAGCAGTATTTACTCTGCCCCTCTCAACTACACCAACCTAATTCTGTTAGCGTTACCCAGGTAGCACGGCGTGGACGTAGAATTTCGGATTTTCGCTACCCAGGCGAATCGAAATGTGTTACAACTTGCCGGCCGGCCGTCACAAGCGACGAAATCTAGAAAACCGCTGAACGGATTTCCAAAATTTTTGAGTTTAAAAATAAATTTACTCAATGGGAAGAGCTGAAAGGACGATGTGTTCGATAACTGTACCGGAAGTGTGTCAAAAAAATTGTCAAGTGTGTTAAAGCAAGAAAGTTTGCATATTTTTGGCTTAAAAAACGTTCATCTTAAGTGATTCCGGATATAAACATTGAATTTGAAGAAATCCTGATGGTCGGACTTGGTATGTGATACCAAAAACTAGATTGTTGCATTATAAGTTTTTCAAAAAAATGTTGTCAAGTGTGTCAAAAGAACGATTTTTATTTATTTTTTTACCCAATTTTTCGGAAAAAATAAAATAAATTATTTGTATGACCTGAAATTTTATTATTATTATTGAAAATTATGGCATTACAAGTTTGTCAAAAAAATGTTGTCAAGTGTGCCAAAAGAACGATTGTTATTTATTTATTTACCCAATTTGTGGAAAAAAATAAAATTTATAATCTGTATGACCTGAACTTATATTATTATTATTGAGAATTATGGCATTATAAGTTTGTCAAAAAAAGGGTTGTCAAGTGTGTCAAAAGAAAGGTTTTATTTATTTTTTTACCCAATTTTTCGGAAAAAAATAAAATATAGTTATTTGTATGACCTGAAATTACGACTCTTACTCGCACTCCCATAGCATCTTTCCCCTCGCCTATCAAGGACTTATGCTAGCCAGAACCACCTGTCATTTTTCCCACTTTCTTTGAATCACTTACTCAAACATATATATAAAATATGGATTGGCTGAGATCTCAAGCTCTGAGATATCAAGAATTCAGTTTTGGTTAAGGATTTTGATATAGGTTTCGGCATAAAACTTTTATGAGGACATTGTTTTTATTTTTGGGCAACGATGTATATCAAACAAACCTCTTTGTTAAAGTTCATGTATTTTTTTATCTCTGTTTAGAAATTTATTACAAAACTAACCCGAAACATCAATACGATGCCGGAAAATTAGATAACAGATCATAAATTAACATAATTTAGTGAAATGATGGTACACTCAGCAAACTACTCAAAAACCTCTCCATTTAGCGTTTCGAGAAAATATTACAAAATCACATATTCATATTTCTTTCAAGATTCCAATAATATTGTAAAAATTAATTAAAATCAAATTTTTTTAAAAATTCTAGATATATTCCAAAAATTAAAATAAAATCAAATATTTAAACTTTTTCTAAATTCTAATAATATTCCAAAAATTCTTAAAAATTCAAAAATTGAAACTTTTTCCAAAATTCTACAAATATTGCAAAAATTATTACAAATTCAAAAATACAAACTTTTTCCAAATTTAAAAAAATATTTCAAAAACTATAACAAGTTCAAAAATTTTCCATGCCACATTTTCGTAATACAAACATTTAATTTTTTTGACATACTTGACAACATTTTTTTGACAAACTTATAACTCCATTATTATCTATAAAAATAATAAAATGTCATGTCCTACAAATAATTTATTTTATTTTTTCCAAAAAAGTGGGTAAAAAAATAAATAAAAATCTTTTTTTTGACATACTTGACAACATTTTTTTGACAAACTTATAATCCCATTATTACCTATAAAAATAATAAAATGTCATGTCATACAAATAATTTATTTTATTTTTTCCAAAAAATTGGGTAAAAAAATAAATAAAAATCTTTCTTTTGACACACTTGACAACATTTTTTGACAAACTTATAATACCATAATTTTCAATAATAATAATAAAATTTCAGGTCATACAAATAATTTATTTTAATTTTTTCCGAAAAATTGGGTAAAAAAATAAATAAAAATCGTTCTTTTGACACACTTGACAACATTTTTTTGACAAACTTATAATGCAACAATCTAGTTTTTGGTATCACATACCAATCCCAACCATCAAGATTTCTTCAAATTCAATGTTTATATCCGGAATCACTTAAGATGAACGTTTTTTAAGCCAAATATATGCAAATTTCTTTGTTTTGACACACTTGACGAATTTTTTGACACACTTCCGGTAGTTATCGAACACATCGTCCTTTCAGCTCTTCCCATTGAGTAAACTTATTTTTAAAATCAAAAATTTTGGAAATCCGTTCAGCGGTTTTCTAGATTTCGTCGCTTGTGACGGCCGGCCGGCAAGTTGTAACACATTTCGATTCGCCTGGCAGATACTTGTGCACCTCCAAATCGCCTGTCAATTTGTTTTTGTACTCTACAATAAGTAAGCTAAATCATATAAAAACTTCAAGCTTACAGGACCAAGTTTTTTTTGCACTTTTAAGCATATAGGGGATGATGACGTGCACGGCTGATGCCTGCCAGGTTGTGGTTTCCGTACTTCACATTTCATGAATTATCACTAAAAAAAATTCTAGCCTTACAGGACGACCGTTACTCAAAAGGTTCACTAGCTTTTGGACTATCAGCACTTTTATTTTATTATAAACTTTAATTTAACACTTATTACGAAATCGATTTTATGAAAGATTTTATTCTATTAATTAACTAAAGAAATATAAAAAGTGGTACCTAGATTTTTTTTTCTTGATTTCCTCCTGCTAGTTTGGATGTTTGATGGTTAGGTGTGTAAAGTTGGATGTTATAGATGTTATGTTGGTTTTTTTTGATGCTTTTACCCTTGGTTGGATTAGTGGATGTTGTGTTGTTCATTTTAGGTGTTATTTTATTGTATTCAGCTGTGTAGCCTGGTTTAGATGGTATTTATTTAGCCTGGTTTAGGTGGTTTTTATTTAGCCTGGTTTAGGTGGTTTTTATTTAGCCTGGTTTAGGTCGCCATATATTAATATATCTGGTAGTATTCGTTATATTATTTTAGGTATGTTGAGGTTCGTTAAACATCTTTATTTACTTTAACACATTATTTATTTATGTTATTTTGGTTATTATATATACTTAATGTAATTACATTATAACTATATAACACACAGAAAACCTGCCACTATTTTGAGTGAAACCTTTTATTCTCACAACATCACGTACACTGAATATATATTAGTTTTATTTCTTTCAATTTCTTTCGTAAGAAACTGCAGCGTCAGGCGCTTGGAATATGATATATTTTTATGAATATACTTTAATGCTGATAATGTTATTAAAGTATAGTGTAACCCTTATGGTCAATCACTACAGAACCTAACTGATCGAAAATCATCAAATGTATTTGGAATGATAAAAAAGTTAGTAAGTTTTTAATAAAAAATATATAAAAGTGTCATATACTCATAATTATATTTATTAAGGGGGTGAATATGAGAAGAGGTAAAAACAATATTTAAAATGTTGTCGAATGGGGGTCATTTGAAAGAGCACCTAACTTAGAAATCATTGCAATTTTTTTTAGAATTTTGTGGTGCACAGTTTTTGAGATATTGTCAAAAAAGTGCAAAATTCAGACCACCCCTCCCCCTACGTTTCGACAATGATTGACAGAAAAATTTGAAAAAATTCACAGATTTAGGAAGTTTGGTAAATTTTGAATGAAAATTATAGCGAAGTCACAAATAATTATATTTCTGTGTGTTGAGGGGACGAAGGTGGAGAGGGAAAAAAACATTTTTGACCCAAGCGAATGGGGTGTCATTTGAAAGAACACCTAATTTAGAAATCATTGCAATTTATTAAAATTTTGCAGTGTGCAGTTTTTGATTTATTGTCAAAAAAGGTGCATTTTTCAGACCGTTCCGCTTAGAGTTTGTATTCCCGGGATTTTTTGTATGAAAATTCCCGGGATCCCAGGAATTGTCAAGCAAAATTTCCTGGGAATACAAACTTTAGTTCCACCCCCTACGTTTCGACGTTGATTTACAAAAAAATTTGAAAAAATTCACAGAGACAAGAAGATTGGTAAATTTTAAATGAAAATCATAGCGAAGACTCAAATCATTATATTTCTGTGTGTTTAGGGGATGGGTATGGGGAGAGTACAAAAAACATTTTTGACCCAAATAATAATATGAGGGAGCACTTATTTAAGAAACATTACAATTTTTTTTAGAATTTTGCAATGCACAGTTGTGTTATTGTAAAAAAAATATTTTTAGTATGTAGCCTCTCCACCCCCCTAAATTTCGACACTTGATTGTCCGAAAAAATAATCAAATTTGAACCATTTACAAGCTGGTGTTATTGAATTTTTCTAGAGTTACCATAAACAGCTATGGATAAGATTTAACATGAAGCAACATTTTGGTGTGATTATTGATCAATGTATATATGTATGTGATTGTAATTTACTATTGACATTTACGATTAAACTTTTATTTTGTTATGCGTCTTTGGTCTGGCAATATAAAGACAACACAACTCTTTGTCAATTATTTTTGATATTGTGTTCTTTTACATACACAGAACCCTTGGCGAGCGAATTTTATTCGCACTTGTCTGACTTTTTTCTTTTCATTTAAATAAAATTGTATGTTGAAATCATGTTATGAATTCGAATTCCCGAATAATATATATTAAAAAGAACTAGAAATCTGGAAATTTTCGCTATAAGATTATATTAAATTGTGTAATCGAAAAGATTTTGTAAATTTCAATCAAACAATAAAATTGTTTTTAATTGGTATTGTGTCACAAGTGGTTTTAATATTTATTGTTTCAAAATTAAATCGATGGTGACTGTACAAAAATGTAAAGAATGATTACTATATAAGAAGCGAATGAAAGAAATTGTGTTAGGAAAGGTAATAATTCTTCAAAAGTTCCTCGCATTAAAGTGAATGAGAAGTTGTGTAAAAATAATATGTTATGCATAGTTTGCCAATTAGAAAGTTACTCAATTGAAAATCTAATAGTAGTCGTAACATCAACTTAAACGGTAGCACAATCAGTTGGTTATCTTATACAAGTAAAAATGGTGACATCTTCTTTGTGTGAGGATGAATTTAGTTTCATATCAGAAGCCTCAATAGAAGTGAAATGGTTGCAGATTTATTTTATGTGTTTTCAGTGAAATTGATCATACAGTGAGCTCGCAAAGTTAGAATTGATCGATTTAAAAATGATGTGTTGAGGATATGTCGGAAACAAAAATAATAAATTTATCATTAAAAATTGTCGTGAATATATAACGACAAAGTTGTATGGGGTTGGTAGTGTTCTGTTTTAGACATTGAACAATATGGCAAGTCATCGAAATGTACTAAAAAGAATTATAGACCACAATTTTTTATTGATTTGCATACTCGATGATTTAAACAGTCCTTGCTTTGTTATAGTTCGACCAATACTGCTAATCCACCGTAACACCTTCTTCTCCCGGTTAACTAGTTGTGTCTTGAAGAGTTGCAAGTCATGTCATCTGGTTGTATGCGTTATTCATAACGTCACCTCTGTTTTCTGTATAGATTGGCAACACAAGCAATTCACTCGTATAATCCTCTTTTTATGTTAAAACGGATTGATTCTTTTTTTATATTATCTCTAAAAAATATATAGGCTAGTAATATGATAGTCTAGAGTTTTGGAGAGGCAGAAGGTTGAAATATTTATAAAAATTGCTTAAAATTATTTAAAATCTATTAATATTTAAATTTGTTACAACTAAACATTTAGTATAAATACTATAATAATAGCTTATTAAAAGATTATATTAAATTGTGTAATCGAAAAGATTTTGTAAATTTCAATCAAACAATAAAATTGTTTTTAATTGGTATTGTGTCACAAGTGGTTTTAATATTTATTGTTTCAAAATTAAATCGATGGTGACTGTACAAAAATGTAAAGAATGATTACTATATAAGAAGCGAATGAAAGAAATTGTGTTAGAAAAGGTAATAATTCTTCAAAAGTTCCTCGCATTAAAGTGAATGAGAAGCTGTGTAAAAATAATATGTTATGCATAGTTTGCCAATTAGAAAGTTACTCAATTGAAAATCTAAAAGTAGTCGTAACATCAACTTAAACGGTAGCACAATCAGTTGGTTATCTTACAAGTAAAAATGGTGACATCTTCTTTGTGTGAGGATGAATTTAGTTTCATATCAGAAGCCTCAATAGAAGTGAAATTGTTGCGGATTTAGGTTGAAAGGTTGAAAGAATGGTTGAAAGAAATTAATGAAAAATTCGACGTTCTAAGAACATTCTACGGAAATAATCAAAGTTCTGGACACGAAGTACAAAAAAAGTCAGGCCAGTGCGAAAATTTTGCGTTTTTGAAAATAAGACGAAAACTGCGCTTTCAAAAATTACAAAAATAGCTCTTTTGCATTACCAAAAAAATCACCTTTCATATGACACCCCACATGCAATGATCAAAAATAATTTTTTTTCAAAATTTCTATTAGAGGGGGGCCCTTTAGAGGGGGTCCTCTAATAAACAATTGAAATTATAACAACCAAAAACAAGTTTCGGTTTCGATTTAGCAAAATCCCTACACCCATGAATTTTTTTAAATTTTACTTCGGTCTGAAAGACCTAAGTATTACATTCATGAGCTCAAAGTGAAATTCTTACCCCCACTTTTTTTGGCATTTCTCGACGTTTAAGGACCTACTGATTCTAAAAAAGCAAAAAAAAAAATGTATGTCTGTCTACCGGCCGTCCGGCCGCTGTCATTAGCTACGGTGCAGGAAAAACGGCTGGAGGGATTTCAAAATTTTTTTTTCTAAAAATAAGCATTCACAAGGGACAGGTCCGAAAGGACGCTGTGTTCGATAACTGTACCGGAAGTGTGTCAAAAAATTATTATGTATGTCAAAAATAGCAAATTTTCATATTTTTGGCTTAAAAAACGTTCATTTTAAGTGATTACGAGTAGAAACATTAAATTTGGAGAAATCTTGATGGTCGGGATTGGTATGTGAGATCAAAAACTAGATTATTGCATTATAAATTTGTCAAAAAAATGTTGTCAAGTATGTCAAAAGAAAGATTTTTATTTAGTTTTTTACCCAATTTTTTGGAAAAACGTAAAATTGTTTGTTTGAAATGAAATTTTATTATTATTATTGAGAATTATGGCATTATAAGTTTGTCAAAAAATGTTGTCAAGTGTGTCAAAAGAAAGATTTTTATTTATTTTTTACCCAATTTTTTTAGAAAAAAATAAAATTGATAGTTTGTATGACATGATATTTTATTATTATTATAGAGAATTATGGCATTATAAGTTTGTCAAAAAATAATGTCAAGTGTGTCAAAAAATGATTTCATTTATTTATTTAGCCAATTTTTTGGAAAAAAAAAGTAGCTGTTTTTAATTTTGGAAATTTTTGAATTTGTTGTAGTTTTTGAAATATTTTTGGAATTTTGAAAAAGTTTGTATTTTTGATTTTGTAATAATTTTTGCAATATTTTTAGAATTTCGGCAAAAGTTTTAATTTTTGATTTTGTAAGAATTTTTGGAATATTTTTAGAATTTTGAAAAATTTTTAATTTTTGATTTTATTATAATTTTTGGAATTTTGAAAAAATTTTCAATATTTGATTTTGTAATAATTTTTGCAATATTTTTAAAATTTTGGAAAAAGTTTGAATTTTTAAGAATTTTTGAAATATTATTGGAATTTAGAAAAAATTTAAATATTTGATTTTATTCTAATTTTTGGAATATTTTTGGAATGTTGAAAAAGTTTGATTTTATTTAATTTAACAATATTTTTGGAATTTTGATTATAATTTTCCGGCAACGTATTGATGTTTCGTGTTAGTTTTGTAATAAATTTTTACACAGAGATAAAAAATACTTGTACTTTAATAAAGAGTTATGTTTGATATACATCGCTGCCCAGAACTAAAAAGCATGTCCTCATAAAAGTTTTTTGTCGAAAACTATATCAAAATCCTAAACCCAGACCGAAGTCTTGACATCTCAGAGCTGTGAGATTTCAGCCCCTCCATATTTTTCTTTTGTAATGTTCGAAGTTAAGGGGGGACAAACAAAACATTCGTTTTTGGTAATAACTCAAAAACTAAGCAGTCGAAAATTCAATGAAATTTTTTTTTTGAAATTCTTCTTTTTTTTTCGATTTTTCTTGACCAAACTCGATTCCTTAAAAAGTTAAAAACAACTTTTGTTTTACTATATCCTTTTCTATGTCCATAAAATATAGATAAAAACAAATGTTTCAAATTTTTTTGTTATCATCTGGTGTGGCACAACAAATTTAATAACTATGGAAAATTTCAAGTTGATAGCACTTATAATTTGTAAGTAAATTGATTATGTAGAAATTCGGACAGACACCGAAGTCTCACCAATAGGGTACCGTTTTTACTTTTTCAAAGTACGGAACCCTAGTAAAGTAATGCATCGCCAACAAAAACAAATAGAAAAATGATTTAACAAAACTATTTCAACTCTAAACTCGCCGTCGTAACAATAAAAAATCAGTTTCTTCCTATATCAAAAATCAATCAAAATTACATATCTGTGATTCTACTTCCTCATTCCTTTTTATGAGTTTACTTCAAATATTTACCCAACGATACATATGAGTAACTTATTATTAATAATTTATGTATACAAACATTATTTCAAATAATTATATAAAACGTTTTTTTAATTCATTTTCGTTTTAAAATAAAAAAAAAATAATAAAATATTTATGTAATAAAATTTAAAGAAAAAACAGAAAAATTGTATCACCTTTGTGGATACAATTTTAAAGAAAAATCTTATAAAGAAAAATAGAAGAAAAACAAAAAACTTCCAATACCTCAAACATAAAATTTTTGTTTTTGATTTACTTTTTATTATGTTTATGAAAATTTTTCTTAATAATTTTTCTTTGAGGGTAAGCCGAAATTGAAAAACAAAAAAAAAGAAAATTATTATTTAACAAACAACATTTTATTTTATGTGTTTTTAGTGAAATTGATCATACAGTGAGCTCGCAAAGTTAGAATTGATCGATTTAAAAATGATGTGTTGAAGATATGTCGGAAACAAAAATAATAAATTTATCATTAAAAATTGTCGTGAATATATAACGACAAAGTTGTATGGGGTTGGTAGTGTTCTGTTTTAGACATTGAACAATATGGCAAGTCATCGAAATGTACTAAAAAGAATTATAGACCACAATTTTTTATTGATTTGCATACTCGATGATTTAAACAGTCCTTGCTTTGTTATAGTTCGACCAATACTGCTAATCCACCGTAACACCTTCTTCTCCCGGTTAACTAGTTGTGTCTTGAAGAGTTGCAAGTCATGTCATCTGGTTGTATGCGTTATTCATAACGTCACCTCTGTTTTCTGTATAGATTGGCAACACAAGCAATTCACTCGTATAATCCTCTTTTTATGTTAAAACGGATTGATTCTTTTTTTATATTATCTCTAAAAAATATATAGGCTAGTAATATGATAGTCTAGAGTTTTGGAGAGGCAGAAGGTTGAAATATTTATAAAAATTGCTTAAAATTATTTAAAATCTATTAATATTTAAATTTGTTACAACTAAACATTTAGTATAAATACTATAATAATAGCTTATTGGGTTAGTGTTTAATGACGCATGTTGTACAATTAATTCCATACAATTAAATAAATTTTATTGAAGACATCAAATTTTGATAAAACAAAAAAATTATATAAAAAGGGTCGTGATGGAGAAGTGGTTCAAACGACAGTATCGCTTACTTTAATGAAGTTAAGCAGTAATGAAGAAGGATGACACTTAAACGGATAGCCACTTGGAACTGCATCAAAAAATAAAATATGATTGAATTACGTCGAAGTAAGAATATAGTGCCGGCTGTATTCTTGTATACCTTATCCAGCAGCACTGGAAACTGACTAGGATTCGATGGACCAACCACTCTTTAATCCGAAATCAAAAACTGGTTCTTGAAACGTACACTAGAAGAAATAAATAATCTGGCAAACAACAAATATCGATCATTGGCGTATCGTATTCGGACACGAATATAGGAAACTGGAACTTCAGAACTCTATAACCGTATCATTAAGACTAGTACAAGCTGAGAAAATAATGATTTAATATAACCAGGATGTTCCTAGAGTAGAATTCACAAGGTGAAGGAAAAGTGGGACGGGGGATAAGAAAACGGTGCTAGCTGAAGCTAAACAAATTGGCAAGACATGAAGAGAAGAGAGCTAAAAGCGATTTGCCCCAATATATGTCACGAGGTTGGCACCGGCATCTAATGGTTTCCTTCTATAAATAACTAATAGAATATAATAACTATTATAACAACTATAATAATTATAAAAAAACAACTTTCATATAAGTAGTATTTTATTTGCTCAATCGGAATTCGCATTGAAATGTCAAAAGGTAATTTTCAAATAAAATGAACCATAGAATTCGATTTGGATATTATAGTGTTTTCTGGAGGTTAGTAGTACTTGTTCAGAAAGTAAATAAAAAATATAAAAATCAGCAAACTTATTTGTTTATTTTTTATTATTGTTTTAATTTGATAGTTCTGCGTGTTAATATACTTACATTACTTATACTTATACTTATTATACTTACATTTTTTTAATAAATACAAGAGCCAAATTGTCTAAACTCCAAAATTTTGAAATTCTGACAACTTTTAGAAATAAAAAATGATGGATAGCGAATTACGTGTTAAGTACGCGAACTAAAATACAATTCTGACGTTTCCACACCAACTATTTTGTCAAATTTGGATTTGGATTTGGATACATGAAATTGTTAGTGTAATTTGGCAAATAAAATACGCCTATAATAACTTTGTTTAAACGCGTAAATTTTTAGTGCGTAGTTAGGTATAAGGGACGATCCACGTCAAACAAGCCACCGCTGCGACTAAAATTTGGAGAGGTTTAAAAAAAGAGAGGTAGCTCAAATATTTGTATTGATGTCCATTTTCTAATGACACGTGGCGTTTTGGAATTTTTCAAAATGGCGCCTT